>CAWUFW010000410.1:2400000-3000000 GCA_963921515.1 Calotriton arnoldi | reverse complement strand
CGACAATTGAAATCGCCAAATCACATGAGAACCTAGGGAAACGACCAAATTGCCATAAAAAAAGAAGCCCAAAACTAGCCCAAAAATAACCCTCTAGAACAAGGGTTTAGACAAAACACCTGGTGCTGTTAGGGAGAGTCCTACTGCATGCCACATGCTGGGACTAGAGGGGTACACACACGACCCCAGAGCACGTTGTAATTGCACATAACACCTAATTATGGCATGCCCTCTTTACACATCATCCAGCGCACGTGTAGGTCAAAAGGCACACCCAACATTCCCTCACTAGAGAAGGCAGGATATTCGACATCCAGTGACACATATAAAATGTTAGTTAAAGAACCCAGACCATCTATAAGCTCACATAAACCACCCCATAGCAAAATATATCCTTTCCTATCATAATAAGGGGGGAGAATCCATGACCTGTAAACAAGTACTAAGGCGACCCATGAATAAACTCCCTTTGTCTCTAAAATTTAGATACCCTGATTGGGACTACCTTCTGGTGCCCACCAAAAATAAGAGGTATGAATGTAAAAGCACACCCCTAAAAAAAAAGGCACAGAAATTTCCAAGAATGACTGATGCTGACATAAGGTCAAAAAGTTTTCTAAAGCCTAACCAACAAACAGCTCTTATCCAACAGGTCTGCAATCGAGCCATGAAAGTGCACCACCCTTACAGTGGCCCACCATCTCTCTGGCAACCACTTCCAAATTCCTAACAAATGCCCAAGCTTGCAAGTCCAAGCCTTTGAACTTTTATCAAACTGTTGCATGCTGAACTCTTTCAAACTTTTCCAAAGTAAAGAAATTCCCCAATCACCGGAGGACCACAGACCTCTTTCCTGGATCCGTCCCTAAGATCTGCAATGCTCCACAAGTTATGAATTGTTGTACAATTTTATACCCTCTGTTTACTGTGGGTGTATCCACATGTTGCAAAAATCTGCCAAGTCAAATGAGGTCCACCCCGACATTTGCACACTGCTTGCGTAGAGACAACTCCCATGTCACCTATATTTACACTGAACACAACGCTAGTATTCCACACACACTACAAACCGCACCCTTACACAACAAATGGTATCACATGACCGCCGAGGCGCCCAGACATCAGCCGGGTACTGCTTCAATTGTTTGCTGATATCACATGCTTTAGGCGCAGACAGGCTTTACTTGTCCCAAGAGATAGCCCCCGAAAAAGCGAAATGCCTTCCCAACCTGTACCTATGTAAGATTGGGGCCAAGATACAACCCAACAGAATAGAACCCCATAGAATAGTAGTGAAAGTGACCTGTTACGAGACCAATCCCACAACTCTATACCTCTTTACCGATCTTAATGAGATTCAAACAGAGCTAGATAGAATGCACAGGCGGGGCACCGTAGGGGAGGATACTGTTTGGCCCCAAGACTTTCCAGAAAAAAGATTTGTGGAGGTAGCAAAGCCACCACACCAGTGCACAAAAACATCTGCTCCAGCTTCCGTCTGTGATCCCAGGGTGGCCCTTAGAGTGTCTAGTGCAGTCTTCTTTAATAACAAATGGACACCTGACATGGAGTTTAAGTGTAGGACCATCCACCTCGATGATACAAAGGGAAATGAGTCTCATAGGGGAGAGTTAAATACCAGCATAGATAACCCTGTCAGGAAATATGGGACACTGAGATAGATAGGTACATGTGGGTGGAAGAGAAGGGGCAAGCCCAAATTGTACGGAAACGTACACTGTATTCCTTGTCCCATATATATCCTTCAGGAACTGGAACTGCTGTAATGTTCACCAGGGACAGGTCCCTCAGTTTAAGGTGCGATGATGCATGTGGTTTAAGAACCAAGTTCACGAGTTGTACTGCAGGGCATTCTGGAAGAAAGTGTCAATTCAGAAGTAGGAAAAAGACCGTCACTATACCATTCCAAAGTACTAGGAAAAGTAATCCAAATGTAATCCAGAGGTGGATGTTACAAACGTTACGTTCTGGCCACGTGCCATGGCGTTACATCAACAGTACAAGTCTGTTTTCAGAATACTATCTAACAGAAAAATAGATAACAATGGTGCGTAGAGATGCAAAATATACCATGTTGCACATTGAAAAATCAGACCAATTACCTTTCACCATGGCTGAGACACTGACTGGATAATCCATGGTTACATCAACCTACCGATCTCGACCTTTCAATTCCAATATTGTCACCAATACCAACAGGTAGGCAGATACGAAGCGCTAGGGGAAGGATATGCGCACGAGTATTTAGAATTACCGTTGATGTTTAGATGCAGGAATGGGGACACAGAAGATTTTCTTAGTGGCTCTGACTGTGAAGATGCTTTAGGCAGTTCCTTGGTTTGCAAGGACATTTCTGTCCACGGGGCATGCAATGCTTCAGTAGCAAACTTGTCTTGTTATCTGAGGGGTTCCCCAGCTGCCGTGATTCATCCTGTATTCTGGCTGCTCTCGAATGGGAGCTATTTGATGCTGAGTGATCAAGGCTGCTGCGGAATGGAACCGGGCATAGCTTATCTAGTGATGATTAATTCCATAGTCACTTGTTGTACACAAGTACTGTTTCCATCTGCCCGCACACTTAGTGAGGCAGCACTATGGCCTTCGATAAATGCTTCCAACATAAAATGTGATTCCCTAAGCAAACAAAGTCATGCTTTTTCAAAAAGATGTGGCCTTAACTTCAGCCAAAGAGACGTTTGATCTCCAGGTTGCAAGGTCCTCGTCTGAGATACAGACACTACTCCACACTAACTTCCCGCTGCATTTTGGGGAGCTGATTTATCGTACCTTTAACATGTCTAATACATTTTTAAAAGTTCACTATCCCTTTTGTATCAGCTCTGGTTTGGTTAACACCTTTCAGACAATTTTCGAGTTATACCATCTTTTATACACTCCGTGTTGGGGAGCGTTTTTGGAAAGCTCCCGCTTGTCCTGCTACTTGTGGTGGGAATTCTGATTTGATTTTATCTGCTCCGCAATGGACATCCCAGTTCAACTCGGAATGGAGACAGCACTGCTAGTGCTGCACTGCCGTGAGCGCATGATACACTGCTTCGGCACACCTCGGCTTCAAGAACTGAATGAGCATTGGTTCTTATCGTTCAGGCTGGTCTGGCTTGACTGCATACAACCTGTCTTCTCCTGTCTGCTTTGCAGCTCCAAATGCATCCTGGATATACGTCTCGGATCCAAATTGGTTGCGCCAACGGACATTGAAGTACTAATGGACCCCTTAAAGCCCCTTGCGAATTGCTGTCCCCATTGTCGTGCATGCAAATATGTGCAAAAGGTCACAGCTGAAAATGTTATTTGTGAAGACAATGTAAGAAATAAGCTGCTTCACTACATGGGCCTAACTCGAGAATATAACACTTGTCAGGAAATATGGGACACTGAGATAGATAGGTTCACATGTTTGGAAGGGAAGGGGCAAGCCCAAATTGTAAGGAAACATACTGTATTCCTTGTGTTTCTGAGAAAAATGAATGATTCCACTTGCCACTAATAAGAACTGTGGCACAATACTGCACGTACAAAAAACAAAGGAGAGAGAAAGGGTTTTTGAAGGGAATACTCCTGGTCCCCTTGTAATAGAGTAATCAAACAGTTGGAGGAGTACACCCTGGAGACAACTCAATGTCTCCACAGTATAGGAGAGGTGCACAAAAGGCGAATTTCTCCTTTTAAGAAGACCCTCACTCACCAACCTAGTTGGTGACATGCTTCATCATAGGGTCCCACCCGAATAGCCGAATGCTATCCGGGTGTGCTTCGACACCTGATTACAGTGGAGCAGGTTATTTCATGGTGCAAGTGAGTGAAAAAACGTGAATTAAAAATTGGCCAGATATAACTCCCTCAAATGTTTTTATTCTGGAGCAACTGGACAATGTTAAAAATTCATAAGATGCCGTTCTCGGTTAGATTAACCCTCGGTATCTTTGTAGTGAAAAAAAGGTGAATACAAATGGTCTACATGTTTTAACCTGATGGCGGTAATACCAGGTTTTCGTCAGGACCAGTGGACGTGACCCGGGCGGTCTACTCACGCTAAGGAGTACCCTACCCTTGGTCACTAAAAATCCAACCATGTACTCACAGTCAGGCGCCCTCTCTGCAAATGTTGAAAGGGAAATATCTGTAAAGACAAACCAACAATCAAACGCAAAACATACAGGGTGTCTTTGACAAAATAATGAGTGCTCCTCTTATTCACAATCCAGTGTATTAAAAAATGAAAATACACAAGATGTATCTGGTGACTATTAACAATAATCACACGTGGTGTGCCCCTAAAGTGTGAGACACTGAGAAGTAGTCGCACAATCACTCAGGATACATAATCAGCCTGTGATCATGGAATACAACCCACTAACGACATTCATTAAAGTGGGTGTCTATGCGCTCAAACAAATTTGTGAGGCAAAAAGAGTGAAGTTATGCCAGTCGCACAAACACTCTAGGTACATATTCAGTCCATGAATATCTTGATCATCTCCACTTACATTGTTCATTAAAAGTGGGTGTCTACGCACTCAAACAAATTGGTGAGTGCCTACAGACAAGTACAAGCATGCATGCTGGTTAAGAGCGTAACAATGGAAAAGCCGTGAATCGCAGGTGCGAAGAAATGGGGGCTTACTAGAGACGCAAAGTCGCGTGCCTCATGGAAGCCGGGGTCAAGGTGCTGACTCTATGGGACATCTGTAAAAATGGATGGGATGTAATGTTGGAGAGATCGTACTGCCCGTAAAAATCAAAGGTTGAAGGGTTGAAGAGCAGGGACAGAGCGGTGCCCACCCGCATCAAGCCTATCATACTCACTGTGTAAAGTACAGTCACCGGCTGCTGCACCTAATCTGCGACCCGTAACGGAATCCCGAGGATCGCCGGAGTGATGTTGCAATGCTGCATAAATGTGAGGCGCTTCCGGGTATGTGTCGAGGTCACATGACCGGCGTAATCATGCTTCAGTGAGGTAGTTATCAACTTTCTCTATTCATCTGGGGTTGAAGTTTCATTGTATTGTATTTAATGGGCACTGTTTCCCCAATTAACCACCAACCCTCTTCCTTCTTTTTCTCCTACTTTTTCTTTTCTCCCCCCCCCCACCCCACCCCTTTCTGTTTTGCCACTTGGTAGCATCTAGTGTGCAAATTTTGACGAGTGCTCTTCACTCCTCTACGTATGAAGCACACTTCTTAATTGATGTACCAATGTGTCTTGTCTCCTTCGTTGGAGTGTAGTTGGCCTCTTTACCGAATTCATTGTAGTGTCCAGTATAATCTTACAGGCATACTCGGCCTTTTGGAGCGTCACTACGCCAATCACTTTAAGTTACGCACCTTTCATTGCACTTACTGTATTTGCCTGAACGCCCTTTCCTTTGGCGTCCATAACAACTTGGTAATTCACGCCTAGCAACGCCCTCAATGAAGCGTGATTACGCCGGTCATGTGACCTCGACACGTACCCGGAAGCGCCTCACATTTATGCAGCATTGCAACATCACTCCGGCGATCCTCGGGATGCCGTTACGGGTCGCAGATTAGGCGCAGCAGCCGGTGACTGTACTTTACACAGTGAGTATGATAGGCTTGATGCGGGTGGGCACCGCTCTGTCCCTGCTCTTCAACCCTTCAACCTTTGATTTTTACGGGCAGTACGATCTCTCCAACATTACATCCCATCCATTTTTACAGATGTCCCATAGAGTCAGCACCTTGACCCCGGTTTCCATGAGGCACGCGACTTTGCGTCTCTAGTAAGCCCCATTTCTTCGCACCTGCGATTCACGGCTTTGCCATTGTTACGCTCTTAATCAGCATGCATGCTTGTACTTGTCTGTAGGCACTCACCAATTTGTTTGAGTGCGTAGACACCCACTTTTAATGAACAATGTAAGTGGAGATGATCAAGATATTCATGGACTGAATATGTACCTCTAGAGTGTTTGTGCGACTGGCATAACTTCACTCTTTTTGCCTCACAAATTTGTTTGAGCGCGATACACCCACTTTAATGAATGTCGTTAGTGGGTTGTATTCCATGATCACAGGCTGATTATGTATCCTGAGTGATTGTGCGACTACTTCTCAGTGTCTCACACTTTAGGGGGCACACCACGTGTGATTATTGTTAATAGTCACCAGATACATCTTGTGTATTTTCATTTTTTAATACACTGGATTGTGAATAAGAGGAGCACTCATTATTTTGTCAAAGACACCCTGTATGTTTTGCGTTTGATTGTTGGTTTGTCTTTACAGATATTTCCCTTTCAACATTTGCAGAGAGGGCGCCTGACTGTGAGTACATGGTTGGGTTTTTTAGTGACCAAGGGTAGGGTACTCCTTAGCGTGAGTAGACCGCCCGGAAAACCTGACGAAAACCTGGTATTACCGCCATCAGGTTGAAACATGTAGACCATTTGTATTCACCTTTTTTTCACTACAAAGATACCGAGGGTTAATCTAACCGAGAACGGCATCTTATGAATTTTTAACATTGTCCAGTTGCTCCAGAATAAAAACATTTGAGGGAGTTATATCTGGCCAATTTTTAATTCACGTTTTTTCACTCACTTGCACCATGAAATAACCTGCTCCACTGTAATCAGGTGTCGAAGCACACCCGGATAGCATTCGGCTATTCGGGTGGGACCCCTATGATGAAGCATGTCACCAACTAGGTTGGTGAGTGAGGGGTCTTCTTAAAAAAGGAGAAATTCGCCTTTTTGTGCACCTCTCCCTATACTGTGGAGACATTGAGTTGTCTCCAGGGTGTACTCCTCCAACTGTTTGATTACAATACTGCACGTACCAGACATGCAATGGGGCACCTCCACGCTGATGAATATCTACTGGCAGTGCGGTAAATTTGCCTAAACCCAACTGGTCACCATACACACCCCTACCCTGGTAATTCCTGGAGAAGATCTGTCAGAGTTGTACCAACATCCGCTACAGCAGAAAACAACTCTATTGCATCAGGCTTGAGAAAAAAGAACGGCTGATTACTTTGGCTGGGCTCAGTTCAAGGTCATTTTGGAAGAATTCAGACTATTTTCTGATTCACAAGTCCATGTGGGAGGGTCCATACCCTTCTTCATTGTGCAGACGAAGGCAAACACAGGCTGGTTGTAAATAACCAGATGGGAGTTGATGAAGATGATGAACAGTGCTGAGTTTAGCCTTAAAGCAACTAGGGAAGAACTAAGAGCCATCCGCCACATGGTGATGCAACATCGGTATATGTTGAATTTGATGACTGCAATGGAGGGAGGGGTGTGTGTCAAGATCGGTGCATCCTGTTGCATGTTCATCCCAGGCTACATCATGAACAATGGGACTCTGACTCTTGCCATCCAAGCATTGCATCTTTACAAATGGACATGCATTAAGCGGGAGGTGCACTTGAGCAGGACTGGTACTCAGGTTGGTTTTCCTGGCTCCACCAGTGGGTGACAGGACTGTGCACGTCATTGCTGCCTATTCTCATTTTTATACTAATTTGTGTGGTTTCCTACAAGTGGGGGTTTCCTGCTGTAAAAACAGTCCTCAAATTGTGTAGAATGCAAGTAGCTAGGGAAGCATTAATAGTTAAAACTGAAACACGACAAGCCCCCAACAATGTGACTGTCATGAAGTATGGGGTAAATGATGTAATTGAAAATTCAACTAGAGAGGGGCATGTTAATATTGATGTCGATGTATGCAATGATACATGTATGTACAAAAACAAAATTGAATTACTGTTGTCGAAATCCCCCGATATGACCTCTCCATCAACCCGAGCCAGAAATACATGATCAGACAGGCCCTGTGCCCTAGGCCTGAGGCTACTGATTGACTGATCACAGGTGGGGTGGCACATAACCAGCAAGACAAATGCGCAAACAGGAAAAACCCAGATTAGTCCCACAGATAGGCAGTGACACCCCAATGGTCCTGTAATATTGACCCCAATAAAATGCACATGGCCGGAACGGCGCGTGTTCCCAAAACACCATAAAGTTAGATGCCACATAAAGTTAGGAACACTCAGCCAATCAAGACACAGCACACACTACACATGCAGTGATCACATGCTTCCCATGCTAGAAATCTGGACATGTTGCCCACTGGCCCTCATTGTGTCCAAGCAAGGCCGAGACCCACCAGCATTTGTCATCAGGTGGTAGTAATTTATGGGTTCATGACAAGACCCACATTCCACTCCCAAAATGTGGTCTATGAATTGTTTTATGACACTTCAAGAAGTGTATAAAAAGACATTCAAAATGATTATATTTTGAATCAGTACTTATACCTGTTTCTGTATGCTGCACTACTGGCAGTAGTGTTTGATTAAATCAACTGTTCCTGTTTTGCCATATGCCTCTTGTCTTCATTGTTTCAAGGTAATTTCATATTCGACCAGCACTCTGCTGCTTTTTTGCCTGCTGCCCTACTTGCTGAGAAGGAAGATTGGACCTGCACCCTTCCTCACAGGCTTAAGTGACTCCAAGGTTCAGGCAGCTGACCTCCTGTTCTGAGCTACAGGAGTATAACAAGTTCCAAAGGCTCCCTGCAACTGCCCGCTGACTTGCTGCGTGGACCTCTAATTGGACCTGCAAATGGGCCTGCCTAAGCCCTGGTGGTCTCTGCTGGAGTTAGTTCCTGAACCCCACGTGTTGCCCCTCAGGTCCTGGACCCCCGGAGTGGCTCAGTTGAGCTACCTGAGGTTTTTGGCCTCTTCACAAATGGGCCCATTTGCACTAAGACCGTGCTGCCCATGCCAAGTGGCAACACAAAGTTCCGGCAAGCCAACCCTTCGTGCTATAGTATCGACCGCTGTGGTGACCGTCAACGAGAAGCTCCAGCCACGACAGTCCGCAATGCAGACAGGCTCTTGATGCTACAGCAATGACCATCCGCGACGCCCAGCCTCCCCGCTACTTCGACAGACACCTGTGATGCTCACCCTGCGCCTCACAGCCCCTTTCACTACAAGTGGAACTCTTGGCGCTCTACTGGGAAGGTAAATCTTTTAGCAGGACTAACATGGTCCCTGTATTTGACACATACTCCATCATGGTCGACTTGAACTAATGACTTTCTCCCGGTCTCGAATGACCAGATAGCCGCGAGTGGCTCTTCGTGCTTTTAGGTGCTATTTCCACGGAAATATTTAAAATTGCATATCTCCTGTTCCACTGATTGGATTTTTGTTATTTTAGTCTTGTCTTATTTATTAAATTCTGCTCTATTTCCCTAACATGGAGTGGAAATTTTCCTGTGTTGTGTTTTTATTTTATTACTGTTTGGAATGCTGCATAAATAATTTGCACATCGCCTCTAGGTTAAGCCTGACTGCTCTGTGCCGAGCTACCAGAGGGGCAAGCACAGGTTAATTCACCGTTTGCTTAAAACTTCACCCTGACCAGAATTGTGGTTGCTGCTTGAGAAGGCTTTCACCCCCTTCAACCAGTAACCCAATTTTTTAATTTTTTCCGTCCTCATATCGCCTCCAATCAATAAGCACCAACCAGGATTCTAGTGCCTCTTGTGCTCAAAATTGGGCTCTCTTCTTCAAGCAAATTTCCTGGGCTACCACGGGTGCAACTTGCTTCCATAGCCTGATTGCTTTGAGAAGATGTAATCATCAGACAGATTAGCATATCATATCTTCCAACAAACCCCAAAAGTCACCACCATCATTCCTGTTATTCCTCCACCTATCAATCTCCTTTAAATAAACCACTGATCTCTTCCAGGCATGCCAAGAAGGTGGGGAAGCTTGAGTCCATAACTTGCATATTTCCGTTCTGGCCATCAAAATTAAATAAAACATCAGATTTCTGTGCTTTACGTGCAGAGAAGGACCCCCTCGCCCCCCCCAAAACCCTGCTGCCTTATCCCAAACATGATTAAATTGGTTCTTACCTTCATAGTGATATCCAGTGATTAAGAGATGGTCTTACCCACGGCAATCCAGAACTCTTCAAAATTTGGACAGGTGGCAAACATATGCATATCATCGGTCTCATTTATACCACACCGCTTACATTTGGAATCGCCACTTACTCTTAGTTTCGCCAACTTTTTCAGGGGTCCAATAGATGCTATGGAGGGTAAAAAAATGATTTTTCTTTAGTGTAGCAGGTTTAACTGCTGAGTAAAGTGTAGATAAAGATACGTTCCATAACTCATACAACTCTGTGCCCGGCAAGTATCCATCCCTTGCAGAGAATGGCGCTCTCATCTTGTCATCCACTGCCGTGAGTTGATGCTGGTACCACAGTGCCACTTCCTTCTTCTTAACCAGACCGTCTTGGGGGTCTATTTCCATTTGGCTATTTTCAGCTCCTGTCCAACCCTAACTCTTAAGCCACGCATTCACTTGGTAAATTTTAAACCTGTATATTCTCCCCTTTGTCTTGGTACTCCAATATTCCCAAGTTAGCTTCTGCCCATTGTCCACCAGCTGCCCCCATCTATTAATGCCACTCTGCTTCAAAGGATCCGTAGGGATGTCAAGCAAGTGCTCCGGTGTTCCTGGGGAGTCCCATATTTGAGACAGCCTACTATAATATGCAGTACCCAGTAATGATCCAACCTCAAACCAACTACTTGCTGCTGCTTGGAGACATTTAATCTAACCTTCTTGAAAAAGTTTGGTGCCCTGAATATATAGGTGAATCCTTCTCAGGCAAGCCAGAGAGCATTGCCCCAATCAGGGTCTTATATGGACAAAGCAGTAACATTCTGTTGTTCTTAAGCTGAAAAGCCCAGCAGTAAAGTTGTAAATCTGATAGCTCTAGTCCTCCTACTCCAGTCTTCCTTCTCAACTTCTTCCAGGAGAGGCATTTTCCCTTGTTTGCCCAGACAAAAGATGTTATTTTCCCTTGCAAGTTTTGGGTATTCTTTTTATCAAAAATTAGTGGAATAATATCTAACAGGAAGGCGACTTTGGGTAAAAGAGACATTTTTTACTAAGTCAATCCATCCGTAAATAGACAGTGGGCGATCCTGCCATATTTTCAACAACTTTCCTATCTCATCATAACCCATCTTTTCAAAATTGGCTGCAGCAATTTTCCCTATATCTTGGGTTATTTTTAGCCCCAAGTATCTCATTTCTGTGGCTCTCGCTATTTCCCTGTCATGCTGGTTCCAGGTCATTATTTCAGTTTTTTCTTCATTAATCTTATATCCTGCAAACCTGCCAAAGATCCTTGCCTCTGCCATAAGCTGCGGTAAAGTTGATTCTACATCTGAGGTAAAAACCACTAAATCGTCAGAGTATAATGCGATTTTCCTTGAATATGTCCCTACCTCGAATGGTTTTATCTCTTCATTCAATCATAAGCGTTGGGCAAAAGGCTCAAGGTAAAGGTCAAAAAGAATAGGCGAGAGAGGACACCCTTGCCTTGTCCTCCTTTCTATTCTCACTGGTGGTGATAAACTGTCATTCACTAAAATTCGAGCAATTTGGTTGCTATAGATCTTGTCTAATATATCTATCGGGGTTTTAAACACGGCAAAGTGATCTAGAACAGCGGTAAGATATCTCCAATTAACACGGTCAAATACCTTAGCGGCATCCACGGTCACGCGAGTGGGGCACCCATAGTTGTGGCTAAATCTATTGAGCCTATCAATGCATGATTAAGTTCTCTCAAATTTCTCCCTGGCAGAAAATCTTTTTGGTCCTCATGTTTCGGGTGTCCCACTACTTTACTCAAACAGGCTGCTAAAATACTTGTAAAAACTTTGTAGTCACAATTAAGTAATGAGATCGGGCAGAAGGATTGGCCCTGTAAAAGATTCTTGCCAGGCTTCCAAATAAGCAATATTACTGCTTCATTCCACGATTCCGGGATTTGCATACCCTCTATCAATATAGAGTTAAACAACTTAACCCAAATTGTTATAATCTCATCAGCAATTATAGAATAAAATTCAATAGGAATCGCATCAGGCCCTGCGGCCTTATCTCTTTATGATTTTTTTTATTGCTACCTGAGTTTCACTACCAGTTATTTCTTGAAATAGATAATGTAGGACAATTTAGGAGGTTGTTTTTTTTAAGCCAATATTCCATTTCTTCTTTATTTATTACAAGGTTTTCTGTGTATAGTTCCTGAAAGAATGAGTTTAAAGCCTCTCTTATCTTGCTACTCTCTTCTGTTATGGTCCCTGTATCCTCAGCATTAATCTTCCTAATATAATTTTGATTCCTTTCCAACCTTGATTTCCATGCCAGCAACTTTCCACAACACTCCCCATGTACTATATCCCTAGCTCTACTGACTTCCCACTGTTGCAACACCTTCTCCTCTACCTTTACTCTAAATTTTGATTGCAACTCGTCAAGTACTACTATTTTCTCCTATCTTTCCTCCTTACTCAGTAGGTCTACTTTTAGCATCTCTTCTATTTTCACCATCTTGTCCTCCAATCGGGAGAATTCTGCTTTCTCTTCTCCCACCCAATTTATTTAACTAGGCTTAATACAGATTCCATACTACATGCATGGGGGAAGATGTCCTATTCTAGAAGAAAATCTCCTCTGTACCACACAGCAACTATGACACTATCCCCTCCTGGAGAAAAATCCTTCTATGAACTGTCCAAGTCCTTGCCCCATACGTCTTTCAATTCAACTTTTAAGAGCACTGCTGCATGGTCTGAAAGATGGATGGGGAGATGCTCTATCCCTACCACTATCTCCACTTCTTTCCTATCCATGAAAAAGTAGTCTAATCTGGAATAATGGCTATTCTTTTTGCTGTGAAAAGTGTAGTCCCTACAATCCCCTTTTATTCTGCGCAGAACATCACATAAATTATAATTTTCCAGCATATCCAGCAAATAAGCCATCATCTTTGGGGAATTAATCTAGATGCATGCTGAAGATCTAGCAAGATTATTATCTAATAACCTTTTTAAATCCCCAACTAAAATGATGGGGGCATTAAAGTCAACCAAACTGGATAAGAGTTGCGCCAGATGGGAGACATCATCAATGTTCAGACCATAGTAACTTACTAACGTGTAGAGACATTGATGTACTCGGATTTCAGCAATGATCCTGCGCACTCCCTTATCCGCTCTGTACCAAATCAACTCCGCTTCGGATTTTACTTTAAAAATGAGAGCTATGGCTATAGTACAGTGCAATTGGTCAGTAACTACTATATTCTCCACCCACTTTTGTTTTAAAAAAGATCCCTGCATTCCTGTTTCCTAAAGTGAGTTTCCTGTAGCATAATTATTTGTGATTTGTGCTCTTTAAAATACTGCAATATAGTTTGCTGCCTTTTTTAACCCTTAATCCCTTTATATTCCAACAAAGAATTGCAAGAACCTGTGTCCTACCTAAATTTCCTTCACCCTCTGTACTCATCTTTTGCCATAAAAATCACTGTTCCCACTTGGTGCTTTCCTTTTATGTTTATTTATCTGACTTGAGGGCTCAAAGATTTTTATAATGTTTTCCCCATGCTCCCCACCACATGTGCTCCTTCCCCTGGGAACCCTCCCAACTCTGTAACTAGGCCTAGCCATTGTCTATTTGAGCTTGTCCCTGAGGGAGTGTCGGTAACCACGCCCTCCTCACCCATTTATATTCCCAAACCCCCACCCTTCTTTGCTTGTACTATGAAATTATCCATATCTTCAGGGTCTAAAAAATTATGCCTTTTATTCTGCCACATAACTTCCAGGACGGCGGGGAACTTCAGTTTTACATTAGCCTTTATTCCTCTCAACTCCTCCATTCTGTTTCCCAGCTCAGACTGTCCTTCGGTAGTCTCTTTGGAGATATCCAACCTGATCCTAAAAGTGGCCCCCAATGCTTGCAATGATTTTTCCTTCAAATCTAAACCTAACAATTTCTCCTTCACGGTGTAGAATAGAAAGTTTACCAGAATCTTTCAGGGTTTTTTTTGCCCCGGGTCTATTTTAAAGGGGTCGCTATGCACACGCTGAATTTCTCCCTCAAGATTGACCAAGCTGTCCTCCTGTGGAAAAGTGTTTTACAATAAATTTATCACAAAGGATTTAATATCCGTCCCCTCTATTCCTTCAGCGACCCCCAGGATTCTGATGTTCCTCCTAGCATTGTTCTTCAATTTTTCGAGTTTTCCAGACAGAACATTCTCTCTTTGTTTCAAGCATACTACCTCTTGGGTGTTCTCTTGAACTGCTGTATTGAGGCCTTGCATCCCACATTCCAAATCTCACGTGCGTTGAGCTAAGCTCTCAATCTTCACCTCTAGGCTGGAGCAGGTCACCTGTATCTCTTTTTGGTTTGCCTCCAAAATCGAAAAACGATCTTTGATTTCCTGTGTTAATTGACCTAACATTTCCTGGACTGTGTCCAACCCTATAAGGTCGCAACCCCCATGCTCGAACCTCCAGTTACTAAAGTCCCACCTGGGTCGTTGCTCTGCTCAGTCATGGTTTCTCCTGCGCCTAAGTTTGGCTCTTCTATTGTCAGAGAGGAGAACACATTTTGTGTAGGAACAGCAGGATGGATTAAAATGTTGCCTTGGTCCCCTGATTCCAAGCTTCTTGTTTCACTCATTGTCCCTACCCTACTCAGCTAGCTCTTCGTATCCAGGTCAATACCACTTCCTTCCTCACATTCCTCTGTGTCTCTCCTTAAATCCAATCTAACTTGAAAGAAGGATTTTAACAAAGGGGTTATTTTGTGGAGTTTAGTGGCTAGGGAGCCATGTTTTTCCTTTGGGAGAGCTATAATTTCCGCTTTTGTTAATGATTTCCTGAGACGGGGGTCTTTGGATGAGCGGATACTGCCTTGAGATCTTATCTGCTTAACTGATACCTTAACTGGTAGTAAAGAACTCCTTCTTTCACTCTTTGGGTTATCTTCGCCTACTGCCCACAAGGAGTTATGGGATCTTAATGTATCCCGAGTGGAGCCCACCCTGTTGTTCCACAGCCCTAACTCATTTCTTCCGACCCAATATGGCCCCCATGTTTATTCTGGTAAGGCAGCTGAATATCTAACTGGGAGCTATTTTCCCAAGTAGACTTACCCTCAGTCCCATTACAGTCAGTATCCATCAGGACATGGCTCTGATTCTGTCTTTTTCATCTACTTGCCCTTAAGATTACAATGGGCTCCTTTCCTTGCTTCCTGTAATGCAGCTCCCTTCTTCCACAACCTGACGTGTGTTGGTTCTGCCGACGCTGAGCGCGTCACAGCACTGCTGCTGGAGAACGCGCTGGGCAGCGCGGAGCTCCCGAAGCGGTCCCGCCACGGTAAACCAGAGCGGCATTCCCTGGACCACCATCCAGCAACTGACCCCCAAAGACTCACTGTGGCTTCAGAAAAGGGGGGGAGCTTCCTCATCGGCCCATACGCGTTCAAGGTAAGCACAGCCGCAGTATCGACACTTCCCTTGGGTGCGACTTCCGATCGGCTACCTCAGCCAGCCGCCATGTTCCCTCCTGGCCGCCGCCCCAGTATCCCAATTTCTTACACTTACTAAATGTAATAACGTACTGCAATTTTATCGTATGTGAGAGTTAGACCTTGCAATAGTTAGAAACGAGTTCAGGAGTTTTTCACTACCAGGACATGCGAACCTAAAACCTATGTGTCCTTCTTAAAATATGTCCTTCTTCTTAAATACAATGCACCCTGCCCTATGAACCTTTTAGTGCCCATCTTAGGGGTGACATATGTTTTAAAAAAAGATTTTGGCCTGGCAAACATTTTTGTGGCCAGGTCGAATTGGCAGTTCAAAACTACACTACAGGCTGCAATGGCAGGGCTGAGACCTGTTTAAAAATGTTGCCTAATTGGGTGGCACAATGAGTGCTCCAAGCCCACTAATAGCATTTACTTTAAAGGCTCTGGGTACATGTAGTACGATTTACTAGGAGCTTACAAGCAAACTAAATTTGCCAATTAGGTGGAGGCCAAATTTACCATGATTTAGGGAGTGTGCACACACACTTTAGCACTTGTTAGCTGTGGTAAAGTGCACAGACTTCTAAAGTCAACAAAAACTAATTCAGCAAAACAGGAGGGCTGAAGGAAAAATGTTTAGGGGTGACCCTGCATTGAGGGCTAAGCCCAAAACAGACAAAGCAGGTGCAAGCTACAGACTTCCTGCCCTATTGAGCAGGCAACCAGGAAGAGAGTAGTTGGTAACCCTTCTTAAAAACAATTAGTCCAACTTGCCAACTTCTTTTTGGAACCCACTGCCAATGTAAATTTTCCTAAATATGAAGCTGCCAAATACCAAAACTTCCCTGTGTTAATACCTCCTCAAGCCTGTTTCTTCCACCACGCTACATTTCCTGTTCTTAATCCCATTCTTGGTTGTGGGTGTGTTTTTTTGTATCCCTGCTTTTTCCTCTTTCACTGTTTTTTCAATCTTTTTTCCTCCTCCTTCTCCCTTTTCTACATTTTTGTCTCTTTTCTGTATCAAATAAAATAGAAGTTCCATCTAAAAAATATATAAGGGTCGGTGTCCACAACCCAACCCTCTACAGAAATCCTTGCTACTCTCCTGGTCTTTTGACGCGGTCAATCACACTATATTTCTCTCTCCTCAGTTGATGTCTTTGATTTGTCACTCGCTTGGTTTTCATAGAACCTCACTGGTTATCCCTATTGTGTCTCCTAAGGTAGCAAGCACTTGACCACTTGCCCCTCCACCATTTGCTCTGCTCTGAGGTCTCTCCTTTTCTCTAGCTAGACTACCCACTTCCCTCTCTAATCTTTTTTTTGAGCTGTCCTGTCATTTCAATACCAATGACCTCCAAATACTCATCTTTTTCAGTTCCTACAGTTTTGCTCTTAATGATCCTACCACTTAATGTCTTGCTTCTGTTGAGGCATGAATGCCATCACATTCCTTACATCTGAACCGTTCCAAAACTAAAATAGCATTCTTCTCTTCTCCTTCTTTCTGTATTGTTCCAGCATCCATCCTCTTTACTGTGACAAACCTTCATTTATCTCCTTTCCCTGCAACTCAGTTTAATTTTTGCTCCATCCTACGCCTTCTCTGTACATATTGTCACTATTGTTCATTCCTGGTTTTCTGAGCTGTAATACCCTTAGAAAATTATATAATTTCCTGTTTTCCATGTCACAAAACTTTTGTTCACCTTCTCATCTATTTGTTTGTTGTGTTTGACCTGTTCCACTCTTTTATATTTTAATAAAGTTGCCAAAGTTATGCTCTTGCTTCTCTCTAGTTCATCTTTAATTCTGCTTTTAGGCTGTTCTTCCATGTTTCATCAATGGTTGTCATTTCAACTCCTTCGCTACTTGAAAGTGACTCCCTTACCACCCCTGCATTCTATTTCAACTTCCTACAATTGTTTCCAATAATGTCCATGTATGAACCGCCCCCTTTCCATTAGGCCCCTTTTCCTCTTACCCACTTACCTCTTGCCCCCTTTCCTCTCTTCCCGTACTTCATCGTATGAGCAAATTCATAGTCTCCAGTGTGTTTCCCTCTTTCTTCTACCTACCAAGCGTCTACCATGATTGCAATCCTGTTCTTATTAATTTTCTCTCATCATGGCATCTAAACATCAGGATATCTTGACTCTATCTTTGCCGAATCATCTGCAGTCATCTCTTCCATGCTGCTAATAGTCCAGCACTGTGTTAAAAGTGTTTAACGAAAGATACCAAATGGCAACAAATTAAAACAAATTCAACCTTGACTTCACAGAATAGGTGTACATTTACCATATTTCTTCAGTCCTCCGTTGGAAACAGGGACCAGCTGTATATTTACTTTTGAAAATAGATTATGATTGGCTGTGAGAAGGTTTTTCCAGAGAGGATAACAACGCACTCCCCTTTCTCCTGCTGACCTTGGAAAAACACCACTCTCCTACTAGGGTTCACCAAACGTCCAGTGGTACTAAGGTGTTATAATATCACTTTAGGGAGACATTCAGCTTTACCTCCCTGGGCATCCTGTTTCTCAGGGGCCACCCTCGAGGGACTGGTTTACATTTTCTCTGTCAGTTTCAGATGCAGTTCTTCCAACCTGTTTTTTTTAGGACCCAACTCGATAAATGGCAGTTCCTAGTGGTTCCAAGTGAAACACCTTCTGACACGTGTCACTCCATACCAAGTGTCCTGCCACAAATTTGACATCCTGATGATAATCCTGAGGTATTTTTGACTTTCCAGTGGGGCACTGAGAGCTATGAACTAGGTTTCCTGTTATCGCCAGACCTACCTCTTCTCCTCAGATGTCTTCCTCTGAAGTGTTTTCTTACCTGTGCATGCAAGACTATCTACCACAGGAGCAGAGGGCAAACTCTCTGTTACCAGGGAAGGACCCTCTCTTCTGGAGCCAGACCAACCCTGCAGCTCAGAAGGGTCTGAGTCCTTTCCTGCTCACTCTTTTTTGGGGTCTCCTGTAACTGGTCTCTTGTGTATTACTGCAGACTCACCTGGGTGGACTTACCCTCTGCAGTTACTGATACTGGGAACATTTGTGACTCTTGGGGTTGAGGGTGGAAATGCTCCCAATTATGGGATTTGGGTGAATTAAATGCCATATTCAATGTTCCCTCATGTTTTTCTGGTATTTCTTTTGACTACTTTCAGACGCTGAAGTCTCAGAGTGATACACTCCATCTTTACTCCCGATGTGGCTTGTAACTTTGTGTTACCAGACCTATACAGATCACTGGAGCACTTGGAATGAGACTATTAGTGTTGTTCTTGAGATGTTTGTGGCATTAGACACGGATAAGGCAACCCTGTCATCAGTGCATCCTGAGTGCCACCTCTAGAAGTTTAACCACTCGCTGAGAGCTGAAAGACTGTCGACTCAACTGAAGGGAAATCATAGTGTAGGCCAGAGAAATGTTTAGGGCAGGACAGACAGAGCATCAAAGCTGCACACAACTATTAAGATGACGTCTGTCCCCATAATTTAATGTATATGTGTTGAAAATGGCCCTTTCTAGGGTGCTTTCCCTTGACTTTTTGCTTTTCTCCTTTCTGGTTTTCCACTGATCTAGGTGCTAGCCTTAAGACTTTGAGCACGTTTGACACTGCCATTCTGTGCCCAAGCGATGTGCTTATCATATACATACTGGTGACTGGTGTATACATGATTCGCTGATTCGAGTTAGCTGTAAGTCCCTTGTCTAGAGGTAAGACATATATCCAGGGCATGTACCTCAAATGCTCCGCTGTGTGCCTGCAGCACTGGTTGTGCCATCAATGGAGGTAGCTCATTGATCGTGCCACAGGTTTGCCCTTGTAGGACCTGTGTGTGCAGGTTACTGTTACTCAGCTTGGCATTTAAAAAGCTATGTGCCAAGGTTCTGCATGTCTCTTCCTATATTGGAGCTCTCCCTGGGGACAGGGTGCGACGTTGGGAAGAGGTAGGGAATCTACGTGAGTGCGTTACATGCAAGGGTTGTGAATGGCACCGGATGGTGTGTTCGGTACGACGGGGCCTGCTTCTTACATTGGATTAGCATGGGGGAATGTAGGGAAAGGCTATTGAGCAGTATTTCCTATGTGCTGAATAGTAGCAGTATAGTGTTTGACATTGATGAGTTTGTAATGGTGAATCCTCTCCGGTAGTGCGAGTGGAATCAACATTCATATGTGAAAATGTCAATGCTCGTGGCTCTTTGTGCCTGTCGGCCTGTCTCTAATTCACATCTGGGTACTGGGGGGACAGCTACATCTGTGCATTGCTGGTAGAAGGCCATAAACTAGGGGCTCAAAGGAAACTACAAACATCTGGTGGCCCTTTGAACTGATCGTATCTTCAAAGGCCATTGTGGGTATAACTACAGGAGCTCTTGCCTCAGAAAATAGAGACACTTTTGGATTTGGTACCTGTTAGAAACGGGGGTCTCTAGTTGTCAATGGTTTGCACATTTGTCCAAATAGGGGCCCTTCCTTCTAGTCAGGGTAAGTGGGATACACTTCTAAAATCACCCCTGCTCACCCCCTTGGTAGCTTGGCGCGAGCAGTCAGGCTTATCTCAGAGGCAGTGTGTAAAGTATTTGCACATAATCAACAGTGATACATTGAAAACACTACAAAAGAACACCACACAGGTTTGGAAAAATATCCAATATTTTTATATATACCAAAACAAGACCAAAACGATGAGAATCCAACTTTGCAAGATATCCTTTTAAAAGTGCAGAAATATCTCAAAAACACAGTTCTTCCGAGTCGGTAGCTCTGTCCGGGGCTACCGCGATACTGAAAACAGAATCCAACAGTTCCGTCTGACCGCATCGGTCGGAGTGTGTCGGCAGACTCGTAAACAGTACCTTTTGCATTGCGGCCGACACGTTGGTGCGAGCAGGTCATGAAGGGAAGTGGTGCAGCATGCGGTGCCCTCAAGGCGCGGTGCAGGTAGCGGCTCAGTGACGGTCGTCGAGGGTCGTCGGTGAGACCAGGGCTGTGGTGCAGAGTGAAGGTGGTGCTCGATGCGGTGCTGACAGATCACGCTGCAGGCGACAAAGCGCGTTGTGGGAAGCTGGCATCGGTCGGTCCGGACTGGGGTGTGCGACGAGGCGGTGCATCATGAAACTTACGAGCGGTGCCCCAGCCACAATGCGGTCACGGGTGTCAAAGTCAGCAGGCAGCAACAGCGTTGGTGAGACCAGGGCGGTGAAGTGAATCATGGCAGTGCGAAGTGCGGTGCCCACAGGTCACGGTGCAAACAGAGGCTCGGCTGCGGCGGCGGTTGTCAGACCAGGGTTGTGGTGCCCTCTGCGGTGCCTTCAGGACCCGGAGCCAGTGACGGAGTCGGTTGCTTTTCCCTTCTCTGTGGCAACTGAAACAACGGTTCCAGAAGTGGTACCCAGAGGTTGGTGAAGTCTTTGCAGTCCCTGAGACTTTGGAACAGGAGGCAAGCTCTACTTCAAGCCTTTGGAGATACTCAGCACAAGTAAAGAAAGTGTCGGGCCGAGCAGCTCGTGGCAGCCCTTGGAATCCCACCCGCTGCCTCTGACGGAGGCCCCGCCTGCCTTCTCCCGCCAGCTGATGGGGGCGGCGCGTGAGGTCTTCAAAAGGAGGGGTCTGCATCGGAAACACCCTTCACGTTCCTCATCGGACCCCGCCAGGCCTCCCGTGTATTTCCCATTTTCCCTTCTCCCCACCGCTGCATTCCCAATTGTGCGTCAGAGAGGAGTCTTGCTTCTGTGTGCCCCTCCGTCTGCTTCCGGTATTTCTTTGAGGTTTCTGCCGGGTGAAGAGATTCTAGGGCCGCTGAGACAGCTTGCAACATTGTTGCTTCCTAGTATTGCAGGGCAGTTAACTCTTTGCTGCCTCGTGTTCTGTCCTTGTACAAAAGGAAAAAGAGGTATTGTAAAAGAATCTTTGTTTTAGGGGATGATAGGTTACTCTACATTTCGCTCCCTGTAAATTCTACCCTATACTTATCTGATTGTTTGGCTCCTTGTTGTTCAGAGGAGTGCTTTGTTCCGCTCGGTTGTGGCTTCCTTTTTGTTTTCCTCTTTGGGTATCTCATATTCATACCTGCAAGAATTATTAAGAGACCACGAGTATTAGTTTCTTTTATGGACCCAGCAGTATTTTTTTTGTTTCACATATTTTTGTATTCTGTTTTCTCCTGATCAGGGAAATGAGTTTTTTGTTTTTTTCCTGGTTCAGGCAAAAAAGAATGCCATTATTTTGGGTCTATTGATAGTTGATGATGGTTTATGGAGGTTGGTATATTTCCTTTACATCCTTGTTTTTGGTTAAACTCCTGCAGTCCTTATGAATAATACGTGTGCCTTTAATTTCTAAATGCCTTATGTGAATCCTACGTCCTAGTGCCATATGTTTATGTATTTGATTACAACGAATCCTTCCTCAGGTATAAAAGCAGAAATAGTAACAGTTATACTACCGCTTGCTAGTGTATAGTATATACTTACCCTTGTGTCTTCTCCTTAGGGTGCCCTGGTGACACATCATCGGACGAGCCAGTGGATTCATCCACTTCTCCCTATCCTTGTTTTGTCTCCCCACCTTCCCCACCTTCCCTCTTTTGCTTTGACTGTGTTGGGTAAAGGAGGTGGGTGAGGGAAGTTGGGATCTAGCATCTGTTCCATCCATTTCACTCCTGCAGAATACCCAGGTGAGCCTCACTGAAAGTCCAGTCCAGTCCTTTCACTGCCCAAGGCAGAAGCAACAACTGCAGGCCAACCCAACAAAGCAACAACTCAGCAAAGGGGCTGTACTCCTCTTGGCAGCTCTTCCAGCTCTTCTTCTTGGCAGGTTCCTTGATTACAGCAAGTTCTAAAGTTCTGGGGTCTGTGCCCAAATATTTATACTTCAAATGTCTTTGTTCTCTCAGGCAGAGAGTGTCTGTGCTTAGTCCAAACCAGGTTGGTCCTCTCTGGCCCAGCTTCCCAGCAGGAGGTGGACACAGCATTGTCTAAAGCAGACCAGGCCCATTCAGGTGCAAGGAAATCTCCTACTACAGCCCAGGTCTATTTAGACCAGCCCTGACTCATCCAGGTGTTAACCGCCAGGCTTCCTGCACCTTGTCTCCATGTGATGATAGAAAACTACCACTCCCATAAGGCATTGAGAAGGGTGCCGGGTTGCATACTTTCCCAGGCTGCACTGGGCTACTGTCAGGTGACCAAGATGGCTTATCAGCTTCCTGCCCCCGTTCTCAGGTGCTTGGCTTTCTTCCCTGCAAGGACCACGCCCTTCCTGTTTGTTTGGATCAGCCTTGAGTTTATTCTCTTGTGCTACTCTGTGCTACTGTTTCCTCCTGTTGTCTGTCATCTGATCGTGAGCTACCGAGGAGCCTGGAACTGCTGGGAATCTCTAAGGAGTTAATTTTGGTTATTTTGCATCCCACTAATGAGCGCGAGGACGCGTTACATTTCTCTGCTCTACCCCCGCCCGTGAGCGCGAGGACGCGCTGAAGTCCCTTCCCTTCTCCTGCCAGTAAGCGCGAGGACGCGCTGTGTTCGCATTCTTCCCCCTCGGGGACTTCCATGCCAAGACTGGAACTGAGCATATTAAAGCGCGAGGTTGCGCTACTGTATTTTGGGATTACAGTTTTTTCCATTTCCCTTTTTTTATGTTAATGCTATACGCGCGTTGACGGAACGAAGCGGATACATTGTAGCCGCCCGCTTCTGCTCGCGGTGCCTGTAACTCCTTTGAGCGCTCTACGCTGGAATAGAGCGTGTAAGTACTCTGACCTCTTGTGGACTTAAATTTGAAGATATGTGCTATTATTGGAAGTCTGCCTCGATGCTTCCAATTCCATATTCGAGGAATTGACTATGGGCAGACGTATGCCTTGAACTGTTTTGTTGAAAAGCTCGCGGCTAGAGCATTTATTTCTTTTCCTACTCCCATCGTTTCACTGAAGAGACCTCCTTTATGTGGAATGCAAGCAATTGCAGAAGTGAGTCTGTGAAAGTATGCAACCTGTGTTCCTTGATCTATAGTCCTGTTCTATATTCTTGCCTAGGGAGACTAGTCTCCTTTAACCCTTCTCATTCTTGTCTCTTGTTATCTATTTCTACAGGGTTACACTGCCTACAGGTCCGCCCCACCTCCCTACTGGTCTTAATTGAAGATTCTTCTGGTGGTCCTACGTCGTCTCTTCACTCCCTAGGGGTATTAGTCTATCCTTTGGTGTGCCTTGTTTGGCAAGAGGTGACTGTACCTTAGGGGAGAGGAAAGGCTCACTCTTCGCTCCTGTGGATGTTGGTTCTTCTGCCTAGGGACCTATCCCCCGACAGAAAGCCAAGCCCACGAATTTACTATCCCCGAGCGAAGATGGACAAAGGCGCCCCGTTTGACGCACTCATGGATAGTTCCTTGACCCTTGAGACACCAGAAACCACCATGAACGAGTTAGCTGCAGCAGTAGTTAACTTACAAGCTGAGCTTAGGTTATTGAGAGGGGAAAACCAGAGCCTTGTATCAGAGTTAGACGTCCTGAAGACGCAGAAACAGATAGAGACTAGAGTAGCAGATGTCAATCCGAAACACAAACGAAGCTACATACAACCAGCACATTTCCAGGTCCCTTCCTCCGCTTCTGCCTCTGCACCTGCAGTAGCCACTCCCTCCCGGTTAATGTGACAGTTGTAACACCTCCCCAAACGCCCCTAGCAATGCCCGAAAGATTCAGAGGGGATAGTAACAAGTATGGGGTGTTTATGAATCAGTGTCATCTCCAGTTCTTATGCAGAGCAGCCTCTTTTCCGGATGATGCGGCTAAGATTGCTTTTATAATCTCCTATCTAAGTGGTAATGCAGCGCTTTGGGCGGTGCCACTCGTTGAAAACGACGACCCCATTTTGTACAATTTGCCACAGTTTAAAGAAAGGATGAGGAGTCTCTTTGCACGTCATTCCTACATGCAGGCAAGTGATAATGAACTGTTGAGTCTTAAACAGGGTTCAAAGGATCTGCTAACCTATATTACCACCTTTAACCGATTAGTCACTGAAACCCACTGGCCTGAGGAAAAAAGAACTTCCCTGTTCTATAGGGGATTGAAAGATGAGCTTAAGGGCATCCTATCCCAGATAGTGGACCCACCTGAGGACTGCCCATCGTTCATGGACTTAGTAGTCAAGTTAGACCATCGACTAACTGAAAGGAAAGGAGAAAAGACTAAAGGAGAGTACTATCGCCTTTTCCTTGCCAGAAGTGAGAAAAAAGATGCCAGGGACACCAGTGAGCCTATGCAGATAGGGGGTATCAGGGGTCCGTTATCCAGTGAAGAACGCGAGAAACGCAGGAAATTGAATCTCTGCCTTTATTGTGGGAAAGGCGGTCATTTCGCCAGAGAGTGTCCTGTTAAACCTAAATCCACCTTGAAAACATTGGCAGTCAGAACTGGGTCAGCGGTGCAATCGGAAAACTAGATGACTTGGAGAGTATAGAGGTCGCTCTTCCAAGTCCTTCTCTCTTACACATCTCACACTTCCTGGCTAATACCCTGGCTCCTGTACCCAAACATTTCACCATCACAGTTGTAGTTATCTTACCGTCCCAGCATCGAAAGACTATGTCCATACTGCTGGATTCTGGGGCGACGGGTAACTTTCTGGATATTTCTGTGGCCAAGGCGCTTGGGATAGAATTTATACCGAAACCCCAACCTGAAAGAGTAAGGGCGGTTGATGGGACAGAATTGTCCTCTGGATTGTTAACCTACCAAACCCCAGACCTCATCATGATGTGTGACAACAGGCATTCAGAAGTCATCGCGTTTGACCTAATCGACGCCCCGAATTTTGGTGCCATTCTTGGAGTTCCGTGGCTACAGCTACATAACCCGCACATTGATTGGGTCTCTAGGAAAGTAACTCTACGGTCTCCTTATTGTATGATGCATTGCTACCAAGAAACCACTCATTGGCAATCCCCTTTATGTTGTGCCCTTTCGAGTAAAGATACATTCGTCCTACCCTCCGAGTATCTCGAGTTTGCAGAGGTCTTTGATGAAGTATAAGCGGTGGCATTGCCCCCACATCGATCCTATGATTGTAGGATTGACCTAGTCCCTGGTGCAGATCTGCCTGTTAGTAGAGTGTATGCCCTCACCGAGCCCGAAACTAAATATCTCTATGAGTACATACAGGACATGCTGCAAAAAGGGTTCATACGTCACTCAACTTCCCCTGTCTCCTCCCCTATTTTCTTCATTCCCAAACGGGAAGGAGGCCTAAGAGCGTGCCTGGATTATCGTTCCCTTAACAAGATGACTATAAAGAACAATTACCCTCTTCCGCTCATCTCCACTCTCTTAGACCAGGTGCGTAAAGCCAGGATCTTCACCAAACTTGATCTAAGGGGGGCTTATCATTTGATCCGAGTCAGAGAGGGAGATGAGTGGAAGACGGCTTTCCGCACTAAGTTCGGGTTATATGAGTATTGCTTAATGCCTTTTGGCCTGTGCAATGCCCCAGCAGCTTTTCAATTTTTCGTAAACGAAATACTAAGAGAGTATCTGGACATATTTGTCATCGTCTACATAGACGACATATTAATTTATTCCCAAACTGAACAAGAACATGTGGAACATGTAAAACTGATACTACAACGTTTGCAAGACAACCATCTATTCGCCAAATTGGATAAATGTCTCTTTCATACTCGGAAAGTAGATTTCTTGGGTTTCGTCATCTCCCCTGAAGGAATCCATATGGATCCTGCCACGGTGTCAGCCATAACCAATTGGGCCAGTCCTACGACAGTAAAAGAGGTCAGTCCTTTTTAGGATTTGCCAATTTTTATAGGAGTTTCATAGACCATTTCTCTGACCTCATCACTCCTATTACAAGACTCTTAAAAAAGGGAGTGGTGTTTGTGTGGGATGATGTCGCTGAACAGGCTTTCCAAGCAATGAAGAACAGCTTTACTTCTGCTCCCATCAAACGACATGCGGATGAAACTCAGCCCTATTTTGTCGAAGCCGATGCTTCTCAGTACGCTGTGGCGGGGGGGGTTTTATCACAACGAGACCTGAAATCAGGAACCCTCCATCCAGTAGCCTACTTCTCTAAGACCCTTTCACAGGCAGAACAAAACTACACCATTGGAGAAAGAGAACTCCTAGCCATTAAAATGGCATTCCAAGAATGGCGCCATTACCTACTAGGGTCTCCTCATATCATCACTATCTATTCTGATCATCGGAATCTCCAGTTTTTTAAATCAGCCAGAGCCCTTACTCCAAGACAGACTTGGACCCAGCCATATGCAAATCAGTCTTGACCCTGCGCCCAATGGGAACAGTCCAGCCCGAACTGCCAGGCCAGGTCCTCCCTGGACTGGAAACAAGCATCCTAGGACCGGTTTCGGGCTTTCAGCCCTCATCAGCCAGGATAGCTTGACTCCAGTGGCATGGAGAGCACGGGATCTACGTCTGGGTATACCCATACTTTGATGGGTATGCCCAGATGTGGGTCCATTGCTCACTGTGCCACTGGATTCAAGCTAGCCTGGCTGAAGAAGGGTGACATACCCTGAAACCAGTCCCAGGATGCTTGTTTCCGGTCCAGGGAGGACCTGGCCTGGCAGTTTGGTCTGGACTGTTCCCATAGGGCACAGGGTCAAGACTGATTTGCATATGGCTGGTCCAAACTGGGGTGGCGTAGTGGGCAAAAGAACGATGGATTTAACCCAGATCTTTTGACTGGGGGAGAATGTTTGCATTGTCAGCATTCAGTCCATCATTTGTTTGCTGTAACACTTTTCGCCCTAAGTGGGATGGGTATGCCCAGACGTGGGTCCCTTGCTCACTGTGCCACTTGATTCAAGCTAGCCTGGCTGAAGAAGGGTGACATACCCTGAAACTGGTCCCAGGATGCTTGTTTCCGGTCCAGGGAGGACCTGTCCTGGCAGTTCATTCTGGACTGTTCCCATAGGGCACAGGGTCAAGACTGATTTGCATATGGCTGGGTCCAAACTGGGGTGGCGTAGTGGGCAAAAGAACGATGGATTTAACTCAGATCTTTTGACTGGGAGAGAATGTTTGCATTGTCAGCATTCCGTCCATCATTTGTTTGCTGTAACACTTTTCGCCCTAAGTGGGATGGGTATGCCCAGACGTGGGTCCCTTGCTCACTGTGCCACTGGATTCAAGCTAGCCTGGCTGAAGAAGGGTGACATACCCTGAAACCGGTCCCAGGATGCTTGTTTCCGGTCCAGGGAGGACCTTGCCTGGCAGTTCGGTCTGGACTGTTCCCATAGGGCACAGGGTCAAGACTGATTTGCATATGGCTGGGTCCAAACTGGGGTGGCGTAGTGGGCAAAAGAACGATGGATTTAACCCAGTTCTTTTGACTGGGGGAGAATGTTTGCATTGTCAGCATTCCGTCCATCATTTGTTTGCTGTAATACTTGAAGCCAAACAGCACATGAAGACACAAGCTGATAAGCACAGACGACCGGCCCCCAACTACTCTGTGGGTGATCAGGTATGGCTATCCACAAAACATCTCCGACTATCCGGACCCCGGAAATTACAACCTAGATATATAGGACCATTTCAAATACTACATGTCGTGAACCCTGTTGCAGTAAAATTAGAGCTACCACCAGACATGCAAGTCCATCCCGTCTTTCATACCTCTTTGCTTAAGACATATACTCCTCCTTCATGCCCTGAACCTCCACCTCCTCCTGTTACCATAGAAGGGGAGCTTGAGTATTAAGTCAGACGCATTATTGATTCACGAAGACATATGGGCAAATTACAATACCTGATAGATTGGGTGGGGTACGCCCCTGAAGATAGGACTTGGGAACCAACTGAGCAGGTACATGCTCCCTTGTTAGTGAGGAGATTTCACGCACTACATCCCTCTAAACCACGCCCTGTTAATAGACCTTTAGGGGGGAGAACTGTTAACCGCCAGGCTTCCTGCACCTTGTCTCTATGTGATGATAGAAAACTACCACTCCCATAAGGCATTGAGAAGGGTGCCGGGTTGTATACTTTCCCAGGCTGCACTGGGCTACTGTCAGGTGACCAAGATGGCTTATCAGCTGCCTGACCCCGTTCTCAGGTGCTTGGCTTTCTTCCCTGCAAGGACCACGCCCTTCCTGTTTGTTTGGATCAGCCTTGAGTTTATTCTCTCGTGCTACTCTGTGCTACTGTTTCCTCCTGTCGTCTGTCATCTGATCGTGAGCTACCGAGGAGGCTGGAACTGCTGGGAATCTCTAAGGAGTTCATTTTGGTTATTTTGCATCCCGCTAATGAGCGCGAGGACGCGCTACATTTCTCTGCTCTTCCCCCGCCCGTGAGCGCGAGGACGCGCTGAAGTCCCTTCCCCTGCCAGTAAGCGCGAGGACGCGCTGTGTTCGCATTCTTCCCCCTCGGGGACTTCCATGCCAAGACTGGAACTGAGCATATTAAAGCACGAGGTTGCGCTACTGTATTTTGGGTTTACAATTTCCGCTGCTGACGAGCAGCGCGTTTTTTCCTTTTTTTATGTTAATGCTATACACGCGTTTACGGAATTAAGCGGATACATTGTAGCCGCCCGCTTCTACTTGCGCCGCCTGTAACTCCTTTGAGCGCTCTACGCTGGAATATAGCGTGTAATTACTCTGACCTCTTGTGGACTTAAATTTGAAGATATGTGCTATTATTGGAAGTCTGCCTCAATGCTTCCAATTCCATATTCGAGGAATTGACTATGGGCAGACGTATGCCTTGAACTGTTTTGTTGAAAAGCTCGTGGCTAGAGCATTTATTTCTTTTCCTACTCCCATCGTTTCACTGAAGAGACCTCCTTTATGTGGAATGCAAGCAATTGCAGAAGAGAGTATGTGAAAGTATGCAACCTGTGTTCCTTGATCTATAGTCCTGTTCTATATTCTTGCCTAGGGAGACTAGTCTCCTTTAACCCTTCTCATTCTTGTCTCTTGTTATCTATTTCTACAGGGTTACACTGCCTACAGGTCCGCCCCACCTCCCTACTGGTCTTAATTGAAGATTCTTCTGGTGGTCCTACGTCGTCTCTTCACTCCCTAGGGGTATTAGTCTATCCTTCGGTGTGCCTTGTTTGGCAAGAGGTGACTGTACCTTAGGGGAGAGGAAAGGCTCACTCTTCGCTCCTGTGGATGTTGGTTCTTCTGCCTAGGGACCTATCCCCCGACAGAAAGCCAAGCCCACGAATTTACTATCCCCCGAGCGAAGATGGACAAAGGCGCCCCGTTTGACGCACTCATGGATAGTTCCTTGACCCTTGAGACACCAGAAACCACCATGAACGAGTTAGCCGCAGCAGTAGTTAACTTACAAGCTGAGCTTAGGTTATTGAGAGGGGAAAACCAGCGCCTTGTATCAGAGTTAGATGTCCTGAAGACGCAGAAACAGATAGAGACTAGAGTAACAGATGTCAATCCCAAACACAAACGAAGCTACATACAACCAGAACATTTCCAGGTCCCTTCCTCCGCTTCTGCCTCTGCACCTGCATTAGCCACTCCCTCCCGGTTAACGTGACAGTTGTAACACCTCCCCAAACGCCCCTAGCAATGCCCGAAACATTCAGTGGGGATAGTAACAATTATGGGGTGTTTATGAATCAGTGTCACCTCCAGTTCTTATGCAGAGCAGCCTCTTTTCCTGATGATGCGGCTAAGATTGCTTTTATAATCTCCTATCTAAGTGGTAATGCAGCGCTTTGGGCGGTGCAACTCGTTGAAAACGACGACCCCATTTTGTACAATTTGCCACAGTTTAAAGAAAGGATGAGGAGTCTCTTTGCACGTCATTCCTACATGCAGGCAAGTGATAATGAACTGTTGAGTCTTAAACAGGGTTCAAAGTGATGGAGCAAGGTTTCATAACCGAAACTTGCTTGTATACAATCCTCCTCATAGTATTAATTTATTAAACTTGTATTGTTTATACTAACCTTTGCATACACTACACGAAAGGGAAGGATGCTTGCCTATGTGTTTTACTAATGAATAACGCTTGTCTGTAATCCAAAATGGCCGCTAAAACGCGGGAATATCACTGCGCATGTCGCAACCATATCACATGGTGTGACGTCTTTCTTTGCTTGGTGGGAAATTTCTGCTTCTGTGCAGTGTGCATTAAAATGGCTGCTTGATGTTTTCACATGCTTCAGCTTGCTCTCATGTCATTATTAAATTGTCGTTTTCTTAACGGTACTAATGCGGGACAGTTTTATAATTAAATGAGTATAGAGTAGAAAAAGTGGGCATACAGTGAAACATTTTATTTGAGATTTTAATATTTTCTTCTTTGACTTTTTATCAGTTCGTAAACTTGGGCCTGGGTTAGTGATCTGAAAACTCGAGAGGCAAATGGTTCTGCGCATGTGTCCTGTTTGGCTGGCAAAGCAACACGAATGAAGTCAACCTGGACGTCGTCCAAGGCCACGACCTAATGGCCGAAGATGCTGTACTCTTGCCTTTCCTGTTAAAATTTGATACTTTGTACATGAAGAATGTATAACATTTGTCGTGAGACGGGTGGGAAATAAAGCAAATGTATTAATTTGAATGGGCAGGAGTTTAAAGACAATAGGCTTTACAATTTAGGCCAAATCAATATGGTGAGAGACTCCACCCCCTGTCCCTGTCCAATCAGAAATAGTGGTCCCATATTTTAGCAACATTAAGGGGAGGTACATGGGCGTAGAAGGGTATAATAGATATAGAATTAGTTAATTAGTCAGCTCAGACCGCAGAGTGCGCACAGGAGACTAGCGCTCTTAGCTCCAGACTGTCAAGCTGATCGATTGCAGACTGAACCGCTGTCCAGAGAGGTCCTGAGGAGGGGGCGGCGGAGTTCATTAGAAGGAAGGCACGGGAGAATCGAGGAGAAGTCGAGTATCGGAGAGGGGAGCGACGCAGGCGTCGTTGTAGAGAGGTCACCGGTCCTGTCCTGATCCTGGAGGAGGTCTTTGCTCTTCATCCTTCCTGGGTCCTATTCTTTCTAACTCCTTGGCCAAGGGGTTTGGTTCTCGCACTTAGGTAAATATAATGCAACCTTTAGTTGCGCTGCTGTCTCTATCCTCTCCTTTCCTGAGGGACCGTCATTGATTAGCAATAATTATTCTATGCTTCATCTTGGGTATTGCGATTAAGTACCATGTGGTTTCTGTAATTTACTCTGCTAAATCTTTAGATAAACATTTTAAAACTTCCTGACTCAGTGGTTATTTCAGGATGATGTACTATAATGAATGTCACTCATTTTAAACTTCCCAATTAGCAAAGGATTCATTGGTAAGTCATTACTCTTCATTCGGAAGGTAATTGGTAGCAGGGATTTTGATAAAGAGTAACAACTGATAAAACCCAGCGTAAGTATTAGCGTAGTATGAATGTATGGGCCCAAGTGAGTATCTGGTGTATGAATGCTGTTTGCTAATATCGCGCTGGATCAGTTTTCTGGTAATCAGAGGATGGTTACTCTTTGTTAATTGGGTAATGAGAATTTTATTTTTATGAACTAACATCCGTATATTCGAAGTTTGTTTTATGTTGTCTAGAATCCCCGGGGTAAAAAGAATAGCGGATAGTAAGTGGAAGCCATACTGCAGTGAGGTTATCTGCCAGGCAGAAATAGTACTGAAAAGTTAAGCAGGACTATCAGTACTCGTTAGGGACTCTATGCGTGTGAGTAAAAGCAAAAGAGTACACTGGTGAAAATTTGATGTTATATCACCTAGAAAGGGTAACATTGAAGAAGTAACAGGTATTTCTGGAGCTTGTGTGAAGAGTAAACGGAAGGATTTTACTCGTAGTATATGTTAGTAAACGGAAAGGGTTTTTACTAAGTGTGAGAGAAACTATCTTTTTCAAATTTAGAAGAAACTGGCACGATAGCGAATGTTTTATGTTGTTACTGAAATTTAATTAAGATTTATAGAGAAAATAAGTTGGCGTAAGAATTTGTAAAGGGAGGGTCAGCTGCCGGAGAGGGAGCTGACGTCACAAACGCCGCGCTGGGATTGGTTGATACAGCGGGTGTGGAAAGACCCTTGTAAAGGAGGGGTCAGTAGTCAGGAGTAGTACTGACGTCACAAACGCCGCGCTGGTATTGGTTGAAACAGCGAGGGACAGAAAAGCGCAGATTGTAAAGGAGGGGTTGACAGACTAACATCACAGAAAGGCCGCGCTAGGATTGGTTCAGAAATAGAAGAAAGCAGACACTTGATTGGTTGATATTCTAGAAGCTAAAATCTTAGTGGGTAGAGATTGCATGTTAAAACGCGATCCAACTTTAACAGGAACTCGTCCGGATAGGAGATTCCTAGGTTTTGCAGAGTATAATTTTATACACCGAAGATTAGATAGAATGTACGGAGAGAAGAGAAAAATGTCCTTTCTGCAAAAGATTAAAAACTATTTTAAGAAGTATAAACCAATCAAAACTAGGGAAGGAATTATCATTCCACCAGCTAAAACGCCCGCTTCATTCATGATGATGGAGAGAGGTTATCATACTTGTGTATGGATGGAGAATTGGATAGAATATACCAAAAATGATGGAATATTAGCATTTCCCGAGAATGGCACGTTCAATGGGCGAATTCTGCAAAATTTGAGATTGAGGATGAATGACTTAGAACCCAGACCTAGATTAACTCAGTACGAAGCTCTAGAGGAATGGGAAACCAAGGCATTTGAGCGTGACCGACCTAGGAGTAATAGGGGTTATCGAGGATTTTTTCCCAGATATCTACATGAGTCTAGGGACGGTCAGATGAAACAATGGAGAAGGGCAATGATTACAGAAGGATTATATCCATTGTTAACAGCAGAGGAGAAATTAGGAAGTAAATGAACAGAAAAGACAAAACATTTAATGAGAAATGACGACTCTGAAGACGAATTTATGGAAGAAATGTTAAGGAACCCCCCACCATATCAGGAAGGGGCAAGTGGATGCACCCCAAGTGCACCACCGATAAAAACTCCATTAGTGCCACAGGTAATGCATGAATTCACCCCTAGTAGAATACTTCATGACAAAGAAAGGGAAGCCCTAGAGAAGACCAGAGCAGAATTAATACAGAAAATAACACAGATAAAAGTACATCCTGATTCATTGACCATACCTGTAACAATTGGTCCAGTAGTTCCATTATATGGTACTCAGGGAAACTGTCCTCCACCGATACTTGCACCTACTCCTGTAAACGCTACAAACCCTGAAGCAGTAGTAATGGTTGAAGATCACTTTAGTGACAGCGAATCCACAATATCATTGATGGATTTACCCATTCGAGATTCTGTCAATATTACTCCCAAGAGAACTACACCTGGGTGTTCAAAAGATATAAGTCTAGTAACTTCATCAGGAGCATAAAGTGCCACAATAGTCACCCCTGAAGATTTAGAAAGGTGGGCACAAGAATCAGTTAAACAGTGCACACCTCCGAAAATAATGGACATTCATAGATTAAAAGTTGAATTAGAAGAAATAATAGCCGGAAATGTAGGACTAGATCGCTTAAACACCTATGATGATGAAGAATTATTGTTCATGTGCAGAAGTATCACAAGAAATGTAAGGTTATTCCATGAAAAATTATCTAATTTAGCACTACAGATGGGAATAGAAATAGGGAGATCAAAAGTACTACAGAAACCCTATAGAGCAGAATTCTCAGACAAAGATTTAGAAAATATGAATGCCTCTGGAAGAAAATTACAAATAAGAGAATTAATGATAGTTTTGCAAAAATGGGGAGACTTGGATAAATGGAGAACTAGGTGGGCCAAGAAAAAGGAAGAAGAATGAACAAGTAGAACAGCATCTGAATATGTGATGAAAGAGACAGGGAAAGCAGACCAAATGTATCCAATGCGAGAAGTTGCGGGAGGAGGATATGTACATGTCCCATGGAGCAGACAGGATATTTTGTCATTTACGAATGATTTTCCAAAGTTGAGAGAAAAACCAATTGAATGGTACAAGCAGGTTGACAGGTTTGTGAAGGTGTCAAAGGTATTGTTAAAAGACTTAGATGGTTTGTTTGACATAGTGGTACCTGCCGATTTATGGACAGATTGCAAAATCACAGTGAATTGGCCAAGTGACGAGTATCCTAGAGATCCGAAAACAGGTGCCCCGTCAAATGATGTGATGAAAAAGTATCAGCAGGTGATAACTTACCTGAAAGGGAAAATACCACCGAAAGAAACAGATTGGGTGAAAATAGATCGAACTACCCAAGAAGCTAATGAATCGGTACATTCATACTATGAGCGTCTATTGCAGGTATTTAAACAGTATAGTGGATTTGAGGACATTGGAGACAAGAACATGAGTCAGTTTGTGTATCGATTTGTGTACGGTTTGAAGCCAGAAATTTGTCAGATTATTAAACAGCATATGCTGTGTTGGCAAGGGAAGCCGATTGATGAAATTTTGAAGTATGCAAAATATTGTGGAGACGATATTGAGGATAGACACAAGAAATTGCAGGAAAAAGTGATGTGGGCTCAGGAGAAAAAGGCTGAGAAACAGGGAATTAATTTGGAAAATCCGAGTGAAAATCAAGGAAAAGATTCTGGAACGAATGGAGGTAGTGGAAATGGTGGAAAATTTAGAGGACGAATGAGTAGAGAAGAAGCTAAAAAGAAATTTCCTTGTCATGGATGCGGAAAATTGGGGCATTGGAAGGATGAATGTAAAAAGGTTCGGAATAATAATGGCCCAAATCAAAATTTAAATCCACAGACGCAGAATGACTCACCGCAGGGTGTAAACCCTCAGAGTCAGTTGCCACCTGCACCTATTCAGGGTAATGTAAGCAGAGCAAAGCACGGTACAGACATCGGATATCAAGGAGGAAGTGGTAAGAATGATTATATAACATCACAGTTTCTTTTGCAGGACGATTTCTGTCAATACAGTTCATGACGGTGCCTAGGAGAGGGGAGAAGGAGTGCGTACTTGGCGCATCCCTACCGGTAGACCAGTCAGGTCCATATGTTGAAGGAAATGTGAAAGGTAATGAAATTACTTTTCTTTTGGACACTGGTGCTACCCGGTCTACTGTAAGAACAGCAGACATTCCAGACCTTCCTCTCTCTGGGAAAAATATCCAAGTAGTGGGGGTAGCTAATCAAAGGATTAGAACACCTCTTACCGAACCAATGGAAGTTAAAATTGGAAACTTCAGAGAAATGCATCAATTTGTAGTATGTGATTCTAGTCCAGTAAACTTATTAGGTAGGGATTTGTTGTGCAAGATGAATTGTACAATTTTCTGCACACCAGATGAAGACCATGTATATAAAATTATGATTGCAAAACAGGGTACAGAAGTAGATGAGATGTTTTCGTTAATAACAAAAGACGAGTTGCCAGAAGAATTAAAAGGTACAGTAAACCCCATAGTTTGGGATTTCACAGGAAAAGAAGTAGGACTTATGGCTAAAATAGACCCAGTTAAAATTACTGTAAAGGAAGGTGCAATTTTCCCAAATACCAGACAGTACAAAATGAGTGCAGAAGTAAAAGCAGGAGTCATTGAAGAAATCGATCGAATGGTTGAACAAAACATACTAAAAGAAGTAATGAGTAGCCCATGTAATTCACCAATAATGGGATTAAAGAAACCTAGTGGAAAATATAGGATTGTTCAGGACCTGAGGAAAATAAATAAGATTGTAGAACCATGTTGTCCCATAGTGCCAAATCCTGCAGTAATCCTATACCAGATTCCGTGGAGTGCAGGATGGTTCACAGTAATCGATCTGTGTCAAGCTTTCTTTTCAATACCATTGCATCCAGATAGCCAGTATCTTTTCTCATTTAAATTTGAGAACAAGGTCTATGTATGGAATCGTGTTCCTCAGGGGTACACAGAAAGTCCTTCCATTTTCAATCAGATATTGAAAAAGTGCCTTGAGAAACTAGTGATGCCAGGAAGCTCAGTCCTAGTGCAATATATCGATGACTTATTGGTGGCATCGAACACCAGAGAGGACTGTGTTGTTGATTCCATAGCATTATTAAATCTTTTGGCAGAAGAAGGGCATAAAGTCTCACCTGAAAAGTTGCAGTTTTGTACAACAGCTGTTAAGTATCTGGGACACCAAATTGAGAGGGGAAAAAGAAGAGTAACCTCTGAAAGAGTAAAATTAATAAATAAAATGCAAATGCCTGTAACCCAAAGACAAGTAAGAATGTTCCTAGGAATAGTAGGTTACTGTCGACAATGGATACCAGGATTTTCCCTACTAGCTAAATCTTTAATTAACATGACGAAAAAGAAGGCAAAGGATCCTGTTGAGTGGGATGATTAAAGTGTAGGAGCTTTTGTAAAATTGAGAAATGCCCTATGTTCAGCACCTGCCTTAGGCATGCCTGATTATAAAAGAGAATTTGCATAATTCTGTCATGAAAGAGAAAATTGTGCACTTTCTGTCCTAACTCAAAGACACAAATTAGACAGACGTCCTATAGCATATTTTTCTGCTACATTGGACCCAGTAGCAGCCGCGTTGCCAGGATGCTTAAAAGCAGTGGCGGCTACTTGTTTGAGCATTGAACAAAGTGAGTCAATTGTGATGGGACATCCTGTAAAAGTGTATGTTCCACATGCGGTTGTAATTCTGTTGACAAGAACTCGAACTCAGCATCTTACTCCTAGTCGGTTGACTAAATACGAAAGAATAATAATGGGTGCTGAAAATGTGACCATGGTAAGGTGTACTATAGTAAATCCAGCAACCTTACTACCAGACCCATATCATGAGAGAATTAAAGATGACGAAGAAGATGAACATGATTGTTTACAGATTACAGAATTATGCACAAAACCACGCCCAGATATTGAGGAACAGCCTCTTAAAAACCCAGACAGGGAGCTATTTGTTGATGGTTCATGTCAAAGACATGAAGACGGTAAACTAACTGCTGCCTATGCGGTATGTGAATTAACTGGAATAGTTGAAGCATCCTATTTACCAGGAGTAAAATCTGCACAAGTAGCTGAATTGATTGCGTTGATAAAAGCCTGCAAAATTGGGAGGAATCAAAAAGTAACTATATTTACCGATAGTCAATATGGTTACGGGGTTGTGCATGATTTTGGCCAATTATGGATGCAGAGGGATTTCATGACTTCTTCAGGATCCCCCATTAAAAATGGACAGTTTGTAAAGGAATTGCTGGAAGCAATACAATCACCAAAAGAATTGGCTGTGGTGAAATGTGCCGCACATCAGTCAGGAGATGACTGGGTGGTAGTCGGCAACAGATACGCAGATCTGGTGGCTCAACATTGTGCCAAAAATAGATTGTCAGTCAATAAGAGGGTGGAAAGAATGGGAATCAGCTGCCAACTTATGCTGCATATGCCGCCTGAAACATGGAATGATGTTAAAAGACTGCAAGATGAAGTGGATGAAAGTGAAAAGAATTTGTGGATCAAAGTAGGTTGTTCCCAGAGACGAGATGATGAAGTGTGGATCAGTGCTGATGGCAGACCAGTCATGCCAGATTGTCTACTCTCACAAATGGCCAGAATGTATCATGGAGACACACACATAGGGAGAGATGCAATGATTAGACTCTTCAGAGAAAACTGGTATAATCCTAAATTCAGGGCTGTTGCAGAGAGTCTTTGCCAAAGGTGTTTAACTTGCCAGATGCACAATCCAGGTAGGAAGACAATAATTGGGTTTGGAAAAATTGGAAAAGCAGAAGGACCATTTATAAGACTTCAATTCGACTTTATTCAGTTACTACCATGCAGAGGGCTGAAATATGTACTGGTCATAGTATGCCTGTTTTCAAAGTGGGTGGAGGCTTACCCTACCAGGAGAAATGATAGCATTACAGTGGCAAAATTGTTGCTATGAGAGCTCATTCCTAGGTTTGGTTTCCCAGTAACTTTGGAATCAGATAGAGGAAAACATTTTAACAGTGAAGTGATCAAACTAATCTGTGAAGCATTCCAAATCCAATAGAAACTGCACTGTGCATATCGTCCAGAGGCTTCTGGAGTGGTTGAACAATTGAATGGCACTATAAAGTCAAGATTGGGAAAAATGTGTGCGTCAACATCATTAGAATGGCCAGATGCATTGCCACTTGTTTTAATGGGACTCAGAAGCATACCTGACAGAAATACAGGATTGAACCCCACGAAATAATGATGGGAAGAGCAATGAGACAAACACATGTTCCCACAAACAAACTGCTGAATATATCTGATGATATGGTACTGGACTATTGTAAAGGACTGGCTGACCTAGTGCGTTCTGTCTCTCACCAGGTTGGAGAAGACGCAGTTTCCAGGCAGCCTGAACAGGAACATGTGGCAACATGCCCTGTGCACACACATAAATTTTAAACAACACAAAGTAAACGTTGTTTGCCAATGACGACAGGAGAAACGTTCTTCCAATGTTCCTTTACTGAAGTGTTGAATCAAATGCCAGCCAACACGTGTTTCGTCAATGGGTGTGTAACCCTTGACTTCCTCAGGGCTGCAATTACATAAACATGGCTTATGTCATAATTGAATAAGAGATAATAACAAAGTCACATAACATACGTATGATTATGTGAATAAGGCTAGTACTGTCAATCCGACATTTATTAGATATAAGAAAAGTGCCAAAATTCTAAGAAGAAAACGGGATGGAACAAGAATTACGTGACATCATGAGGTGTCATGCATAATAATCCGACGTGAGTTTGTGTCCTGATGCTAAAAAGCATGAATATATAAATTATATATATTCCAAAGATACAGTCCAACGGCAAATGTCACAAACATTTTTATACTTATTCAAGCCTTCTTATAATAGAATGAGAAATTTTACGGTAAAGTGCGTGAGAGAAACCATAAGGTGAACAACAGACTAGGTGTGTGGTGAAGAGGTTAGAAACGGATAAAGTGTGTCCAGCGTGCTTGCGGTAAGACGGTGACCCATAGCGTGTTGTAACAACCAAGAAACACACGGTTAAAATGAAAAGCCTACCTAAAGGCAATAAGGTAGGACTTAAGACCTGTGGGCGAAAAATAGCACCGTAAGGCTAAAACCATCGCATCTTATATTTCGTTACTTCTCATTGGTAAGTATAGCAAAAATAACCTAATTTCTACACATCTCACCTCCTGACTGGTGATAATTCCGACCCAGCGGGTCCTATTAGTAAGTCCAAATCGACGAGATATCCCATTAATTTAGTGGATAATCTGTATAAGAAAAGTTTTAGAACAATCCTACAATCAGAAGTATATCATAACCAAAAGTACACTCATAAACCGGTTGCCATAGAATTAACAAGGTATTACCTTAAACAAAGTCATATGCCGACGTATATATATCTTCCTCGGTAAATTAGATAGTGTCACTTGAGCTCGGTAATCCTTCTTGTATATTTAGGTTGTGCCAGTTTGAATCCTTCAAATAGATAGAGAAAGCGTCACTCACAAAGACCTGAAAGCGAAACCAATCTCAACGCAACCTGTAGAAAAGGCTCTCTACCAAATCATACCGCTTACCTTAAGGCGAGTGCACCCGTGGCTAGTGTTTCGGCAAAGAGTAAACCGGAAGACAGAAAACGTACTCCGGAAGCAGTTATAAGCTACCGGGTCACCGTCGAAACTAGACCGCTCACCTCCTAGTGTTCGGAAATAGTGTCAAAGGGCCATATTGTGTGACGCATGTGAATCGACCCGGTCTATATTGTGTGAAGTGAAAATTAAATTCATCGGTCATCCGTGTTCCGCTTAGAAAACAATCTTAACTAAAGTGCTGATATAATGCACATTAAAATAAATAAAAGCTGAGAGGCATCAATGATTATATAGGAGTTCTTATCACAAATAGGTAGACGATTATTGCGAAGCCTAAATCCTGAATACGTAAGTATTACTACATCAGAAAACAGTCTGTTACATATGTCATTCGTATTCGGGTATATCAGAAAGAACGTTGTAACATATAATATTTTAAACAGTTGCAAAATAGGAATGAAAGCCATTAATATAAACAAAACACAACAAAGCTATGTAAATGATAAAGGAATCTAAGGCATCTACAAAAGGTTACTATATAGGTCCTCCATGCTCCATGATTAGATAGTATTATCCAATGCACCTAATCAGCATCAATAGACGTACAAGAAAGAGCTTTATGACGTTATACATAGCTTTGTTGTGTTTTGTTTATATTAATGGCTTTCATTCCTATTTTGCAACTGTTTAAAATATTATATGTTACAACGTTCTTTCTGATATACCCGAATACGAATGACATATGTAAAATGACATATGTAACAGACTGTTTTCTGATGTAGTAATACTTACGTATTCAGGATTTAGGCTTCGCAATAATCGTCTACCTATTTGTGATAAGAACTCCTATATAATCATTGATGCCTCTCAGCTTTTATTTATTTTAATGTGCATTATATCAGCACTTTAGTTAAGATTGTTTTCTAAGCGGAACACGGATGACCGATGAATTTAATTTTCACTTCACACAATATAGACCGGGTCGATTCACATGCGTCACACAATATGGCCCTTTGACACTATTTCCGAACACTAGGAGGTGAGCGGTCTAGTTTCGACGGTGACCCGGTAGCTTATAACTGCTTCCGGGTACGTTTTTCTGTCTTCCGGTTTACTCTTTGCCGAAACACTAGCCACGGGTGCACTCGCCTTAAGGTAAGCGGTATGATTTGGTAGAGAGCCTTTTTCTACAGGTTGCGTTGAGATTGGTTTCGTTTTCAGGTCTTTGTGAGTGACGCTTTCTCTATCTATTTGAAGGATTCAAACTGGCACAACCTAAATATACAAGAAGGATTACCGAGCTCAAGTGACACTATCTAATTTACCGAGGGAAGATATATATACGTCGGCATATGACTTTGTTTAAGGTAATACCTTGTTAATTCTATGGCAACCGGTTTATGAGTGTACTTTTGGTTATGATATACTTCTGATTGTAGGATTGTTCTAAAACTTTTTCTCATACAGATTATCCACTAAATTAATGGGATATCTCGTCGATTTGGACTTACTAATAGGACCCGCTGGGTCGGAATTATCACCAGTCAGGAGGTGAGATGTGTAGAAATTAGGGTTATTTTTGCTATACTTACCAATGAGAAGTAACGAAATATAAGATGCGATGGTTTTAGCCTTACGGTGCTATTTTTCGCCCACAGGTCTTAAGTCCTACCTTATTGCCTTTAGGTAGGCTTTTCATTTTAACCGTGTGTTTCTTGGTTGTTACAACACGCTATGGGTCACCGTCTTACCGCAAGCACGCTGGACACACTTTATCCGTTTCTAACCTCTTCACCACACACCTAGTCTGTTGTTCACCTTATGGTTTCTCTCACGCACTTTACCGTAAAATTTCTCATTCTATTATAAGAAGGCTTGAATAAGTATAAAAATGTTTGTGACATTTGCCGTTGGACTGTATCTTTGGAATATATATAATTTATATATTCATGCTTTTTAGCATCAGGACACAAACTCACGTCGGATTATTATGCATGACACCTCATGATGTCACGTAATTCTTGTTCCATCCCGTTTTCTTCTTAGAATTTTGGCACTTTTCTTATATCTAATAAATGTCGGATTGACAGTACTAGCCTTATTCACATAATCATACGTATGTTATGTGACTTTGTTATTATCTCTTATTCAATTATGACATAAGCCATGTTTATGTAATTGCAGCCCTGAGGAAGTCAAGGGTTACACACCCATTGACGAAACACGTGTTGGCTGGCATTTGATTCAACACTTCAGTAAAGGAACATTGGAAGAACGTTTCTCCTGTCGTCATTGGCAAACAACGTTTACTTTGTGTTGTTTAAAATTTATGTATGTGCACAGGGCATGTTGCCATTTGTATAAACGGACTCGCGTCCTCTACTGAGGGTTTAGGTGTTCTCCCTCACCTGTGGCACCACAAGGTTACATTCTTTTATATACATTACGTTAACAGGTTAGCGCCACCTATACCTTGTGTTAAAAAAACCCCCTTTCTCTTTTTATTACCTGAACAGGAACATGATCTGAATCCTGGTGACTGGGTTGTAGTGAAGAATCACACCAGAGAAACGTGTCTATCACCCAGATGGAGCAGTCCTTGTCGGGTCATACTAACCACAAACACAGCAGTGAAGTGTGCAGGATTTCCTAATTGGATTCACGTAAGCCACACCAAAAGAGTACCAGATCCTGAAGAAGAAAATCCTCAGACAGCATCAATCCCTGAGGAAGCTGAAGGTTGCCCAGCTGAGGAATCTCAGGTTCGAGATTCAAGAGAAGCTGAAGAAGAACAACCGAGCACAAGTCAAGACTGGATACCGGTGGTAGAAGTTTCTGAAGTTTACTACCGAACAAGAAGTAAAACAAAATTGGAAGAAATTGAAGAAAATCAGATAGGAGAAGAAGCAGCTCAGGCACAAGAAGAAGAGACAATAAGAGAACCTGAGCAAGATCAGATAGGGAAAGGAAACTGGGCTCAAAGCAACGAAGATCTGATAAACTTTGAGCAGGGACAGACAGGTTTAGAAGAATCCGGTCAGGCTGCAGAAGTACAAAGTGCAATAAGCCCTGATCAGAACCAGTTAGATGAAGAAAAAGATCATGAAAATCAAGAACATGAAGAAATAAATCAAGAACAAGATCCCTTATTGGAAACTCACAGTGGAGCTGTTGCAGAGAAACCAATCAGACCTGAAAAAGAGCAAACAAGAAACACAGTAATTGCAGAACACGAAACAGTACTAAGCAGTGAAAATAAAAAGATTTCTGAAGACAAAGATAAAGAAACAGTGCAAACAAAGAAAACAAGAAAAGGAGATCATTGGCCGAGTGTCATTAAAAGAGTAAAATACCACATAACAACCAGAAGTGAAGATCCAGATCAAGTGAATGAAGTAACAAGTCAAACTGAACAAGAAAATAAAACTGAGAAAAGAAGAAGTAAAAGACTGAAACTTGTGAATAACAAATTCAAGGGTCCTGATTGGACTTACATCATTCTTGAAGATTACGAAAGCTCAGAGTCAAGTGAAAGTGGTGACGAAGGAACAAGTGCAGAACTAACGTACGAGAAAGAAACAAGACCACCTTGACTAAGCAAAAGAGTCATATAAAGAAAAGAGGAAATAGATAAGAAGAGCGATCTTCCTTGTCGAAAATGCCTGACGATAGAGTTGCTGGGAGACCAAAACAGAGATGTTGTAGAAGATGCTGTGCAATATGCATATGTAGTCTAGTAATGGTGCTTATAGTATGGTTAGTCCTGATTGTAGCAGTTCCTTACCTTATGATAATGGATAAAAAATTAATAATGAAACTAAGGAGAGGACAGCAAACATGAAGGGCAATAGAGTAGAACTAATGGCAGAGAATAAACCAGAAATTCATCATGAAGTAGCTGACAACGACACTAGTTTAAACGTTTTCACAAAGTTATTGTTTCAATATGTAGATACCATGGAAGTTAGTAATTGTTATGTCTGTATGAAGTTACCTGAATCAGTAGCAGAAGGATTAACATACCATCACTTACCACTGACATATGGCATATCATGTAGTGTTTTGTCTAGTTTATTTTATAGAACAGGGAGACTTCAGTATTATTATTCAAACCTAGATGTGATATTTTCTGAGGTTCCGATTCGCAAGAATATGAACCCAGTGCTTAGTAGTCAAAACGCACAGTTGATGGGAGAATTTTTCTTAACAATGAAATCAATAGACATAACACATGCACATAGACACAATCTAACATGTTCTTTACAAGAAGAAGAAAAGATATTTTTGAACTTAGTGGAAGATAGAAGACAAGATTTTCAAAAGAAAGCTTCTGAGCATAAGGCTCATTTACCACCTTGGGCAGAAAAAGAAGGGAGTTACACACCTGGCAAGGCTCAAGCTGCTATGGCTCTGGATTTCATAAAGACAGGAAAAATTTGTCTTCATAGGTTAAAGACTGATTATAACAATGTTTTCATCGGTACCAGTGCGTGTGAACACAATTTCTTAATTCTTGGAGGTTGGGGAATCAAAGGAGGAACAGATTCAGTTTTTCCTGGAATTTATTATGTGTGGGGGAATAAGGCTTACTTTAGGCTTCCTGCACGGTGGTATGGAAGTTGTTATTTTGGAATAGTATTTCCAAAGATATACCACGTAAAAAGAAACACTGGGAGCAATGAAAACAATAGTGAATTAATACGTAGTAAAAGAGCTAGTTTTTCAGAAATTGTAGGTGATATATTTGGTGCATTGATACCTTCAGTGGGAATAATTCTGAACTCAAGGAAAATATGTAAATTGTCTACAGTGGTTGATCGTTTATCAACGGATACTGCTGGAGGGTTTCTAATGATTAATGCGGAGATGGTTGCGATTAGATCTATGGTGATGCAAAATCGACTTGCTCTTGATATTATATTGGCAAAAGAGGGCGGAGTCTGTAAATTATTGAAGACAAAACACTGTTGCACTTATATTCCTGATAAGAGTGCAGAAATTGGAACGTATATACATAATATAACTAAACTTGAGAAGGAACTTAAACCACTGGAAGTTGATAGTGTATGGGAAAGATTGACAAATAGTATCTCGTCAATTGGTACCTGGTTTGCTAATATAGGAAAAGGACTTATAGGTCAAATATTAGTACCCTTAGCAGGGATAGCAATAATAATATTGGCAATAACAATATGGTGCAAATGTTGTAGAAAGAGTGGAACATACAAAGTGACAGGTAGAGGAAAGAAGCGAAAAATTGATGAAATAGAACTTGAAGAGTGGAGAAGTGAATTATACAAGAAATTGAAAGGGGATGGCAAAAATGGAAAGTGTAAGAATGAGAATAAAGTAATTTGCTAGAAGGTGGCATCTGATTGTGGGTAGTATTTTGATGGCTCAGAAACGCCATCAGAGAGGGGATTGATGGAGCAAGGTTTCATAACCGAAACTTGCTTGTATACAATCCTCCTCATAGTATTAATTTATTAAACTTGTATTGTTTATACTAACCTTTGCATACACTACACGAAAGGGAAGGATGCTTGCCTATGTGTTTTACTAATGAATAACGCTTGTCTGTAATCCAAAATGGCCGCTAAAACGCGGGAATATCACTGCGCATGTCGCAACCATATCACATGGTGTGACGTCTTTCTTTGCTTGGTGGGAAATTTCTGCTTCTGCGCAGTGTGCATTAAAATGGCTGCTTGATGTTTTCACATGCTTCAGCTTGCTCTCATGTCATTATTAAATTGTCGTTTTCTTAACGCTACTAATGCGGGACAGTTTTATAATTAAATGAGTATAGAGTAGAAAAAGTGGGCATACAGTGAAACATTTTATTTGAGATTTTAATATTTTCTTCTTTGACTTTTTATCAGTTCGTAAACTTGGGCCTGGGTTGGTGATCTGAAAACTCGAGAGGCAAATGGTTCTGCGCATGTGTCCTGTTTGGCTGGCAAAGCAACACGAATGAAGTCAACCTGGACGTCGTCCAAGGCCACGACCTAATGGCCGAAGATGCTGTACTCTTGCCTTTCCTGTTAAAATGTGATACTTTGTACATGAAGAATGTATAACATTTGTCGTGAGACGGGTGGGAAATAAAGCAAATGTATTAATTTGAATGGGCGGGAGTTTAAAGACAATAGGCTTTACAATTTAGGCCAAATCAATATGGTGAGAGAATCCACCCCCTGTCCCTGTCCAATCAGAAATAGTGGTCCCATATTTTAGCAACATTAAGGGGAGGTACATGGGCGTAGAAGGGTATAATAGATATAGAATTAGTTAATTAGTCAGCTCAGACCGCAGAGTGCGCACAGGAGACTAGCGCTCTTAGCTCCAGACTGTCAAGCTGATCGATTGCAGACTGAACCACTGTCCAGAGAGGTCCTGAGGAGGGGGCGGCGGAGTCCATTAGAAGGAAGGCATGGGAGAATCGAGGAGAAGTCGAGTATCAGAGAGGGGAGCGACGCAGGCGTCGTTGTAGAGAGGTCACCGGTCCTGTCCTGATCCTGGAGGAGGTCTTTCCTCTTCATCCTTCCTGGGTCCTATTCTTTCTAACTCCTTGGCCAAGGGGTTTGGTTCTCGCACTAAGGTAAATATAATGCAACCTTTAGTTGCGCTGCTGTCTCTATCCTCTCCTTTCCTGAGGGACCGTCATTGATTAGCAATAATTATTCTATGCTTCATCTTGGGTATTGCGATTAAGTACCATGTGGTTTCTGTAATTTACTCTGCTAAATCTTTAGATAAACATTTTAAAACTTCCTGACTCAGTGGTTATTTCAGGATGATGTACTATAATGAATGTCACTCATTTTAAACTTCCCAATTAGCAAAGGATTCATTGGTAAGTCATTACTCTTCATTCGGAAGGTAATTGGTAGCAGGGATTTTGATAAAGAGTAACAACTGATAAAACCCAGCGTAAGTATTAGCGTAGTATGAATGTATGGGACCAAGTGAGTATCTGGTGTATGAATGCTGTTTGCTAATATCGCGCTGATCAAAAGGATCTGCTAACCTATATTACCACCTTTAACCGATTAGTCACTGAAACCCACTGGCCTGAGGAAAAAAGAACTTCCCTGTTCTATAGGGGATTGAAAGATGAGCTTAAGGACATCCTATCCCAGATAGTGGACCCAACTGAGGACTGCCCATCGTTCATGGACTTAGTAGTCAAGTTAGACCATCGACTAACTGAAAGGAAAGGAGAAAAGACTAAAGGAGAGTACTCTCGCCTTTTCCTTGCCAGAAGTGAGAAAAAAGATGCCAGGGACACCAGTGAGCCTATGCAGATAGGAGGGTATCAGGGGTCCGTTATCCAGTGAAGAACGCGAGAAACGCAGGAAATTGAATCTCTGCCTTTATTGTGGGAAAGGCGGTCATTTCGCCAGAGAGTGTCCTATTAAACCTAAATCGACCTTGAAAACATTGGCAGTTAGAACTGGGTCAGCGATGCAATCGGAAAACTAGATGACTTGGAGAGTATAGAGGTCGCTCTTCCAAGTCCTTCTCTCTTACAGATCTCACACTTCCTGGCTAATACCCTGGCTCCTGTACCCAAACATTGCACCATCACAGTTGTAGTTATCTTACCGTCCCAGCATCGAAAGACTATGTCCATACTGCTGGATTCTGGGGCGATGGGTAACTTTCTGGATATTTCTGTGGCCAAGGCGCTTGGGATAGAATTTATACCGAAACCCCAACCTGAAAGAGTAAGGGCGGTTGATGGGACAGAATTGTCCTCTGGATTGTTAACCTACCAAACCCCAGACCTCATCATGATGTGTGACAACGGGCATTCAGAAGTCATCACGTTTGACCTAATCGACGCCCCGAATTTTGGTGCCATTCTTGGAGTTCCGTGGCTACAGCTACATAACCCGCACATTGATTGGGTCTCTAGGAAAGTAACTCTACGGTCTCCTTATTGTATGATGCATTGCTACCAAGAAACCACTCATTGGCAATCCCCTTTATGTTGTGCCCTTTCGAGCAAAGATACATCCATCCTACCCTCCGAGTATCTCGAGTTTGCAGAGGTCTTTGATGAAGTGAAAGCGGTGGCATTGCCCCCACATCGATCCTATGATTGTAGGATTGACCTAGTCCCTGGTGCGGATCTGCCTGTTAGTAGAGTGTATGCCCTCACCGAGCGCGAAACTAAATATCTCTAGGAGTACATACAGGACATGCTGCAAAAAGGGTTCATACGTCACTCAACTTTCCCCTGTCTCCTCCCCTATTTTCTTCATTCCCAAACGGGAAGGAGGCCTAAGAGCGTGCCTGGATTATCGTTCCCTTAACAAGATGACTATAAAGAACAAATACCCTCTTCCGCTCATCTCCACTCTCTTAGACCAGGTGTGTAAAGCCAGGATCTTCACCAAACTTGATCTAAGGGGGGCTTATCATTTGATCCGAGTCAGAGAGGGAGATGAGTGGAAGACGGCTTTCCGCACTAAGTTCGGGTTATATGAGTATTGCGTAATGCCTTTTGGCCTGTGCAATGCACCAGCAGCTTTTCAATTTTTCGTAAACGAAATACTAAGAGAGTATCTGGACATATTTGTCATCGTCTACATAGACGACATATTAATTTATTCCCAAACTGAACAAGAACATGTGGGACATGTAAAACTGATACTACAACGTTTGCAAGACAAACCATCTATTCGCCAAATTGGATAAATGTCTCTTTCATACTCGGAAAGTAGATTTCTTGGGTTTCGTCATCTCCCCTGAAGGAATCCATATGGATCCTGTCAAGGTGTCAGCCATAACCAATTGGGCCAGTCCTACGACAGTAAAAGAGGTGCAGTCCTTTTTAGGATTTGCCAATTTTTATAGGAGGTTCATAGACCATTTCTCTGACCTCATCACTCCTATTACAAGACTCTTAAAAAAGGGAGTGGTGTTTGTGTGGGATGATGTCGCCGAACAGGCTTTCCAAGCACTGAAGAACAGCTTTACTTCTGCTCCCATCAAACGACATGCGGATGAAACTCAGCCCTATTTTGTCGAAGCTGATGCTTCTCAGTTCGCTGTTGGGGGGGGGGGAGGTTTATCACATCGAGACCTGAAATCAGGAACCCTCCATCCAGTAGCCTACTTCTCTAAGACCCTTTCACAGGCAGAACAGAACTACACCATTGGAGAAAGAGAACTCCTAGCCATTAAAATGGCATTCCAAGAATGGCGCCATTACCTACTAGGGTCTCCTCATATCATCACTATCTATTCCGATCATCGGAATCTCCAGTTTTTTAAATCAGCCAGAGCCCTTACTCCAAGACAGACTTGGACCCAGCCATATGCAAATCAGTCTTGATCCTGCGCCCAATGGGAACAGTCCAGCCCGAACTGCCAGGCCAGGTCCTCCAGTGACTGGAAACAAGCATCCTAGGACCGGTTTCGGGCTTTCAGCCCTCATCAGCCAGGATAGCTTGACTCCAGTGGCATGGAGAGCACGGGACCCACGTCTGGGTATGCCCATACCTTGATGGGTATGCCCAGATGTGGGTCACTTCCTCACTGTGCCACTGGATTCAAGCTAGCCTGGCTGAAGAAGGGTGACATAACCTGAAACCGGTCCCAGGATGCTTGTTTCCGGTCCAGGGAGGACCTGGCCTGGCAGTTCGGTCTGGACTGTTCCCATAGGGCACAGGGTCAAGACTGATTTGCATATGGCTGGGTCCAAAGTGGGGTGGCGTAGTGGGCAAAACAACGATGGATTTAACCCAGATCTTTTGACTGGGGGAGAATGTTTGCATTGTCAGCATTCTGTCCATCATTTGTTTGCTGTAACACTTTTCGCCCCTAAGTGGGATGGGTATGCCCAGACTTGGGTCGCTTGCTCACTGTGCCACTGGATTCAAGCTAGCCTGGCTGAAGAAGGGTGACATACCCTGAAACCGGTCCAAGGATGCTTGTTTCCGGTCCAGGGAGGACCTGGCCTGGCAGTTCGGTCTGGACTGTTCCCATAGGGCACAGGGTCAAGACTGATTTGCATATGGCTGGGTCCAAACTAGGGTGGCCTAGTGGGCAAAAGAACGATGAATTTAACCCAGATCTTTTGACTGGGGGAGAATGTTTGCATTGTCAGCATTCCGTCGATCATTTGTTTGCTGTAACACTTTTCGCCCTTAGTGGGATGGGTATGCCCAGACGTGGGTCCCTTGCTCACTGTGCCACTGGATTCAAGCTAGCCTGGCTGAAGAAGGGTGACATACCCTGAAACCGGTCCCAGGATGCTTGTTTCCGGTCCAGGGAGGACCTGGCCTGGCAGTTCGGTCTGGACTGTTCCCATAGGGCACAGGGTCAAGACTGATTTGCATATGGCTGGGTCCAAACTGGGGTGGCGTAGTGGGCAAAAGAAGGATGGATTTAACCCAGATCTTTTGACTGGGGGAGAATGTTTGCATTGTCAGCATTCCGTCCATCATTTGTTTGCTGTAACACTTTTCGCCCTAAGTGGGATGGATATGCCCAGACGTGGGTCCCTTGCTCACTGTGCCACTGGATTCAAGCTAGCCTGGCTGAAGAAGGGTGACATACCCTGAAACCGGTCCCAGGATGCTTGTTTCCGGTCCAGGGAGGACCTGGCCTGGCAGTTCGGTCTGGACTGTTCCCATAGGGCACAGGGTCAAGACTGATTTGCATATGGCTGGGTCCAAACTGGGGTGGCCTAGTGGGCAAAAGAACGATGGATTTAACCCAGATCTTTTGACTGGGGGCGAATGTTTGCATTGTCAGAATTCTGTCGATCATTTGTTTGCTGTAACACTTTTCGCCCTTAGTGGGATGGGTATGCCCAGACGTGGGTCCCTTGCTCACTGTGCCACTGAATTCAAGCTAGCCTGGCTGAAGAAGGGTGACATACCCTGAAACCGGTCCCAGGATGCTTGTTTCCGGTCCAGGGAGGACCTGGCCTGGCAGTTCGGTCTGGACTGTTCCTATAGGGCACAGGGTCAAGACTGATTTGCATATGGCTGGGTCCAAACTGGGGTGGCGTAGTGGGCAAAAGAACGATGGATTTAACCCAGATCTTTTGACTGGGGGAGAATGTTTGCATTGTCAGCATTCCGTCCATCATTTGTTTGCTGCAACACTTTTCGCCCTAAGTGGGATGGGTATGCCCAGACGTGGGTCCCTTGCTCACTGTGCCACTGGATACAAGCTAGCCTGGCTGAAGAAGGGTGACATACCCTGAAACCGGTCTCAGGATGCTTGTTTCCGGTCCAGGGAGGACCTGGCCTGGCAGTTCGGTCTGGACTGTTCCCATAGGGCACAGGGTCAAGACTGATTTGCATATGGCTGGGTCCAAACTGGGGTGGCGTAGTGGGCAAAAGAACAATGGATTTAACCCAGATCTTTTGAATGGGGGAGAATATTTGCATTGTCAGCATTCCGTCGATCATTTGTTTGATGTAACACTTTTCGCCCTTAGTGGGATGGGTATGCCCAGACGTGGGTCCCTTGCTCACTGTGCCACTGGATTCAAGCTAGCCTGGCTGAAGAAGGGTAACTTACCCTGAAACCGGTCCCAGGATGCTTGTTTCCGGTACAGGGAGGACCTGGCCTGGCAGTTCGGTCTGGACTGTTCCTATAGGGCACAGGGTCAAGACGGATTTGCATATGGCTGGGTCCAAACTGGGGTGGCGTAGTGGGCAAAAGAAGGATGGATTTGACCCAGATCTTTTGACTGGGGGAGAATGTTTGCATTGTCAGCATTCCGTCCATCATTTGTTTGCTGTAACACTTTTCGCCCTAAGTGGGATGGGTATGCCCAGACGTGGGTCCCTTGCTCACTGTGCCACTTGATTCAAGCTAGCCTGGCTGAAGAAGGGTGACATACCCTGAAACCGGTCCCAGGATGCTTGTTTCCGGTCCAGGGAGGACCTGGCCTGGCAGTTCGGTCTGGACTGTTCCCATAGGGCACAGGGTCAAGACTGATTTGCATATGGCTGGGTCCAAACTGGGTTGGCGTAGTGGGCAAAAGAACAATGGATTTAACCCAGATCTTTTGACTGGGAGAGAATGTTTGCATTGTCAGCATTCCGTCCATCATTTGTTTGCTGTAACACTTTTCGCCCTAAGTGGGATGGGTATGCCCAGACGTGGGTCCCTTGCTCACTGTGCCACTTGATTCAAGCTAGCCTGGCTGAAGAAGGGTGACATACCCTGAAACCGGTCCCAGGATGCTTGTTTCCGGTCCAGGGAGGACCTGGCCTGGCAGTTCGGTCTGGACTGTTCCCATAGGGCACAGGGTCAAGACTGATTTGCATATGGCTGGGTCCAAACTGGGGTGGCGTAGTGGGCAAAAGAACGATGGATTTAACCCAGATCTTTTGACTGGGAGAGAATGGTTGCATTGTCAGCATTCCGTCCATCATTTGTTTGCTGTAACACTTTTCACCCTAAGTGGGATGGGTATGCCCAGACGTAGGTCCCTTGCTCACTGTGCCACTGGATTCAAGCTAGCCTGGCTGAAGAAGGGTGACATACCCTGAAACCGGTCCCAGGATGCTTGTTTCCGGTCCAGGGAGGACCTTGCCTGGCAGTTCGGTCTGGACTGTTCCCATAGAGCACAGGGTCAAGACTGATTTGCATATGGCTGGGTCCAAACTGGGGTGGCGTAGTGGGCAAAAGAACGATGGATTTAACCCAGATCTTTTGACTGGGGGAGAATGTTTGCATTGTCAGCATTCCGTCCATCATTTGTTTGCTGTAATACTTGAAGCCAAACAGCACATGAAGACACAAGCTGATAAGCACAGACGACCGGCCCCCAACTACTCTGTGGGTGATCAGGTATGGCTATCCACAAAACACCTCCGACTATCCGGACCTCGGAAATTACAACCTAGATATATAGGACCATTTCAAATACTACATGTCGTGAACCCTGTTGCAGTAAAATTAGAGCTACCACCAGACATGCAAGTCCATCCCGTCTTTCATACCTCTTTGCTTAAGACATATACTCCTCCTTCATGCCCTGAACCTCCACCTCCTCCTGTTACCATAGAAGGGGAGCTTGAGTATGAAGTCAGACGCATTATCGATTCACGAAGACATAGGGGCAAATTACAATACCTGATAGATTGGGTGGGGTACGCCCCTGAAGATAGGACTTGGGAACCAACTGAGCAGGTACATGCTCCCTTGTTAGTGAGGAGATTTCACGCACTACATCCCTCTAAACCACGCCCTCTTAATAGACCTTTAGGGGGGAGAACTGTTAACCGCCAGGCTTCCTGCACCTTGTCTCTATGTGATGATAGAAAACTACCACTCCCATAAGGCATTGAGAAGGGTGCCGGGTTGCATACTTTCCCAGGCTGCACTGGGCTTCTGTCAGGTGACCAAGATGGCTTATCAGCTGCCTGCCCCCGTTCTCAGGTGCTTGGCTTTCTTCCCTGCAAGGACCACGCCCTTCCTGTTTGTTTGGATCAGCCTTGAGTTTATTCTCTCATGCTACTCTGTGCTACTGTTTCCTCCTGTCGTCTGTCATCTGATCGTGAGCTACCGAGGAGCCTGGAACTGCTGGGAATCTCTAAGGAGTTCATTTTGGTTATTTTGCATCCCGCTAATGTGCGCGAGGACGCTCTACATTTCTCTGCTCTTCCCCCGCCCGTGAGCGCGAGGACGCGCTAAAGTCCCTTCCCTTCTCCTGCCAGTAAGCGCGAGGACGCGCTGTGTTCGCATTCTTCCCCCTCGGGGACTTCCGTGCCAAGACTGGAACTGAGCATATTAAAGCGCCGAGGTTGCGCTACTGTATTTTGGGTTTACAATTTCCGCTGCTGACGAGCAGCGCATTTTTTCCTTTTTTTATGTTAATGCTATACACGCGTTGACGGAATGAAGCGGATACATTGTAGCCGCCCGCTTCTGCTCGCGCCGCCTGTAACTCCTTTGAGCGCTCTACGCTGGAATATAGCGTGTAATTACTCTGACCTCTTGTGGACTTAAATTTGAAGATATGTGCTATTATTGGAAGTCTGCCTCGATGCTTCCAATTCCATATTCGAGGAATTGACTATGGGCAGACGTATGCCTTGAACTGTTTTGTTGAAAAGCTCGCGGCTAGAGCATTTATTTCTTTTCCTACTCCCATCGTTTCACTGAAGAGACCTCCTTTATGTGGAATGCAAGCAATTGCAGAAGAGAGTTTGTGAAAGTATGCAACCTGTGTTCCTTGATCTATAGTCCTGTTCTATATTCTTGCCTAGGGAGACTAGTCTCCTTTAACCCTTCTCATTCTTGTCTCTTGTTATCTATTACTACAGGGTTACACTGCCTACAGGTCCGCCCCACCTCCCTACTGGTCTTAATTGAAGATTCTTCTGGTGGTCCTATGTCGTCTCTTCACTCCCTAGGGGTATTAGTCTATCCTTCGGTGTGCCTTGTTTGGCAAGAGGTGACTGTACCTTAGGGGAGAGGAAAGGCTCACTCTTCGCTCCTGTGGATGTTGGTTCTTCTGCCTAGGGACCTATCCCCCGACAGAAAGCCAAGCCCACGAATTTACTATCCCCCGAGCGAAGATGGACAAAGGCGCCCCGTTTGACGCACTCATGGATAGTTCCTTGACCCTTGAGACACCAGAAACCACCATGAACGAGTTAGCCGCAGCAGTAGTTAACTTACAAGCTGAGCTTAGGTTATTGAGAGGGGAAAACCAGCACCTTGTATCAGAGTTAGACATCCTGAAGACGCAGAAACAGATAGAGACTAGAGTAACAGATGTCAATCCCAAACACAAACGAAGCTACATACAACCAGCCCATTTCCAGGTCCCTTCCTCCGCTTCTGCCTCTGCACCTGCAGTAGCCACTCCCTCCCCGGTTAACGTGACAGTTGTAACACCTCCCCAAACGCCCCTAGCAATGCCCGAAACATTCAGTGGGGATAGTAACAAGTATGGGATGTTTATGAATCAGTGTCACCTCCAGTTCTTATGCAGAGCAGCCTCTTTTCCAGATGATGCGGCTAAGATTGCTTTTATAATCTCCTATCTAAGTGGTAATGCAGCGCTTTGGGCGGTGCCACTCGTTGAAAACGACGACCCCATTTTGTACAATTTGCCACAGTTTAAAGAAAGGATGAGGAGTCTCTTTGCACGTCATTCCTACATGCAGGCAAGTGATAATGAACTGTTGAGTCTTAAACAGGGTTCAAAGGATCTGCTAACCTATATTACCACCTTTAACCGATTAGTCACTGAAACCCACTGGCCTGAGGAAAAAAGAACTTCCCTGTTCTATAGGGGATTGAAAGATGAGCTTAAGGACATCCTATCCCAGATAGTGGACCCACCTGAGGACTGCCCATCGTTCATGGACTTAGTAGTCAAGTTAGACCATCGACTAACTGAGAGGAAAGGAGAAAAGACTAAAGGAGAGTACTCTCGCCTTTTCCTTGCCAGAAGTGAGAAAAAAGATGCCAGAGACACCAGTGAGCCTATGCAGATAGGAGGGTACCAGGGGTCTGTTATCCACTGAAGAACGCGAGAAACGCAGGAAATTGAATCTCTGCCTTTATTGTGGCAAAGGCGGTCATTTCGCCAGAGAGTGTCCTATTAAACCTAAATCGACCTTGAAAACATTGGCAGTCAGAACTGGGTCAGCGGTGCAATCGGAAAACTAGATGACTTGGAGAGTATAGAGGTCGCTCTTCCAAGTCCTTCTCTCTTACAGATCTCACACTTCCTGGCTAATACCCTGGCTCTTGTACCCAAACATTTCACCATCACAGTTGTAGTTATCTTACCGTCCCAGCATCGAAAGACTGTGTCCATACTGCTGGATTCTGGGGCGACGGGTAACTTTCTGGATATTTCTGTGGCCAAGGCGCTTGGGATAGAATTTATACCGAAACCCCAACCTGAAACAGTAAGGGCGGTTGATGGGACAGAATTGTCCTCTGGATTGTTAACCTACCAAACCCCAGACCTCATCATGATGTGTGACAACAGGCATTCAGAAGTCATCACGTTTGACCTAATCGACGCCCCGAATTTTGGTGCCATTCTTGGAGTTCCGTGGCTACAGCTACATAACCCGCACATTGATTGGGTCTCTAGGAAAGTAACTCTACGGTCTCCTTATTGTATGATGCATTGCTACCAAGAAACCACTCATTGGCAATCCCCTTTATGTTGTGCTCTTTCGAATAAAGATACATCCGTCCTACCCTCCGAGTATCTCGAGTTTGCAGAGGTCTTTGATGAAGTGAAAGCGGTGGCATTGCCCCTACATCGATCCTATGATTGTAGGATTGACCTAGTCCCTGGTGCGGATCTGCCTGTTAGTAGAGTGTATGCCCTCACCGAGCCCGAAACGAAATATCTCTATGAGTACATACAGGACATGCTGCAAAAAGGGTTCATACGTCACTCAACTTCCCCTGTCTCCTCCCCTATTTTCTTCATTCCCAAACGGGAAGGAGGCATAAGAGCGTGCCTGGATTATCGTTCCCTTAACAAGATGACTATAAAGAACAAATACCCTCTTCCGCTCATCTCCACTCTCTTAGACCAGGTGCGTAAAGCCAGGATCTTCACCAAACTTGATCTAAGGGGGGCTTATCATTTGATCCGAGTCAGAGAGGGAGATGAGTGGAAGACGGCTTTCCGCACTAAGTTCGGGTTATATGAGTATTACGTAATGCCTTTTGGCCTGTGCAATGCCCCAGCAGCTTTTCAATTTTTCGTAAACGAAATACTAAGAGAGTATCTGGACATACTTGTCATCGTCTACATAGACGACATATTAATTTATTCCCAAACTGAACAAGAACATGTGGAACATGTAAAACTGATACTACAACGTTTGCAAGACAACCATCTATTCGCCAAATTGGATAAATGTCTCTTTCATACTCGGAAAGTAGATTTCTTGGGTTTCGTCATCTCCCTGAAGGAATCCATATGGATCCTGCCAAGGTGTCAGCCATAACCAATTGGGCCAGTCCTACGACAGTAAAAGAGGTGCAGTCCTTTTTAGGATTTGCCAATTTTTATAGGAGGTTCATAGACCATTTCTCTGACCTCATCACTCCTATTACAAGACTCTTAAAAAAGGGAGTGGTGTTTGTGTGGAATGATGTCGCCGAACAGGCTTTCCAAGCACTGAAGAACAGCTTTACTTCTGCTCCCATCAAACGACATGCGGATGAAACTCAGCCCTATTTTGTCGAAGCCGATGCTTCTCAGTACGCTGTGGGGGTGGGGGGGGTTTATCACAACAAGACCTGAAATCAGGAACCCTCCATCCTGTAGTCTACTTCTCTAAGACCCTTTCACAGGCAGAACAGAACTACACCATTGGAGAAAGAGAACTCCTAGCCATTAAAATGGCATTCCAAGAATGGCGCCGTTACCTACTAGGGTCTCCTCATATCATCACTATCTATTCCGATCATCGGAATCTCCAGTTTTTTAAATCAGCCAGAGCCCTTACTCCAAGACAGACTTGGACCCAGCCATATGCAAATCAGTCTTCACCCTGCGCCCAATGGGAACAGTCCAGCCCGAACTGCCAGGCCAGGTCCTCCCTGGACTGGAAACAAGCATCCTAGGACCGGTTTCGGGCTTTCAGCCCTCATCAGCCAGGATAGCTTGACTCCAGCGGCATGGAGAGCACGGGACCCACGTCTGGGTATACCCATACTTTGATGGGTATGCCCAGATGTGGGTCCCTTGCTCACTGTGCCACTGGATTCAAGCTAGCCTGGCTGAAGAAGGGTGACGTACCCTGAAACCGGTCCCAGGATGCTTGTTTCCGGTCCAGGGAGGACCTGGCCTGGCAGTTCGGTCTGGACTGTTCCCATAGGGCACAGGGTCAAGACTGATTTGCATATGGCTGGGTCCAAACTGGGGTGGCGTAGTGGGCAAAAGAACGATGGATTTAACCCAGATCTTTTGACTGGGGGAGAATGTTTGCATTGTCAGCATTCCGTCCATCATTTGTTTGCTGTAACACTTTTCGCCCTAAGTGGGATGGGTATGCGCAGAGGTGGGTCCCTTGCTCACTGTGCCACTGGATTCAAGCTAGCCTGGCTGAAGAAGGGTGACATACCCTGAAACCGGTCCCAGGATGCTTGTTTCCGGTCCAGGGAGGACCTGGCCTGGCAGTTCGGTCTGGACTGTTCCCATAGGGCACAGGGTCAAGACTGGTTTGAATATGGCTGGGTCCAAACTGGGGTGGCGTAGTGGGCAAAAGAACGGTGGATTTAACTCAGATCTTTTGACTGGGGAGAATGTTTGCATTGTCAGCATTCCGTCCATCATTTGTTTGCTGTAACACTTTTCGCCCTAAGTGGGATGGGTATGCCCAGACGTGGGTCCCTTGCTCTCTGTGCCACTGGATTCAAGCTAGCCTGGCTGAAGAAGGGTGACGTACCCTGAAACCGGTCCCAGGATGCTTGTTTCCGGTCCAGGGAGGACCTGGCCTGGCAGTTCGGTCTGGACTGTTCCCATAGGGCACAGGGTCAAGACTGATTTGCATATGGCTGGGTCCAAACTGGGGTGGCGTAGTGGGCAAAAGAACGATGGACTTAACCCAGATCTTTTGACTGGGAGAGAATGTTTGCATTGTCAGCATTCCGTCCATCATTCGTTTGCTGTAACACTTTTCGCCCTAAGTGGGATGGGTATGCCCAGACGTGGGTCCCTTGCTCACTGTGCCACTGGATTCAAGCTAGCCTGGCTGAAGAAGGGTGACATACCCTGAAACCGGTCCCAGGATGCTTGTTTCCGGTCCAGGGAGGACCTGGCCTGGCAGTTCGGTCTGGACTGTTCCCATAGGGCACAGGGTCAAGACTGATTTGCATATGGCTGGGTCCAAACTGGGGTGGCGTAGTGGGCAAAAGAACGATGGATTTAACCCAGATCTTATGACTGGGGGAGAATGTTTGCATTGTCAGCATTCCGTCCATCATTTGTTTGCTGTAACACTTTTTGCCCAAAGTCGGATGGGTATGCCCAGACGTGGGTCCCTTGCTCACTGTGCCACTGGATTCAAACTAGCCTGGCTAAAGAAGGGTGACATACCCTGAAACCGGTCCCAGGATGCTTTATTCCGGTCCAGGAAGGACCTGGCCTGGCAGTTCGGTCTGGACTGTTCCCATAGGGCACAGGTTCAAGACTGATTTGCATATGGCTGGGTCCAAACTGGGGTGGCGTAGTGGGCAAAAGAACGATGTATTTAACCCAGATCTTTTGACTGGGAGAGAATGTTTGCATTGTCAGCATTCCGTCCATCATTTGTTTGCTGTAACACTTTTCACCCTAAGTGGGATGGGTATGCCCAGACGTGGGTCCCTTGCTCACTGTGCCACTGGATTCAAGCTAGCCTGGCTGAAGAAGGGTGACATACCCTGAAACCGGTCCCAGGATGCTTGTTTCCGGTCCTGTGAGGACCTGGCCTGGCAGTTCGGTCTGGACTGTTCCCATAGGGCACAGGGTCAAGACTGATTTGCATATGGCGGGGTCCAAACTGGGGTGGCGTAGTGGGCAAAGAACGATGGATTTAACCCAGATCTTTTGACTGGGAGAGAATGTTTGCATTGTCAGCATTCCGTCCATCATTCGTTTGCTGTAACACTTTTTGCCCTAAGTGGGATGGGTATGCCCAGACGTGGGTCCCTTGCTCACTGTGCCACTGGAGTCAAGCTAGACTGGCTGAAGAAGGGTGACATACCCTGAAACCGGTCCCAGGATGCTTGTTTCCGGTCCAGGGAGGACCTGGCCTGACAGTTCGGTCTGGACTGTTCCCGTAGGGCACAGGGTCAAGACTGATTTGCATATGGCTGGGTACAAACTGGGGTGGCCTAGTGGGCAAAAGAACGATGGATTTAACCCAGATCTTTTGACTGGGGGCGAATGTTTGCATTGTCAGAGTTCCGTCGATCATTTGTTTTCTGTAACAATTTTCGCCCTTAGTGGGATGGGTATGCCCAGACGTGGGTCCCTTGCTCACTGTGCCACTGAATTCAAGCTAGCCTGGCTGAAGAAGGGTGACATACCCTGAAACCGGTCCCAGGATGCTTGTTTCCGGTCCAGGGAGGACCTGGCCTGGCAGTTCGGTCTGTACTGTTCCCATAGGGCACAGGGTCAAGACTGATTTGCATATGGCTGGGTCCAAACTGAGGTGGCGTAGTGGGCAAAAGAATGATGGATTTAACCCAGATCTTTTGACTGGGAGAGAATGTTTGCATTGTCAGCATTCCGTCTATCATTCGTTTGCTGTAACACTTTTCGCTCTAAGTGGGATGGGTATGCCCAGACGTGGGTCCCTTGCTCACTGTGCCACTGGATTCAAGCTAGCCTGGCTGAAGAAGGGTGACATACCCTGAAACCGGTCCCAGGATGCTTGTTTCCGGTCCAGGGAGGACCTGGGCTGGCAGTTCGGTCTGGACTGTTCCCATAGGGCACAGGGTCAAGACTTATTTGCATATGGCTGGGTCCAAACTGGGGTGGCCTAGTGGGCAAAAGAACAATGGATTTAACCCAGATCTTTTGACTGGGGCGAATGTTTGCATTGTCCGAATTCCGTCGATCATTTGTTGGATGTAACACTTTTCGCCCTTAGTGGGATGGGTATGCCCAGACGTGGGTCCCTTGCTCACTGTGCCACTGGATTCAAGCTAGCCTGGCTGAAGAAGGGTGACATACCCTGAAACCGGTCCCAGGATGCTTGTTTCCGGTCCAGGGAGGACCTGGCCTGGCAGTTCTGTCTGGACTGTTCCTATAGGGCACAGGGTCAAGACTGATTTGCATATGGCTGGGTCCAAACTGGGGTGGCGTAGTGGGCAAAAGAATGATGCATTTAACCCAGATCTTTTGACTGGGGGAGAATGTTTGCATTGTCAGCATTCCGTCCATCATTTGTTTGCTGTAACACTTTAAGCCCTAAGAGGGATGGGTATGCCCAGACGTGGGTCCCTTGCTCACTGTGCCGCTGGATTCAAGCTAGCCTGGCTGAAGAAGGGTGACATACCCTGAAACCGGTCCCAGGATGCTTGTTTCCGGTCCAGGGAGGACCTGGCCTGGCAGTTCGGTCTGGACTGTTCCCATAGGGCACAGGGTCAAGACTGATTTGCATATGGCTGGGTCCAAACTGGGGTGGCGTAGTGGGCAAAAGAACGATGGATTTAACCCAGATCTTTTGACTGCGGGAGAATGTTTGCATTGTCAGCATTCCGTCCATCATTTGTTTGCTGTAATACTTGAATCCAAACAGCCCCCAACTACTCTGTGGGTGATCAGGTATGGCTATCCACAAAACACCTCCGACTATCCGGACCCCAGAAATTACAACCTAGATATATAGGACCATTTCAAATACTACTTGTCGTGAACCTGTTGGAGTAAAATTAGAGCTACCACCAGACATGCAAGTCCATCCCGTCTTTCATACCTCTTTGCTTAAGACATATACTCCTCCTTCATGCCCTGAACCTCCACCTCCTCTTGCTACCATAGAAGGGGTGCTTGAGTATGAAGTTAGACGCATTATCGATTCACGAAGACATAGGGACAAATTACAATACATGATAGATTGGGTGGGGTACGCCCCTGAAGATAGGACTTGGGAACCAACTGAGCAGGTACATGCTCCCTTGTTAGTGAGGAGATTTCAGGCACTACATCCCTCTAAACCACGCCCTGTTAATAGACCTTTAGGGGGGAGAACTGTTAACCGCCAGGCTTCCTGCACCTTGTCTCTATGTGATGATAGAAAACTACCACTCCCATAAGGCATTGAGAAGGGTGCCTGGTTGCATACTTTCCCAGGCTGCACTGGGCTACTCTCAGGTGACCAAGATGGCTTATCAGCTGCCTGCCCCCGTTCTCAGGTGCTTGGCTTTCTTCCCTGCAAGGACCACGCCCTTCCTGTTTGTTTGGATCAGCCTTGAGTTTATTCTCTCATGCTACTCTGTGCTACTGTTTCCTCCTGTTGTATGTCATCTGATCGTGAGCTACCGAGGAGCCTGGAACTGCTGGGAATCTCTAAGGAGTTCATTTTGGTTATTTTGCATCCTGCTAATGAGCGCGAGGACGCAATACATTTCTCTGCTCTACCCCCGCCCGTGAGCGCGAGGACGCGCTGAAGTCCCTTCCCTTCTCCTGCCAGTAAGCGCGAGGACGCGCTGTGTTCGCATTCTTCCCCCTCGGGGACTTCCATGCCAAGACTGGAACTGAGCATATTAAAGCGCGAGGTTGCGCTACTGTATTTTGGGTTTACAATTTCCGCTGCTGACGAGCAGCGCGTTTTTTCCTTTTTTTATGTTAATGCTATACACGCGTTGACAGAATGAAGCGGATACGTTGTAGCCGCCCGCTTCTGCTCGCGCCGCCTGTAACTCCTTTGAGCGCTTTACGCTGGAAAAGAGTGTGTAATTACTCTGACCTCTTGTGGACTTAAATTTGAAGATATGTGCTATTATTGGAAGTCTGCCTCGATGCTTCAAATTCCATATTCGAGGAATTGACTATGGGCAGACGTATGCCTTGAACTGTTTTGTTGAAAAGCTCACGGCTAGAGCATTTATTTCTTTTCCTACTCCCATCGTTTCACTGAACAGACCTCCTTTATGTGGAATGCAAGCAATTGCAGAAGTGAGTATGTGAAAGTATGCAACCTGTGTTCCTTGATCTATAGTCCTGTTCTATATTCTTGCCTAGGGAGACTAGTTCCTTTAACCCTTCTCATTCTTGTCTCTTGTTATCTATTTCTACAGGGTTACACTGCCTACAGGTCCGCCCCACCTCACTACTGGTCTTAATTGAAGATTCTTCTGGTGGTCCTACGTCGCCTCTTCACTCCCTAGGGGTATTGTCTGAAGAGAATACACATCCCCAGCCCCTGTCACTCCAAAGCCAGAAAGTCAATCCACAAACCCAGCAGAGGCACACGGAATGGCTAAGCAAGAAAATACCTATGTTCAAACACAGAACATAAACATCACCTTTACTAAAAGATGCATTTTCACACTCTGAGACCAGGCATACTAAACTCCATTTGAGTATCTTGTCCCAATGGGAGGTTATGCTTATAAGATGTTATAGGTAAAACTCCCATTCTATCCTAAGGGACAGATAGCCTTTCCATAGTGAAAAACGAAATGCACTGTAATTCACTACCAGGACATGCCACACACACCAGTACATGTCCTACCTTTAACATACACAGCACCCTGCCCGCAGGGGTACCTTGGGCCTACCTTAGGGGTGACATATGTAAGAAAAGGGAAGATTAGGGCCTGGCAAGTGGGTGCACTTGCCAGGATGACATGGCAGTTACAAACTGCGTGCAGACCCTGCAGTGGCAGGTCTGAGATACCTTTTCAGGGCTGCTCATGTCGGTGACACATTCAGTGCTGCAGGTCCACTAGTAGCATTTGATTTACAGGCCCTGGCACACTCAGTGCACTTTACTGGGGGCTTACCAGTAAATCAAATATGCCAATCATGGAAACACCAATCCATAATACCAATTTACAACAGGAGCACTTGCACTTTAACAATGAACAGCAGTGAGAAAGTGCACAGAGACACTAAACCAGCAAAAACAGAGTCAAAACCGGGGGGTCAGAAAGCAAAAAGACAGGATAAACACGCCAAAAGAAGCCAGGTCTAACAGTACCTTACTACACTGGTTCAATGCTGGGACATCAACAAGAGGAATCATTAAGGCAGGAGGGACTGCAACTGGATTAGCCACAGACTTGTTGTGGCCTGAAGCTTGTTGTGCTCCAGGAAGGGGACTATCACTTGGTGGATTTTGCCTGGATGTTGCTGGCCTGCAGCTAACGGTCACCCGTCGTGACCCGGGTCCCTAAGTACTCTCCCAGGGCTGATTGGCTGGCCCCCTGTCCCCTTGATCCCAGGGACACAAAGGATCTCCCCGTTTCCACAAGATTGTAAGGACCGTACAGGGTGCGGCGGAAACTGGTGGAAGTTTTGGTTGGGTTAAGGACCGTCCTGATGTACACCATCATCACAGAGGAGTGTACTCATAAAGATCCCTTGAATCTAGCATTCACTTTTAGTTTGTAACCTGAGTCCTTATATGTGAAAGCTTTGTTAAATTTTATTTTGGTTTTAATTAGTTCCTCTAAATTATCCGTATCCTGGTTTGTCGTGTAGAATTTATGCTCTAATGTTTTAATTTTGGACAAAAGTTTTAATGCTTCTTTTTCTGCAGTAATTTTTTTACCAGAAACATAATTGATGATAAAACCCCTAGATGCACCTTGGAATGTGTCCCAAAGTGTGTGAATTGCAATATTAACACTTATATTGAATTGCGTAAATTCTTGAGTGAGTTGTTTATATTGTGATAAGAAAGCGGGATCGCTTAATAAATTATTACACCTCCAGTGTGAGGTTTTTGATTTAATGTGTAAAAGATCAAAGTCCAACCATACCGGAGCATTGTTTGAAATAACAATTGAACCAATCTCTGAGATAGGTAGAGCTTCATTCATATTCTTTGCTAATGAATCTATCATCAATCCTTGATTGAGAATGATGTAGAGCAGAGTGGAAAGCGTATTCTCTATGCCCTGAGTTAACTAATCTCCATGCATCTATTAGGCCTGTTTGTGAGATTGCTCTCAGAAAAGATTTATGTGTGGCATTTGGGATATATTTTACTAGTGAATGCCTATCTTAAAAGGAATCAACTATCAGATTACAATCACCAAGCACCAAAATTGTGGATCAGGATTACTGGGTCCATATACATACAATACATATTCCAAAATCATTGAGTTTAATATGGAACACTAATCATCTACCCTCTGAATCTCTTTCCTCTGAAATGATGTTCACAGTTCAGCATTTATAACACCGAATTGCAACTCTGGCCTTATTACCCAAAGCAGGAGAAAAGAAAATATGTCCAACCCACTGTGTCCAAGGTTTACCTATGTCATTCTACGACAAATGAGTTTCTTGCAATAAAATCAATTGCCCCTTGACCCTTGAGAGGTGAGCCAAAATCCGTGCCTCTTGATAGGATTCTTTAGGCCCTTAACATTCCAAGAAAGAACTCTTAAGGGTCATTGTACATATTTATGAAAATTATTAAAACAGTTACTATTGAGATGAACAGAATTAGAAAGATGGAAAGTAAGGAAGAAATAGAGGAGAGAGGAAAAGAAGTGATGAAAAGGGGAGAGTAGAAAACAAAAAACTCATAATAGGACTGGCAGTCAAGTCAGTCAGTTAAAAAGAATGTTTATTTAGACTGTTGGTCCTTAAACACACAAAAACATCTCAACTTCCATAAATACAATACCTTAAATAAGCTACATAAAAAGAGTAAAACCTTACATAAAATTCCATAAAATACAAGATTCATTCATAGCTCCGCCTTTCTATGCAAAATACATTTAATTGTAAAATATCTAAAAGCTCAAATTTTATACATTTTTAAAAACGTTTTTAACTTGGAGCATAAATCTCCTGATGGCACATGCTATATCCAAAGAGCACATTTCTGTTTAACAGATCTACAGCTTGTGCACGATTTTAAATACCGCATTTTAAGAAAAATGGGTATAAATAAATTTTCCGTACAGTGAAGGCAAAAAAACAGTCTAATAGAATGTGAAAAGTATAGCATTTTGTGCCTAAAATACAGGTACACTTCCAGTCAGAATCAATCATAGCCTCTTTTATCCCATTGTGGGCATAACGGGGATTGATTGCGATCCTTAGCCTTAGTAGATCATTTCTAAGCCAGCGACTGGGTCGTACATCTATATACGGGAATTGCTGTTCATTTTGCCATGAGTTAATTATAAAACCCACAGATTTTTACCCTCCAGATACTGTTGATCATAGTCTCGAGATATTTCTTTCCCTAATGCCCCAAGATCCCTCTTAGCAATCTAAATTTGCAGATTCTGTTGGCACAACTTGACTTGCATGTCTCTGCAAACCTTTGCTACGGTTTCCCTGACCCACTTTGCTCACTTCAATTCACTCTTCTGTATCTCACTTTTACACTATTATGATATTTTTTGCTCCTCCCCGGAGCCCAGGAGCTGCCAGAATCTTATTTGTGACACGTGCCATTATGTCACATGATACTATTCTGGTCTCCATTCTTACCACCTGGAGCATTGAAGACCTGGGTCGGGACAGTATGTTTTTAAGCATTTCCCCTCTTCAATCTCCCATCCACTTTTACCACTTACTTATAATAATTCAGCTCCATATTGGAACTGAGGTGGTATCATGGCCATATAAGCTTTCAAAACAGGTTTATCTGACATTTCTCCATAGTCTTTATTACATTTTTTCAGACCACTAACTGAAGCAAGAGCCCTTACTCTCAGTGCATCCAATTGGGTGTTCGATTTTAGAAATGTTTTTGAACCACACCCCTAGATACTTGTATTTGTTTATCATTTCCAACTTTGTAGAGCCCGAGAACCAGCTACATTTTGTTGTCTTTTTGCCAAAGCTCAGGACCTTAGTTTTTCTCATATTTACCACGAGTTTTTTGTAGCTACAATATTCACTGAACGTGGTCAACTTTCTTTGCAGACCTAGCTCTGTTTGATCTAAGATTACAAGATCGTCTGCATAAAGTAGACATGCAATGTGTTTCCCATCTAGCTTAGGGCTGGCACCCAGAGCCACGCCCAAAGCAGATGGTAGATCAGCTGTGAATAAGGAGAAAAGTAGGGGGGCTAAGACGCATCCTTGTTTTACCCATTTCCAAATAAGATCTTCTGCACCAAGGTCCCCTCTGTATCCAAGATAACCTGAGCCCAGTTGCAGCTATGTAGTTCTTTGATTACGGCCAGGAGACCTTTAGGAATGTCCCACCTGCTCAACGTCTCCCATAATCGATTTCGGCCCACCATGTCGAATGCTGCTCGGAAGTAAACAAAGCAGCAGAACAGATTGCCCTCCTGCTCCACGACTTCCATGCAATGGACGGGAGAAACAATGATCAACTGTAGAGTGGCCCTCCTTTAACCCACCCCCTCTTTTCGGGAGGGACAATCTGATTTTCTCTGCCCAGAGCACTCTTGGACTAGCTCCCAAAACCTTTTTATATTTTTTGATTCTATTGCTGCCAATAGGCTTCCCCAGCATCTCTCTTTATGCATTCTTTTTTGTTTGCTAATGACCCTTTTATATGTTTTCCTTAGCTTCTGAAGGCAACTAAACAACTCTAAATCAGTCTTTAACCTCCTACTTCTTTCTTTCTTCTCTTCTTATACTCGCTTTTAATTTATGACATTCCTCATAAAACCAGTTCTTATCTTTACCCTGGCTTCTCTTCTTCTGTTACTTTTTATTTTGACCCTTAGACATTGGACCAGTTGGCTAATTATATTTTCAAACCATCCAATATTATTGGTATTGGGGATACTTTCTAACATTTGACTCTGAAAGACAGCCAGCTTTTCCATATGCACTTCTGTCATGTGAGTAGTGAGCCGCCTGGGGTAATCCATTTGTACAGAGATGACTACATCTCTTGTTCTTTTATTTACTCTTTCTATTTCAAGTTTTAAGGGGAAATTGTCACTTTCCTCAGCTCTCATCAATATGAAGCCCCTAACTGGTTCAAAGTTCCATGCGTGCAGAAAAATATGGTCTATGGGACATGGTTGTTGATCTACTTTAAATGTACGATTAGCTGGCCGATCAGCCTCCGTTCTTCCATTTATACATACTAAGCCCATTGAACCTCAAAATTTCCCTAGGGCTGTACCTCGTGCTGCGAGACCAATCTTAGGGACACTGGCAGTGTTTATCTTCTATGAGGACAGTAGCTCTTTGCACCATGGATCAACTCTGCAGGGGTCTAGTTTGTGGTTAAAATCACCCATCAGGATGAGCAGGTCTCTCTGATATAAATCAGTCAAAACCTGTATATCTTCTTTGAACCTTTCGAGTTCTATCTTATACTCCTTATCTCCGCCCCCGCACATAGACATTTACTATGACTATATCATCATGCCGTAGGTCGGGATCCAATAAGATCAGTCTACAGGCAACCACCCATTTACATTTGACTTACAGGAGGACCACCTTCTTACCTATTTTAGTGGATATCAGGGTTATTTGTCCACCGGATGGGAGTCCAAACTGTCTCCTCCTAGCTGAACTATTCACCTGTACATACCCTTCAATCATTGGGGTTTCGTCGCCCAGCCAATTTTCCTGTAAACACATTATCTCATTGAGGTAGATTTGTTTTTTTAAACTTTCCAATTTCGAAATTCTGTTATAACCATTAATGTTCCACGTGAGTATACCCAGACTGTGCGACGACCCTACCTCCTAATCAATCTCAATTAACCAGTAATTTTCCTCATTTACCGGAGAAGCGAGAGCCTTATATCTATTTACTGAAATTAATCCTTCCTTAAATCCATCTATTTCATGGCTTCTTATGGTGATTTCGAACTCTTCCTTGTCATCAAATCCCTGGTCAATCAGCCTGACCTGCCTTGTTCCCAACCTGCATGAGTCTTCAGAAAAGGTTTCTTTATGATTATTTCCTAGACTGGAAAACAATTCCTGGAACTGTAGCAAGAGAAGAGATGTGACTGTACAAAACAAGGTCACATAAGGATACCATTCAAACATAAAAACACACACCAAACCAGATGCAGCGGAGTGGGGCTCACAAGAAGACATGCAAAACCAAGCTCAATTTTGGTTTAAAACAATACAGGCAACATATTAAACAATAGGAAAAGAAAAACTTTCAGAGATACATAATAAAATGTAAATTAACTGGAAGAAACAGCACAAGAGAAAAACTGTCACTTACCTACGTACAGGACAAATAATCCAAACACGATATTAACAACACTGAACAACCAGAGCCCACTAAATACGATCACTGAACAACACGTAGCCTGATAGCCCGAAGCCTAAGGTCTAAGTTCAAGAACTTGTTTTCACCTAGATGCAGTTGCGCTGAAAACGTCTTGTGACAAATAAACAGTGTTGCCACACCATTGAAGAGATTTTTTTAGTTTTGACTATATCCCTCGGTCATTATATTGAAGAAATTATATAATGATACCTCTAGACTTAGCTCTTCAAGTTGACGAAAGCTTTGGGCCCAATCGATGCACTTGTTGTATGCTTAAACGATATACAGAATTTAGATTAACTATCTTTGGTAGGCTAGATTGTAAGAAAGCAATCAGATCCCTGAATACTATACAACCTAAGGTTGTTTCTCCTGTTTCTGTTCTCCAAATCTTCGGTTGCTCTCTTAAGTGCATCAACGTCTTTTTGTAACTGTGAAACATTGGGCACCGAGCCCTCCAAATCACTAATGCATTACTCCATAATGGAAATCAGTTGATCAAGCGTACACCACCTTTTTTCCAACCTTTGCAAAGTGACATTGATTTCTTGAACAGTCTCAAAGATTTGAGCTCATCCATTAAATCATCTAATGTTATTGACTATAGTGATTTAGGCGGGAGTCTAGATCTTTTTAGGTCTTTTAGCTGAACTGGAGGCGGTTATCTTTTTAGCAATAGCACCAGGATCCTGAGCGGAGGGGGCAATGTCTCGACCGTCTGAAGGAGGGAAGTCTTTATCCCTCATCATGCCCACTTTTGATTTGACTAGGGACTGAAAATGTATGACCTTGCATATAGTTGACTCCAAATGATTGTGCTCTTTCTTATTTCTGCCCATATAATCAATAAGTTAAATAAGTAAAGTCACATAAAAACTGACATAGTATAAGACGTATACTTTCATGAGTGGAAATGAAAAACCTTATGTCAATAGTTCTCCTTGTGAAGTATATAGAGATAACTAAAAGCGCAATCTAAGCAAAAAGACAGTTGGATTCTTGAAAATAGAATTTTGTAAGATATCCAAATCCAAAAGTCTGTAATCGTTGTGACTTGAGGTAGAGGATAAAGGCTAATAGCTTATTATGAGACTCATAATGGCTGCCATACCTCTCTTCAAAATAAGTTTTTTTTAAATAATACCAAAAAGAAACGCAGGCAAATGTTGTAATCCTGGAAGATATTTTTATGGAGTATATAACTGAGGCAACTTAGGTACTCCGGTGAGCACATGATTAAAGAAAATAAAGAGAGTCCCTCCTGATGTGAGGAGAGACAAAATGGTGGCCAGAGCAACCCACGAACCAGAACAGGGAAATTAATCCCGGTTTCTTAATGGAAACAGTTTATAAATACTCAAAGTCCATTACACATAGTCTCTGGATAGGAAAGTCACCTGAATGCTGCTCTGGTCATCATTGGCATGCTGCTTAATTAATCCTGGTAGCCGGAGGCGTTACGGAGCCTCACTCGGGAGCGGCCATCTTCTTAGACGTCGAGACCATGCCCCCCCAAACTTATGCCCACTTTGACTATAAGACTATTGCCTTCCTTGCAAATATCTGGCAACACATTAAATATAAGCTCCCACACCACATTCCACCCCAAGCTACCATGACAGATAACGTAATTCTGTTAAGGTGCCTATTCCGGTGCAATAGAAGTAGTGTGCCACTACCAAAACCCTGCTTATTCACTCAGCTGACACTCTTCTTTCCTACAAAATATTTCTCTCCAGCGTGGAGCAGATAAGGCAGGAAGTATGAGGAAAATATGCAGTGGGTTGTGGGATTGCCTGATTGATTACCACATGTCCATCTGTAGGGAGACTGTACATTGTTTCAGACTTGGAGTGTGATTTGCAGTGATGAGTGGTCTAGCAGGGTGGAGCATGGAGCCATCTTGCCAGCATCAACCTTTGGACTGTAACTCTGATAACAGCCTCTATCCTCACTGTGACATTTGTAGGGTGCCACACTAGCTGTGGCATCAGAAGAATCTGGATCATCCGAAAGGTAGCTCACCCGGGTACGTTTGTTTATATCGGGGGCATTTATGAAATGCAGCATTGTCAAAGAGTAGACCCGTTGCTAGGAATTGCTTTCCATGATCTTGGAAAGGGAGTGAAAGGAAAAAATAGATGTTGGGTGGAAAATATTGCAATGTGTAAGAGTAGCAGGCACAGTTTCTGAAAATCTTACAACCGTTTAGTGAGAGAATTAATGTTACCAGCCTGCCCCTTTCAGGCTGGCTTTTTTCAGTCAGAATAGCTATGAGCAGTTCTTTATTCCAGTGTAGAGTCTTAATTGATGATTTCTATTGGTGGTTAAACAGAGAAATAACGTACTGAAGCTAAATTATAAATATAAATATGTTCACATTAATTTGGGTACATTTTGGACCTCCAAAGGCAAAGTTGATGCTTCTAGGTATTTGTGAAACAGGATACTTTATGTAATTACAGATATGTGCTTTAGTGGAATTGCACCGGGTTCTAAATCACTGTTCTTTAAGGCAAGCAAGATGCTTACTTTGTATGAGTATTTTTTATCAGGATTTCTTTATTTATTATGCAGTTTTCTTAAGTGCTACACATCACATATGATCCTTCATAACACCCGAATAAAAAGGTAACAAGTCTATGTGAAGAACTGAGAATCAGAAAGGTAGAATCCTGTCCGATGACCGGTGTAATCGAGGTCCACCATTCCTTGAGAGCTCCTGTGGAGTTTCTATTCAAATACTTCAGTTTTCTGGAGTTTCCTCAACTGAACGTAAGAGAACTCTGTCTGGTGATGGGAATGAAGTATGGCTCTTTTGAAGGCAATTTCTCTGGTATTTATTAGCCAATGATCCAAAACGAGGCTATGAAGCAGACCAGGCCGATTTCAACCAAAACTGATTGATTTTAGGCATGTGCAAAATTTGTGTTATTACTCAAGCATAATATCACATCAATCCCTAATTAGGACTACCTGTGATTTACATAATTTCCTGTTTTTTTTGTGATGCTTATGCCAGCCACATAGCTTTCCCTTCCAGGAAAGTTGATACGAGCAGAAATGTCTTGCGACAATGGACAGTCATGATGGAAACTGTTAGAATTGGGGGTCTCTAGTTGGCACAGGTAGGTACTTGTGACAAATAGGGACCCTCGCCTCTAGTCAGGGTAAAGGGGTACACTCCTAAAATAACCCCTGCTCACCCCCTTGGTAGCTTGGCACGAGCAGACAGGCTTATCTCAGAGGCAGTGTGTAAAGCATTTGGGAACACATACAGTAATCTAGGGACACACTACAGATGGACACCACACAAGGTTTTATATCAAAAATAAGTATTCTTTATATAGTTTTAACACAAGACCATAACGACAAAAATCCACAATACTGTACTTAAAATGGTAGTTTTAGCTTAGTTCAGTTCGGTTCTTAAGATGCGACACTTTAAGTCAATGTACCTTACGATGCGGGACGCTTCCACAACAAGCAATGTTGCAGCGATGGAAATGCGACAAAGTTCTGGTGCAAAGAAATAAAGACGTCAAGTTCTTCCTGATGCGGCACGCTTCTCCGAGGTTGTGAGAAGTCTCGACTCGATGCGTCAGCTACAGCGGCGACACCCTTGTTCAGCGATGCGGCGACAGCGGCTTTGGCGGCGACCCTCTTCTCCGACGTTGCGAGACGCTTCCGCTCGATGCGACAACTGCAGCGGCGACACCCTTGTTTCGTGATGCGACGGCAGCAGCTCCGACGGCGGCACGCTTCTCCGTGGATGCGAGGCGCTTCTCTTGATGCGGTGCAATGCGACAGCTACAGCGGCGACACCCTCCTTCGGAGTTGCGACGGCAGCGGCTGCGGCGGCGACACGCTTCTTCCTCGATGCGAGACTCTTCTCTTGATGCGGTGCAATGCGACAGCTACAGCGGCGACACCCTCCTTCGGAGTTGCGACGGCAGCAGCAGCGACGGCGACACGCTTCCTCTTCGTTGCGGGACGCTTCTCTCGATGCGGTGCAATACGACAGCTACAGCGGCGACACCCTCCTTCGGAGTTGCGACGGCAGCAGCAGCGACGGCGACACGCTTCTTCCTCTTGAGTCGCGCTTCCAGCTCCTTGCGACACGCAGTCCCTTCAGAAGGCCCAAAACAGCAGCAGGCACTTCCAAAGGATTCTTGGGGAGCTGGTGGTTGAAGTCTGTTGTCCCTGAGACTTCAGCAGGAGGCAAGCTCTTTTCTCAAGCCCTTGGAGATACTTTACAAGTTGAATAAAAGTGCACACAAAGTCCTTTCTCCTTCCTTTGGCAGTCAGGCAACCACTGCAGGCAGATCCCTCTAGCTTAGGGATATTCTTCTCCTCAGTTCCTTCTTGGTTCCGCTCCTCAGCAAAGGTTTCTTCTTGTTTTCCCAAAGTGATCTAATTTCCTAGGGGTCTGGGTCCCCTTTTTATACACCGTTTTCCTTTGTTCTCTGAAGGCAGAGAGGCCTCTGCCCAGCCCAAAACCAGTTCTGGTCAGTCCTGGAGCACTTTGTTTTTCTGTCTCCTTCTTTCCTTTCAGAATGTGGGGCAGGGTGCTCAGCCGCCCGGCAGGAGGTGGAGCCAGCATTGTGGAAGGCAGGCACAGCCCTATTCAGACCCAGGTGCAACTCCTCCCTCCACTCCGGATGCAGATCTTCCTATTCAGCCCTGTGCTGACTCACCCTGTCTCCTGTAGCCACCCCCAGCCCCTGTCACTCAATCTCCAGACAAGGAATACACAACCTAGCAGAGGCAGGCTTGGAAGTTTAGGCAAGAAAATACCCACTTTCTAAAAGGGGTATTTTCAAACACAGAATGTTAAAACCAACTTCACTAAAAGATGTATTTTATCATTCTGAGTTCAGGCATACTAAATTCGTTTTTCTACCATGTTCCCTGGGTCAGTTCTGACTATAAGGTGTAATAGTCAGTCTGCCCATTCTGGCCTATGGGGAGCAGGTAGCCTTGCAATAGTGAAAAACGAAAATGGCTGTAATTCACTATTAGGACATGCCACACACACCAGGGCATGTCCTACCTTATACTTACAATGCACCCTGCCCTAGGGCCTACTTTAGGGGTGACCAACATGCAGTAAAGGGAAGGTTTAGGGACTGGTAAGTGGGTGTACTCACCAAGTCGACATGGCAGCCCTAGGCTGCACACAGGCTCTGCAATGGCAGGCCTGAGGCACATTTTACAAGCCGCTTCTGTGGGTGGCACAACCAGTGCTGCGAGCCCACCAGCGGTATTGGATTTACAAGCCCTGGGCACACTCAGTGCACTGTACTAGGGACTGACAAGTAAACCAATCATCCAATCATGGAGTCACTAATACATAACGCAATTTATCATAGGGAGCACTTGCACTGTGGCACTGAATAGCAGTGGCACAGTGCCCAAAGCATCTAACGCCAGCAAAAATGGATCGGTAACATAGGAGGCATCATAAAAAATGGAAGGGAGACCCACGCCAAGGATGCCAGGTCTAACACGTGTCCCCTCCAGCTGAAATGTGGGGAGAACTACCCTACCTCAGGGGAGCTCTCTTCACTAAGGCGGAAAAATCTGGACAGACCATCAGCATTGGCGTGTTCTGTACCAGGGCGGTGTTCCACCGTGAAATCCATCCCCTGTAGGGAAATGGACCACCTCAACAGCTTTGGATTCTCACCCCTCATCTGCATCAACCATCTGAGGGGCCTGTGGTCTGTCTGAACCCGGAAGTGAGTCCCAAACAGGTATGGTCTCAGCTTCTTCAGTGCCCAGACCACAGCAAATGCCTCACGCTCAATAGCACTCCACCTCTGTTCCCGTGGTAGTAACCTCCTACTGATGAAGGCTACGGGTTGATCTAGGCCCTCCTCATTCATCTGCGACAGAACAGCCCCCACACCATGCTCTGAAGCGTCTGTTTGTACTACGAACTCTTTGGAGAAGTTGGGTGCCAGGAGCACGGGCGCCGTGCACATGGCAGTTTTCAGGGCCTCAAACGCTTTCTGACAGGTGTCAGTCCAAATCACTTTCCTGGGCTGCTTCTTGGAAGTCAGCCCTGTCAGGAGTGCAACGATGCTGCCATACCCCTTGACAAACCTCCTGTAGTAACCCGTGAGTCCTAAGAAGGCCCTCACTTCTGTCTGGGTTTTGGGGGTTCCCAATTCAGGATGGTTTCAATTTTTGGGTTGTAGGGCGCCACCTGGCCGCTCCCCACCTGGTGTCCCAAGTACACCACGGAACCCTGCCCGATCTGGCACTTACTCGCCTTGATCGTGAGGCCTGCTCTCCGCAGCGCCATCAACACTTCCCAGAGGTGGCGCAGATGTTCTTCCCAACTGGCGCTGAACACTGCGATGTCATCCAGGTAGGCGGCACTGAGCGAGTCCAGTCCAGCCAACACCTGGTTGACCAACCTCTGGAAGGTGGCAGGGGCATTCTTCATCCCAAAGGGCATCACCCGGAACTGGTAGTGCCCATCTGGTGTGGAGAATGCTGACCTCTCTCTGGCCCCATCAGTCAAGGCGATCTGCCAGTACCCAGACGTCAAGTCAAACGTGCTGAGGTACCGTGCAGCCCCTAGCCGATCTATGAGCTCATCAGCTCTGGGGATGGGGTGCGCGTCAGTCCTGGTGACTGAATTGAGCCCTCAGTAGTCCACACAGAACCGGAGTTCTGGTGTGGCACCCGGTGCGGCAGCCTTTGGGACCAAGACCACTGGGCTGGCCCAAGGACTGTTAGAGGACTCAATCACCCCTAACGCAAGCATTTTGGAGACCTCCTCCTTGATGCAAGCTCTCACCCTGTCAGTCACCCTGTAAGATTTGTGCTTCACAGGTGTACTGTCCCCAGTGTCCACATCATGGATGCACCAATCTGTGACACCGGGAACCAGGGAGAACAGATCAGAAAACTGTCCCAGCAACTGGCGGCAGTCATTCTGTTGCTCAGGGGTCAGGGTGGAAGAGAGGTTGACACCATCCACTGACCCATCTTGCTCTGTTGCTGACAGGAGGTCAGGAAGAGGCTCGGTCTCCTCCTCCATCCCAGCATCTGTCGCTAAGAGCATGCCCACTTGGGACCTCTCCAAGTGGGGCTTCAGGCGGTTGACATGCAGGACCCTCAAGGGGTTCCTGGGAGACCGCAAGTCCACCAAGTAGGTAACCGGACTTTTGCGCTCTACAACCTCAAAGGGTCCGGTCCACTTATCCTGGAGCGCGCAGGGCTCCACTGGGGCCATGACCCACACTTTCTGACCAGGCTGAAGCTCTACCAGAGTGGCATTCTGGTCGTACCACCGCTTCATCTCCTCCTGGCTGGCTTCCAGATTCGCCTCAGCGAGTTGCCTGAAACGCCTAGTTTGGTTCCTAAAGGCCAGCATGTAACTGTATACATCCTGGGGAGGTTTCCTGGGAGATTGCTCCCAGCCTTCTTTGACCAAACTTAGAGGTCCTCTTACTGGGTGTCCATAGAGAAGCTCAAAGGGACTGAACCCTAGAGATTTCTGTGGCACCTCACGGTAAGCAAAGAGCAGGCATGGTAAGAGGACGTCCCACTTACGCCTCATAGGTTCCTCAAGACCCATAATCATGCCTTTGAGGGTTCGGTTGAACCTTTCAACCAATCCATTTCCTTGGGGGTGGTAAGGAGTGGTAAACTTGTAGGTTACCCACACTCCTGCCACAGGGACTTCATATACTTGGAAATGAAGTTGGTCCCCGGTCAGACACTACCTCGCTAGGGAATCCCACTCGGGAGAAAATTCCCATCAGTGCTCGTCCCACCACGGGGGCCGTCACTGTCCTCAGAGGTATGGCTTCCGGGTACCGGGTGGCATGGTCCACCAAGACCAGGATGAACCTGTTGCCCATGGCTGTCTTGGGGTCCAGTGGCCCCACAATGTCAATACCCACCCGTTCAAAGGGGTGCTGACTACAGGGAATGGCTGGAGAGGAGCCTTGCGCTTCCTCCCACTCTTTCCACTTGCCTGGCAAGTCTGACACGTGCTGCAGTGAGTGTCTGAACTCCTGCGCATTTGGGGCCAATAAAAGTGGGTGACAAGCCTCTCAAAGGTCTTGTCCTGCCCCAAATGTCCTGCCAATGGAACATCATGAGCCAGCCCCAGTAGGAAGGCTCTGAAGCACTGGGGTACCACCAGCACACGGGCTGACCCAGGCTCAGCAACCTTAGGCTCAGTATACAGGAGATCATTCTCCCAATAGACCCAATGTGACCCAGACTGATCACCTGTTGCCTGGTCTGCAGCCTGTTGCCGCAGACCCACCAGAGAAGGGCATTCTTTCTGCTCCTTGCAGAATTCTTCCCTGGAGGGTCCTCCTTCTTGCTGCCAATGGGTCAGCTCAGGCAGGTCCCCCAGTTCAGCTACCTGTTCCCCTGTAGGCTCCAGGGCATCCCCCTCAAGGTCTGCCTCCTCCTGGACCGTGGGAACTTCGGGGCCGGTTTCCCGCGCCCCCTGCCTCTTCTCGTGACGGCAGGTACCTGGGCCTCCCTCTCAGGCTCCAGGTCCTCTTGAGCACCTTTACTTGCTGCCATGGACCGGGTGGTCACACACGCCCAGTCAGGCAAACCCAACATCTCTAAATGAGCACTTCGCTCCACCTTCGCCCAAGGTGAGCTCTCCAAGTCGTTCCCTAACAAACAGTCAACAGGCATGGCGGGCTCTCACAGCTACCTGAAGAGTACCAGAGACCCCCACTCAAAGGGAACCTGAGCCACTTTGCAGTGACTCTCTGTGTTGTCAGCGGCAACAACTGGATAGAATGCATGGGGGACAACCTGCTCTTGAGACACCAGGTGACACTTGACAGCTGTCACACTGGCTCCTGTATCTCTAAGAGCCTCCACCCTATGGCCATTGATGGTCACCCACTGCCTGTATTTCTTAGTGTTATCAGGCAGCTGGGTCTTGGGGACCATCTCACAGTCTCCTAATGAGACAAGGGACATCTGTGCGGGACCCCACCCCTCTGGGGCATCCATCTCCTCCCCCAGGGCTACACTAGCCATCTGCCGGGGGGCTGCACCAGGGGTGCGGTCTTTCCAAACTGGCGGCACCTGGGATCACTCGCTATATGACCCAGGTCCCCACATTTGTAGCATCTCAGGGGTCCCCTTTGAACAGGTGGACCTGTCGGGGCCCCTGCGGGTTTCTGGGGGAGGCTGGGAACCTTTCCCTTGGTTCCCTTGGGGACTACTTTGGGGCCTTCTTTGGAACTCCCTCTGTTTACCCTTGTCCCCCCACTCTTCTGCTGGGGACCCTGCCCACCCTTGGCTGAGTCTCCCACGTGACCCTTGTGGACCCTGGTACTGACCCAGCGGTCCGCCTCCTCAACAAGCTTCCTAGGGATAGTCAGCTTGCTATCTATCAGGTGCTGGCGTAGCTCTGGAAAACAGTTACTTGACAAGTGCTCCCATGCAATCAAATCAAGGAGCCCCTGAAAATCATCAACTTTGCTACCCTTCACCCAACCATCCAATGCTCTGCAGAAAAAAGTGACATACTCAACCCAGGTACTGTTCTCTATCTTTGTGCAACCCCTGAACCTCTGCCTATACAATTCAGGAGTTAAACCATACCTAGACATTAAAGCATCCTTCATGTGGCGATATGAATTATGGACATCAGAAGGCAAATCTAGCAGTGTGTCCCGCCCCTCACTCAGGAACCGTCCCCACAACCCCGCTCCCCAATCCTTCTCAGGGACCCGGTGGGAAGACATGGCTACCTCATAGGCCTTGAACCACTGCCCAATGTCATCATTTTTAAAAAACTCTTTGACCACATCTTTAGGAATATATACTCTAGATTCCACAGGCATTGACGGTGTGCTGCCACCAGAGGGAGTAATTTCTAAGCTCCTAGCTTTCAAATCCAACTCCCTCAAACTTCTATCATGCTCAAGCTGCATCTTCTTTTCTTCTAGGGCCAGTTTCCTAATTTCCAATTGCCCACTCATTTTGGCCAGCTCCAACTCATGCATCCTATTTCTCTCCCTGTCCTCCAGCTCTCCTGGGGACAGGCCTTTGGCAGAAACACTGCTACCTATTAGGGAAGGTGCTTTCCTTTCCCCTGGACCCAATGGCCCTTCCAGCTGAACATCTGCATTATTCTCCCCTTCCTCAATCTCCGGGGTTTTCCTTGCTTCTACCCAGGCCCTCAGCGCCTTGTAGAACTCATCCCTCTTGGTGAGCCCGGTAATTACAACATTAAACTTTTTGCAGAAGTGCTTCAGCTGCTTCACTTTGTAGCATTCTAGTTTCTCCTCTTCCCACTCAGAACCAACAGATGCTATGGATGCTGTGTCTTCCATGATGGTTAAACTTGGCAAAAATGGAACGTCCTAGAAAGACAAATCTACCAACAGTATGTGGTCGCGTTTTGGTCTGCACTCACTAGTAGTGTTCACCAATCACTGTACATGAGTCACAAATGCAAGTCCAGAATCCTCACCGCTGACCACCAATGTTAGAATTGGGGGTCTCTAGTTGGCACAGGTAGGTACTTGTGACAAATAGGGACCCTCGCCTCTAGTCAGGGTAAAGGGGTACACTCCTAAAATAACCCCTGCTCACCCCCTTGGTAGCTTGGCACGAGCAGACAGGCTTATCTCAGAGGCAGTGTGTAAAGCATTTGGGAACACATACAGTAATCTAGGGACACACTACAGATGGACACCACACAAGGTTTTATATCAAAAATAAGTATTCTTTATATAGTTTTAACACAAGACCATAACGACAAAAATCCACAATACTGTACTTAAAATGGTAGTTTTAGCTTAGTTCAGTTCGGTTCTTAAGATGCGACACTTTAAGTCAATGTACCTTACGATGCGGGACGCTTCCACAACAAGCAATGTTGCAGCGATGGAAATGCGACAAAGTTCTGGTGCAAAGAAATAAAGACGTCAAGTTCTTCCTGATGCGGCACGCTTCTCCGAGGTTGTGAGAAGTCTCGACTCGATGCGTCAGCTACAGCGGCGACACCCTTGTTCAGCGATGCGACGACAGCGGCTTTGGCGGCGACCCTCTTCTCCGGCGTTGCGAGACGCTTCCGCTCGATGCGACAACTGCAGCGGCGACACCCTTGTTTCGTGATGCGACGGCAGCAGCTCCGACGGCGGCACGCTTCTCCGTGGATGCGAGGCGCTTCTCTTGATGCGGTGCAATGCGACAGCTACAGCGGCGACACCCTCCTTCGGAGTTGCGACGGCAGCGGCTGCGGCGGCGACACGCTTCTTCCTCGATGCGAGACTCTTCTCTTGATGCGGTGCAATGCGACAGCTACAGCGGCGACACCCTCCTTCGGAGTTGCGACGGCAGCAGCAGCGGCGGCGACACGCTTCCTCTTCGTTGCGGGACGCTTCTCTCGATGCGGTGCAATACGACAGCTACAGCGGCGACACCCTCCTTCGGAGTTGCGACGGCAGCAGCAGCGACGGCGACACGCTTCTTCCTCTTGAGTCGCGCTTCCAGCTCCTTGCGACACGCAGTCCCTTCAGAAGGCCCAAAACAGCAGCAGGCACTTCCAAAGGATTCTTGGGGAGCTGGTGGTTGAAGTCTGTTGTCCCTGAGACTTCAGCAGGAGGCAAGCTCTTTTCTCAAGCCCTTGGAGATACTTTACAAGTTGAATAAAAGTGCACACAAAGTCCTTTCTCCTTCCTTTGGCAGTCAGGCAACCACTGCAGGCAGATCCCTCTAGCTTAGGGATATTCTTCTCCTCAGTTCCTTCTTGGTTCCGCTCCTCAGCAAAGGTTTCTTCTTGTTTTCCCAAAGTGATCTAATTTCCTAGGGGTCTGGGTCCCCTTTTTATACACCGTTTTCCTTTGTTCTCTGAAGGCAGAGAGGCCTCTGCCCAGCCCAAAACCAGTTCTGGTCAGTCCTGGAGCACTTTGTTTTTCTGTCTCCTTCTTTCCTTTCAGAATGTGGGGCAGGGTGCTCAGCCGCCCGGCAGGAGGTGGAGCCAGCATTGTGGAAGGCAGGCACAGCCCTATTCAGACCCAGGTGCAACTCCTCCCTCCACTCCGGATGCAGATCTTCCTATTCAGCCCTGTGCTGACTCACCCTGTCTCCTGTAGCCACCCCCAGCCCCTGTCACTCAATCTCCAGACAAGGAATACACAACCTAGCAGAGGCAGGCTTGGAAGTTTAGGCAAGAAAATACCCACTTTCTAAAAGGGGTATTTTCAAACACAGAATGTTAAAACCAACTTCACTAAAAGATGTATTTTATCATTCTGAGTTCAGGCATACTAAATTCGTTTTTCTACCATGTTCCCTGGGTCAGTTCTGACTATAAGGTGTAATAGTCAGTCTGCCCATTCTGGCCTATGGGGAGCAGGTAGCCTTGCAATAGTGAAAAACGAAAATGGCTGTAATTCACTATTAGGACATGCCACACACACCAGGGCATGTCCTACCTTATACTTACAATGCACCCTGCCCTAGGGCCTACTTTAGGGGTGACCAACATGCAGTAAAGGGAAGGTTTAGGGACTGGTAAGTGGGTGTACTCACCAAGTCGACATGGCAGCCCTAGGCTGCACACAGGCTCTGCAATGGCAGGCCTGAGGCACATTTACAAGCCGCTTCTGTGGGTGGCACAACCAGTGCTGCGAGCCCACCAGCGGTATTGGATTTACAAGCCCTGGGCACACTCAGTGCACTGTACTAGGGACTGACAAGTAAACCAATCATCCAATCATGGAGTCACTAATACATAACGCAATTTATCATAGGGAGCACTTGCACTGTGGCACTGAATAGCAGTGGCACAGTGCCCAAAGCATCTAACGCCAGCAAAAATGGATCGGTAACATAGGAGGCATCATAAAAAAATGGAAGGGAGACCCACGCCAAGGATGCCAGGTCTAACAGAAACCTATGCAAGTTAATTTATTCTTGAGAAACAGATGGTGAAAAGGTGATATATTAAAAGTTATGTAGACAGCCCCTCTCAGTTTATATGCATAAAGCTTTCAGTTTTGACAGTGAAAATAGTGATATTGTGTTGGAAATTATTGTCTAAGGTCCCTCTCGAGTAAAATGCGTAAAACACCTAACCGTGAGAAAACATCATGCAACTTTACCCACCCCTAGATATTTTCTGTGCTATTTGATTTTCCCTGTGGCAAGATGAAGTCAATGGTATTTCATATTGTACAAATATTGGAAAAATACTAGTGGCAACAATGAAAAATCCATTACATGATAGTATCATCACAGTAAATTTTTCTGCTGCCAAATTAAAATAAAACTGATAGCTTTTACCATCAACAAATTCAAATATTGCAGATCTGCGTATGTGATATGGCCAGTAGCGCCAACTAATTCAAATACTGCTGACACAAACCTGTTTACATGATAAGGCTGAATACACGTGCAGTTTTTTGTCTTATTTTTCCTTTCCCATGCCACTAAATTTAGAAATCAGAGCTGCCATATCCTGGTTTTTCGAGTACACGGAACGTCATAGTTTAAAATAAAAGAATATATTTATGTATCAATATGTATATCTAAATATATGTATATATAATATATATATATGTATGTATAGAGAGAGAGACACAGAGGTTGCGACTTTAAATATTATATGCACTTACTGCACCTCGTGAAACAGGAAAAGCTAACTAATTTACTGCAGCTGTTGACATCTTGGATGTCTGTATATCTTTCATTTCCTCATGAACCAGCCTTTTTGGTTTGCTGCAATGTGACAGGTTTCATAAAACAACACGCGTTCCTCGAAAAGGAAGTTCAAAAGGGCCTTTTCTGTCAAATTGCTGACCTTGGGACCAAAGGAGCTGAAAAGTCGTGTTTTTATCAGCTGTAAAGGAAACACGTTTAGTTGCAGTTTCAGGCCCAGGGATGTTAGACGTTTTTGATCTTTGGGATGATGGCAGAATTATTCCTGGTAAACTGCAGCATTACTAATGAAAACACCCTGGGAAACCGAGCATCCTGGATAGGGCATGTCACACAGCTGTGATTATCTGCAGTGTCGCTTCACACACTGCACAGCCAGTGGGAACTCCGCTGACATTAATCCGTTTTATAATATACAGTGCATGAATGCTATACAGTGCCAGCAAGTCGTGATATAATTTACTGAATGAACTAGCCAATGTGGTGGTTCAACCTATATGTATGTGAGGCAAATGTAATTGTCCAGTACACATAAGTGTCGCTTAAGATCGCGAAAAGTCGAATTTGTGCTTGGAAACTCAAAGTTCTTTGCTGTATTATGACTGGGCCTGGGTGAAATTAGCGGAATTTCTATTTGTGGAAATTATGCAAAATGGACAAAGAATGATACGAAATTGCATTTAATTATGTGAAATAACAGCTTGTGCATTTGGAGCTATTTTTAGTGTGAAATCAGTCCTTTTGTGCATTTTTAGCCTGAGGGTGCATTTTGCCCTGAAACATAATGCAACATGAATGAATGAATATTAGATTTATAAACATAGTGTATGGTGTAAACAACTCCCACTCGTGTTACATTATTTTGTGTTCATTCCATGGTTCCGGATTAGGATTTTTACCCCCCAAAAAAGCCTCAATTATACGACGTGGCATACTAGTGTAATCTGAGGCATTTAACATCACAATCATAACACACAATGCCAGCAATTATGCAAGATTATGCCTTGTAAATTAAATTCATCCTGGCCAAACGAAGGAGCTGCAGAATTTACCGGCTGAAGATTTGACTTATCAATGGTAAAAATCTAAAAAAGTGATGGATTTTGTCCGGTTGTAAATGTAAGAACAAAAAAAAAGGGGAGATTATGGGGAGGCAGCACAAAATGATTAAAACATCGACAAATTCTAGAACTTTACAAGTATTCGCAAACATTTAGCAGGGCATTGCACGCCATGGAAGCACAGATACATCTACTCCTAAAGAAAATATTGATAGGTGTATTTTCAGGGTGGGAAGAGTAGAAAACCTTTTCATAGAACGAGAGAAAAGTCAGCTCAGGTGTCCACAGCCACACCACCCAGGGTAATCACTTCAGTCGAAAATAGAAAAAGTTGCCCACCTCAACGGTCAGCTGCACATTGACCACAAAATTAAATACAATTCTTTCAAAAATAAAGAGGCAAAAACAAATCTGAAACTTTCAACACTATAGTGTGACAAATGCAAGTAGGACCTGAGTCTTGAAGTAAGGTTTTGTCTTTATTATGTCATTTGGACAATAACGCAGCCAATGCGTTTCACCTTCCACAGGCTTAATCAGTGCAAAAGTCGATCCACTTAAAATAACAGGGACTTTCTAAGTATACGTTCGAAGGACAAGGGAAATACAGGAGCAGGCAAGTCAATGTTCAGATCCTAAATGTTCATTTCAACATAGAAGAGCTAACGTGTATGTCTTATTTTGAGCAATTTGTCTCTGGCCCCAGGTCCCAGCAGAACATCAAATCTAGTTTATTTCAATCCTCGATGTATTCTGCAGCTGCCTGACACTTGGTCAAAAAGTCACCTTACTTCAAGGTTCGTAGAAGAAAGAGTCATGAATGCCATGAATTTTTCAGATTTGTTGTTGTTGCCTCCTATTTTTGAAAGAAAACATTTTCATAACTTTCAAGTAAGGAATAAAATGAAAAATGTTGTGTGGCCTTGCAAATTAGAAAGAGCAGGGGTATCTAAGAAAAGGTGAAGGGCTCACATGGAGGAGTGAAGACAAAAGGCTAACATGGGGCGGGTCGATTTTTGTTTTCTTTTGCTGTCAGGGCAGCAACCTGCCCAGCCCTTCATCTCTTTCATCTCACATGTGCAGTGGTCTAGCCTGGATAGGGTCTGTGTCATATCTCGACTAGGGCTCGCACACCTGGTGCTTATTTGCTTTCGGAAACCTCCAAGAACTTAAAGGAGGTTTAAGGTGGAAGTGGAGCTTAATATTTTGGACCCCTTCAGCCTTGCACGAATAGATGAAACCTGGGCCTTTCAAGATTGTCAACTTTTCTTCTCAAGTTGCCAACCTTGATTGCGCTTCCACTTCTTTCCTAGCACATGGGATGTACTTGTACAGCAATAGCAGCATCCCTCCCTTTAAAAATATGTGGGGCTTCTACTCCTATCATCAACACACATTGTTTCCCTTTTGGCATCATGTGACCGCATCTCTGCCTTCCGTATGTTGTGATATGGATATTTGGCGCGTCTTTAATTACACCGCTTATTTTGGTGTACACTCAGAGAGCACTCTCCTGCCCCTCTTGCTAGGTGGCTGTCCTTTTGCTGTATTTGTGTCCTTGTGGCAGCTTTAATTTACAGACCTATCTCTCACAACTCCTCCATCATTAACCACTGTGCCCCCACACAAGATGAGAACACTTTCTTCTCACTCACACATGACCCCAGAATGTTTCCCAAGTAGGATCAAACAAATACGCTGCCAACTTCGTACTCCCCCAGTTTAGGATGCTATCCATCCAAAAATGCCCTTTGTGCCCCCCAATTGGGGTATCAAGCGCTATGCAATGCTACAATACACTAATCAAGCATGTCTTCAATACTTTGACTGCTGAATGAGTAATCTGCATGAGTGGGTATGAGCAATAGTTTGCTTAGAAATCTGTAATTTATATACATTGCATGCATGATACTGGGGATTTTTGCAAATACCATAAAAGTTGATCATCTATGCAAATTATAGGGGGAAATATGTCTAGTGTTAATTTCCAAACTTTTATTAAAAAACAAAAAGTAAATTGTTGCGAGTGACTAATTGCTTAGATGTAATTCAACAGAGTTTCTATACAAAGTACTGGATTGTGTTAGGTTTCCAACGGTGAAGGTCAGAGCATATTCTTTGAGTGACTTTTTTTATACTCGTTTACGAGGAAATACTTAAACAACCTTTGTTCCGATTCGTATTACGTAAATAGTTTTGTCCCAAGAAAAATGAAAGCAAACACCGAATTTGTTCTGATCGAGCTGTGTTTAAAGGCAGCGAAGCTAGGAAATAAGGATGGCAGAACCAACCAAGAGGTCTGTCTTGGTCCTATAAGGTAAAATATTAGCCGAGGCCTACAAAGAAGTATTGTGTAAGTAACGCACTAGATGCCAACTTTATATAAAAGTCCAAAAGTAATACCTACTTTTTAATTTTAAAATATCTGTAGCTTCTTCAATGAGGCACACTATATCCCATTTGTGAGTGCCCAAACAACCCATTTAATGTAGAAAATCGAAGCGTACAGAGCTTTGCCAGGACGGTCTTGTCCTTCTTTGATTTTGCCAGGCCTCCTCATTAGCGGTTTACCGTCAACATTGGTAATCCTGAAATTACACAGACCCATCTGATAGCCCTCATGCCCCGTGGCTAAGAAAGATCATTCTCTATAATTGGTGCGAAACTGGAAAAAAACACTCATGCCCTTCCAGCAGCTTTGCCACTCCTGTTTTTACTGCATGTTGTTTTGGATCGGCTGCTTTTAAACGTCACGGCACCGAAAGCCCACCTCGTGTCGCTGAATGCTGATTTTTTTGTAAGAACATCGGCGTGAGCAGTAAATCCCTACAGAAAACAAGCGTGTCGGCTACTGGGGAGGAAACCCGCTGCGAGACAGAGTATGTGATAACGCGAGCTGAGCCAGAGCACACGGCTTTACACTACTCCAGTAAATGAGGCGCTGGGCTCACGCTGGCACAAAGCTCTGGACGAAAATTGCTGATAAAAGCCTGCCGTCACCCTAAGAACCCGTGCCGCTGTGCAATCAAAGCCGCTGTTAATGGTATAATGGTACAAGTGCACAGAAGAGTTCTCTGCGCCACTAAATACTAGCACGCAGCCAGGTGCGTAGCTTCTTGGTCAGTAAGATTTTATTGGGGAGGGGTGGGGGCATATAGTATTTAAATACATTATACCACAAGCAGGGTGCATGAGAAGAGCCTATGGGGCAGTGGACAGGGAGATGAATGCAGATTGGTAGGAGTACGAAGAGAGAAAACACAATATTTTGGAAAATAACCAGCATTTTTGAGGACTTTCAAAACAGTGCGTGTGCCTTTTTGTCTGTGTGTAGGTAAAAATTCCTGATGAAATCCGACTGACATCTCACAATACCCGACTGAAAGCACCGGTACCCAACTAATTATCAGAAAATATGTTTACAAGGGAGGTGTAACACCCCTGTGAAGATACGCCCCTGCACGCACCTAGTCTCACAATGCTGCTTTTAGGTGCATGGAACCAAAATTAGAAAAACCTACTGATTCTGGATTGCGGCTTTTGTGACTTAGTATTACTCTACCCCTCCTTGCATCATCTGACACCTCTTTTATTATACCGATCCCCAAAACAAGCCTTTCTAAACTCTTCCCTCTGACTCTTCCCCTCCACATCCCTTTTTACTCATCCCAAAGCCGCCTCCTACTGCTATGACCTCCAAAACAAACAAACAAAAAGTCTAAATCCTTCACGCTTCTATCCCTCCACTATCGTTTTCAATCAAAATAACAGACTAACATGTCCACTTCTCAAATTTCATATTTCACTATGCTAATTCACCACTAATCCTTTATGGGTTCCAGAGTAGCGTACTACTCGCCAAAAAAGCGCTTCAACACCTCATCAGGGGTAGCAAGCACTATATAAAGGCAAACCTTTTACCTTTTTCCCTCTTCTATACCTCCGCTACCATTCTCTATCCAAATAACTGAATAACATATCCACCACTCAAATTACTTTCATATTTCACTACACTAATTTTCCACACTAATCCTTTATGGGTTCCAGAGTAGCGTACTACTCGCAAAAAAAGCGCTTCAACAACCCATCAGGGGTAACAAGCGCCATATAAATGCAAACCTTTTTCCCTCTTCTATCCCTCCCCTACCCTTCTCAATCCAAATAACTGACTAACACATCCACCACTCAAATTACTTTCATATTTCACTATACTAATTCAACACTAATCCTTTATGGTAATTCACCACTAATCCTAAGACAGTACAGAAAATAAATCAGCCAGCAACAGCTCACTGGCATCAAGTGAAAGTGCTGCATCCAGCACAACAAACACTGAGATCCCTTTAGGCGAGGGGACCTCCAACTTCCAAAGGGAACTGGAGAGATTCCGCATAGGGGACAGACAGCCAAAGAAGTTCATAAAAAAACCAGGAGAGGGGAAGGTCGGGGAGGAAAGTTAGACAGCCATTCAATGCTGCTGCGCCTCTAAAAGAACTAGGAACCTCCCCAACGATGGAACAGACAGGGGAACCCACCACGGGGGAGCCACTGGTCTAATGGCAATGCCAACTGCACAATCTGACTTACAGATCATTAATTTGTCATGTAGGAATTTAGATGTGTCCGAATGCAATGTTTTGAAGAAAGGGCTGGGCTTTTGTCCAACACAATTTGGGGATTTAGTGGATGTCCACATTGATCTGTATAAATTTTTACGCACATTAAAATTAAAAGAATTTTTCTCGCAACAACCTGTCAAATATGTACCTAATACACATCATGCATCACCAACAAGCAGAACGATTGGGGACATACGGGAGGTGCAAACACTACTATCTATTGAAAATGATGAGATAACGCCTATACAGACCATCCTGGATGATTTAGACATTGGGGAAAATTACAACCGTGATACAGGTCTGAAATGCAAATCCAAGTTTGTACCAGTAGGGGTCACCATGCCAACATTGAGAAATTCGGTAATAATATAACGCAAGAACTGAGAAAACTTGAATATTTCAACAAACATACACCACGCCCACTCCCTAACCTGTCTAAAAAAGAAAGGGAGGCACTACAAAGGTTACGAGATGACAATGGAATCGTGATCAGGGAGGCAGACAAGGGTGGGAATGTGGTAGTAATGGACACACAGGACTACATGGGGAGATCACACGCCAATTGGGTGACTCGCAATGTTACGAACTGGTCAATCACAACCCCACCCCAGCACTACAAACAATTATCAACACCAGACTCACAGAATGGAGGCAAGAATGTCTATTAACTGAAGATGAGTTTAGGTACCTACACATAGACAAAGCACGTCATCCGTGTATTTACATTTTGCCTAAGGTACATAAGGGAGGAACATTTCCACCTGGTAGACCAATCATTTCAGGGATAGGATCCCCAACAGAACGATTATCTGAATTTGTAGACCTGTCATTACAAAAGCATGTTACTAACTTACCGGCCTATCTGAAGGATAGTAAAGACATCCTGATGAAATTTGAGGGGTTCCCTTGGTCTGAAGAGCTGAGATTTGTCACCTTTGATGTGGTTGGCCTCTATACATGCATCCGCAAGGATTTTGGGATGCTGGCAATCCGATACTACTTGGACACAGAAGGGGCTGATAACTATGCATACAACAACATGCTGATGGACATGATTGAGCTTATCCTCACCAACAACTTTTTTAAACATGATGAGAGGTGGTACCATCAACTGCAGGGGACTGCCATGGGTTCCGGGTTTGCTCCTTCGTACGCCGGGCTTTTCATGGGCTGGTTTGAGAAGGAGCACGCCTGGGCCAAATGTGCCTCTCCCTGGACTAAACATATTGTCTATTGGGGGAGGTACATAGACGACATCATCTGTCTATGGTCGGGCCCTGAAGTGCTCTTACAGGAGTACTTGGTCTACCTCAATAACAACGCTTTCAATGTAGAACTGACCATGCAACACAACACAAAATATATTGATTTTTTAGATATCCATTTTTACATAAAAGAGGCACTAGTACACAGCACTTTATATAGGAAATTAACATCCTGCAATAGTATCCTACATGCAGATAGCGCCCATGCAAAGTCTGTTATCTCCAACATACCATATGGGGAGATGGTCCGGGCACGAAGAGCCTGTAGTGAGGAAGCCAACTTCAAGACAAACATCATTGATATCAAAGGGCGTTTCAGACAAAGGGGGTATGATTGTAGAAGCCTCGACAAGGCAGAACAAAGGGTAATGAGCCTACCCAGGACAGATACATTGACCAACAATCTAGGCAAGAAGAAAGACAGGTCACCTCAGAGGGAAAATATTGCATTTTTTACCAACTACACGGCACACAGTGATAAAATTTTTAAAGTTTTAAAAAACATTGGCATCTCCTATTAGAAGTACCAGCTCTTCGCCCATTTATTAATGCCAATCCATCCCTTATATACAGGAGAGGACACACACTGCGAAAAACATTATGCCCTAGTTACATTACAACCAATACCAATAAGACATGGTTACCACAGGCCCCCCATGGCTTTTACACTTGCACAAATTGCAGTATTTGTAGCTTGGGCAAAAACAAACAGAAAGAATTTAGTTACAATACCAACACTACCCATGAAATCAAGCACTTCATCAACTGTAATACACAGTATGTTATTTACATTCTGGAGTGCCCCTGTAAGATGATTTACGTGGGTAGTACTATACGTAGTCTTAAGATCAGGATTCAGGAACATCGCAGAGCAGTCATCAATGGTGATGAAAGATACCCCATGACTGAACATTATCGTACAACTCACCAGAAGTCCCCCACATTCAGTTTTTTGGGCATCGACCATATTCCATTAAACACAAGAGGGGAGACAGGGATCTGACTCTACGACAAACGGAGGCTAAATGGATATGTAGATTGGACTCGGTGAACAAAGGGCATAATACCGATAATGAGTTTCATTATTTTCTAGGATAGACCAATCTTACCACGGTGGATGCCCGTCAAAGACCTCTCAGCCCCGTTTTGCCAGTGAATCTTTAACCCTCCCTATTATATCATCCCACTTCAACTATAGTTCTAAGCATGTTAATTCTTAATTCTTTCTGTCAAAACATTCTACTGTAGCCGTACTTTATAGCTTCATATCCCCACGCGTCACTGACCTTCTCTCATTAATTAACTGGTTTGCTTGGACCAGGATCTCCCTTGACTCCCACTACCATTTGTATGCTATTTAGTTTTGAAACAATCCTATTTTTTTCATGATAGGCTGAGAACAATATCGCCACCTAGCACACACTGCAATCTACTTCCCCTATTTTTATCGCCGTAACAGGTTTGACCTGAGGCACTACCATCTCTCTTTTGCTGAATATACTGCCTCTTTTTTATTAAATATCTCTCAATGAACTATTTTGTGCTAAAATTATGCGGAACGCGCTTCACTATTTTTGACGGCTTAATTCATGATATAGCCGCCACTCTCTTATTGATCTTTTCATTCTTTTTGTATTCCTCTCGATACTTCATTTTTTTTTCTTTCCTATATTGGCTATTAATTACATTATTTCAACCATGACTTGTGCTGACTCTCTTTTTTCTGTAATAAGGAAGGTTTGAGCAACCTATTTGCTATTTATTTCTTGTGCTGACACTACCTCTCTCCTCTGTTTACATGTCACACACTTGTGCTGACACTTCCCCCAGCCTTATCACCTATTGGAAAAGCGGATTCATCCTCATTTCTGCTGGCCACCGTTCTTCCCTTATAGTCTTTCTTCGGTGTTCTTTCACCGATTACTTTCCCGCCCATTTTCATGGTGCTTATATTAACCAGGAAGTGGGACCGGCCAGTTCAACACTGACTGCCGACCGGACGATAATAACAGGACTGTGTCCCCAGGTATTTAGATCTCTACCTGTTCTTGTAAGAACCTCTTGGCTACTATGACTAGTTTCTGGCTATGGTGCTTGTTTTTCAACCTTACTTTTTATGACTTTCTTCCTTTTAGTTTAATAACTCTGTTATTCTATTTCTTTAACTTATGCCTAAGAATGATTAACAGCGCATTCATTGTAATGTGATTTTCATATTATTTAATTTGTTACTTAGCTTTCATCTTAGCAGCTTGTTTATACGCAAGGAACTCTTTCACTTTATTTATTTACTGTTCCTTTAAGTTTGTCTTTTGGGTTGCAAATAATGCAACCACGTGGATGTGATTTGTACATCACTACAAGCCTAAGCATTTAGTCTCTTTTAGATTGTATTGCCTTTAAATAGGTGATTGCAGCGCGTCACTGTTTTATTTATACCTTTGGTATAATTGGCGCTTCTGCGCATATATTCAGGAGACCGCTTTGTAATTTTTTAATCTTACTACTTCACCAGGTTTTCATGTTTTTGATCATGAAGCTTGCCAAGTGGGTCTGCTCTCCTTCGATAGGTTTATTGTTACATGCCTTTCACTGCCATCCTCTTCTATTGCCCAGCCAGCAAGCCGTCCTTCACTTGGACACAGTTTTTCTTTTTCTTTAACTATTATGACCTCAATGTCATGCCACTTTTTGGTGCCTGTATATATTCATATTATTTCTCTGGTACTGGTGCTTATTCCCTACAAATCTTTAGTGTCTACGCACTAGGTCGCTCCTTGTTTTTTAATACATTTTCTTTTACTTTCTTAGAGATACAACCATCAGGCACTTATCATGGTAGCCTTTAAAATTTAAATACTTGTGCGTCGACAGCAGGAATTTGAAATATCTCAGATCAAGGGCTCTTCATTGCCTCTGTGTTCCTGTGTCTTCTTCACATCACCATTTGGTAGGTACATGTAGTGCCTTTTCTCTGTTTTATTTTGGTCTTCTTTTTCTCGTATTTGTAACGCTCAAAGGTTTCTCCAATCATGTGCTGTTACTTAGGCCCTGGACTAACTGTTACTTGTTTACTTGGACACTATGAGCTACGCTTAGGGTGAACTGTATAGACCCACTAGTGACAATAGCTCCTGACACCGTTGTTGCTATTAATTAACAACTGATACTGATCTATTTTGATTTACATATCTATTTACAGACCAAATGCTCACTGGACATTACATTACAAAATATGTATAAAATTGTTAATGTCTGCCCTTTTTTATATATATATATATTTATATTTTTATATTTCCATGTTTTTTCCTCCCTCTATTCTTGTCTTCAACCCCTACTCTTCCGCCCCCATTTTCTTTTTCCCCTTCACCCTATTTTGTCTGTTTTTTCTTCAACTTGAAGTGACATATTGTCGACCATGAATTTCCATTTTTGTTTTGTATTTTTCCCACCCCCATTAGGTTTCCTTTCTTGTGTTTAGAGTCACCTTCTAATGAAATAACCTTTGCCTTTGTATATAGTTTCTCTCTCGTTTTTAAAGTAAAAGCATATTGTGTGAATACACCATATGTATATATATTTTTATACTTATGTTTTCTTTTATGTATTATAACTTTCAGCCCTGAAGAAGTTCATTTTATGTATGAACGAAACGCGTTGGCTGGAATTTGCACATTTTGATATTGAAAATAAAGGATTGATAAACCACTATACAAAATGAACATTTGGATTTATTGAAGAAAACTCTTTGGTAGTGCACCACTCCTTTCATATTTCACTATACTAATTTTCAATACAAAATTTTTATGGGTTCCGGAGTAGCGTGCTACTCGCCCAAAAAGCTCTTCAATACCCCTTCAGGGGTAACAAGCGTTATATAAATGCAAACCTTTTTCCCTCTTCTATCCCTCCGCTATCCTTCTCACTCCAAATAACTGACTAATATCCACCACTCAAATTACTTTCATATTTCACTGTACTAATTCACCACTAATCCTTTATGGGTTTCCGGAGTAGCGTGCTACTCGCCAAAAAAGCGCTTCAACTAGGTGTGGGCGGAAAACTACGCTACGCTCGCGGAGTTTGCGTAGTTTGCGCTACTACGCGAATTGCACGTAGCACAGTGCAAAAACACGTAGCGTAGCATAGCAGGCATTTTTTGCTTGCTCGCGGTCCTCAACGTCAAGTTGGCGACCGCGAGCGAGCAAAATCAACATCCCGGAGAGACTTTTTCCTCGTTCGCGATCAGCAACATCAAGTTGCCGATCGCGAGCGTGGAAAATAAACCTCCCGGCGAGATTCTCACCGCGGGGAGGTCAGGTTTCTCATTGCGAGTGGTCGCGTATGCTCGCGACCGCTCACGATGAGAAACTACCAGTCCGCGTTGAGAAAGCTGCCGCTCGAGTACAAATCTACTCGAGCGGCAGAAAACGACCGCTTGCACTGTGCAAGATGCCGTTTGCAATGCTTGCACAGTGCGGACAAGCATCCGGCACTGTGCAATCAGTGCGAACAGCATTCCCTACCGCACTACGCAGTTCACGTAGCTACGCGTAGCGTGCGTAGTGCACTCCGCGTAGCTACGCGTAGCGCTACTACGCGAACTACGTCCAGGGTTAGCTTCAACGCCTCATCAGGGTTAGTAAGCGCTATATAAATGCAATTACAATACAATACAATTAGTCTGGAAAAGCGCGTACTGTAAGGAAGCGCGCCATTAGGACGCGGCCCCCCGGGAACCCGGCCACGCCCTCGTGGTTCCTCTTCAAAGGATTGGGCATAACTACAGCGTGAATCACTTCCGGGGCAACGTCGTGACGTCACTTCCGGCCGGAGCAGGCAACAGCGAGGGGGAGGAGTGGGCGTGGGCCTATTTAGGGCAACTTGCCCTGGTCCTCGCCCTCTCTTCCTTACGGCGCCGGCCCCGGTATGCAGAGGACTCCGTGAATCTCCCACCCACCCATCCCTAGAGGTAGAGCTTGGAAAGGTGTTGGAAGTTGAATAGAGAGTGGCGGTAAGGAGGCCACATAAATTGCCTTACATTGTTAAGGGGAGTCCTCCTGCATACTCCCTAGGCCAGCACTGAGGGGGTGATACGGTAAGCTCACCCCAGAGAGAATGGAGACACCGGCTGGGGGCAAGGGTGCCAGTTTACAAACTAGGGCATGGGGCATCCACCCCTGGTTATTCCCTACGAGCCCCGATGGGCAGCCTGGTGGTGGAGGGGTGGGCCCCTCAGGTGGCGGACAAGGACCAGATGGCAGGGGCTCACCTCTCAAGGACGCAGGTGGGTTGCGCCTTGCGTGGCTCTCAGTTGGTTGGGGGACGCGAGCCAGAAGGCCCCTTAGTGCTGGAGCAATAGACAACATTCTTCTGGTATATAAATTAGGTTCTGTCAGACTTGCTGATGGATTATGATTTTATGATCAACTTAAATGTACATATTGCTTAACGATTGAATTTGATAAATCCATATCGTATCGAATTGTATTAATTATATATTGTCATGTTTGTGTGTTGGTTTGTAATAAACATGGCCTCTTTTACCCACAGCTTTGGTCGTCAAGTATTGATTTGTGGGTTTGGATGGGGGCGGGGCCGGGAGCCAACCTGGGGGGTCCGGGTCCTATGAGACTAAGCAAATAGTTATTCGCTGACCAATAGCAGTATCAGTTCCATTGTTTCAGGCACCAGGGTTTGAGACCTAGCCATGTGCTTTGTGCCAGAGGTGGCCATGGAGGCATTGCCTATCTTTTTGCCATTCATATAAGTGGTAACATTGTCAGCCTAGATCTTCCTTTTATTCTACACCCTTATGTTACATGAGTCTGAATCTTCTGTCCCCTTTTCCATACCTTTATGTTACAGGAGGAGTATGTATCTTAGTTCCTTCCCCTCTTCCATACCCTTAGGTTATGAGTCTGGATCATCCCTCCGTGCTTCCATACCCTTATGTTACAGACAATCAATAACTATCTTCTCTTCCATCCCCTTATGTTACATCTGCAGCGCACCACTAGACTGACACTGCAACTCCTTGGTTAAATACCTCACCATGCTTCGCTGCACCTACAGCTGCTGCCATTGATTTGTACACCTGCCACCACACCAGCTTCTGGAGACTGCACTATTTCAATTCCAGTGCAGGCCGCCAGAAACAGCACCTGGCATTGTGCTGCCCCAGAAGGCAGCTAAGTTAGGTTTATGCTTTAGAATAAGCATTGACTTAGTCAAATCTAATTAGAACCAGCTGGAAAGCTTATTTCACTATAGCACAAAGGAGTATCACTGCTCTCTGCATTACGAATGGACAACCCGTCTCTCCAGAAACTCTGCCGAAAGCTGGCGTCCATTATGTTTAGAATAATACATTTAGCCCACACAACCACCTTCCGTGTAGTGATCTGAACCTTGTAGATACATGAATCTGAGGCTTCAAGCATAAAGACTGCCTGGAAATCAGTTTGTAAAATTATGTTTATGCTGAATGTACATGAAGGAAGATTGTGCCTGCACAGAAATCTCATGGCTGCTTCATACCGATACAACACCAAGGGGCCGATTACAATGTCGGTCGGAAAGCCTCCGACCGCTAGTAGGAAGCTTTCAGACCGCGGTTGGAGGCTTTCCAACTGACACGGTTGGTTTGTGGTCCAACCTCCCGATTACAATGTCGGCAGTCGGAACGTAAACCGGCCGGTCATTTTAACTCGGTTCCGGACGGCTCTCGGAGTCTTCCTGCCGGTTGGAACTGCACCGTAATCCCCTATGAAAGGCGTTTCCACCATTTGGATTCTGATGTCGGTTTCCCACAGCCTTTCCGTGCCGGCCTGTCCGACACGGAAAGGCTGTCGGAAAGCGACTTAGGGGGCCCCTAGAAGGGACCCCTTGCCTCAGTGGCCTACGGTTGGTGGTCGAGGGGGTACCCCCCTGTAAAACCCTGCACTGTGTGGCAGGCACCATGGGGTGCCTGCCACAGGGTTTTACACACACCCCCATTTCTCTATAAGAGCCTGTATTACGGCCGGTTTATGGCCGTAACACAAGCTCCCATAGAGAATAGTGAGTATGGCCAGGTACAGCCTATACCCCCTCGCTCCTCCTTTAATGATACCCAGATAACCACATGGACTACCGATAGAAGTTTTTGGAGTAGGGGGTCGTAAACCCCCGGCCGTATTTATTAAACAATTTTAATAAAACATTTTAATAAAACATTTGATACCTTATTTAACACAAAAATACGCAGAATAAAATTGCATTCCATTGTTACAATGATATGTACAGATGTCAGATGGCTAACCTTAACATAAATCTAATACAAAGGTATTCCTATCTTAATCTAGCATACCACAGCAATTACTTCTGCGCATTCCCCTTTGAGCCCACGGCAAGGTCACGTCTGGGGTCAGATCCTCCCCCAATTAAGCCCCACGCCCTCGTACCGGAGTGCGCATGCGCGGGGGCCCAGTCACCGTGAGGGTACTTACCCCTCCCGGTCACCCCCATACGCCCTGTATATTATCTCCAAGGGGCCCATTGCACCCGTGTGCCCGTGCGGGGTGGCCAACCAGCCTACTGGAAAGCGTCACTCCCCATCCCCCGCACCCCTCCAGCCTACCGGCTGTAACCGCCCCTGGAGTACCATGAGAGACCACTTGTCCCTCCCATTGGGCGACCCCATTCCAGAATGGCGCCGCCCCCTAAGGACCTTAAGTTACTGCTCCCCAATCATGACCTTACCGCCACAGGCCAGATGGTTGACCGACTGTCTGGCCCCCCCCCATCGCTCTCCGAAAGGTCAAAGCCTAGCTCTAAACCCCTCCATCCAAGCCAACAAGTTCCCCATGAAAATCCTATTACCCAATTGAGATAAATGGACGCCGTCTTGTAGGAAGCACGACTCCCCTCGTATGCACCCATGGGAAATCGTTTGCAAATGTGGGGACCTGAATAATCTCTCCAATTTAGTGTTGATCCTCCGAACTGAATTATTTAACGCCTTCACTGATTCGCCCCCCGCCATTGCATCCTTGGGACCATGTGTGACCAAACTATGGTGCACCCTGGGCAAGTCCGAGCCAACCATCCCACTTCCGTCAGTACAGTCTCCACTAAACCCTCCTGCCCAAGTGTACCAAATCATTCCCACCCACGTGTAGGATAATGGCGCTGGGTAGAACCCCATTTTTTTTAATAAATCTGACACCAGGTCCCTGAGTTGTGTGAGGAGGAGACCCCCTCTCCCATGAAAAGACACTGTAAGGCCTGCCAGTTCAGTTTTTGACTCAAATTTTCCTGCAAGAAAAAAGGCATGCAACCGTTTTACGTAAGAATGGCCGATGATCCAAACCACTTGCTGTCTTCGCTGGCGGGCGTGACCCTGTCCCAGCGCCGACTGCTGTTGCCGCTGTGTCGCCATCAGTTTCCCTCCTGCGTGACAGGTTCGAGAAACTGCAATTCAACAAAAAGGAGAAAGACATCAGAACCCAAGCTCCCGCACTCATTATAACAAATGCATACGCACATAGCGCTTGTAACAATTGGATGACCATCTACCAATCCTCTGGACGTCCCCCCCTGGCAGACCCCTAGCCGTCGCCTCAGTTGCAGCTCCTATTCTGAATGAATGCGTTCCAAAGCTACTTGGTTCCAAACCTGCTTTCAACACCGCCATGTCCAAGACTCTTTTGAATTGGAATTTCGTGAGCGGGATGCCATCTGCATGAATTAATAAAGGGCCACCCGCCCCATCGGCCCTACTGCCCAAAAATTCCTCCAAGTTAGCAATAGGGCAACAAGGATTTGAGGGTGCACGGTGTAGTACAACTCCTTCTCCCCGGGCAAACTGGTCCGTCTTTGACTTCTTGATAGATATCAGCACAGAATCCCCTTGTACTTTAACCCGATCAAATTGTAGGCCACCCTGCACATCCCGCTTGTTGCTGGACACCAGTTCACTGATCCTAAATGCCCCATAAAATGCCAAAGAAAATGCCGCACGGAATAACAACACTTCAGCCGTGGAGCTGCAAACTAAACCGAGAGACCCAAGCAAAGCTGTTAACAACTCCATCCCTATAGGCCGCCTAGTGTCCGGCACTGATCCCTGTATGCGCTGCCACCCCTTCAAAGCCTTCCTGACTGTGAAATTGTTTGCGGGATCCCTTAACCCTCTTGCTTGCGCAAAAAGGAAATTGCTGCCATATGTCGCCTGGCGGCCGCCACTGAACGCCCCTCCTTCTGCAAAAAGGCTAGGTAGGTCAGGATCCTCCCCGCATCATGTCAATGTTCCTCCCACTCCCTTCCCAAAAAGGTACAGTAAGCCCAAAACGCCCCTTCGTATGCCTTCCTAGTCCTTGGAGCTAGACTAGCTGCCACGAGGTCCGGTAATTGGGGGCACCAATCTGCCAAAGAGATTCTGGGAAGGCCGTCGGGCGCACTGCCGCCTCTGGGAGATGTGTCCTGAACACCTGCATCTTGAAGCGAGAGAGGGCGTCAGCAGCATGATTCAATATTCCGGGCACATGCTTAGCCCTAAATTGCAAATTCAATCGCATGCATAACAGTACAATCTCTTTCACTAGGCGCAATATCCATTTGCAATGTGCAGTTTGCTGATTAATGCATTCGACCACAGACATATTGTCAGACCAGAAAATGACCGAGCGGTCGCGTAGTTGACCCGGCCAAACAGTCAAAGCCACCCAAATGGGGAATAATTCCAGGAAACCAATATTTTTTGTGAGGCCACTCAGCCTCCACCATGTCGGCCACCGCTGAGCCACCCACTCAGTGCCCAGTATGGCGCCAAATCCCTCACTGCCAGCAGAGTCCGACATTAGTCCCAACTCTGGGGAGGCAATGAGTGGACCGGGCCACACCAACCTGCCATTGAAGTCCCTCAGAAATGCCAACCAAATGCGCATGTCCTGACGTACCTCAGCAGATAGCCTGGTGTGATGGCGTTGTTCCTGAAGTCCGGACATAGCCTGCGCAATAGAGCGTGAGAATGGTCGCGCCATAGGTATTACACGCAAAGCAAAATTCAACTGCCCCACTGTCTGCTGCAACTGATGTAATGTGACCTTTTCCTTCTCCAAGCACTGTTGCAGGCCTAACTCAAACTTTCTAATTTTTCTTTGGGTAACCTGAAACATCCCTGTATGGAGTCCAATTCTATCCCCAGGAATTCAATGCTAGTGGATGGCCCTACTGCCTTCCCTGGTGCTAATGGTACCCCAAAAGTCTGCATGAGTGTGCAAAATTCACGCAGCGCCCATCCACACTCCGGGGAACCAGGGGAGCCTAGAACCAAGAAATCATCAAGGTAATGTAGGACATGCGTGTGCCCAGTAACCTGCCCAAAACCCATTCCAGAAAAGAGCTGAATTTCTCAAAATAAGAACATGAGACAGAGCAACCCATGGACATACACATATCCATGTAATACTTTTCTTGAAACTGGAAACCCAACAAATGAAAATCCGCAGGATGGACTGGCAATAAGCGAAATGCAGATTCAATATCTGTTTTTGCCATCAGCGCACCAGGGCCCAGGACCCGGAGCATTTCCACCGCTTGGTCAAAAGATGCATATTTTACCCTGCACAACTCTTCACTAATAGCGTCATTCACTGACAACCCCTTAGGTGCCGATAAATTGTGAATCAGCCTGAACTCTCCCGCTTCTTTCTTTGGCACCACCCCTAGCGGAGAGCAAACAAAATTCTTTACCGGGATGGTGTCATATGGGCCTGCTATTCTACCTAGACGTAGCTCCTTGTCAATCTTATTGGCTGCCACCCGTGGGTTAGCTCGTACTGAAACCTGATTCTTACAGACCGACTTTCCAATATAATCTGGCCACAGGTAAAGCCTTCCAACAGCATCTGGGCAGATGAAGAACATGGGTACTTATTCAGCCAAGGGGTCAAAACCGATATCTTAATAGGGGAACGTGAATAGATAGCTGGCGCACCCTCAATCCTGTTTCTTTCTCCCTGCATCTTTTCCTTTCTTGGAACATCTAGACTCAGGGTGTGATGTGTTGGCACAGAAGGAACACGCGTGCCTGAATTTACACGTTCCCGGGGGCCTGTTACATGTCCGCCTATTGAAATCCCAGCACGCTCCCTTCTTCCCACTCCCCCGCCACTCCTGTAAGTGGAGGGGAATTCTGCCGAAAGGGCTGAGCCGGCTGACTTCTTGCTCCCTCCTGCACTACCCCGCCAAAATGGTCAATCCAAGATATCAAGTCCACTTGGTCCCAGGCCAGTGCTGGATCAGAAGCTCTTGCTCTCCTAAAACTTTTATCATAATCCTTCCATCCATTACCCCCGTATTTATCGTGCGCCATAGTGATCCTATTCTGATAACATGCCATCGCTGCCTGCATATTGGGAGATTGCTCCGCCATCACGGCCATATACACTGAAAAACCCCTAATCCAATTAATGAGGGACTCTTCCAACCTATATTTCTGCAGTTCGTTAGCCCATTCCCGAGGAAGCATCCACTCCTTATTTTTCTTAGCTTCCTCCCGCTCAGCTTCATCAAGTAACAAAGAAAACATGTTCACATAACTCCCTTTCCATATTTTTCTTTCGTTTCTGTTGTCACATGTCTGGCCAAGTTCTCCCTGGGAGTGCGGGCCTCACCCACCCCAACAACGGCAGAGTCACTTGCTTACCTGGTGTCTTACACCCCGCCGGCTCCTGGACCTTCTCCTTGGATGTATCGACCACCGGGCAGGGCCCCGGTAGGTCCTTGTTGCCCCGCTTGGGGTTGCGTTGCCCTTTGGAGCGGGGGAACTGGTAACACCTGACCCTTACCCGGGGCATCCCCGGCGTACCATTAAACTGGGTCATGATTTGCCTCGCCTTCTCCATTAAATCTTCCCCTTCTACCGTGGCTCCCGCTGCCGGTGACCAGTTGGCCACCTTCCCCAACCAAGGGAGCAGAGCTGCTAGATTGGAAATTAAGTCCTGTGGTACCGAGCTGCCCCCCGGAGGGGTCAACGGGGCCCCGGGCACCCCCCCTAGTGGGTCTACTGGGACCAATGCCGGCTGTGGTGCTGGGGCGTTATTTGGCAGTGGCGGAACGAGAGCGGGCACCGGCAGGGCTGGCGCAGGCACAGGTGGTATTGCGTCCGGGACGGGAGGGATGAGCGACGGCACAGGCATAGGAGAGGGTATCGGGCGTGGTCCTGGTCTCTCGTGCACCCCTCCCCGCCCTTCTTGGCTCTATTTCTCTTTGGGAGGGGTGGAAAAGCCTCCCTAGGTGCCACATGCTTGCGTCTAGGTCTCTCCCCTGGCGCCTCCTCCCCATCTACCTTCTCCTTTAATTCCGCCAAGGCCTGCCCCATCTCATCCATCTGCTTCATCCTATTCTCCATTGCCACCATTTTTTCCATCATGCCTTGCAAAAGGCTTTCCATACGTGACTGTGTGTCCCCCCGCTTAGATTTATTTGCCATCTTAAATCTCCCCCGATCACAATACGCCTGTTACCAATGGGCACCCCGAGTGGGTCAAATCCTGGCGCACTCCCCCACACAGACTGGGCTGGGACGTGTCCCGAGCCCTTACCTGATAGCGTAGGAGGTACACGACCGGCCGTAAGCACCCAGGCAACCAGAGCCACTCCACACCAGCTATTCTAGTGGGTCAGGTGAGTTGACTCAAACCCGCGTGGCTCCCAGAAGCTCTGAAAATGCAGGCCTGTCCGTGCCCTCTTCCTCGATCCTGCTGCTGTTGTCCTCTGTATATGTCCGCTCTTGCCCGCTGTCCACTCGCCGTGAATCAGCCCACTGCTTGGACACAAAGAACAGATCACGTAATGCCAATTCACATTCACCATCAAACTAAGACAGAATCCCCCACCCCTAAGCTGTCCAGATCAGCTTAAGGTTTTAATACTGCAGGGGCGTGAGTGGAGAATAGAACCCTGCAAGGCTATCCTAACTCGTTTGCCAGCACTTTCCTCTTGCCACTGCAGCCCCGTGCTGAAAATCACCCCCAACCATATAGGCTTTTGGAGAAGTAAACACCACCACTACTAAAACGAAACTCGGCACCTTCCGATTGCTCTTAAACTTCCCCCTTCTGGTAGCGCCCAGTAGACGGAGAAAACCGGCGGACCGCAGTCCCGAATCACTGCCCACCCAAGCGAGAAGCTATCCGCTCACCTTCCCTTCTTGCCGACTCACGGGGCCCTCACTACCCGTTACCGTACTTCTAGGCAGATCGCGACGGTCCGATGCGACCCGGCGCTGTCTTCCTGCTCCCTGCACCCGACCTCGACCTCAACGTGGCGCTGTCCTCCTGTTCGAGTAACCTCGACCTCGACGTGGCGCCGTCTTCCTGTTCCCCGCACTCTTGATCCGACGACGTGCACCTGGAAACAGAAAATAAAACAAATTAAGGGCAGCCTCCTAGCGAGGCTGGTGCGTAGTCCGGCTGGGAAGCGGCGAAAAGAGATCCAACTCGCCGCTCCCAAGCCTTATCAGGGGTCTCCTGATGACGTCACAAACGCGCGCCCCGGAAGCGCGTTTCGCTTCCGGGGCACGCTCCCTCCGCCAATCATTCTGTAAGGCGGGCCCACCGCGCTCTCAGGGCGCGATGGGCCCGCCCCCCTGTGTGGGCAGCATCGGGGGCCGGCTCGACCGCCATACCTTTGGCGTGGCCGAGTCCGGCCCCGCCTCTCTATATGCGACCGAACAGTGTTCGGTCGCATCGTAATCAGGTGGTCGAAACCGCTGACCAGAGGTCGGTCGGTCCCGAGACGGTGTCAGTCGGAGGCAACTCCGACTGACATCGTAATCGGTCCAAGTGTCTTTTTTCCTTTTCTCAATGTATGTACAATGTGCAGTTTGTACTGTGCTAATTTGAACAGTTCAGGGATCAGACTGTTATATTGGAACCTTTTTGAAATTTTTTCTGACATTAGTTGCTGGTGTTTTGTGGATTCAAATCCAGTCTCTCCACTCATCTCTGAAAATTAAGGTCTCAGCAGAAAGACATGAATTCTATGTTTTTATTTATGTGGGGTAATGGCCTTGGGAATGTAAGGAAGCAGTTCTTGGTAATGAGAATATATTGTGAGTGGCTTGGCTTACATATAAGGACTGAGGCCTGTAATGTGTAAAGATCCCAGTGCCTACCAAGGAGATGACCATCGCTACTCAATCCATTGTCTTCCAATGCCTCCTCGAGGATAAGTTAGGAAAATACAAAAATGATTGATCAAAGTTAATTTCTCCAATGTTTTGTATAGGAAACTTCAGTTGGCCCTTTAAAAGCATTACCAGGGATTCCATATTGCAGAATTATTATAAAATCTTCTAGTTTTGCTAGATGCATCACTTTTCAGATGTTGTCATAGATCAGTTCTTCTTGGTTAAAGCTCACATGGTCACAGTCAATTTGGTGAGACAAGAACTCACCTAGGTAATTGACCTAGACCTTGAATCATATCTCTGCAGCTAAATTAAATAAAACCATGGTGGTGGTGTAAAGGAAACTCTTTTGAGGGTTTCTTTGACTTTGAAGTAAGAGTGACAATAGCTTTCAGTGGAGAAACTGAAGTATGCTCTGAATTAAAGAAAAAACATTGAAGAGTTTGGCAAGAGACTTATGTTTTGCAAAAATATTGCTGAGAGCCACCTTAGCTCATGAAATAGGGAAAGTCCTTGAAGCTGACATTTTCCAGATTAGTATACTTGACATAATTTTCTAAACTCTGAAGCTTTTGCTTTTCCTTGTACAAATGTACTCCATCAATTTTGGTAACTTGGATTTAGGAATGGTTCTGTTTTGCTTTCGATCTATGGGCGAAGGGCAAGAGTCTGTTTCATGTAATATGTCTCATTCTTCTTAACCAGACAGAGGTTTTGATTAGCTGGACTGTGATGCTAATAACTTTTCCACAGACAAGTTGTCTTTAAATATTGTATGCTGAAGTCTGCATATGCTCATATGGAGAGGGGACATCTAACAGCATCAAGACATAGAGGAAGTTGATAGACGGCATCACCCATTCAGGGGTCTCTTTCTCTCTCAAAAGTGTATTGGCATTGATGAGGGAGGGAACAAAATACCCCTTATGTGGCTGTGGTTTTGGTTAGTGTCAATGAAAGATATGAAAGAATACAAGCTTGAATTAGAGGGCAATCCTTGACGTTTTCTATAGCAATGAGTGACTATAGCAATGAGTGATATACTATGGTGACCGTGGACCAGACTGATACCCACCTTCTAGACTTAAAAACGTCCAGGCTAATAACAGGTCGTCCCGACCATCCTCACTAAGGACTGTGCGGACATGCTTGCCATCCCCATTACCCACTCCATCAGCTCCATAGTCCCTCACCATGGCCAATATTGTTGAAAAAGTATCCATCTCTACCCCCCACCTAAATAGAACCTTCCTGGATCCCAGTGCACAAGATACCTTCTGCCCCTTCTTCTGTGTAAAAATAGAGCTGAATAATAATCTGCTGTTGATCAAATTCAACACTTCAACAAAGTCTACCACATGCTCAATAAATGCCAATGTGGTGTTAACCCAATCAATATTTTGTTCACCACTGACTCCAGCTGGTTACCTTTGCTTATCCTTTTGAATAGTTTTTCCTGACTTCTCCTCTATTTCTCTCTAATCACTGACAGATTAAGTTCCACAACATACTACCATTGCGTGCTTAACTAGCCTGAGCACGCCCCCCCATCCAACATGAACACGCCTTTCCTCCTCCAAAAACCTTAATATCTATCTCAATTTTGACCTTCGCATGAACACTCTCAACAAGGATACATTCTTAATAAACACAAACCTGGAAAATGTCTCCTGAACTCCAGATGGCTGGTGAGGTTTTCTAATCTACTCAAATTCTCACCACGTTGACATCATCTATGTACACTTACCCACATGCAAACACAATAAACTCTGAAAGGTGTCCCCATAACAGTTTTGAAAAAAATATTGCTTTATTTGAGTTCAACAGAAACTGCAGTAGATCACAACCAGGGTTAAATTCAATTTCCATCCCTTAACTTGCAAGTGCTTAGCGGGATCGCCATTCCAGTAAAGTCAACAATAAGTTAAGTACTTTTCCCTCGTAGGCTCCTGAGGTCCGCTGACACCCAAAATGGCAGAAAGAGACAAAGAGTAAACAGTGAAACAAGATTTAATATATAAGCTATTCACTTGGGATCACTTAAACCCCTGGAAACTGTTGCCAACCATTACTAATCCATTTTGAAATACAACATACTCCTTTAGATCACTAGGCATAAACCCTTTTCAAGGAAAAAATATCCCTGGGGTGGGTCTCCTTGTGGCAGACAATAGGACTACTTAAGAAGACTATGGGCAAATTTACTAAGTTTTCATGTAGTGCAGCACAGCAACCAAAGTTTCTTTGCTGCACGAAGGGGAGAGAGCAGAGCAGTGGTTACTTTCTTCACCTGTGATGTCACACACCCTTGCACCATAATGCAAGTGTGTGTGTGTGATGCCAAGCATAGGTTTTGTGGGGTATCCTTCAGTACAAAATGCTAAGCTTAGACAAAGATTACCACTTTCCTCACTTTGGATGTGTGCTGTACAGTGCAGCACATGTGCAAAGCTGGAAACCTCTTGAGAAAAGAAAACATTTCTCAAACCTGCCTGCCTCAGAGGCATACATTTCCCTAGATGGTTGCATGGGAACACCCATATACTATCCGTCAAACACACCCTTGACCCAAAGTTGCATTGAAATACAAATCCCAAAACAACACTTTGCACTGAGTTTGCATCACAAAAGTCATTCAAACCGGCACAAAGTGGTGGTAAATCTGCCCCTACATGTGTACTCTGAGCACCTGTAACTCATCAAGCCCCATTTTCACCTCTATTAAACTATGGTCAGTTCATTACTGTAAAACTTAAGCACCCCTACTCCAGAATGTTTTTAATAATCTTGCAAATTCTATTATACCCAATACTTGGTCCACCAGCATCATTGTGCCGATTTTTAAAAAGGGGGACCGCACCAGCCCTAGTTGTTACAGGCCGATCTCCCTGTTCGACAATACTTTGAAAATTTTAGGGAGGGTTCTCTATAACAGGATCAGGGCATGGGCCGAGGAGAATCATATCCTCCAGCATTGTCAGTTGGGGTTCAGAAGTAATATTGGCACTGTGGAGCAGTGCCTCAACCTCAACTTGATTATTGGCAAATACAATGTAGCTATAAAAACTCCAATATACCTTGCATTTATGGATCTTAGTTCGGACTTTGACTTTGTTAACAGGTCACGGCTTTGGACAATTCTTCTGAAATATGGCCTGGACAAGCCCTTTGTATACTTTTTGGCTCATCTACACAAAGACTTACATGCCAGGGTGCGCATTATTAGGGAAGGTGAGGTTTCCAATGAAATAAAAGTTGGGAGAGGGGTCAGGCAGGGCTGTGTCCTGGCCCCACTCCTATTTATATTATACATTAATGATTTGAATAAATCCTTGGTAACTCTCACCTGCGACGTACCCCGCATTAATGGCAACAAACTTCCTGCCCTACTATACGCAGATGATGCAGTTTTAATGGGCCGTACTTTAAATGCCTTACGTATTTTAACACAGGGTTTTGTTGATTTTATGTCTGGTTTGGACCTATGTACCAATTTAAAAAAATCTTTTTAATGGCGTGTGGACTGAAGAAGCATTTTAATCGAACAATTGTTTTAGACTCTGATAGTTTACAAAGCACTCGCACTTTCCCCTACCTAGGGTTGGTGTTTTGCTTCCAACGGACTGTGGTCCGAACATGTCGCCCATTGTCTGAGAAAGTTCTCCAGTTCCACTAACTCAATACTCGGCCTCCCCGAACCCAGGAATACTGAGGTTGTCTCTGCCACTGTTAAAATGTTTAAACTGCAATGTATACCAACGGCCACCTATGGTGCAGAAGTATGGGGTTTTACTAACTGCGGTAGGATCCAAGGATGAAGAGAATAGATTTTGTCGCAAAATCCTGGGTGCCCCTATTTCCTCTTCAACGTACGCCTGCCACCATGAACTTAATCTGCCCTATATCGAAGATTTTATTAAGGCTCACCCTGCATTATTTTGGCTTAAAATTTGGAACAACCCTGTGGCCCAATTAACTAGGGAGATTATATTAGATTGCTTAAAATGTGATAGGGGCAAGGAAATACCATGGCTGGCTGCCGTAAATAAAAGTTTAACAAGTGTGAATTATGGCCATCTATTTTTAAACTGTTTAGATTCTGGAACCACTTGCAAGAAATCCCTGCAATCGGCTCTTTATGCACTTTATAGGAATGCTAGATTTGAAAAAGAGAGTAAGAAATCGTCTGTTGCTAGATATATGCGTATTGAGAATATCTCATACGCCCCATCGAGCTACCTCTTAAAACCCATTGGCCGGTGGGAAAGGGGCTTACTCTTTGGGGCTGAGGATCGATACAGTGAAATTTATGCTATGTTTTCCCGCAGGGTATAATCCTGACCTCGATCATTTGCCATGCCCCTGTAATAGTCAACAAAAACAATCAATGCTGCACTTCCTTTTCTTTTGTAGTTACGATCTAATATTCACCAAAAGGTTTTTAATTCCATACTTTAAGGCCACATCTGTGATGGACTATAAGGCAGCATATGGGAAGATTATTACTCTGGAAGAGGAAGAGCTAACCTTCCGGGTTGGCTCTTTTTTTAAAGCGGCTGTGCGTTCTCACAATTCTATGTGCTCTTGTTGAACTTTGCTTACTTGTATGTTCTTTTATCCCAATTTTTAAATTCAGTTTTGATGTATTGCGACAATTACGTTTTTATCTGCTTGCACTTTTATGGATATGTATTTTTATCCGAATAAAGTCTTTTGAATTGAATTGAATTAAGCACCCTGGTATAGATTTTGCTTACTGCATTGGGACAATTGAGATTGTAGTGTGTACATACAAATCATAATATTTAAGAAATAAAATAAGTGAAATTGACATCCTCTTAACAGGATTTTTAGTCTTCCCGAAAGACAGTTTGAGAAACATACACGGCCTTTGGTGCTTCCAGATATGACTTGGACTTTGCAAGTTTGCTTAAGAAGAGGTGATTTCAAAATTACCATTCAGGCTTTTCATTGACTATGATTTGACTTCAAAAATTCATGTTAGACATTACTTTTTGAGCATTCCCAACAAATTTCAGCTACATTGTAGACTACTTATGAAGGTAATATCATTGTTGTCTTTACTTATTGCTGTTACAGGTGCATTAAGGAACTCGTATCAGGCTTTAGCAGTCATTTCTCATGCATTGCAACATTATATCTGCATGAAAGGTTTTCAAGTGCAATCTGTCTATGCATGCGCAATACGTAACCCATGTTTGGAGGATTTGCCCTGCCCTTGGCTAAGTCTAACACATAGTGCCCCATTTTTCTAGAGATCAGAGGAGGCTCCATTTTACAATCAGACAATATATCAAGTCATCTGAGGATATTTATTTAATCCCATTACAGGTTTAGAACTGTTTGCTCCAATGATGGCGTGATTACGTAGCACTAGCAGTAATCTTCATTATCTTACTTATCCTTGTACCAGTAATTACATATGAAGTGAATCCCACCTCGTCGAGAAAGGAAGCTCTGGAAAAATTGTCAAAAAACAAGTCCTACCTACTTTATATGGTGGCATCAAGAGACTGACATTCCTAGCATCCTTCAGACATCCCAAGAATAGATGAAGCACATACTATGAAGGGAGGGAGAGTCATAATGACTGGGATGAGGAGAAGTAGAACTAAGAGTAATGAACATTACCAGTAAGTAATCCGGCTATTACCTCTATGTTCCTTGCCCTCATCCCAGTCATTATTTGTGAGAAATCAAAGCAACACCAGCCTTCATCTCAAAATAAAAAACGAAGGACCTGATTTAATTTTTGTCTAGCGGCCCTTTTCTCTGTCAAGGAGATGGAGTTAACTATTCTATCGCCCTGGCAGAGGTGGCGCCTGCCAAATTTAGAAATAACGGCTAAGCTGGTCCTCATTTACTAAAGCATTGGCAGGAACTGCCATCATGGCGGTTCATTTCAATGTTATTTACAGTTTGGTGCACAGCTCTATCAACATGACGGAGCTGTGCACCTAACGTATTTTCTTTTTTCAAAAAGAAAATCCTGAAGTGGGATTTTCTTTTTTTTAAATAAAAAATAAAATGCTCCCTTCACCATGGGAGTGACAAGGGGAGCATTTAGCAGCTTTCACTGCCCCTTACTGCCAGGGTTTTCTTAGCAGTGACGGCAGTGAAAACTGGCCTCTAATCCCATTCATCTAAATTAGGTGGGCAGATTTATAGTCCTGCCTCCGATGGCCCTTACTCTGTAGGGCCATTGGATGGGTTTATTCTCAGCAGAGACTGAGTAGTCTCCGCCGTGGCTAAACATATGGTCCACCTGCATATTCATTTGGTGAGTTGATACTCCGTCGCCCTTGTGACAGAGTATCTGTACTTCCAAAATTTAAATACGGCCCTAAAACACCAAGACTCAGTGTACATACAGTGATTTTAATGGGGTCCTGAGCGAACATGGAAATCCATGACTAGATGCAACTTACAGCACCAGCGCCAAAATTCCTCTCATCACTTCCATTTCTTAGACCTTTAATGTACAAATCTGTGAGGAATTGCCCATGTAGCAGCTATACAAATCTGAGTGGGGAATGCCTTTCACCTCGGCCCATGAAGCAACAAGAATTCTGGTCGATCTACAGTAAATGTCCTCCCCAGTAGGTAAATCTGTCATTGAATATGTCAAAGTAATAGTGGATTGGATCCATTGACTATTTGTCAAACCTGAAGTTTTCCTACCCTAGCCTGACAAACCAAACCTCACTAATAGGTTGATAGACTAACAAAAGGTGCACAACCAATCAAATACACCTTCAGTCCTTGAGCTGTGAAGAGAAACTTCCTCTAGAGACAAAGGACATTTGAAAAGAAAGACAAAAGATTGACTTCCTGATCCCTTTGTATGCACAACCCATTTTGGACAAAAAAAGATTTGGAAGAAGAAATACACATCTTTAGAAAAGGTGAGAAGTGGAGTTGAGCCAACAGCATACCAAATTCACCAATTCTCCTAGTTGATGCAATTGCTATCAAATGTGTTTTTCCTGGTGAGAAATTGAGGACAGCAATGGATGATCTTGTAAGAATCTCAAAACCAATGGGAAATCCTAAGGAGGAGCAATAGATTTACCTGATGGATAAGACCAAAAGAAACTTTGAAAGAATCTTGCAGCTCAAACTTCTCAGTTGCCCAAAGAACAGTAAAGTTTCCTGGCCCCATTTCTGGCTGCTGACTGTGCCCTATGAGTGGATATTAAGGACCTGATGGTGAAGTCATCCCAAAGGAATTGGAGAATTGCTGGTATTGCATACTGCCAAGAAGACAGTCTGCAAGGATCAAACCAGAATTGAAAATTCTACCAACAGCAAGAACATTAAGGGTGGGAGCCCTTCCGCAATTCTGTATTGTGTCTGATAAGTGAAGAAGTAACCATTTATTCTGCAATCACCTCCTTGAAACTTGCAAATAACAATGCCACTTTCTCTCATACTGCACAACTTGAGGCATGTAAAGGGGAAGGATTCAAAGGAACTCTCAAAGAAAGACACAGAGAAAGGGATCTCAGAAGAGGGAACCATGGACCTCTGGGTCAGAATGTAACTACCAAGATCATGGCTCTCTGCTGCTGCTACAATCTGGCCAACAACTTAGGGATTTGGGAGAATGGGGAAAAGTACACAGACATCCTGGAGGCCATGCCACTATCAAGGCATTCACTGCCCTGCCCCCTTTGAAGGACCCTTAGTACAAAAAAGAGGAAGTTGGGCATTCTCCATGGATGAACAAAGATCTTTGAAGGGTGGACTAAACCTTCTGTTTATCTCCTAGAAGGTTTTTGCTGACAGAACTAAATTCTGAGTAGATGGACATTTTCTGCTCAACATCTCTACTAGAATGTTGTCTCTACTCCAGATGTGCACCACATTCAAGGACAACGTGATGTTCCATCCACAGACCAGAAGCTGGCCTAAACTTTCTAGGAAATCGGAACGAGAACTCCCCTGGTGAGAATGTGAGACCCCATAATGATTCATATAAGACATACCCACCATATTGTCTGATCTGATCAACACATGATGATTCACAATGTAAGACTTAAAGAGTCTGACCTCCTTTGAGACTGCTGTCAACGTCCTCTATTTGGAAGACTTGTGAACCTCCAAGGTTGATCAGTGACCCTGAATCAATCTGTCTTCCAGAGTAGCTCCCAACCCAAGGCAACTGCCATCTGTGATTATGATCTTTGGAGGATCAGTATACATCAGAAACCCCCTAGAAAGCTTCAAAGGATTCAACCACCAACCTAGGGATGTCTTAATTCCTCAATGATCTTGCCTTCCAAGTCTTGATACAATGGAGTCCAAAACCTCCTCTCATGACTCAGGAGGCCATATTACCCTGCACCTCAACCACATTTTTGCTGCAGCTTGACATAGGGTCAACAAGGAAGCTAATAGTTGACACATTTTCTTTGCTCTGGTCTCTGGCAGAAAAAAACATGTCTAAATCTGTCCTAAAGTGTGCTTCAGTGAATGTCCGACAATGTGATGGAATCATCTGACATTTGGAATTGTTGAGGAGTTGTGGTGCTTCCACTGTCCATCGTGCCACAGCCTACAGGGTTCTGCATACAGCCTGTTGCATGGTATCCTGTGCACCTACAATGACAGAGACTTAAGAGAAGACATTGGGCTCAGATAGGTTGCTCGGAAGTACCTGCAAGGCTTCTGGGGCCCCTCTGGTTTCGTGCCTTGGATTGGGTCTCTGAAGTCAATACAATTGAGCTGTGTTTGGTTAGCCTGAGTATGGACGTATGTGAAACTCACGAGTGTTGGAAGAAAGGAATGCCTGATGAAACCTGGGGCCTCCACATGCATGGAGAGAATCTCTTCATGGCCCTTTTGACAGCATTTAATCCATGGGATCTAGAACAATAATGGCCACCACCAAGAATAAAAACAAGGCACCATCTGGGAAAGGCTGACCAGAGCAGGGGAACAGCTGACAGAATTCTGGCAACCCTCTCCGAACCCCCCACTGAGAACACTCAACTGAGTGGAGCCAATGGAGGAATGGGAGCAGCAGGTGACACAAGAAGGCCATTTTTGCAGCAGCGTGGTCAGCCATTCTCATACTGTTGAATGTTCACAAACTCAACATTTTTCAAAACTTGTCCCCTATAACTCTCCAGAAGATGTGGGAGTTCTGCCCTGTAACTGGTTTTCTCAGTAGCAAAGGCACTCAATACAGATGGGGACAGTCTTTCTCTTTGATTTTTGAATGGGAGGGATGCCTGTGACAGTTGAAGTCCCTGCAAAAAATAGGAGGGTGTCTGGACTTCTGGAAAATCCAGATTGAAAGCAAAATCCAGAGCAGCCACACTGCCATGGCAGCAGCAGTTCAGTTAGGCATATTAAATGGAGGAAGCAGGCACCAGTTTGGGGGCCTTGAGATCACCACCAAAGGTGATCGAGAAAGAGGGCAGTTTTGGAGTAGCTCCAAGAGGAGGGCTTGCTTCCACGTACAGTGATTGGTGAGCACCCAGAGGTGATTACACATGCAAATTTGGACATTGATGTTGTTACCCAAGTGGGTGTGGGGGGACTGCCCCAGATATCTGGTAGAGGGAGCTTGGGCCAGTGCGGGCGGGTTGTGCAATCAGAGGCGAGAGTAGGCTAAGATAGAAGAGGCTCAAAGAGAGGTGGTAGGGCACCAGAAAGCTATGTTTTCCCAGTTTAAGGTGAAAGGGGGAGGTCCGATGAGTTCTCATTGTTAGACTGTTAGCTTAGGGGTAGTGATAAAGGGTGATGAGGAGGGCGCACAATAGACCCAGCATCACATAAGAGGCTTCAGGAACTGACAAGACAGGGTGGCTGACCAGACGAGCAACCCTAACCCTAGGTTGTTGCCAACCATCAACTCTAAAGTGACCCATGGTGAAATATGGACAGGAGTGAAGATAAGTAACCTCAACACGCAGGGCCTGTACGCCCCAGCCAAAAGACTTGCAGTCCTCTTGCTCTTCCACAACTCTGGTATTAATATCTGTCTGCTGCAGGCGACACATCTTCTTGAGAAGGACTGGCATTGCCTCTGTTCAAAATGGTACACTACACAATATCTTTCTTCTGACCTTAAAAAAAGCAAGAATTGACATCCCCGTCAAGCAAATTGCTTGGCCAGGTCACTGGGACTTGGCCAATATAAAAAGCGAAATGCTAGCACTTAGAATGGTGGTTGGCAAATGGAATGTAGACTCAATTCACACCCTCAATAAAGGGCAGGAGAAGTTTTTGCGAGTGGCAATCATGCATGCACTCACTTCTCCCGATAGGGATGTGCTAATTAGGCCAGGGGAGGGGGGATTGGTTTTGTATAGTCAAGGATGAATCCCAGGCAGCAGGACAGATGGGGCAATATCCCAGGAGGGACTGCGTTGGCTAAAATGTGGGACTGGCAGACAACTTTAGGGAGGAATATCCATATAAGGACTTTACTTTCTTCTCTGCTGATCAAAAGATATATGCTAAGTTGCACTACTTTATATAATGCCTTCCCTCAGTGGATAGGATTATTGAAGTCTGGTCGATTTCAGACCATGCAACAATCCACATCTCCTTTAAAATTTCTCAGCTGAAGAATAATATAGGAAATTAGAGGGTAAGAAATTCTTTCCACTATAATGAAGTAAACAGGGCCCAAATATAAACACCTTCTGTATTCAGGAGAACGACAGGGAAGAGGTTGAAATAGAAGTGCTTTGGGATGCACATAAGTTGACTATTAGAGGTGCGCTAATTTTGCAAGCAGCCAAAGAATAGAGGGAAAAAAAGAAATGAGGGCGGACCGGGAGGAACATGTGAGGGAGTTGGATGCAACACATAAACTCACAGGATAGCAGATGGTTTGGTGCACCCTAACTGCTAGGGGCACTCCGCTTAAGACCATGGACACAGACAGGGAAGAATATGCCCTACTCTGTCTGAAGAAAACTTATTACAAGGGTGAGAATAAAGCTGAAAAGCTTCTACTGTGCAAATTCAAAGCCAGGATAACCAGGGACAGAGTAGTCTCTATTAAAAAGCAGGCCAAGGTGGTGACCCACAAGAATTATGGTATTCACCAAACTTTTAAGGACTTTTATATTTCTCTTTACACTGCAGAGGGGAGGCCCAAAGAAAATATCAAGAAATGGATTGGTAGAAATACCAAAGCTCACCACGCACAGGCAGCCATACTGGAAATGGATGTCGAAGAGGTGATCTTGGCGATTGCATGGTTCATGCCCCAGAAGTCAGCAGGCCCAATGGCTTTTTTGCCTATTTTTATAAAACATTCTGCCACACCTTGGCAGGGATTCTGACTCGTTTGTTCAATGCTTTGGGGAAATCAATGAGTATAGCAGGTTCCATGTCTGAGGCCTCTATCGTGGTACTCCCCAAACCCAAAAATAAGGACCCGATGCTCTACTCATTATATCAACCAATCTTGTTACTAAACATAGATATGAAATTGTTTAGAGTACAGTGGCTAACAGACTGGGCCTGTACATGCCAAGCTTGAGAGACCCAGCTCAAGTGTAGTATATTCTGGGAGGCAGTTGTGCAGATAACATCATAAGCATTTTAAAAATCATAGTCAATGTCAACACAACAAAGCAGGAGCTCCTCGTCTCCATCAATGCTAAGTAGGTGTGTGAAAGGGTACATTGGCCCTTCCTGGTTGAAATTTTGGATGCTTACACATTTGGATGCCCCTTTAAAACGTAAGTTCTTAATAATTATCGGAACCCATAAGTCAGTTTTAAATTAAATGGGCACTCCACAGCACCATTCAACATGAGGGGGTAGAGGTAGCGGTGCCCTCCCTCCCATCTCCTGTTCGTGCTGTATATGGAGCCCTTTGCTATCAGGATAAAGGGAAATATTGGCACTGCTGGAGTTAAGATAGGTCCATATGTACATAAAGTAACTTATGTGCAGGCAATGTCTAGCTATTACTGGCAGACCTGGCAATCTCAGTGCCTGCCGCCTTAGACAAATTAGAGGCATTCAACATGGAGGCTGGGTTTAAAATCAATACCAATAAATCCCAGATACTCAAACTGTCTATCCCAGTGGAGATAAAGAACCCAATTGAAGATAATCTTCATCTTACTTGGGCTAAGAATAGCATGCAGCACTTGGGGCTTACATTTCTGCTTCCCTAGAAAATACATCTCAACTTTACTAAGTGGATTTGATCCCAAACCTAAAGAACAACATCACTCATGGCACATGGGAGGGCTGTCCTAGCTGGGTAGACTAGCAGCTGTAAAATGAAGGCACTGCCCGGTTTCTTCTTTTACCACAGACCTTGCCTCAACAACCTCCAGTGGGTTGTCTCAATATGATATAAACCCTTGTTAACAAATTCATGTGTGTGGGGATGAGGCCTAGCATGGCCAAACAAGTCGCACATCAACCTATCGGGAAGCTGGGCATGCTGAATGTGCTTAATTACTGTCAGCCCAAATATGCTTAATAGTGGAATGGAGCAGATTAACACTGAAGCTTTACTGACCAAAAGGTATTAAGGGTCTATATATGGAAAAGCCAGTGTCTGTCAAAGAGACACCAAGCATGGGGTATGTATCCCTCACAGGTGACCAGATGAATGCTTCAGGACTGTGTGACGTGAGAAGGGGCTCTCATCACTCCCATTGCATTTTAAATTTGTGATAGGTAACCCTGACTTCGCTCCGGCAATCAATGAGGCCAACTTTTGACAGCAGGTGAGTGGCTATATGCAAGAGAATAGGGGCAAATTGAGTCAGATTTTGGTCTGGAGGAGGAAGAATGCTTAAGAGTCTTACAATTATGGCACTTGGTCACAAATAACCAAGCCAGCAGGCCACTAACCTCATTTGAGAGATGCTTGGTCATTAACACAAATGATGAACATTTGCTATCTGACATCTATAAATTCCTGAATCACTCCCCACAAGGAGACAAACCCCAGGCCAAAGAAGTTGGGAGGCTGAGATTGGGGGTGTTGCGGGGGGCACTAACTAAGGATGAGTGAAGCACAGTGTCTATGATCAAGATCTGCGACTAAGAGTGTGGTGAGAAGGGAAACTCAAAGCAAGATTGACACTTAGTCATAATATACGCCAGAGTGGGTGCATAGTTGGGACAAATCTAAATGGGGGAGTGCTGACACGCTACTTCACCTCTCATGGAACTGTCTGAAACTTAAAGGTTATTGGGACTTAGTGCTGCAAGACACAGACTCTATGTTCTCTACCTCTCTCCCTAGATTCAAATCATTTGTGGGTCTAGGAGTTTCAGCTAAGCGAACATATCCACTGCGCTCCTCCAGAGAGCAACTAATGACCATACTCCTTTGTGCGGCCAAACAGGTGATTCTCACTCACTGAGGCACCATTGTAGTACCAGACCACAGGTTGTGGCTAGTCAGAGTATGGGAAATCCTAGGCTTTGATGTGTTTAATAAACACAGTTCATGGACATTCACCTACTCCTCACTGAATATTATGACATTGTAGGGGTCTTCAACCCTGCTAACAGCATAGTAACGTGTGAAACCTTTACTATTTTGAACTATACCTGATAGATCTGTAGCCCTGAGTTCTAAAGCGCCTGAAACCTAATGTGTTAAGCATGCTTGTCAGTGCTTTCCTGCACTCTGTACTTGACAACATTGAGGTGGTGCTGATGCTATATGAAGCTTCATAGCTACCAAGTGTCCTCACAGCAAATGTCTCACTTTAAGTCAGCCCTCACCTTTCAGCAGACATCACATTGTATTCTGGGACTTTAAATTTGCTGTTAATATTGTAACTATGGGCTCAAAAACAGCAATAAGGAGTAGTTGGGTAAAATCCAGGATTAGTTGAGGGCATGACGCATATAAATGGGACAGCTTGCAGCTATGAATTTTGTTGGTATGTGAAAAGTCTTCTATCATGTTTTCACCATTACACCAGGTGCAAGGCAACAGCATTATTTTCACAGGTATGGTCTGCCACAACATCTTGCACTGAATGTTTAAAGCCTGTGGCGTTTGGCAGTTGTCTTCTATCAGTTCTGATTTGTTAGAAAAGAGGGCTGATGTATCAATGTGTGTATTTGGGTAAATGTGATAGTATATATTGGCTAAGATTCTTTTGAGCCAGCCAGTTCACCAATTAGTGATCAAAATAAACACTGCCAAAAAATCTAATATAATTTTAATATTCCCAGCTTCTGAACAGTGTCTAAAATGATGTGATTAGACCTAACACATGCTTTTAAACCCTGCACGTTTAATCCAAAGACACAGAACTGGAGGAAATAAAAGAAGAAAGAAAAGCGCCATCCCTAAACAACAAAACTCAAGCAGCATGGTCTTAGATCAGTCTTTCTTGCTGCTACCTTGTATAACAAAGTTACATTGTGTTAGCTCAACCAAGAACAAATTAAAATGACTCATTCTCTCTCACTTTCTTTGAAAGGCATTTTTGTTTGTGGTTATGCAGTTGATTACCGTGTTTACAATAATGAGGGCCATTTTCCTTTTGGTGGCTATGTACCAGTTATTATAAGTTTAAACCTAAAACAGGTTAGCCTACATGTTCTTAAGGGTACTGAAAATTACAGACTTGCTAAATGAATGGAGGGTCTGACATGAGTTCATATGGTAGGATAACAGCTGAACAACAGACTTAGTATGAACATAGAGCTAGGTCATCAAGGTATGATGTATGCAAGGGGTGATTTACAGGGTTGGGCTGGCAATGGTAAGGTAGCATTTTTATGTTTTCCTGTTTCCCTATACAGCTAAAGCTTATGGACTTCCCACCGGCTGGTGGCTGTACGCGTGTGTATGTGTCCATGTTAATGAACACTAAAAAATGAATTGATCCATACCAGTTTTTTATTAGGAATACTAAATAGCATTTGTTGCCTGTATGCACTGATCATACAGTGCTAGACACCAACAAATAACAATAGAATATTCATCTTTTCATTCCCCCCTCCTGTCCTCTTTTCTGTATGCAGCACAATGCTAACAATAGGTAGAACTCACTGAACACTCCCTTCACATACATTATAATCTATATAAAGTCAGATTGGAGAAAGGGAAGGGTGGTGACAAGGCTGTTGAACCAGTTTCAACTCAGAGAAAAGTGTGGACAGAACAAACCAACAATAAGTCTACTGGTGGTTCTGTCGCAGATCTAGCTTCCACAGATTGCACTCCCTCCGTTCACTGCCCTCCCTCTTTCACACTTGTTGCTACCGACTTCGTGCCTTACCTCATGTCCCTCATCAACTGTATCTCATGTTCTGTATTCTCCTTTATTCCCTAACAAAGCCACCTCATATCTCCTCAACCTGATCTATTTGATTGTTCAATTGTTATTTGTTATTGGAAGTCATATGAAACATTTCATTCACCCTGATCTCTCATTTTGGGCAGAAATTTGTGTTCCATTGGCTCAGTACACAGAGTTAAGCAGTTGCCATTACTGTTGCAAACTATCTCTTATGTTGATATGTGGTCTCTGGGTACATTGAGGTACAATGCAGCAACACTCTGTGGCCTATCATAGGATCTGCTATGTCTAAGGAGCCACTCATTACCTTCCATACCTCTTCCCAGCATTGTTGTAACATCCAGCACTCCTAGACTATGTATACTTTATCACTGTCTGGTTAGGCAAATCTCATGCACTCTGTCTTAGGGCACAGCCTTGCAGCTCCCAATATTTTGTGTGGCCAGTGCATCTATTAGATTTTGCAGTCCCCACATTTTAAGCACATCTCCCACATGTATTTGTCATGTCAGCTTAAGTTCTATCCAGTTATCATCCGTGTACTCAACATGCAACCTGGATGACCCACTCTTTTAACTGTCTGGTCACAGGGCTTGACAAAGTCCACTATAATGGTACATAGCCCTGAAAGCACCCCTTTGTATGTCCCCTAGGTTCACAAACATTTAAGGATTTTGGAATCTGGGCGCTCAATGGGTTGGGGATCTAATAGTTTACGAAGTTAGTTAATACTTCCATAATTGTGTCGGCATTAACATAAACTCAGTTTGCACTTCTGCAAATGTTTTCACTCTTCTCTTTGTGAGTAGCGGATCTGTGTTTCTAACGCCTTTGGCTTCAAGGTCTGTCCATATAGATTCTGAGCCTTTGATTCATACACCACCAGTGCCCCACAATGAGAAACCTGTATGTATTTTGCTGTCTTCTTTCAGTTTAGTATGCACTCAATGCCAAGTGTAAGTTGTTGCATTCCAAATGGAGTGAGCTTTGACTAATTTCTAGTTCTCTTTTGTATAGAGTGATCTGAATTATCCCACTCTACCCATGAGGGTTGTTTCTAATTTAACCCATCTTTGGTTTTCTAAAATGTCCTCTATTTCACCTGCACAACCTGGAAGAACAACCAGTATGTCAGTAAATGAGGTTATCTTAAACCTTCATAATCAGTATTGGTGTGAAATGTATTCATTTCCTATTGTGGTTTACTTCCCTCCCAAATAAACAAGTTCAGCATTTATTTCATCTCGCTAATCATCTCCATGGGGACTCTTAGCAGTAGCATTGCAAAAATTTGATTAAAACATGGGGCCACATTCATTTTAATCACCTGTACCATTCCCCATGTTTGTAAGTTTGAGGCCGTCCACTTGACCTTGCCATTCTTTATTTTATCTACCAATGGATTCATGGAATTCTCGATTAGGTTGTCTAGACCCCTATCTAGCAAGACCCCTAACTATTTCTGTCTGTATTCTTTCCACCAAAATGAGCTAGTCTAGAGGTACACATCTGTTGAGGATCTAGTCAATGGTAAGGCCTTGCATTATCCCAAATTAATTTGTCATCCCGAAATTTCTGAAAATCTTGAAAGGCCTTCTATGGGCTTTGCTGGGTCTTAGAAAGTCACTAATATGTCTTCCATGTAAAAAAGGGTTTTATGCTTGTCCATCAGTGTAATTATCCCCTTATTGCCTTGGACAATGTATGGGCAGATATATGGACGTGGAGGCTGGGTTTATTTACCAATTAGGAGACTTTATTTAGGTTCTCAGTATGAAAACAATATGAGTGACTGCTGTCACACGTTGTTCTTCTGTCTGGCCAATGGGTATTGTCTGTCCTGTCTTTTTCTCCTTTTTAGGTCTTTCCAGGAGATTTTCGCTGCCGGTACCCTCTAGGAAAGAAAGTGTGCTAAATATCCACTCAGCAGTACTAAGTTTGTTTTACCCTTCACCAACACCCTTGACACGAATGTAACAAGGTTCTTTCCTTAATATGGAAGGTAAGAAGAAGATATACATGGGTTCTACCCCCCACTGTATACTAAGGACTCCCCTGGTTGGAGTCTATGGTCCAAGGGAGGTTTTCCCTTTTTGGAAAACTTTATTTTTTATACTAAGGCTTTCGCTTTGGATAATAAAAGGACCATAGCTAGAAACTATAGCGAGAAACAACACTGCCTCTGTCCACCTATCTGATTTAAACAAAATAAAATAAAGGAGCCCACACTGTGTCCTTAAATGCAAAACACTTTGACGCTGGGTGAAAACAAAGTGATTTTAGGTGCAAACACAGTGACCCTCACTGCTTGTCAGAAAGTGCAATAAACAAAAATATAGTGTGGTAAACTTTAATGGCCCCTCCTTAAATGCCTGCATTGTCCAACCTCCCCTCTTTTCCCCACTCTCGCTCTCCCCTCCTGAATAACTCAACGTAATGCCACAACTCTCCTGAGTTGGGGCTGGCAAATTCACGTTCTCCGGCGGTGTCCACCACTCCTAGGACCACGTCTCTGGAGTCTGTTCAGAGCTGTTAGCATAGCTCATCTAGGCTCCTAATTAACCCTCTCTGTGGTTCATGTTGGCTCCTCTCTCCTCCGGTCTTCCCGACTCTCCTTTCCTCCTCGCTCTGTCCTTGCTTCCGCGTTCTCCTGCTGCGCCTTGGTCTCGGCATTTCTTTGGCCTTTTGCTACGGTAGCCCCAACCTCCTGAGAAGGAGAGAAGTCCTCCTTCAATTTTGCTGGTTTGTGATGCTGCCTCCACCCTTCCTGACAGTCCATCTTTTGTTTTTCCCCACAGGTCTGTTGGTGATACGGGAAATGGAAGGACCAGCTTCTGGGATGCTCCGAAGGTAGGTCGAGGGGGTAGTGGGTGATTCTCCACATGCCTGCAGTTTGATTATTATTAATGACTATTACCAGTGATTCAAGATCTAAAACAAGATGTAAAGGGGAAAGCAGACAGCTGTGCCTAATCCGTCTTACTCTCACAAAGGGTGGTTAATCATAGCAGTAATTGGTCACCGCCACAGTGAATTCATATAGACCCATTTTACTTTTGTCATGTAGTCTTACCCATGTGGGCCATTACTCGGAAAAAACTGCTGCATTAAACCTAATAAAAGGCTTTTCCAGTGTCCAACATAGTATTAACCATAGTAACGAAGTAGGTCTTTGGCTTGCACAGGTCAGTTTGTCCCTAATTACCCATAATTATGCAAATGATTGTAATCACGTAATTTTCTGTAAGTTTGCATCAAAAGAGTGATGCAGAATTACCTAAATTACACTGATTACCCCGGTATAGTTTATAATTCACCCAAGCTTAATCTTGGCCCTGTTTGATTCTTGCTGCAGCGTTTTCCACTCATTTACCTCACCAAATATTTTACATAAGAGAGGTACTTGTTTGTTTACTCAATTTTATAACATACAGACCAGTAACCGTTTATCTCAGGGGCTTTGCATGTTCTTAGTTGATTAATTGCCTTTTTTTTATCTTCAGTGATATCTCCCTCTTGCTTCTGCACAAGGTCTGGGTTTGGTAAGCATATCGCTGATAGGAACTGCTCCTCCTGTGCCTTGGTGTTTTGACATTCTGTAGAGCACATATCCTTATAGTATATTTGAAAAACAGAGTATCTTCAGTGCATCTTTGATTCCTTGGATAGTGTGGTTTGCTTCAGTGTCTTAATAGAAGGGTGAGCATTCTCCCCATTCTCATAATGGCGCTGCGTTAGACAAAATATAGCCCTTTCCTCTTTGACAGTATAAAGCCCATTCAGTTCATATTTTGCTTTAAGTAAACTACATTATATGTCTTGGAAGTGCATAGTCTTGTTTTGTGTAGTCAGGTCTTTTATGCTGTGCTACAGAGCAATCTGGGCTGAGTACACCTTTCTCTTTCTTTGTACTCAGTCTCTAATAATCTCACTCAATAGATAAGTTTTACCTAATGCTTATGTTACTTGCAGTGAAGTGAATGCATTTTCATTTACTTCCAAATATGTATGTAGCATTGATCTTAAATTTTCTTTGTCCTACAAGAGATTATAACACAACATATTCAGTCTCCACTGACCTAGTGGGGGTGGCAGAATGCCCAGGTCAATCTGAATCTGTTTTGCATCGTGTTTACAAACATTATGTGGTGTTATAGCTATAAACGTTATAAGGTTCAGCAGTGAGCCTATGACTAAAGAGTAGTCTATATGGATACGTGTTCCTTGCATGCAAGCAGTGAACGTGTAGTCCCATTCTGACGAGTGCATCAATTGCAAAAGATGAGTTGGGGAGTGATCTGTAATTAGATCGCTGAGTAGGTGTCAGTATTTGTAGTGGCATACCTTTTGGTAGTCTGATTTATCTAACATCAAATTTAGTGCTAAATTCCAGTCCTCCTCTAGCGATACCTTAGTGCAGGATAGGGGGAACAGGATTCTGGTGAAGTCCTTTAAGAACCCATATTTGTTTCACAGTTGGCATAAATCGACCCCAGATCTAACAATTGCTGGTGCACAGAGGCTTTCATAAACATATAGGGCCTCATTATGATGTCAGGCGGAAAGCCATCCAACAGCTCATCGTAAGGCTTTCCGTCTGACAATCGTATTACGTTACTGGTAGTCAGAGGGAAACCCGCTGGGGAATTCCGCTCCGCTTCAGACGGGCTCATGGAGCCTATCGGGGCAGCGGTAGGAAATGTACTCCTCAAATGACAGCGGAGCCAGCCTTGGGTCTGCCGTCAGGATTACAAGTTCGCTTTCCACCTGCCATTTCATGGCGGTCCACCCGCCATGAAAAGTCAGGTGGTAAGTGACTTTGGGGGCCCCTAGCAGGGCCCCCTTCCCCTGTCACCCTCTGCTTTGGAGCCTGGGGGGGGGGGGAGCACCTGTGGTGCTGCTCTAAAAATCCCTGCACCATGTGGCAGGCACCCCACGGTGCCTGCCACACCATGCAGGGATGTTTAAACTCAGCATTTTTTCCAATGCAGCTTGTGCTTTGAGTGGCAGCACAAACTTCAATGGAAAAAATACAGGATCCAACTGCCAACACGGCGGTCAGATCGTAATCTGGGAAGCAGGACCTCCGACTCCCTGTCTGGCGGTCCTACTTCTGCTACGATGCCGGTCGGACGCGCGTCCGACCGGCATCGTATTTGGCCCCATAATGTCCGTGTGGGGCTTCTCATGTCTGCTTCACCCTGGGGGAGAGTCCTTTTTAAATCAGAATGGCAACTCCCCCTTTACGATAGGATCTGGAGGATTCATTTTCTATCTGAGATACTTTGCTCGCATGATATTCCCTTCCCACCAAGTCTCTCCTAATTTTCTCACATTCCTTGTTTCAAGAGTTGACATACTTGTACCAAGGCAATGTCTACCTAGATAGTGTAGAAGTAAGAAAGTACTTTCTTCCATAACAAGTCAACCCATTAACATTAAGCAATAATGTTACCCGGTCTCATGGGCTTTGCATATTGAGGGAATATTAGATTGGGGTGCTTGTCTTTGAATGGAGTGCCTAGCTGGAAGCAGTGACATAACAAAGGGGACAATTACTGCCTAAGGGTGTAAATAGGGGGTTTAAAGGGATGATATCTATGAGAGCATCACATATGAAGGAAGAAGATGGTAGGGGGTCTAGTGAGCCTTACCACCTACTGTCAGATGGAAGTAAAATTGTATTGAAACCCTTGCTATGCTCTTAGGCTCAATATATGCTCTATTAAACCTTGTGGAGGAGAAGAACACAACACTAAGGGGCCTATTATGAGTCTGGCAGTCCGAGGACCGCCAGACATGTGGTGGCATGGCGGTGGCGGTCTTGCAACTGCCCCAATATGCCCCTAGTGGTCGTGCCGCCTCGAGAGTGCCAACTCTGCCAGGGAACCGCCATTCCCTGGCGGTGGTACGGCAGTCCAGAGGCATCTATATGCTTGGCGGAACCGCTGCGGTCTCACCAAGCATATTACGACTTTCATAACCGCCACTGTATTCATGGAGGTCCCCCTTGTGCCTCACGCCTTGTGGATGCACACAGGGGGGCACAACATGTGCCCCCCTGTGTGCATGCAGAGAAGTTCCAGCAGGGCATGGACGTTTCAGACCATGCCCTGCTGGAACTTCTTTTGACGTTCCAATTGTGGTGCCTAGCCTATTTTATAGGCACCGCCAAAGGAATGCCTACCAATGACTTAAAAAGTCATAATAGGGCGGGCAGTCTCCACACAAGTTTGGCGGTGCGGCAGGGTGGTCCTGCCGCCGCACCATCAAACTCATAATCGGGCCCTCAGTATCAAAGTTCAAGAGTCACAAGAAGCTCTCGCTCCAGGATCTTAGTATTTTTTACCTACCTCTCCTAACTCGTAAGCCTTGTTTCAACGCCCGTTTTTCCCCCCCACCCCTGTGTCATTCTATGGTCAAATTTCTGTAACATTTTACACATTACTTCACCCCCACCAGACCCAAAGTCTGAAATAGACTTGGGCTTACATCTTATCACACAATCATGTTGTCTGATTCACTCGTTGTGCTATTAATACACCTTCAATGCTTATCTTAATTTAACTTTCATTGTAGAATGATTGTTGAGATTTTTGTTTGGGTCCTGAGGCCGAGAGCCTTGTAACTTCTTCAATCCTCTCATTCGTCCAATTAGTTCTGCACTTGAGTCTTTTCTACCAGTCTTTGGAGATGACCCTTTTTGTCTGGTTTTAGAATATGTCCATTTCTTTGTTCAAGAAATTTTTATTGAAATTTAGTAGAACAAATAATAAAGAACATTAAAAAAATAGTACCGTAACTGTAAGGAGAAAATTCGGGGAAGTATATAAGGAGAATGATAACTATAACTTACATAAACATATTTGTTAGAAAATGGGTCTCTAGTTGGCAGTGGTATGCACCCTGTCCAAATAGGGACCACAATCCTAGCCAGGGTAAGCTAAATACACACTAAGATAACTTGTGCTCACCCTCTGCTAGCTTGTGCTAAAGCAGTCAGGCTTATCTAAAGCGGTAACATGTAAAGTATTTGTGCAACACACACACATACACACACACACACACACACACACAGTAACACAATAAAACACCACAAAAACACTCCACCCAAGTTTAGAATATTGGAGAATAAATGTATGAGTAAAACAAGACCAAAATGACGAACATCCAATAGGTAGAACCGTATTTACGACTTTTTAAAGATTAAATCAAAATCTAGTGCTCAGTGTCAAATGGGGTTTAGGGGTTACTCGAGTTCGCAATGGACAGGGGTAAATCCAAAGTTCAGGCTGATCACATGGAAGGCAGGCCTGGTACAGGACTTGCACAGGTCCCGCTCAAAATGTACCTTTGATGGAGCAAGCGCTGATGTCGAAGACTCGATGCATTCGTTCTGATCCGGCAGGTGATGCAGGCTTCGTCGACGAACCCTTTTGCGATGCAGGCACTGCGTTGTTGTTGAGCCGCGCTATCCGTCTTTGTGGTGCAGTCTATCGAAGCGATATCATCAATCGGCTCCTGCATCAAAGGGCAATGCGTCGGTTCTGATCGGCGCAAAGTTGACACTGCAATGATTTTGATGGTTTGGGACAGCAGAAATCTCCTTTCAAGGGCCCAGGACTGGAATGGCACCACTTGGCAGGGCAGGACTCACAGATAGCAGAGTCCAGGTGCTGTTGCAGAGTTAAAGAAAGTCTGTGATGACCCTGAGACTTCAGAACAGAGGGCAAGCCCATGGAGTCACTCTGGGTTCAAATGAGATGTGTCCAGTCCTTGTCCTCAGCAGGACAGAGATCAGCAGGCAGCACGACAACACAGCAAATCAGAAAAATGGTTCTTCCAGAGCAGTAGTCAAGCAGAGTAGCAATCCTTGTAGCACAGCAGTCTTGCCTCCTGGCAGAGTTCTTCACAGGTCCTGTAGTGTACTGTCATGGTAGGGTGAGAGCCCCAGTACTTATCCCCAGTAGTGCCTTTGAAGTGGGGGTGACTTCAAAGTAGGCCCTTGAAGTGCACAGGTCCCCCTTTCATCCCAGCCCTGGCTCAACATTATCAGTAACGGATAATCAGCCCTTTGTGTGGGAAACGTGACACTGCCAGTTCAGGTGTAGGTGTCAGCTACCCCCTCTCTTCATGCCCATGAAGAGCTATCAGAATGCAGATGAATGCAGATGAGTTATCTGTCACACCTACCCTTCTTGTGTTTGTGGCTGTCTAGAGGGAATGACCAAAGTGTAGTTGTCACCCACACGGATGTGTATTGGAGTCTGCCCACAGAGCAGTAAGAGCATTAAAATGCCCACTTTCTAAAAGTGTCATTTCAAAAATAGTAATGTTAAATCCAACTTTACCATTAAAGAGGATTTATCATTACCGTTCAAAAGCTATAAAACATGATACAGCTACTCCTTTCTGATCAGGAATTACAGCTTAAAAGTGTATTAAGGATTAAGGCACTCCTAATGCTAACCAATGAAAGCAGTAGGCCTCACAGTAGTGAAAAATGAATTTGGGTGTTTGCCAATACCAGGACAGGCAAAACCTAAACTCACCTTTTTTACACATTAGTCACCCCTAAGGTACGCCCTAGGTAGCCAACATGGCAGGGTGCTGTGTAAGTAAAAGGTAACAAATTTACTTTTAAGTCTTGGCAAGTAGTTTTAAATGCCTAGTTGAGGTGGCAGTAAACTACACACACAGGCCCTGCAATGGCAGGACTTGGACAGGTTTGGAAGGCTAATTGTGTGGGTGGAAAAATCAATGCTGCAAGCCCACTAGTAGCTGTTAGGTTACAGGCCCTGGGTATATGGCATTGGAAACTACCATTACATGCAGGCATTACAACATAATGCCTTACAACGCATGCCATTACAACGCGTGCCATTACAACGCGTGCCATTACAACGCGTGCCATTACAACGCGTGCCATTACAACACGTGCCATTACAACGCGTGCCATTACAACGCGTGCCATTACAACGCATGCCATTACAACGCATGCCATTACAACGCATGCCATTACAACGCATTTTATGGTAAGTTTAATAGGTAAGTTTTTATATTTGAACAATGTAATTAAAATTGATGTTTATTTTTTGGGATAAGTTTGTGTTTTTAAAAAGTAATTTTTAATATATGATATTGAATGGATGTGAGGGAAATAGGGGTTTGGGGTGGGGGAGTGTTTTAATATTCGGGTTTTAATTTTAATACCTCTGTATTGATTTTAAATATTTTTTTAATAATATTATTTAGTTTGAAATAAGTTTAAAACACTCTTAGGGTGTAACACCCACCTTCTGGCATGGGATGGTTGGAAATAGGGTTATTCGGTGGGGTAGCAAATTAATATTCAGGTGTTAATTTTAATACCTGGGTATTAATGTATTTGAATAAATAATATCAATATTATTTAAAAAAAATATTTCAAATATCTTTGGGGTGTAACACCCATCCTCTGGCATAGGATGTGTGGGAAATAGGGGTTTTGGGTAGGGAAGTGTATTAATACGCCGGTATTAATTTTAATAGCTGGGTATTATTTTTAAAACAATTAATAAATAATTATACAATTAAAAAAGATGTTTAGCATGGGGAGATGTACTACCTATTTAATATTTATAAAAACAGTAAATAAATAACACACATTTAGATTTTAATTTTTAATAAAATATAAAACATATATATATATCATGTGAACAAGGCTCGGATGAGCCGAAACGTTATGGCGACATATAGCTAATAAATATTTTTTGCACTTACCTGCTGGTCCGGGTCCATGCTTGCTGTGGAGGTGGCGAGGAGAAGTGGCTGCTGCTCAGCTGCGGAGCTGGTGATATATATATATATTATATTTGCCCTACTAATGTTTTCAAATATGTCCAAACTAGGATTGATATTTTTAAATTTATCAGGAAATTAAAATTAAGGAAACATTTCAAACTCAATAAGGCTTCAGAAAAAGCTGTGTCCATTTTGCAACAGGGAAGTTGTGCAAGCAACCTCAAGGTATCCGATATAGACACGCTCAGGTCACTACATTCTTTGGCGCAGAATAAGGGAGATGCTATTATCTCGACACAAGAAGATTTAAGTGAGATGGGTATTTGTAGTAATATCCATCCAATGAGTCCTTTTCGTGCCCCGTCAACTTTCATTCCTATGATGCCAAAGGACGCAATTGACACTTTCAATGATGTGGTTATAGAGGATTTAAAAATCTTGAACCGGAAAATTCTGAAAAAACAACGTCAAAGAAAATATTCTGAAATGCAATATACTACTCTTATGCGAAAGTTACAAGATAATAATGAGATTATTATTAATAAGGCTGATAAAGGTGGAAATACAGTGATATGGCCTAGAGATCAATATATGGCAGAGGCTCATCGGCATCTAAATGATGGAGCATGTTACAGAAAAGCGACCTATAACGATCTGCGACTCATCAAAGATACCGTTTTCAAAGAACTGGCTCAATGGAAGCGAGAAGGTTTGCTCAGTAAAAGTGAGTTTAGTTTCCTGAAAAATGAACATCCAACAACTCCGGTACTGTATTTCATCCCAAAGGTACATAAAAAAAGTAACACCAATTCCGGGTAGGCCCATTATATCAGCCCAAAGAAGTCTATTGGAAGCAATGTCAAAGTATGTAGACTTTTTCTTACGTGGATTTGTTGAAGATCTTCCTTCATACATTAAGGATACGGGCCATTTTCTAACAAAATTAAGAGCCAGTACCTGGGCTGATAACTGTTTTTTAATTGTAATGGATATATGTTCATTGTACACGAGTATCCAGCATTCTGATGGACTTGAAGCAGTGAAGCATTATTTGAGCAAACGCAGCATTGATATGTATCAACATAACATTATGCTCCTGAATATGATTGATTTATGCCTTAACAATAATTATTTCCTTTTTAATAAGGAGGTTCATCAGCAGCTGCGGGGTGTTGCCATGGGGGCATGCTTCTCTCCCAGCTATGCGTGCTTGCACGTTGGTTGGTGGGAGGAGCATGTCCTCAGGGGCACCCACAAAGCGCTGTATGATACTCATGTTTTACATTGGTGGCGCTTTATTGACGATGTGTGTGTGGTGTGGAAGGGTTCGGCTGAATCCGCCCAAAGGTTTGTGAATAGTATCAACATCAATAATCTTAACTTACAATTCACTGCACACATAAGTAATGAGATAGCCCAGTTTCTGGATGTCGAATTGTATATTAAAAACGGGGTTGTGCATACAAAACTTTATAGAAAAAGTACAGCAGGGAACTCAGTTCTCCATGCCACCAGTTCGCACCCCAGTCACCTGATTAGGAGCATCCCTTACGGTGAATTTCTCCGTATAAAAAGGATTTGTAGTTCTGAGGCTGATTTAAAAACATGTCAGAATGAATCATTTCAGAGATTTCAAGCCCGTGGCTATAAATCAATCGATCTTAAAAAAGCATTGTTAAAGGCTAATAATTGTGGGAATACGTCAGATATACTAAATTCAGATAATACACATATTGAGATTCTGCCCATTACTCCAATAGTTTCCCCTGTGGTATTAGAACCAATTCGGTTAATAACTACTTACAGCGGACAGCACAAACAGATAAGAGGGATCATAAATAAAAACTGGCCCATTATCAAAACAGATCTAACATTATCTCAATTAGTGCCAGAAGTCCCTTCAATTACATTCAGAAGAGCACCTTCAATGAGAGATGCTTTGGTTAAATCAAGTCCAGAGGTTAGCATTACTACTAATTGGTTATCTAGTAAAACAGGGTTTCGTAAGTGCTCTACTTGTAGGGCTTGTAAATTTGGCATTAACAATATCGAATATTCCAGCACTTTTGACTCTAAACCTACAAAAATTAAAGGGTTATTTACCTGTCGTACAGAGTATGCAGTCTACATACTACAATGCTCCTGCCACCTGAGGTATGTAGGCAGCACCAAGCTGCAAGTATTTAATCGTATTTTACAGCATTTACGGGCAATAGTTAATTCTGACCCTAGTTACCCTGTTGCCCGTCATTTTAAACTTGTGCACAATAACAATCTCAATGATTTAAAATACTATGTTATCGATGCTGTATCCAAATCACTTAGGGAGGAAATCGTGAAAGGAAACTTCGTCAACTCGAATCCCAGTATATTTTGATCCTCGATACTAAGATGCCAAATGGGCTTAATACGGGAGAGGATCTTTACAACTTTTTATGAATGTAACTATCGGTACAGTATATTATTCGGAATTTCATGATTTGCTTTTTAGTCTCTACTGTGAGTGTTTTTATTCAATGATGTATAGTTGCTATCTGGATTTTACTGACCGGTAATGGGACTCGTGCGACTTAGTGTGCCTGGTTTTTACCTGGTTTTATCCTATTTTTGGATTTTAGCTGGGTTTTACTTGGTTTTACTGGGTTTTACGAGGTCTTATGAAGGTTGGGGTCTGGATTTTAACTATTTTTTGTGATTATTGGTTGACGTATCCTTAGCACTGTTGACAATAGTTAAAAATCCCTTAGAAGTTTGAATGCCAATTTGGACTTTTTGTCTAGTGATTTCTCTCTTTTTACATCTATGTCTATTGTAATTTATAGTCATTAAGGGTTGTTGTGAAGGTGGGATGTATTGAAGTTTCTTATATCCCCATTGACCACTTTTTGGTGTATGTATTATAAGTGCACTTGCACTTTATTATATCCCAATCAGAAAAGTATGCAATTATAGTAATAACTATTATACTATGGTACTAAACCTATGGGTTATCCCTCTTGAATTCGTACTGTATTTTGCACTTGCACTTTATGTATAATCATCAGTAAGCATCTTGGCCTCCATGACATTTTAAATTGACTGTCGGCTATAAGTTTAATAGTCGGCATCACAGTTTTATCATTAAGCACTAGCACTTTTTATGATTCTAAGTCCCCTCCTCAAAATATCTGTGTGTTCAATTCATGTCTACATGTGCTCTTTAAGTGTATAGTTTTAATACATTATTTAAGATTTATTGTTTATTTCAAACAGTAGGTTATATAAAATATGAAGAGGTCACATCTTTTATTTTTAGTATGTTGACCTTATAGGAGCTGTTATATGTAAGGAATATGTGAATTGTAGTATGTTTTCTCTGTTTAATAGAGGGGAGGAGTTGAATCTGCACTGTGTCACTTTAAAAATGTTCAATGTGGTTCAGCGGGTCGTGTGATCAAGCTTGCGGGAGCGCAGGCGAAACGCGTTATGCTGGGCACTTGCCACCTATCTTTGATGCACTGATATCACCGAATAAAAGCACTTTTTTCTAAGGATTTGCCCCGTGTGGTCCGTACCTACTGTGCTGCTGTGAAGTTGGCGCTTTAAGGACTTTTGGTTTTCCATATATATATATATATATACACATACACATATATATATATATATATAACTTTTTTTATTTAAAAAATATTTAATAGTGCTATAAAAGTCTGATAAAATTTCTAAAAAAAATTCAGAGTTTAAATTAAATTTAAAAAGAAATTCATAACAATGTTTTATAATCCTATGTCCCTTTCTATCTCGGCGTGGATAGCACTGCAGTAATCCTATGCTTAAAGACTTTGATAGAAAAGCAGACATTTGAGGTGAGCAAATTTAGAGTGTCGCTGGTGTTGAGAGTGCTCTTACTGGAGCTGCTATCCACCTAAACTTGAGAACTACCCAGAGTTCTCTGCTTCTGCTTTTGCATAATTTATTCGTCACTCTATGCCTGATAGGGTTTTGTTTTGACTTATACTGGGTGCTCCCTTGTGTCTGGACAAAGCTATACCTCTCTGAAGAGCTCTAACAAGAGCGAAACACGTGTCAGGGGTCGCTTTTATTCATTTCAGGTTGGCTTGGATGGTATTTTACCAATCCAAAGCTGTAATACTGTGCCTGGAGTGGTAAAGGGCTTTGGCCATTTTACAGCTCGGCAGGGATAGCACTGTGCTAATCCTATGCTTAAAGACTTTGCTGTAAAAATGGCAAAAGACTTTGTCCCTTTCTATCTCGGCGTGGATAGCACTGCGCTAATCCTATGCTTAAAGACTTTGATAGAAAAGCAGACATTTGAGGTGAGCAAATTTAGAGTGTCGCTGGTGTTGAGAGTGCTCTTACTGGAGCTGCTTTCCACCTAAACTTGAGAACTACCCAGAGTTCTCTGCTTCTGTTTTTGCATAATTTATTCGTCACTCTATGCCTGAAAGGGTTTTGTTTTGACTTATACTGGGTGCTCCCTTGTGTCTGGACAAGGCTATACCTCTCTGAAGAGGTCTAACGACATCGAAACACGTGTCAGGGGTCGCTTTTATTCATTTCAGGTTGGCTTGGATGGTATTTTACCAATCCAAAGCTGTAATACTGTGCCTGGTGTGGTAAAGGGCTTTGGCCATTTTACAGCTCGGCAGGGATAGCACTGTGCTAATCCTATGCTTAAAGACTTTGCTGTAAAAATGGCAAAAGACTTTGTCCCTTTCTATCTCGGCGTGGATAGCACTGCGCTAATCCTATGCTTAAAGACTTTGATAGAAAAGCAGACATTTGAGGTGAGCAAATTTAGAGTGTCGCTGGTGTTGAGAGTGCTCTTACTGGAGCTGCTTTCCACCTAAACTTGAGAACTACCCAGAGTTCTCTGCTTCTGTTTTTGCATAATTTATTCATCACTCTATGCCTGAAAGGGTTTTGTTTTGACTTATACTGGGTGCTCCCTTGTGTCTGGACAAGGCTATACCTCTCTGAAGAGCTCTAACGAGAGCAAAACACGTGTCAGGGGTCGCTTTTATTCATTTCAGGTTGGCTTGGATGGTATTTTACCAATCCAAAGCTGTAATACTGTGCCTGGAGTGGTAAAGGGCTTTGGCCATTTTACAGCTCGGCAGGGATAGCACTGTGCTAATCCTATGCTTAAAGACTTTGCTGTAAAAATGGCAAAAGACTTTGTCCCTTTCTATCTCGGCGTGGATAGCACTGCGCTAATCCTATGCTTAAAGACTTTGATAGAAAAGCAGACATTTGAGGTGAGCAAATTTAGAGTGTCGCTGGTGTTGAGAGTGCTCTTACTGGAGCTGCTTTCCACCTAAACTTGAGAACTACCCAGAGTTCTCTGCTTCTGTTTTTGCATATATATATATATATATATACACATACACATATATATATATATATAACTTTTTTTATTTAAAAAAATATTTAATAGTGCTATAAAAGTCTGATAAAATTTCTAAAAAAATTCGGAGTTTAAATTAAATTTAAGAAGAAATTCATAACAATGTTTTATAATCCTATTGTAAACAATTTTTAATGTTCTTTCCCATGCTTTTGCATTGAGATCAATGGGAGAAATTGTACTTTTTTCCTTTTTACTTTCAGGGTTCACAAATGTGGTTGTGGTTATGTTTCTACAGTCAGTGGAGCGTCGCGGTCAAGGTTGGAAGCAAGGAAGAGCTGCGGTCAGGTAAGTCTAATCTAATTAAACAGATTATGGGTGGCATACCTTATTATAAGGAGAGAGGAGGAAGGTAGTTAGATGCATGTTAGTAGTAACATATGTTTTGAATGTTTTAACCACTTTTTCATTCCTATGCAGCTAGCGGTTGTATGCCCATGCCGAGTTGATTTTTATTTTCAATTTTCAGTTAAAAAAACTAGTTTTAAGAAATAATAGGATTTCTTTTAAACCAAAATGAAAAAAAGCAATTTTTCTTTTAAACATTTTTTGCGCTGTGTTTTTTAAACTTACTATACGGTATTCACGGCACTGAAAACACATGGGAGTAAGATAAAAATGGATGGCCTGGATCGGCTACTGGTTTTTGGTGACATTTAGAATTTTTTTTTCCTGGATGTTTTGTTTAAACACAACATTTTGACTGTGTGCCATTGGATTTTGGGACATCGCTTTGAAGGATATGGATGGAATAATATCGTTTAGACAGTGGATTGGATAAATGGATTTGTTTTATTTTTTCCCCAAAAACACGTCTTCGGGATTTTAATTTGGGGTTTCCGATTTTTTTAGACAGCACTGTAATTTTTCCAACACTTGTTTTGCTGTGACAGACTGTCTTTTTTATAGTTTACAGCGGGATTTGGATACCTTCATGGAATACGGATTTGTTACTTTGGATTATTAGAGTGCTCAAGACTCTTTGTGATGGGTGGTTGTTTATAAATCACCAAGGGGTTCATTCCAATGACGGATCGCTGCGGAAACCGGGGCCACCCACAAAGAGTCAGCAGTCCCGCTGCCAGTATTACAATGCTACCGTCTTCACGGCGGTTGCAAAGTGTATATTTTCTATTGCGGCTTGTGCTGCGGGCTGAGATTATTAAAAATCTCAAAAACGCGGGGGCGCCTGTGGCATCTGCCATTAAGTCTAATGAACAATGTGAGGATCTTGCCACCTTTTTTATAACAAAGGTGGATAATATCTATAAAACCTTCCCCCAGATAGCCAATGGCCCCGACTCTGAGGACCCTGCTCCCCCTGCACATATATTGGCTACCTTTCCATCAATCACTGGAGAAGTGCTTAGTATACTCTGCATGAAGATTAAATCGGGTTCTCCAACTGACCCTATGAAGCCGGAACACCTAATAAGACTTTTACCTGTGCTTCTTACACCTCTGGGCCAGGTCATTAACCTATCCCTGGCCACGGCCACAGTGCCGAGGACATGGAAGCAAGCCGCGGTAAGGCCGCTATTAAAGAAGCCCATTTTAGATCCGACTAAACCCGAGAACTATCGTCCCATTTCCCTGCTTCCCTGGATTTCTAAAATATCTGAAGCTTATGTTAACACCATTGTCTCAGGCCACCTGGAGGAGAATTGCATATTGGACTCCTCTCAGTGTGGCTTTCGCCCGGGTCTTAGTACAGAGACCGCATTGCTGCCTGTGACCGAACACTTGAGAGCAGCTCTGGATGAGGGACGTACTTCGGCACTGATCCTATTGGACCTCAGTGCCGCATTCGATACGGTCTCCCACCAGATCCTGATCCAGAGACTGAAGGATGCTGGTATTGTGGGTCCCGCCTTGGCGTGGCTCACCTCCTTCCTTTCGGACAGGTCCTGTCAGGTGTCGGCCCCCCCTTTCTCTTCTAAGGTGCATTCCGTCAAACAGGGCGTCCCGCAGGGCTCTGCTCTAAGTCCTACGCTTTTTAACCTGTATGTCCAGCCCTTAGCTGCAATAGCTAAGAGGAGCGGGTTGACTATAGTGTCATATGCTGACGACACTCAATTAGTCGTCGCCCTTTCCAATGACTGTCTAAATGATGCTGCTAAGTTTCGAGGAGGGTTAGCGGATGTTGCAGGGTGGATGACCGCCAACTGTCTCCAGCTCAACGCCAGCAAGACTGAGGTCCTGCTGGTAGGAAAAGATCCTGAGCTATGGAGCGGACATTGGTGGCCCTCCACCCTGGGACCGGCTCCCACTCCCAAACAGGTGGTGAAAAATCTTGGCATCTGGGTTGACTCGGCGCTTAGTTTCCTAGATCAAACTAAGAAGATAGCGGCGACCTGTTTTGGTATTCTGCGCAGCCTCAGGCCCATTTTGGGCATCTTTGACCCCTCTATCAGGCAGACGATTGTGCAGGCATCTGTGCTGTCAAGATTGGACTATGCCAGTGTGCTCTATCTGGGGGTCAACAGGGCCGAGATTGCAAGATTGCAGAGGGTCCAAAATGTCGCCGCTAGAACTCTTCTTGCCATGCCCAGATGCTGCTCCACCTCCAGTACTATTCGTCGGCTACACTGGCTGCCAGTGGAGAAGCGGGTGGAGTTCAAGTCTCTCTGCTTCGCGTTTAAGATCTTGAAATATCCGATCCCTGGGATATTATCTGGCCTACTCTCTGCCTATATTCCCACGCGTCAGTTACGCTCCGCAGATCAACAGCTGGCATTGATCCCACATGTGAGGAGGGCCCGCGCCGGTGGGCGCTCTTTCCGCGTATTGGCAGCTAGGCTGTGGAATGGTCTTCCAAGTCATATCCGGTGCATGGATAACTATTTTGCTTTTCGAAAAGCATTGAAAACCCACCTATTCCCTCACTAGGTTACTTGTCCCCCCGTCTGTCATTTTTTCACTTCTCTTGGCTCTCTTTCTTTTGGTAGGCCGGACTCTTGCAGCCAGTTGCTACTATTGCTCTTAGCGCCGGAACGCCCCTTTGCCGGGGCAGATGAGCGCTCTACAAAACTGCTTAACATAACATAACAAGCCGCAACAGAAAATACACACTTTTAAAACATCCCTGCATCGATGGTGCCTGCCACATGGTGCAGGGATGTTTAGTGGGGCACAGGCCCCATAGCAGAGGGCCAGAGGTGAAGGGGGCCCTAATAGAGGCCCCCAAAGTCACTTTCCATCTTCCTTTTATTGTCGGGCGAAGTCATGAAAGGGCAGGTGGAAAGGGACATTGTAATCCCTATGGCGGTGCCTGAGCAGGCCCCGCCCCTATTGTAGGGATTGCTGTCCATCCGACAGGCTCAAGCAGCCTGTTGGAAACCATCCTACGGTCCCCCCGTCTGCTGCCTCTGACCACACGCATTCAAATGCGGCAGTCGGACCACAGCAGCAGATGGCAGTTGGACCGTAAACGACAAGCCCTTGGTTGCAATCTGGCCAACATCAGAATGACCCTCCAAGAGTTGAAGAAAGAAGACAACTTCAGGTAAGAACCCCAACATTCCTTTATTTTAAATAAATAATTTCAAAAATGCCAAACTAATTTCTTGAAAAAAAACTGAAAAAAAGGCAAGTAAGATAGAATACGTGTTAGTGTTTGTTAGAAATGCAGTATGCGTGCAATATTGTCTAGGTAGTTTGAAGCCACTATCAACGAAAACTGTTGAATTTGTCCCAATAGTCTCTCTGACATTTCTTTTGTTCTTATTGAAACACGTGGGTTCAGACTACCTGTCAAGGATTGTGCTATTCTCATTTCTTGGAAACTTTGCTCCTTCCTCAAAATTTCCAAGAAATGATAGAAGTTTGGGAGAGGTTTTATGATTGATTTGTTGAAGGAGTTGTGCCATCCCTCTATGGCATTATTAGTCTTTGCACCTCCCTTTAAGCAAGTTGTGTAATAGTTCCACGATTCAACAGGGAACCTTGACTTCCTCCTGGGACCCGACCTGCTTAGATGGCCAATCCATGTGTCCTCAAAGTAATTTAGTAAGGGAGCCAATTTGTCATAGTTAGTTGTAAAATACCCAGATTCTGTAATTGATGTGCAGAATTCATCCACACTTTCAGGATGTACATAACGCAGTTAGTTTCTTTAATTCATACTGTAGGTTACTGTCTGAATTGTAATCCTTAACTAAGGATATTTTGGGGATTTTTCTCCAATAGGCCTGTGAAAAGTGAAAAAAAACATTCTTTAATTAGGGTATCGGGATATCATTTAGTAATGGTGTTAGTCATGGGTAATTCATCACTTTTCTAGGACTTTTATTGAGAGTTTTAGATTTTACCATTGTTAAAAATTTAGTGTACGTTGAGTTTTGTTAATCAGGGAGTAAACGTACACTAACGGAACTGTAGTGTTATTAATGTTGGCATGAATAGTGTATATTTGGGTGAATGGATTGGGTGTGGATTTAAAGGCCCCTTCCATCATCCAAATATCACTATTCTCCAAGGTTACAAGGTTATGGGGTGTGATAAACATTAGTATCCTTTTCTGAGGGTTTTCATTGTCATGCAAAAGAAATGTTGTTTTATTGGTAAAGGTTACAGTAATTTCAGAGATCATGTTAATGTCCGAGTAGGTCAGGGGTGTTACTCATTGTGGGTTACTTGCCTGTTTTTTTCTTTGTATAAATCGGCGGAGATTATGAATTGTGGCAATAGAACTTGCTATATGCACAGGAATGTTTTTGGGATACCTCCATCAAAACTGAGCCACAGGGTTCATTGGAGGTGAAGCCAAAATTTTGATTTGCTGGATGTTTTCTCTAACCTCAATCTCCATTGCAGAGGCAGAGTGGTTATGCTCAGTGTTTTTTTCAACAATGTCACCAAGAGTAACCGCTCTGCCTGTGCATTGGGATGCATAGTACTGCACACACCTCCAATGATTCCTGGGCTGAGTTACTCTCTCCTTTCAATAAAAGTAGCCACGGTGCTTTAGCAGTTGATTGCCTCTGTTGGGCTTGATGTAGGTTGCTTCTCTTCCTGTTGCCATATTGTATTTGTCTGTAAAACAGGGTAGAAAAAGTAATTTTGTGTTCGTGTTTACAAATAGAAATGTTTATTACTTATATAACCTGTAAAGAAAATGTGGTTATTATTTCTTGACTGCCTATTTCCTTTTCTAATAACATGTTCTTTATTCTATTGCTAGACTCTGACTTTGCTAACTATGATTTTGTACTGTGATTTGTAGTTGTTACTTGTGAAAAGAAAGACAGGTTTTTAAAATTGTTAATGTCCGTGTTTTACCTTTGTTAGTTTCTCTAATCTTTTGGTGGTCCAGGCCTTCTTCCAGTTGATTTTCTTGAGTTGGATTACTCCCTTCTTGGGGTGGTTAGGTTGGGCTGTAAGGATAAGTTAACATAAACAGAGATATTTAAATTGATTATTATCTAACGTACAGCTGTTTTTTTTAAATAGTTTGCTTTCTATTTCATTTAAAGTGATGGTTACTTGTGTTCATTTTTGGGTACTTAAGAGAAATTGTTTAGTTAGAAAAACTAGGGGGTCGATTCCGATCTCGGTCGGTAGGGCTCCGAATCGGATTCGGCTTTACCGGATCCGAGTCGGAGGCTTTGTTTCCGACCGAGTCGTACTGAGGTCCGGACGCCCAAGTACGATGCGATTGCACGTGAAATCGCCGACCGACTCGTTTCCGGGTGCGAACCGCTCCATCCGACTCGTTCGCACTCGATTCGTACCGCGCAATGGAGACGTTTTACGACCGTGCCGGTACGATGCACGATCCGGACAGCCGGATCGAGTCGGAGCCTCCGACACGAAAAAGCTCTCGGAAGCGGACTTCGGGGGTCCGTGCCGGACCCCCCTTCACCCGTAGCCTTACGGGTCGGACACAGGGGGGATCCATGGGTCCCCCCTATACATGTGTGTACGGTGCGGATGGCACCAACGCGTACCCACTACAGGGGTCCCCTTGTGCGCAACGTACCCATTGAGTCAATGGGAGCCCATGTACGCGTCGTACGACCGGCTCCCATTGACTTCAATGGGAGTCCGACCGAACCGAGTCCGGCAGCATACGGCCACATCGTACTCGCTCGGTCGGACTGCAGGGGTCCGGCTCGGTCGGAAAACAATCCGGATCCGGATCGGTCAGAGAGATTTCCGACCCAGGTCGGAATCGGCCCCTAGGTTTTGCAAACATTTTACCTCTCAAGGTCTTTGACTTTTTGTCCAAGTACTGGTGTAGATGGATTTGAGTTCTGATGATGTTTTAGTTGTGCCCTTTTGGATGGGTAAATTGCAAGTCCTGTGAATAAAACATGAAAATGCCTGTATGTTAAAATGTAAATGCATTACATTTCATGGCCAGCAACTGACAAGCAACTTCCCTGAGGCAAGCACCCGGTCGAGTAGGAATAGTAATTTTGCCCCCCACCACTGACCAGCATCTTCCCTGAGGGCAACACTAGTGGTGTTGGAATAGTATTTTGCCCCCCCCAGTGCGGACAAGCACCTTCCCTGAGGCAAGCACCCAGCGTGCTGGAATAGTAGTTTTGCCACTGACCAGCACCATCCCTGAGGCAAGCACCCAGTGGTGATGGAATAGCAATTTTGCCCCCACCACTGACCAGCAGCTTCCCTGAGGCCAGCACCCCATGGAGTTGGAATAGGAATATGCCCCCCACCACTGACCAGCACCTTCCCTGAGAAGGTTTTAAAAAAAATTTAAATTATTAGGTTTAAAAAATATATTTTATTCAAACATACAGTAATTTGCCTCCAGGTTATGTACTTCAATTATGAAGCAGTTGGTTTATGTTCAAAGTCTGTGAATTTGTAAGATATTTAAAAATATTAGGTTTGGAAATTATTGGTGTTCTTATTAAGTGTGTTTTTTATGTTAACGTTTCTCTTACTTGAGTCAGTAGGTGGCAGTGTCTGTACAGTTTACTGTCATTTTTCTCCTCGCACCTCAGCAGTGTGTGGTCACCAGGGAAGTCGGTGTACCACTGAGCACCAAATGGTGGTTGGCTGAATTTATACGTTTTTTACGGGTTTTCAAAAATGTTATAGAAACTATGTTTTGGAATGTCTTTTTTTTGAGTGATTCAGAATCTGACAGAACGTATGTTTATTATGTATTGTGAAAAAAGGGTTCTTTTTGTTCCTTTTTAGAACAGCCATTTTGTGTAGACCTTGTCTGTACTGGTAGAGTGAAAATTGAGAAAGGACACCAGCATTGTTGTATTTGGAATGAACATGCTTCTTTTCCAATTGCCAGTACAGTGTTTTAACATAGGACATTTTACTGCTTTTTATGGGTACTTTTGCCAGTACAGTGTTTTAACATAGGAAATTTTACTGCTTTTTATGGGTACTCGGGAAATATTTTGCAATTTTGACGTTTGCATTCTGTAAATATTTTTTTACATTTTATCTAGGATTTTGTGGGGGTTTTAAAAACCATATTTGATAGGTTTGCTAGCATGCGTAGTAATAGCATGCATTGTAGTAGCATGCGCTGTAATGGCATGCGTGGTAATGGTATGCGTGGTAATGGTACGCTGTGTAAAGGCACTTTTATGGTTCCTCTATGGGGATGCATTGTAATGGTATGCATTGTAAAAAAAAAAAATGAGTTGTAATGGTAGGTGCATTATAAAAGCATGTGTTGTAATGTCATATATTCTATGGTATACCACTTCACAAGAGACTTAGGGGCCGATTCCGATCTCGGTCGGAGGCGCACCCAATACCATTCGGTCGGGAAAAAAGCCATGGGAAAGCCTGTTTCCCGACCGATCCGTACAGCACACCGAACAGGTAAGTACGATGCGCACAACAGCAAAGAATCCGGCCGAGCCGTACTCACCCAAACCAGGTCCTGTTCCCCGACCGAGGCGAATCCGGAAACGCCGAATCGAGTCGCACGGAAGGAAAAATGCAGCTCCGTCCGGCCGAACGAGTACGATGCGCTTTACGTACGCGCCGAACCCGTCGCTACGCACGGCACGTCAAAGCATCCGGGAGAGGCGCACCTAAGCTCCGATTCGCGCCACAACACGATCCACGGCTCCGAGACGAACACGCCAGCGACGAGGACGAGGCGAAGCGACGAGGACGAGGCGAAGCGACGAGGACGACGCGAAGCAACGAGAAGGACGAACGACACGAACCAACCATGAATCCCTTCGTCCCGATCATACCAATATTCTACATTTACTACCGGAACAGGCACGGACGCGTACGGCGCAGAAGGTAAGCCAGACACCAACCACAAAACACATACAACACGTACACGACACATCACACACACACAGAGGGATGCAGAATATACTTACACCAGCAACAGCAGCACCATAGGGGCGGGATGCCCATCACCAATGCCACATATGCACACAGGGGCCTGAATGCGCACCACCACCCCTACCCAGGGGGCAGGATGCCTACCACTACTACCACCCTTAGCCAGGGGGGCTGGATGCCTACCACTACTACCACCCTCACCCAGGGGGCTGGATGCCTACCACTACTACCACCCTCACCCAGGGGGGCTGGATGCCTACCACCACTACCACCCTCACCCAGGGGGCTGGATGCCTACCACTACTACCACCCTCACCCAGGGGGGCTGGATGCCTACCACCACTACCACCCTCACCCAGGGGGCTGGATGCCTACCACTACTACCACCCTCACCCAGGGGGGCTGGATGCCTACCACCACCCTTAGCCAGGGGGGCTGGATGCCTACCACTACTACCACCCTTACCCAGGGGGGCTGGATGCCTACCACTACTACCACCCTCACCCAGGGGGGCTGGATGCCTACCACTACTACCACCCTCACCCAGGGGGGCTGGATGCCTACCACCACCCTTAGCCAGGGGGGCTGGATGCCTACCACTACTACCACCCTTACCCAGGGGGCTGGATGCCTACCACTACTACCACCCTCACCCAGGGGGCTGGATGCCTACCACTACTACCACCCTCACCCAGGGGGCTGGATGCCTACCACCACCCTTAGCCAGGGGGCTGGATGCCTACCACTACTACCACCCTCACCCAGGGGGGCTGGATGCCTACCACCACCCTTAGCCAGGGGGGCTGGATGCCTACCACTACTACCACCCTTAGCCAGGGGGGCTGGATGCCTACCACTGCTACCACCCTTACCCAGGGGGCTGGATGCCTACCACTACTACCACCCTTACCCAGGGGGGCTGGATGCCTACCACCACTACCACCCTCACCCAGGGGGGGCTGGATGCCTACCACCACTACCACTCTCACCCAGGGGGGGCTGGATGCCTACCACCACCCTTAGCCAGGGGGGCTGGATGCCTACCACTACTACCACCCTTAGCCAGGGGGCTGGATGCCTACCACTACTACCACCCTTACCCAGGGGGCAGGATGCCTACCACTACTACCACCCTTAGCCAGGGGGGCTGGATGCCTACCACTACTACCACCCTTACCCAGGGGGGCAGGATGCCTACCACTACTACCACCCTTAGCCAGGGGGCTGGATGCCTACCACTACTACCACCCTCACCCAGGGGGGCTGGATGCCTACCACTACTACCACCCTCACCCAGGGGGCTGGATGCCTACCACCACCCTTAGCCAGGGGGGCTGGATGCCTACCACTACTACCACCCTCACCCAGGGGGCTGGATGCCTACCACTCCTACCACCCTTAGCCAGGGGGCTGGATGCCTACCACTACTACCACCCCCACTCATAGGATGGACAATGCATGACACAACCATCACACCACAACCTAGGGAATGCAAGAAGAAGACATCCCCCCAACACCATGACAAGCGTGTGTAGACTGTGTCAAATGCCTACAACACCGAACATGACTTTGAACATACAATGTGACCCCCTAGCACATGTGCCACACATATATGTGTGTGGCACCCACAATGCAAGCAGGCCATGACCATTGTGTCAATGGGGTCCAAACCCCCATCATCACAGTGACCAAAATGTAAGTGTGGGGTCCATAGCTGAAGCACACTTTGAACATAGTGGCAATGGGGTCCAAACCCCCATCATCACAGTGACCAAAAGGTAAGTGTGGGGTCCATAGCTGAAGCACACTTTGAGCATTGTGGCAATGGGGTCCAAACCCCCATCATCACAGTGACCAAAATGTAAGTGTGGGGTCCATAGCTGAAGTACACTTTGAACATTGTGGCAATGGGGTCCAAACCCCCATCATCACAGTGACCAAAAGGTAAGTGTTGACAAAGAAAGAGGTGCAACTGCCAAACTGCATGGATGATTCCTGGTCACAGAACAACAAACACATCAGTGGCAAAGTAGTGTATGTGTCCCATTGCAACATAAATTGGGGGAGCCAAATACTGCAGTGCAAATAAGACATACCTTTGGCCATGTGCAGACAAACAACACCCATGGGGGCTGACACCGTCAACAATCATCAATGACACAATGACAGAAGTGACCATCAGAATGCAGACCCACATATTTGCACCAATGGGCACACACATGCAGATACCCTGTGGAGACTGCAGATGTGAGGTGAACAGATACCATACCATGGCAGCAATGGGACACACAAACCATGATCATTGTGCTGACCGATGACCTAGGAGTCCCAGGGACAGCAGGGGAAACCCACCAAACTACATACAGCCAATGGCACACCCAAGATATGCCAATGCAGTGGTGCAGATGCACAAACACAAACAGGCAGACCCACACTGCACATCATACACAACAGGTGAGGGGGGTGCCAGTGTCCCCAGGCAACCACACAACACATGAGGAGACCTGAATACCAATCATACAGATGTGCATACAGTGCCACACAAAGGTAACTCATGGATCCAAATCCTCTATGTGGGCAAGCAGGCATTGTCAGATGAGAGGGAGCACAAATCACACATGTCACACAGGCACGTAGGGACAGCAACTGACACAGCAAGACACAGACACACCACAGCACCACCCCCAGGGCCCCCACAATGTGGTGACCCTGGGCTGCATTACAATCCCACTGTGATGACAAAGCTAAATGTGGTTCACACTGTGAACCACAGTCATGTGTCCTGAGCAACTAACTACCATCACACCTACACAAGCACAAATCAAACAGCATGGCCAGTAAGCCAAGGCCAACATGGAGGCAGGGGCCTAGCCGGGCAACAACTCTCATCTGCACACACTCAACACCACACCCCTCGACCTCCAACAATGTGCAGCAGTGAAGCACACATGCACTGGTGACATTGCACATTCACCCATGACTATTCCAGGGTGGTGGGTGGGAACCAAGGTGCAGAAACACATCACACATGGACACTCAACAAGACTCCTGAATGTCTGACACACTGCACACTACGCTGTACATGGACATGACGGCAATACCACACCAACCAATGGGATCCCAGCCACAGTCACACACCAATGAAGAAGCCAAGGTCACCCACAAAGAACACACATAGACAACAACCAACATTGCAGCCCGGACCCTGAGGAGTGCCAGCAGTCACACACACAACGTGTCACAATCACTGAAAGATAACACAAACTGGAAATCACATGACAGGGGCAAACAACAAGTGCCATGGGGAAACCTGACTGTGACCCATCTGCGTCTGCACACAAACTCAGCCCTGACAGCAAACACACCTATGGGTGACACCCTGATGACCAGTAATGTGCCATGCACCCACATCACAGAGAACCCAGGGCGAAGACTTTGGGGGAACATAGGTCAACTCAGCTAGCATCACAAACAGGTACAACACTAGGGATCACAGCATGCACAGCTAAACGGAAGTGAACACACAGACATGCACATACAACACACACCTTGGGCGCAGGCAATGTCACAGGAGTACACACTGCCATGAGGGGACTCCACTCCTGTGTGAGGAAAGCTGTGCCATATGTTGCCTCAGTAGGGCCCCATCATGTCAGCTGAGCACTTGGTCACACAATCAACAATTAGCACCAAATGAGGGCTCCCGTAACATCAGCCTGGTCATGGAAGTGCCAACGGAATCATCAGCACAGATCCAACACACTTGTATAGCAATGTTGCACTGACAACACAGATGAGTCCTTCCCCATTGATGCCCAAACCTGCATGTCCACTGGAGATGGCCACACGGTCAGGGAAGTAGACGAATTGAACAATGGCAGGCACAACAGATGTGCAGGGGTGGAAGCCACAGATGTGAAATAGCCAATCTAAGTAGGAAATCCCATTGCCAAATATTGAACACATGACACCCTCAGATGCTGCTATGGATGACATGGATACACCACAGGATAGGACACATTCCCCCTGGACCACATGGGTTCCTGCACAGTAACACTTCATTATCATGAGACCAAATATCACCATCACTGCAGCAAGGGCATGGTTAGCATCATCAACATCATGTACATCAGAAGCAAAAGCACTAGAGAACAGAAAGTTGCTTTATTCAGCATATGTGGCATTAAAAGTAGAAGTCCGGTAGAAAATAAACAAAGGCCAATGGCCAGTCCATCAACAAAGTCACAAGTGGGTGACAGTGGCAGATGCCACCCTACACATGCCTGCACAAAACCAGGGACAATCCACTAGGAGGGGCAACCGGGGGGTAGGCCAGGCACCGCAGGGACAGGATCAGGGCTCACCAGGAGGAAGCAGGGAAGGGGTGGTGGGTGCTGGAGAGCCACTGACAACTGCAGTGGAAGTGTCTGACATGGTGTGTGCCGGCACAACTGGGGGCATGGCTCAGATGTTGTGGGTGCCGGCACGACTGCAGTGGACCCTGCAGATGGAGTGGACAGGTCCGCCACTGCAGTGCCCAAGTCAGACAGGGTGGTAGTGGACTCCACTGCAGTGCCTACCACCAGGGGAGGAGAATGGGGAACAGGCAAGGTGGGCTGGACAGAGGGGAGGACACCCTCACCACATCAGTGGCACAGACAAGCGCAGCGGGGGTGTGGTGCCGGGAGAGCAAGTGGCAGGGGAGAAGGCCGGAGCCTCTTGGGGATGGTATATCTGTGGGTGGGGGAACCTGGGGCAGGGTGTGGTGGGGGCACCTGTGGAGTGGGGGCCTGAGGGATGGAGGAAGGAGACCTGGTGCTTGAGCTGCAGGGCGGCGGCGGGGTCTTGCTCTTACCACTCCGGGGGACTTGCGGGTGGGGGCCTCAGTCTGTCTGCGCCTGGGGGAGGGTGTCCGGGGGCGAGGGGCACTCTGCTCCGTGTGGGGGGCTTCCTCTTCCCCCTGGATGCTGGAGCAGCTGGATCGGAGGGGAAGAGGCCGAGGTCACTGAGGAAGAGGCGCTGGGTCTTTGGGGTTGCAGGTGAGGCAAGGGAGGGTGCTTTGGAGGGAGAGGCAACTGAGGACTGCGCAGTGCCCATGGATGCGTGTGTGTGTACCAGGGCCCCATCCCCTGTGAGTCTGGTTTCAGTCCCCTGACTGTGCGTGCGTGTGCGTTTTGTTTGTGGCGTGTGTGTCTGTGTGCTGGACGTGTGTGTGCTGGTGTGTGCCTGTGCCGGTGTGTGTGTGCTTGGGATGGGTAAGGTGCTGGGGAGTGTGGATGGAGCAGAGGCAGGAGGGGTGAGGGACTATCTGAGGAGGGACACTGCTGCCGTCAGGGAGGAGTCCATGGACCTATTGCCCCTCTGTAGGTCAGACATGCCCGATGAGATGCCCTCCATGAACGACACCAGCTGAGTCAACAGAGCGGTGTGCGCATGGAGGACACTCAGCATGGCTGTCTGCCCTACATGGAGCTGGCGAAGGAGGTACACAGACTCCTCACTCAGGGCAGCAGGGGACACAGGGGCAGGGGTGCGGTGCCTGGCCCAAAGGAGACACGCTCCCGAACATGGGAGCCTCCACGGACCTGGGGAATGGGAGCCGATGGGAGGGCGGTGGTGGTGCTGGTGGTGGCGGGGACAGCAACACTAGCTGGGGTGTGGTGGCTGCTGACACCCGCCTCCATAAGTGAGTCATCCTCCGAGTTGCTCTGGTCCTCAGCTGAGGTGGATGGTGCTGAGGACTCCTCGGTGTGGCTCCCCTCGCCCTCCGTGCCACTGGGTCCCTCCGACCACTCCTCGGCTGCTGACCCAGTCTGGCTCTCTGGCTCCTCCTGGTCCATGGAGCTGTCCCCTTCCGTGGCCGTGGATGTATCTGCAAACAATGGGGAAACAGACAGACATCAGTCACCTGCACCAAACGCACACACCACTGTGAGCACAGCACATTACAGAGCAAGCCCTGGCATCATTAGTTGTACATTGCTAAAAGTGCCCTAACTGAACAGGAGAAGCCAATTGTCAGTCTGATGCCAAGCATGGCACTCACATCCCACATGGCCTTGCACCCATCTGTCTGGTGTCTGTTGGATTGCAACACCCCAGTGTGGACACATGCACCAAGTACACAGTAGTTGGACAGTGCAGAGGACACGGTGTGGCATGTGGACATGCACACATCACAGCTCTTGCCACTGAGTCAGTACAGGTTTCCGGATGAAAGGGATGCCCAGAGTCAAATAGGAAATGCATGTGATGCATACCAGCGACAGACACCATGATGTACCCATGTCCTGATAGCCATCGCCACAATGGTGTGCATGTAGCACATGTCACTCCCCTGCAGGACCACCAATAAGTTGACACATGCCATGGCAGAGGCATGACTGCTAAGTCATACATCACTGTCTCAGTGATGTATGACTTGGCAGCCAGACAACAACACTATGCACTGTGTCACAATAGTAGGTCATGGGGAATGCAAGTCCTGGAGCTGCACAAGTGCACATGTACATCCCCCACACAACACATCATCTTAACCCTCATCTGTCCAGGTCATACCTATTGGACATATGGGAGACCTGTGACACTACCCTCTGAACCTGAGCCCCTCACAATTTGCTGTGAATGGGGAACAGCTGCCTGAACTTCACATTCGCATACCCCAGTCTGCACGGGCAGCTGATCAAACACCTATGTGACACACAAGTATCGTCTCCTATGGTCACATCTCCAGGGGCATGCTGAGCCCCTACCAAGAAACACCCCAGCAGTCCTGGCAACTAATCCACAGCACACTGACACAGAGGCAGACACCTGAGGGGTCAAATCAATGCGCACAATGTGTCAGCTGATACACGGGAGTGGGAGTACAGAGTGCATTGCATGGCCTGGAGTAGGCATGACTGTCCTGCTCCACATGAATGAGGGATGAGCCCTGGACAGTGGATAGCTGGCTATGTATGTGTGACACACGTAATCTGCACACTCCTGGGGCCCAAACATTGTTCCCACCCGCTGCATGGGCGTGTGCCACATACCCCAGGCACATGTGGTGGCTCAGCTCAGCAAGTGGACCGCATATCAAAGCAACACGCAGATTACATGTCCGAACACAGGCGTTGTGTGAACAATGGACCCACCCATGATGCCCACAACAGAGTTAGGGAAACAGATGCTGGCCCCCACCTTTAGTGAAGCAAACTGCAAGGACACAGTCCCAAGTGACACAATTCCCTGAATGTAAGGGCCACACCTGGGTATCAGATGAGCAGTGGGCAGTGCACAATAGAGGGACATGGCTCCTGGACAACATGACTGCTGCACTGTGGCAGTTGAACCAGGCCAGAGGAGGGCACAAAGCATGTAATACAGAGTTCACAGTGCAGTCTTTGACTCACCCCCTCCTTGCTGCTGTCTGGCCTTCAGCTGCCCATCCAGGTCTGGAAACACCACCGCCAGGATCTGGAGCATGTGGGGGTCAGGGTCCGTGTTCCGCCCCTCCTGCGAGGAGGCGACAGCTTCAGCTGGACCCGTGCAATCCTCCGGGTCCAGCCCCGAAGGTCCTGCCACCTCTTCTGGCAGTTGCGGATCCGGCGCTTGTAGACCCCCACGGACCGGACGGCCCGGACGATGTCCTTCCAGATCTCCTGCTTCCGATGGGCATTAACCTGTCAGGATGACAAAGTGAAAAGGCCATTACTACACATGCAACATATCCGTGCATGACACAGTTGTATATACATGTCTCAATCACAGGGGCACATGATGTACACAGGCAGTGCAAAGCTGCCCATGGACAGTTTGCCAGACGTCACTACATGGTATCATTGCATGGGAAGTAAAACCTTGTTCAAATGCACTGTCACTGCACCATACCTGTCCAGTGCATGTCACTACACACTATGGTGGGTGACAACTACTCAGTGAGCCTGCTAGCCAGTGGCGTGCAGACTTTCAGCCTTGCTAGTCAGACAATATGCACATTCAGAAAGGCAGTGCACAGAACACTCACCTGCTCCCCTGGTGTCCCATACAGCTTGCTGTACTGTGGAAGTAGGCTGTCCAGCAGGGCCTGGTTCTCCTCAAGGCTGAAGGCTGGGGCTCTCTCCACAGTACGTGCCATTGCAGGGTCCAGAGGGGCAGAGACAGCAGCAGTGCAGTGGCAGATGTCGTCCTGGAGCATGTAGTGCAGGCAAGTGAGCTCTCAGGGGAACAGCCAGCAATATATATGTGCTGGAGAGGCAGATACTGTCCCTTGTGTCCAAAGTGATAGGTCCAAGTCGTTTGCCTCTTCTGAATCTGGCCAATCCATGGAATAGCAGCACCAAAACACGCCCACAGCATCCTTCAAATCTTCAACTTCATGACATACATGATTTTGCAACATTGTTGTGGGTGACCAACTGATTTTCCAGAAACCGACTCGTTCGAAATTCGAAAACGCGTCCGTTGCCAGGCAAGCCCATTGTCAATGGGTGCGCACCGATCGGTCCATTGCGGTACAACACGTACAGGGGTACAACGCGTACCCGCACACATTGAATGCAATGGGCCGGCCGGGGGCACCGATCGGTCCATTGCAGTTCAACGCGTACAGGGGTACAACGCGTACCCGTACACATTGAATGCAATGGGCCGGCCGAGGCACCGATCGGTCCATTGCAGTACAACGCGTACAGGGGTACAACGCGTACAGGGGTACAACGCGTAGCCACACACATTGAATGCAATGGGCCGGCCGGGGCACCGATCGGTCCATTGCAGTTCAACGCGTACAGGGGTACAACGCGTACCCGCACACATTGAATGCAATGGGCCGGCCGGGGCACCGATCGGTCCATTGCAGTTCAACGCGTACAGGGGTACAACGCGTACCCGCACACATTGAATGCAATGGGCCGGCCGGGGCACCGATCGGTCCATTGCAGTTCAACGCGTACAGGGGTACAACGCGTACCCGCACACATTGAATGCAATGGGCGGCCGGGGCACCGACCGGTCCATTGCAGTACAACGCGTACAGGGGTACAACGCGTACAGGGGTACAACGCGTACCGCACACATTGAATGCAATGGGCCGGCCGGGGGCACCGACCGGTCCATTGCAGTACAACGCGTACAGGGGTACAACGCGTACCCGCACACATTGAATGCAATGGCGGCCGGGGCACCGATCGGTCCATTGCAGTTCAACGCGTACAGGGGTACAACGCGTACCCGCACACATTGAATGCAATGGGCCGGCCGGGGCACCGATCGGTCCATTGCAGTACAACGCGTACAGGGGTACAATGCGTACAGGGGTACAACGCGTACCCGCACACATTGAATGCAATGGGCCGGCCGGGGCACCGACCTGTCCATTGCAGTACAACGCGATACAGGGGTACAACGCGTACAGGGGTACAACGCGTACCCGCACACATTGAATGCAATGGGCCGGCCGGGGCACCGATCGGTCCATTGCTGTTCAACGCATCACTGTACATGTGACTGGCATATGTCAGCATGCCTGTCTCAGATGGACATATGCCAGCCACAGATAGCTCCCAGGGAGTGAGGGGCACACCTACATCACGACAGCCTGTCCAAACTTTATCATAAGGCATGTAAGGCTGCATTTCCTATTGTGTGTATGTTGGTGTACATGTTGTCCTGTGGGTGTCACCTGTGGGCAGCCACCCCCAAGCTGTGCACGTGTTCATGGGGACAGGATCCTGGGTGTTACGTGTACATGACCACTGTGATGTGCAACTGTTCATATCTGTGCATGTGCCATGGTCACATTTCACGGTGGTGTATGTGTATGTCATGTCACATACCCCGTGAGTCCCATGTGGGATGGTATGTTTAAGCCAGGGTGTCCCAGTGGCACAATAGTGATGGTCCTCCACAGTCTTTGTGCATGTAGTGTTTGCAATGTCTCTGATTTCATGTGCACAATGGGAGACAGTCTCCACATCCAGGTTGTGTGTGCATGGACTTTGATGTTGTGCGTGTGTGTGTCACAGACGTCCATGTCTGTCCTGCCGTGGCAAGTGGGGCCACTACCTGTGGGGGTCATGGTTGTTTTGCTGTGGTGTATACATGATACTCCATGTAATGCCAGTGTCCATGTGGCAATACAGGGTCCCTGGGAATGTACCTGTAGTTGAGCTGTGGTGCCTGGGGCACATCTGTCCTCACATGTCACTGTGGGGGTGATTGTGACACGGCAGCAGGAGATGGGAACTGTGACACGGCCTCATGATATCCAATGGGCCAACCTGGGACTAATTGATGCCACCTGTTGGACCGTGTTGACAGATGTTGGCCATCTATGTACCATACATGTCCTTCCGGAACTGCACACTTCATGTAGTTGTGCCTCATAATGATGTATGTTGGGATATTGAGTGTGTTCAATGCCGCATATGTGGGGTGACTGACAATCTTGCTTACTTCTCCTCTGCACTGAAGGGCTCCTGCTGTCCATCGACCATTACCAGACCTGGCAACGATGGTGGAACGGGACAGCATCCGACGGTACCGCTTCACCAGGCAGCTGATTGAGGATTTGGCAGTGCAGTTGTCCCCACATTTGCAGCCTGGCCGGCCGTATCCTACAGCGCTGACCCCCAAGGTGAAGGTGATGGCAGCCCTACACTTCTTTGCCACCGGTACCTTCCAACATACTGTGGCGACTGCTGATGGGATGTCACAGACCATGTTGAGCCGTGTGCTCCGCGATGTTTTGGCGGCAATGTTGCTATTCCTGAACCGGTACATCTATTTCCCTAGACTGCGACGACTCACTGACGTGAAGAGTGACTTTTATGCCCTGGGGAGGATGCCGCATGTCATTGGCTCCATTGATGGGACACATGTGGCTTTGGTACCACCACAGGCCCAGGAGCAGGCCTACAGGAACCGCAAGCACTACCACTCGGTCAATGCACTGGTGGTGTGTCTTGTAGACATGACCATCACACACGTGTGTGCCCGTTTCCCTGGTTCAGCACACGATGCCTTTGTGATGAGGAGTAGTCGCATCCCCAGGATGATGGCACAGATGCAGAACCAGCGTGCCTGGCTTGTCGGTGTGTACTGACTTTGTGCCATTGTGTGTGATCTGATCTGTAGTATTCCGCCCACTTTTCCAAGTCAGCTAATGTGCACTTGTCTGTCCGTAGGTGACTCGGGATACCCAAACATGCCGTGGTTGCTGACACCCCTCAGGAACCCTGTGACACCAGCCCAGATGCGCTACAATGAGGCACATGGTCGGACCAGGAGAGTGATTGAGCGGACATTTGGTCTCCTGAAGAGCCGCTTCCGCTGCCTGGACAAGACCGGAGGGTCCCTCCCATATGCCCCTGCGAAAGTGTGCAAGATTATCATCGTCTGCTGCATGCTCCACAACCTGGCAGTGCGGAAGGAGTTGCCTCTCATCCAGGATGACAATGACCAACATCCGCCACCTGTGGAGGATCCTGGCCTGGACCACGATGCCAGTGACGATGATGATGATGATGATGATGATGGTGATGTCCGCACACAGCTCATCACCAACTTCTTTAGCTGAATGTGAGTATCCTGTGGTGTCATGTCAATGATGTGAGTTGGCATGATATGTGTAGGTGGTGCTCTGGTGCTGTTGGAGTGTGTCCATGGGCTACTTGACTGGATGTGTGTTGCGATGTGTGCTTACAGGTGGGCTGTACTCCCCAACAGTGTTGACATGCTAACTTGGTTCTGGGTGGGTATCTTGTAACATGTATTGTGCATGAGTTTTGCTGTTCTGTCCTGTACTCCATTGCTTTTGACTGTGTGTCATTTCTGTCCTTCACAGGGTACTTTCAGATTTGTTTGGTCAACTGTGTCCACCGACGACGTGATTGCACTTCCAGGCTGGTAGCTGTTGTGTCCCTACAGGTGATGTGCGCCACACCCATGGACTTCCTTCCGTCTACAGTTGTTGACTGTGTGCCCGCTGCCAGGTGGGATTACCTTGCATCTGTAGTGGTTACGACATGTTGCAACTGTGTAATAAACCTGTGCTTCACTTTGTGATGTGCGTTGTCTGTGGTCACACATTTGACTGCCATTTGCTTACTGCACCTGTGGGCTACTTGACTACAACTGGGAATGGGTGTGGTGTCTGTGCATTGCACCGTCTTCCCTGGCAACATCAGTGTAGGCAATGAGTCAGATGGCCTAGGTGTGTATGTGTTGTGTAGCCCTGGTGGTGTGTCTCCCTCATATGTGTCACGTTGCCTTTACTCACATGCCTGTGTTGTCCTTGCTGTTGCAGTTCGCATACACAGTGTAATTTTGCAGTTCATCATCCCCATAACAGCACCCACGTTGGAATCACAACAGAGGCAAGTATGGTGTATTAGTGTGTTTATTGTGATACATTAGTGTGAATAGTGCATAGGATGGGTAATGCTGTACATAAATCTTGCAATCCGAAGTTCCTAGGTGAATTGAAAGTCCTGGTAGACAGAATCCCCAGTATCGGGGCCACAGTTGTCTGACACATTGGTCCAACTTGTACTCCCCATGCAATGTGTGGGAGTAGTGTTGCCGTCAACAGGGTGAACAGTCTGTGCACAAAGGTGAACATCCAGAACAGGTTCAGGCTTCCTGGGAGTTGCGCTTGGCCATCGGCCTCTCACTTGCCCCTCCTCGGACGACCCCTCTTCTTGGGGGGCCCCTCAAGTACAGGCTGCTGCGGTGCAGGGGACTCTCCGCCAGAGTCATCCTCCCTCCCTGTGGCAGTTGCAGTTTGTTCGGCACCAGATGTTGTTGGCACACAGGGAGGTGTGGACTGGTTGCTGTTCATCTGGCGGAGGCATTGTAAAATGTCCCTGTGCACCGCCGTCATCTCATGCAGTGCATCCCACTTGGACTCCACGCGGGACATGTGTGAGTCCACGCGGGACATGTGTGACTCCACGTGCGACATGTGGGAGTCCAAGCGGGCATGATGGGCAGCCTGCTGCTGTTTCATGTCTTTGAGGAGCCCCACTACCTGGCTGAGGTCTCCGGTGCTGGACTGGTACGCATCAGCTATGCGTACCAGTTGTGGGTCATCATGCACACCAGCAACGTCTGCAAGCAGCGACCTCTGTCTCCCACCCCTCCCACCACCCCTGCTGACATGTGCAGTGTGTGCAGTGGCACGCACAGATAACCCTGGTCCACCTTGGGGGTTGGTGGTGGTGGTGGTGTCCATGGCCCCAGGTTGGTCCAGGGTCCCTGTGCTGGTGTTGCTCCTTGTTCTGTCCATGTCGGCAGGGATGGTATTTGTGGTGACAGTCGTTGGAGGGGTGGGTGCAGGGGTGCAGCTGGTGGTCCTGCTGGTGCTGCAGCTGGTGGTCCTGCTGGTGCTGCATGTAGACTTGCACCGGATGTGCCAGGTTGGTCTTCATCGTCCGAGGAGGACAGAGGCTGTACGACGCCAGTGAGCTCCGCATCCTCTTGAGCCTGGGACTGGGACTCCTCAGCGTCTGCTGCTGTGTCCCCATCATCACCTGTTTTTGGGAGACACACACAATGTATGTTATGTTTCTGCAGGCATCAATGGTTGACACACATGACAGTTGTGGCTGAGCCTCTGGGTGCGGGCCTGTACATTGCATTGTCCTAAGTCGTCACAGTCAGGGGTTGATATTGGTGTGGCACATTGTCCTGCATTATTTGGGCATTTCTATGTATTTTTTGGGGTGTGAACATGGTCTGCATTGGTTGTGTTTGGTTGACAGCCGGCCCTCCTTCCCACCCACCCAGCCAGTCAGTTATCCCACCATGGAACGTGCTTGCATTGCAGGGAGTGGAAGTTGTCTCTCAGGATGTCAGTCAGTGGTGTCCTGCTGTTTGTTGGTGCACAGTTGCCAGCAGGGCCTTGTGCTCCCCACAGCAGTAGCCAGTGTCAGCCATCTTGTGAGTCCTTCTCCACTCCCTGTGATGTGAGCATGGTTCAGGGTGGTGTTGATGGGACAGTTGTGGGGGTGAGCTATGTCTGTGACTACGACTCCCATCATGCTATTGCCTCCACCCCACTTCACAGCATTCCCATACTTACTTGCTTTTGTGGGGAGTTCAGTGTGTGTGGGTGTGAGAGCAATGGCAAGATGGCTGACAGTGGTGTCCTGCTGTTGGTTGGTGTGCAGTACCCAGCATGCCCTTGTGCTCCCCACGACACAGCAACAGTGTCAGACATCTTTGATGGGCCTTTCCACTCTCTGTGGGATGTGCATGCGTGAGTGTGAGCTTGCTGGGCCATGTGGTGGGGGATGTAGAGCTGTGACTACGACTCCCATCATGCTATTGCCTCCACCCCCTTCCCAGCATGCCCATGCTTCCTTCCTTTTGATTCTGCTTCCCTGTGGGGTGGGCTGGCTGTGCTGACAGGATGGCTGGGAGTGTTGTCCTGGCAGTTGTTTGGCTAAGAGTCCCAAGAGTGGCCCTGTGCTTCACACAACATAACCCAGGGTGGTGGTTCTTTGTGGGATCTTGTGTTAGGATGGGGGGCAATGCATTCTACCAGGTGGGTTCTGTGGAGTTTGTGTTGTGGGGTGTGTGAGGGGAGGTGCTTGTGACTATGGTTAGGGCTGCAAGTCCTCCTTCCCACCCAGCCAGCCAGCCAGTTATCCCACCATGGAACGTGCTTGCATTGCAGGGAGTGGAAGTTGTCTCTCAGGATGTCAGTCAGTGGTGTCCTGCTGTTTGTTGGTGCACAGTTGCCAGCAGGGCCTTGTGCTCCCCACAGCAGTAGCCAGTGTCAGCCATCTTGTGAGTCCTTCTCCACTCCCTGTGATGTGAGCATGGTTCAGGGTGGTGTTGATGGGACAGTTGTGGGGGTGACCAATATCAGTGACTACGACTCCCATCATGCTATTGCCTCCACCCCCTTCCCAGCATGCCCATGCTTCCTTCCTTTTGACTCTGCTTCCCTGTGGGGTGGGCTGGCTGTGCTGACAGGATGGCTGGGAGTGTTGTCCTGGCAGTTGTTTGGCTAAAAGTCCCAAGAGTGGCCCTGTGCTTCTCACAACATAACCCAGGGTGGTGGTTCTTTGTGGGATCTTGTGTTAGGATGGGGGGCATTGCATTCTACCAGGTGGGTTCAGTGGAGTTTGTGTTGTGGGGTGTGTGAGGGGAGGTGCTTGTGACTATGGTTAGTGCTGCAAGTCCTCCTTCCCACCCAGCCAGCCAGCCAGCCAGTTATCCCACCATGGAACGTGCTTGCATTGCAGGGAGTGGAAGTTGTCTCTCAGGATGTCAGTCAGTGGTGTCCTGCTGTTTGTTGGTGCACAGTTGCCAGCAGGGCCTTGTGCTCCCACAGCAGTTGCCAGTGTCAGCCATCTTGTGAGTCCTTCTCCACTCCCTGTGATGTGCGCATGGTTCATGGTGGTGTTGATGGGACAGTTGTGGGGGGGCAATATGTGTGACTGCGACTCCCATGATGCTATTGGCTACACTGACTTGGCCAGCATACACAGAATTCCTTCCTTTGAGTGGTCTTCACTGTGTGTTGGTGTTGTTGTGGTGGCTACATGTCTGGATGTGTTTGTTAGTTCTATTTGTGCCACTGCCTAGCTGTAGTTGTAGTTGTGTTTGTACATGTGATGGCACAGTTGGATGTGACTTTTTTGATGGCATGTGTTGTGTTTATCTGACTGACATACACATTTTGGGATGATTCTGTTCTGGTTGCTGTGTAATTGCTATGAGTGCATGGTTTGACTCTCCCCTTGACAGTGATGTGTGTGTTTTGTGGCAGTATATTGTGTACATTTGTTGTGTACTCACCAGGCTCTGGGATGTCCTCTAGTCCATATACGCTCACTGGCGGAAGGATGGCCCGCACCTTCTCCTCCCAGGGCCTGAGGTATATTGGCTTGGCAGGAGGGCCACTGCCGGTGTGTTGGCTGTTGATGTAGTCTTTTTTGAGCAGGTCCCGTACCCTCCTGCGCACGTCATACCACCTGTTCTGGATGTTGCTCTTTGTGCGCCGACATGGTGATTGTGCGTTCACCCTGTTGATGATCCTCTCCCACATCTTGGTTTTCTGGGAGATGGGGGTCTGTTGGACCAGTGTGCCAAACAGCTGTGGCTCTACCCTGAGGATCTTGTCTACCATGACTTCCAATTCACTATCTAGGAACTTGGGATTCTTCTTGGGGGCATGGTGATGGGTGGTGATGGTGAGTGATGTGTGTGTTGGTGTGCAGGTGAGGGTGTGTGAGTGTGTGTTTTGCTGGGTGTATGTGAGGTAGGTATTTGTTGGTGTGCTGATGGTGTGTGGCTTGTGTGAGGGATGAGCTGTGGGTGTGTGGTTGCTTTCTCTTGGGTGCTGGCAGTGGAATGGCATTTGCAAAGGCTCATGGTAGTGATTTGTGTCCTTTATATGGGTGGAGTTGTGGGTGTGTCTTTGTTCTCTGTCCCCACCCCCAGTATTTATTGGCTTGCTAATTGCTTGTTTGGCCTTTTTTGGGTGATTTTTCCTTTGTACTGTCTGTGTATGTTGGAAACGTTCTTGTGACCGAGTCGGACCCTGCATTTGTCTCGTTCGGTCTTCTCCGTTTCGTTCACGCTGTGTATGTGCAGTTTTCTATGCTGCGTACGCGTCGGTCGCGGTGTTTTGTGTTGCTTCGGCTCGGTTTTGTATGCGTGTCGGTCGTACGGCTTGTCCTCCGTCCGACTCGCTCGTGGTTTTCGCGCCTTGCATCGTACTTTGCGGTTTGGAGTTCGCGTGTACGTTTCGGTCGGATTTGTTCCGGGTGCGTGTCGGTCGGTTGGATTCGCGTGTTTTTCCCACCGGATTGCTGTTTTCCGTGCGGCTCGGTCGGTCGACTTGGGTTCGGTACGTGTCGGTCGGATTTTGCACGCCTTGCATCGTACTTGGCGTGTCGGGCGCCACAGGTACGTGTCGGTCGGTATTATTTCCGGATCCGAGTCGGTCGGTGCTTTTTCCGGCCCGAATCGGAATCGACCCCTTAGAAGTAAACTAAATATGCCGGTCATTTATACACCAATGTTACCATATTTAGGGGAGAAGCGTATGTACTTTATCACTGGTCATCAGTGGTAAAGTCCTCAGAGTCCTAAAGCCAAGAAAAAGGTCAGGTATAGGTTAACATATCTCTGTATTTAAGGAAATCTCATCCTGTGGTTTAACTCCCTATGCTGTCTATCGGTTCAGCTTATGCTTGGAGCTCATGGAAGACAGCATGGAGAGTCTCTCACAAGAGGCACAATTTTCGGTATTTTTCCGCTTTTAAAAATAAATACAGACAGGAACACATTGTTTTATGTCTGTATTTAGCTGTAAAAATCAGTAAAAACTGAAAACTGGGAGCCTTATTTATAAATAAGTACATTAAATGACAAAGGCAATTGAAAATGAAAAATCTGTATAATAGTCCATATTTCTGTCCAAAATATAAAAATAACAGGGCAATCATAAATTGTTTTAAATTACCCAAAGTAGATTTACAGTACCAGCAATTTTGTGTTTTTGTTTATGAATTAATTTTGATTTAAACATTTTAACTGGAGACCAAAATCATTTATTTAAAAGGTATAAATCAGTATGTATGAGAGTGGCCGGCAGACAGCGGCCTGTAGCGAGCCAGCAATTTTACATGACCAGATAGATTTCCCTTGTACAATAGAAGATGGATTATCTAAATCAGAAGACCACTTGTGAATGAGATTAGCAAAAGGGGAGTAAATAGTGGTGAGCTTTTTATATACTTTGGAAGCTATGTGTCCTGATCAACTAAAGAGGCTTGTACAAAATTCCATATTAATATCTTTGCAGATGGTATTGAATTGAGATATGTATTAAGGATAGAATTACAGAGCAATTCATATTTAGAGAAGTCTGATTAAGGGAGGTGGAATTTTGTTCTTAATTCAGTAAAATAATTGGCAAATTTCAGTAATGTAAAAGATACCAGTGTTACTCCATGAATTCCAGGTATTCAGACAAAATATAGAAAAATATATTGTGTGACAAATATTGGGTTTAAAATATCGTGATTTGAAAATATAGTGGTAAGTAATGTTGAAGTCAAAAATATCTAAATTAGGTGTTGTATTAAATATAGTTGCCAAAAATATTGATGTTAAAAATATGGTTGTATATAATATCGATATTTTAGTAAAATATAGTTTATAATATTTTTTAATGTTTTGTTATTAACAGTAACATAAAGTTTTTTAATTTTTATGTGTAATTTTTTATGTTTTAATTTGATTTGTAGAATTGTGGTTTTTGTGTTTAATAATGTTGGGTTTATAGGGGATAAGGGTGGGGAAAAATTGTAAAAATATGGGAAATAATATTAAAAATATTCATTTAATTATTTAAATTGATATAGAATTTGCGGGTAAAAATTAATGGTATTTTGGAATTTTAGTGGATAGGAGGGAAAATGAATTTTTAAAGTTATAAAAAATTTGAATTTGAATTTAGAAAAAATAATGTAAAATTTGAAGTAATTTAGGAGTGGGATGCTGGTGTTATAGGTGATAATTATGAGTGGTAATTTAAAATTGTACAAAAATTGAAATAATTTTTACAAAAAATTTATCTTTTTAAAATGATTTTAATTTGAGAAATTTAGAAGTGGGTTGTTGGGTTTTTAGAGAATATGGGTGAGAAGGTACGTTAAATTTTGTCATGAATTTTTAAATTCATATTAAATATTGAAAAAAATATTGGAAATATGTTTTGTAAATAGTGTTTATTTTTATTTTGAAATAAAAATTAATGTGTGACAAAATTTGTAAAATACATTATTTGTGTGTGGGTGATTTTTGTTTAGTTAACATTAGTTGGTATTTTGCATGAATTTTTAAATTGTTTGTAAAATTAATTCTTTAATTAATTGTATGTTCAAAAACTAATTACAATATTTTGATTTGTTTTGTGTTGATATTTAATATTTATTTATGTATTTCTGTAGTTTTTTTAAACTATTGTATTATTTTTAATTTATTTATTTTGTTGGGTTATTATTGTTTATATTGTTTTACATACTGTAGAATTCCTGAAAAGTTTAAGTTGTTTTTGCTATTTACTTTTTTGGGCTGTTTGAAGTATTTATTTAAATGTTATAATGTTTATTCGGTTATATTATAATTTATTTGTAATAAATAGGTGATTGTTATGAAATATGTTTTAATATGTATTTAAAAAATGTATATTAGTGACAAATTATTTTAATTAGTATATTATCTTTTACTTTTTAAAATTTTAATGTATTTATTAAATAAAATATATTTATTTTGGATAAAGTATTTGTTTTCTATTTAAATTATGCATTTTTATATTTATGGATTGCTGTGTAGTGTTTTATTTAAGTTATGTTTTATTTTATTATAAATTGTAAAGTTTTTTGTTTAATGTTAACAGTTAATTTTTTGGTTAATGTTAGTAGTTAATTTGAATTTATATTGGAGAGGGAAAACATAATTTGTGTTTAATATCTAGCATTTTTCAGGAATTGTTTTATGTTTGGAGTGAGCAGAGTAAATTTTTAACGTTTAGGGGCTGATTACGATGCAGCCCGGAAAGTCTCCGACCATCGGTCATTGCCTTTCCACGCCGCATCTTGGTTCAATTTCCAACCGCCACATTACAATGCTGGCGGTCGAAAATTAAACCAGCGGGTCACTCCGGCTGGCTTCCGACGGGCTCAAGGAGCCCATCGACCAGTAGGAGGCCGGCCCGTAATTCCAACAGCCTTTTTGCCCTTGGGGTTACGATACTCGGTCTCCAGCAGGCTTTCCATGTCAGGCTTTCCGACATGGAAAGCCTGTTGGAGAGCAAGTATGCTAGGGGCCCCCTTGCCTCTGCGGCTTCCGGGAGGGGGCCGAGGGGGCACCAGACTCTACTCTATGAGAGCTTGTGTTACCTCCGGTTTACGGCCGTAAGAGGAGTTCCCATAGAGGAATGGGAGTATGCGACCGAACAGTGTTCAGTCGCATCCTGATGAGGCAGGCTGGACCACCGACCGGAGGTCAGTCAGTCCTGTTTCCAAGACGGTGTCTGGTGGATGTAAGTCTGCCCGACATTGTACTAGGGCCCTTAGAATCCTGCATCTTTTCTGAATTGTTATATTGGAGTGGGAATAGTAAATTATGTATGTTTAGTGTCCAGCGCAAAAACAACAATTGATGGACAGAATGCAGAACAATGTCATACATTCACCCCAGTACAGAGATCTGGGCCTAAATCCATCGTTTTTTTGCTCACCATGCCATTCCAGTTTGAACCCAGCCATATGCAAATCAGTCTTGACCCTGTGCCCCATGGGAACAGTCCAGCCCGAACTGCCAGGCCAGGTCCTCCCTGGACTGGAAACAAGCATCCTAGGACTGGTTTCGGGGTTTCACCCCTCATCAGCCAGGATAGCTTGACTCCAGTGGCATGGAGAGCACGGGACCCACGTCTGGGCATACCAGTCCCACTCGGGGTGACAAATGCAAAAACAACAATTGATGGACAGAATGCAGAACAACGTCATACATTCACCCCAGTACAGAGATCTGGGCCTAAATCCATCGTTTTTTTGCTCAAAATGCCATTCCAGTTTGAACCCAGCCATATGCAAATCAGTCTTGACCCTGTGCCCCATGGGAACAGTCCAGCCCGAACTGCCAGGCCAGGTCCTCCCTGGACTGGAAACAAGCATCCTAGGACCGGTTTCGGGGTTTCACCCCTCATCAGCCAGGATAGCTTGACTCCAGTGGCATGGAGAGCACGGGACCCACGTCTGGGCATACCCGTCCCACTCGGGGTGACAAATAAAAAACAACAATTGATGGACAGAATGCAGAACAATGTCATACATTCACCCCAGTACAGAGATCTGGGCCTAAATCCATCGTTTTTTGCTCACCATGCCATTCCAGTTTGAACCCAGCCATATGCAAATCAGTCTTGACCCTGTGCCCCATGGGAACAGTCCAGCCCAAACTGCCAGGCCAGGTCCTCCCTGGACTGGAAACAAGCATCCTAGGACCAGTTTCGGGGTTTCACCCCTCATCAGCCAGGATAGCTTGACTCCAGTGGCATGGAGAGCACGGGACCCATGTCTGGGCATACCCGTCCCACTCGGGGTGACAAATGCAAAAACAACAATTGATGGACAGAATGCAGAACAATGTCATACATTCACCCCAGTACAGAGATCTGGGTCTAAATCCATCGTTTTTTTGCTCACCATGCCATTCCAGTTTGAACCCAGCCATATGCAAATCAGTCTTGACCCTGTGCCCCATGGGAACAGTCCAGCCCGAACTGACTGACTGGCTGGGTCCAAACTGGGGTGGCGTAGTGGGAAAAAGAACGATGGATATAACCCAGATCTTTTGACTGGGGGAGAATGTTTGCATTGTCAGCATTCCGTCCATCATTTGTTTGCTGTAACACTTTTCGCCCTAAGTGGGATGGGTATGCCCAGACGTGGGTCCCTTGCTCACTGTGCCACTGGTTTCAAGCTAGCCTGGCTGAAGAAGGGTGACATACCCTGAAACCGGTCCCAGGATGCTTGTTTCCGGTCCAGGGAGGACCAGCCTGGCAGTTCGGTCTGGACTGTTCCCATGGGGCACAGGGTCAAGACTGATTTGCATATGGCTGGGTCCAAACTGGGGTGGCGTAGTGGGCAAAAGAACGATGGATTTAACCCAGATCTTTTGAGTGGGGGAGAATGTTTGCATTGTCAGCATTCCGTCCATCATTTGTTTGCTGTAACACTTTTCGCCCTAAGTGGGATGGGTATGCCCAGACGTGGGTCCCTTGCTCACTGTGCCACTGGATTCAAGCTAGCCTGGCTGAAGAAGGGTGACATACCCTGAAACCGGTCCCAGGATGCTTGTTTCCGGTCCATGGAGGACCAGCCTGGCAGTTCGGTCTGGACTGTTCCCATGGGGCACAGGGTCAAGACTGATTTGCATATGGCTGGGTCCAAACTGGGGTGGCGTAGTGGGCAAAAGAACGATGGATTTAACCCAGATCCTTTGACTGGGGGAGAATGTTTGCATTGTCAGCATTCCGTCCATCATTTGTTTGCTGTAACACTTTTCGCCCTAAGTGGGATGGGTATGCCCAGACGTGGGTCCCTTGCTCACTGTGCCACTGGATTCAAGCTAGCCTGGCTGAAGAAGGGTGACATACCCTGAAACCGGTCCCAGGATGCTTGTTTCCGGTCCAGGGAGGACCAGCCTGGCAGTTCGGTCTGGACTGTTCCCATGGGGCACAGGGTCAAGACTGATTTGCATATGGCTGGGTCCAAACTGGGGTGGCGTAGTGGGCAAAAGAACGATGGATTTAACCCAGATCTTTTGACTGGGGGAGAATGTTTGCATTGTCAGCATTCCGTCCATCATTTGTTTGCTGTAACACATGTTTAGTGTCCAGCACCTTCCTTGACTTCAGTTATTTTGGAGTAGGAATAGTAAATGATGTCTGTTTAGTGTCATGCACCTTCCCTGATTTAGCTTATCTTGAAGTGGGAATAGTAAATTATGTATGGTTAGTGTCCAGCACGTTACAGGGGCTTATTACGATGTCGGTTGGAGTTGCCTCCGACCGACACCATCTCAGTCTTGGGACCCACGACCTCCGGTCGGTAGTTCCGGCTGCCTGATTATGATGCAACCCAACACTGCTCAGTTGGATACTCCCATTTCTCTATGGGAGCTTGTGTTATGGCCTTAAACCAGCCGTAATACAGGCTCACATAAAGAAATGGGTATGTGTGTAAACCCCTGCACCGTGTGGCAGGCACCCAATGGTGCCTGCAACACAGTGCATGGATTTACAGGGGGGTACCCTAGGTGCCCCCTAGGCCTCTAACCATAGGTTGCAGGGGCAAGGTGCCATGCTAGGGGCCCCCGAAGTCACTTTCTGACAGCCTTTCCATGTCGGAAAGGCCGACAAAGAAAGGCTGTGGGACACAGACTTTGTAATCCCGACGGCAAAAACGCCGTCCATAAGGGATTACGGTGCGGTTTCGATCATCCAGAAGACTCGAAGAGCCAGTTGGAATCATGTCAGAATGGCCGACCGGTCGACATCGTAATTCAGTGGTCGGACCACAAACTGACCGTGTTGGTCAGAAAGCATCCGACCGCGGTCAGAGGCTTTCCAACCGACATCGTAATCGGCCCCACAATTGTTAAAACCTTTTTTATTTATGATACAAATATTCAATGGACTTTTTATAGGATGTAGAAACTTTTTATTGACATTTTCTTTTTATTTGTTAAGACCTAACACATTAAACATATTTTTGCGTTTATTTTATGGATTTTCTTTTTATTTATTTTAACATTTTAAACAAAATAGTTTTGTATATTTGTAATGTATAGTGCATACAAGTAGTGTATTTTTGAAAAAGGTATTTATAATTTTGTAACGTATTTTGAAATAACATTTATTTAATAATATTATTTTTGTTATAATAATTTTCTGTTTTTTAATTAGATTGTTATTTGTACATAGACACATATATATTGCATATTTTAGAGAAAAATGTTGTTGTTGAGATTGCATGTTCACATATAGGGCCAGATTGGGATGGCGGTTGGACGCTGGTGGGAAACAGGACCACTCGACAAGCTGTCAGCGGTACTGCACCCTTAATCACGATGCAACCACCTTCAAGGCGGTCGCAAAGTGTATATTTTGTGTTGCGGCAGGTGCTGCTGGCTGCAGCACACGCCGCAGTACAAAATATGCACCCCGTGCACCGCATGGTGCCTTCCACATGGTGCAGAGATATGTTGTGGGCACCATAGGTACCCCCCAGGGCCATGTCGGAGGGCCAGGGAGGAAGGGGGGGGCCGCTATGGGCCCCCAATGTCCCTTTCCACCTGCCTTTTCATGGCAGGTAAACCGCCTTGAAAAGGCAGGCTGGAAGGGACATTATAATACCTACGGTGGTGCCAGGCAGGCACCGCCACTGTTGAAATGAAATTAAATGAAAAAGGCTTTTATATAGCGCGTGGCTACCCGAAGGCATCCCAGCGCTGCGGCGAGGCCAAGGGGGGAGGAGACTCTTATGGGAAGAGCCATGTCTTTAGCTGTTTCAGAAATGCAAGGTGGTTAGATTCCATACGAAGGGAAAGCGGAAGGGAGTTCCAGAGCTTAGCAGCGTTGTATGAAAAGAGACGGCCACCCGCTCTGGCCCTCTTAATTCTGGGCACTTCTGCCAGGTGGAGCTCATCGGAGCGGAATCTTCTGGTGGCCTTGTAGGGTCTGACCAGGTCTTTGATGATGAGTGGCCCATTTCCTTCTAGGGACTTGTGAGCAACGCAGAGAGCTTTGAAATGAATTCTCTCCTGTGCCGGAAGCCAGTCAAGGGAGCGTAGGGCGGGCTTTGCGGAGCAGTCGTTGTTTGTACCTGTAAGCAATCTAGCTGCCGAGTTTTGAATGATCTGCAGTTTTGCGACTACTGAGTTGGGGGCCCCTAGGTAGAGAGCGTTGCCATAGTCTAACCTAGACAAGATTAAGGCCTGGATCAGCAACTTTTTCGCTTGGCAGGGGAGTAAGAGGAGTATTTTCCGGGTCATTCTGAGTAGGCCATAGCACGCGGCGGGAGTCTTCCTGGCTTGGGCTCTAAAAGTGAGGTCTTGATCTAACCAGATTCCCAAGCTCTTTTTATATCAGTTAATGGGACTGGTGCTGGACCCATGCAGGCTGGCCACATGGTGCTAGATTTAAAACTTAACTGGTTGCCAAGCAGCATAAGCTCAGTTTTGTCACCATTGAGCTTTAGGTGGGATAGGCTCATCCAATTAGCAACTTCCCCGAGACAGGAGTGGAGATCAGTGGGCGAGTGTTCAGCCTGGTTCAGTGCTACGACCAGCTGGGTGTCATCCGCGTATGCAACTATATGGATTCCAAAGGGGGATACAATATTCTCCAGAGGGGCCATATATACATTAAAAAGAGTGGGACTCAGGGACGAGCCCTGGGGGACTCCACACTGCAACGGGAAGGGTTTGGATAGCATATTGCCTTTGAATACCTGGAAGTATCTTTCTTCCAGGAAGGATTGGAGCCAGGATAGGGCCGTACCTGTCACTCCCACCTTCTTGAGACGGTGAACCAGAGTGCGATGGTTCACTGTGTCAAAGGCTGCGCTTAGGTCGAGGAGGATTATGGCAGAGGATCCTCCGGAGTCGAGAATCTTTCTCGCTTCTTCCACCACCGCTAACAAGGCTGTCTCTGTGCCTTGGCAGGGGCAGAAGCCTGTTTGTGAAGGGTGGAGCAGTTTGTGGGATTCAAGGAATGCGGATAGTGTGTGGTTGACGTATTTTTCCGTGATTTTACTAACTCCAGGGAGGAGTGAAATAGGGCGGTAGTTGCCCAATTCAGCTGGGTCCAAGTAAGGCTTTTTTAGTAATGCTTTTACCATTGCTTTTTTCCAGTCCTGCGGGACTATTCCCGAAGCTAATGAAGCATTGATCAAGTTGGTGATAGGGGGGACAACTGTAGGTGCTACCAGTTTCAATATGTTTGGTGGAGCCGGGTCGAGTGGTGACCCACTCTTGACAGAGAATAAAACGGGAAGGAGTGATTCCTGGGTGAGTGGGGGGGTATGTCTCGAGGTAAAAGTTACTCTCATGTGGTTCAGAGTCCATGGGCTTGGATATTGAATCAAAGTCCGGATGGGGGAGGTGCCTGAGGATGTTTTGAACTTTGGTTGAGAAAAATTCTGCAAGTTCATTACAGCGGCGTCCGGATAAGTCTGGTGCCACCGGGGGGTCGGGGACTTTAAGTAGTTTTTTTGCGATGAGGAATATTTCTCTGGATGAATTGGATGATAGTGAAATTTTTTCCTCATAAAAGGCGTTGTAGGGATGCAAGTCCCTCCGACGGACCGACGGGCTCCTTGAGCCCATTGGATCCATGGCAGTCGGTCTCTCCGACCACCAATCATCCACTCGCCATCCTAATGTGGCAGGTGGTAATCAGTATTACGATGGCGGTGGCACCGCCACCGACGGGCTGGCGGTGGCAGTCCCACCGCCATCGTAATCAGGCCCATAATTTTTTATAATAAGTTTTGGAATGAACATTTTTTACTGTTGGTTAAGTAGCATATTTTTAATATATATTAAATAATTTTATATAACATATTATTATTTAATATATATTTTACAAATTTATTTTGCAACAATTTTAATATACACATTCTTGCTATAGTTCATTTTTACATTGAGCTCAATAGGTAAATAGTCTTTTTTTCAGTTTAATTAGGTGGCCATTTTTATTTGGACTAAGTGCATTTTGTATTCTGTTGTTTATTTGGTCAGTTTTGGAGGAGGAGGCTCGTGGTTGGTAGCTGTGGCGGAACCATTAAGGTAAGTTTGATTTGACTTATTTCTAAGGTAATTTAAGGGTAGGGTGGCGGTAGTTGGGTATTGTATAGGGTATGTAGTGTGTTATTTTTGATGTTGTGTATTGTAGGGTGTTTGTAGTAGTATGTGGAATAGCGTTAGTTTGTTGTATTTTTAATGATATGTAGTGTTGTAGGTTATTAGTTATGAGTATTTGAGTATGTGTTTTGTGGTTGTTTTTGAGTGAAATGTATATTTACAATGTATATGTATATGCGGGAGGGAATTGTTTTTCTTTTTTTATAGGTGCTTTTGTTCCTGATTTGGAGTTGGTCGGAGGATGCATTCTGCCTTTTTTTTTTTTTAAAGAAATGTATATTGGTTTAAATAGTGCTTCGATGTGGGGTGTTGGTGGTATAGGAATTGATGGCGCCTAGCTGCTTCTGCGTTTAGTGTGTCGGGTATCTAGTAAGTACGGTGCAAAAGGTAGGGGAAACACCCTATAACCCCTAAATATGTGAAGGAAAGGATCCTGCACAATGCTATAGACCAGAGTCCTATGCACACATACAATTGTCTTTATGAGAGTTCATCAAGTGATTAGAGCACAAAAGTTAATAAAGTCGAATTAAATCTGTTCTTTGTCTTTTATTCCATCAAACACCAAGAGCAACCAGCCAACATGTGTTTCATCACAATGGGAAATATCCCGCGACTTTTTCAGGGCTGGGAATGATACAATAAGTCTTGCATAAGCAGAATGTACTACATAGTATGTAATAAAAAAGGGGAGGAATTGCACCTCTCCTCACATAAAGTGAGTGCAAATCACCATGTACCGTGGAAACCCTAGACAAATATTAAAAACACCAGTGACAGTTCGATCATTTAGCAGATCGAAAGTGAAAGCTAAAAAACAGCATCGGTATCGAGCATTAGTGATGTGTGAGGTGCCTCACATCTTATGTTGTGTTAGACCATATATCACGCATCGGAAATGAGTCATAAAGTATTCTGTTCAGATTGAACGTGCAACACAGAAAATTCAAGATATTATGAAATATGTTGAATACAATTCAATACAGTCCAATTAAAGTGAAAAAAGTGCTACCTGTACTTCGTGTATGTAGTTACTTAATGATCTGGAATAATAAATAATGAGGAGAACCCTCGTTAGGGAAATCTAAACTTAATAACAACAAGGAGGTACTATGGTTCTCTGAAGTGTCAAGACAATAATAAAAATGTCCTCACAACTCCGCCGGTTATAATTCCGACCCGGCTGGTCAACTGTAAAGGTCTTTAGTGAGTTCACAAACAGAAATAAAATGGTGTGTTCCAAAGATACACCTGAACTAAAATGAAGTCCATTAATGCAAATCCTCAAATTAATAGCCAAAAGATAGACTCAAAGTCTGAGTAAGTCTAATTTAAGTAATTCGGGATTCTTACCTAAGTGTAGGTGATCCCATGTGGGACCGTGCCGTTGTGTCAGGGAAGCGTGTTCTGAGACGCTCAGTGAATCCCTTGACCTGAAAAACAGATCATGCCCCCGTTAGACTGTGCTCGAGTAATGTAAGAGTATGGCTTTGTACATTAGCAGTGCTATGTGGTAAAAAAGGGGTTGTTCTTACTTGTAGCGAGTACGCTGCGGTCTGTAACGGCGATGAGCGTCTTCTCTGTTCCGGATGTGGACAGAGAAGTCACCCGGAAGTGACTTTTTATATCGTCACGGCCGTAGGAACAACTAGAATGTACCTCCTGAAAGATCAGTTCAAAACCGGGGAGACTTTATTGCTAATAAGCAAACTCAAGTATTCTGCATATCCAGTGTGGAAAGGAGAGCCGCGAGTGGTATAGTTTCCGTAATGTATGGAATAGTTAATTTTGTATTTCCGTCTGAGTTTTAGTTCTCTGTTTCCGCCTCGTGGACTTGGTTCCACAATGTCAAAGCCATAAAATGAGAAACGTTTCTGGGGACCATGAGAAGGACAGACAGCGGCGTGTAATGCCATAGGGTATCTAGCATCATGTTGGTGTAATGCCCTCACATGTTCCCCAATCCTGTCCCTAAGGGGTCTAATGGTGCTGCCCCCATATTGTCTTTTACATGCACATTCAATAATGTACACTACGAATCTAGTGTTACAATTGATAGTGTATCTAATGTTGTATTTCCTTTGTTCATGTCCAATAAATTCCTTAATGTTATGTTTGGCCCATCTGCATATACCACAGGAGCCACATTTGTGAAAACCTATTGTCCGTGGGGTGAGCCATGAAGGGTCACCACGAACCCGTGGAACTGTGGGGCTGAGTCGATTCTTGAGTACCCTGGCCCGTCTGTAAGTGATTTGTGGTTTGGTCGTCAAGTGACCTGTCTGCTCTCAGAATCCCCCACTGTTTAGTCAGGCTTCTCCTGAGAGAGTAACTCATATTGTTGTAGTCCGTTACCAGTCTTACTGGTTGATTGTGTTGTTGTGTACGAACCTTGTTTTTCAATGTCTCTTCTCTTTGTATCTTCCTAATTCTGCTCTCTGCCCTTCCGATTGTGTGTGGTGTGTACCCCCTCATTGAGGATCTAGATTTCATTTCAGAAAGACATTTATTGAACTCTGTCTCTTCGCTACAATTTCTCTGTGCCCTCATAAATTCCCCATAAGGGATAGCCTGAATTTGGTGTATCGGGTGTGCACTACCTGCATGTAGGATCGTGTTGCAAGAGGTCTCTTTTCAGTAGAGTCGACTGTGTAGTCTGTCACCACTGATGTAGAGCTCTACGTCCAAAAATGTGATACTGGACTTACTATATTCTTTCGTGAATTTCATCTCAAAGTTGTTGGTGTTCAAATAGGTGCAGAATTGTTCTAGTTTATCTTGGGTGCCGGACCAGAGTAAGAGGCAGTCGTCTATGTAGCGACCCCAAAAGACAATGGAATCAATCCATGGTGCCCCTTTCTTGCCCCAAATCCACTTTTCCTCTAAGCTGCCCATAAACAAATACGCAAATGAGGGCGAAAATTTCGAGCCCATAGCTACACCTTTTTTTTGCTTGTACCAATGTTTTTCAAAAATGAAAAAATTGTTCTGTAGGATCAGATCCATCATGGTGACAAGCATATTAGTGTGTTGCCATTGTGTCGCTGGCCTGTTGTGTAAATGTCATTGAATGGCTTGTAGGCCTAAGTCAGGTTTGATGCTTGTGTACAATGACACCACATCCAGTGTCGCTAGAATCATATCTGGTTGCCATTGTAGGTCCGCCAGGATGCTCAAGATATGCTTCGTATCCTGGATGAAAGAAGGCAAGTTCTGTACAAGGGTTCCCAAGAATAAGTCAACATATTCTGCAAGTCTTTCGGTGGGACCCCCTATGCCTGAGACAATAGGTCTACCCAGCGGAAAGGGCAGGTGTTTGTGTACCTTGGGTAAAGTGTACAGACATGGGAAGGTTGGTCTAAAAACCTTCATGTACATGTATTCGTCGTTGTCTATTAAGCCTGTCATGTACCATTCCTCTAAATATTTATTGATCTTAATGGTCAAAGGACCTATGGGGTTGTATGAAAGTCTTTCATAACAAGCCTCATCACTTAACTGTGTCAGAATTTCCTGGTTATAGTCGTCCCGGTTCATAATCACGACATTACCCCCTTTGTCTGCCAACCTAATCAAAATGTCTTCATCCGAGCTCAAAGCTTTGAGGGCCAGGCGTTCCCCTCTGATCAGATTGTCTCTGTGTCCATGTCTTTTGTTTACCCTCCTACTGTCATATTTGTCTAAGTCATCAAGTACCAGTCTATAAAACGTATCAATGGAATTGCCACCAGGAAGAGTGGGTGTCCATTTGGACTTATTTTTTAAGCCGCTGGCTATACTGTAGTCGGCATCAACATTGAGTTCCTTTAAGAGTCTCTCCATGTTTTGTGGTGGTTGTTCCAGATGTATATTGGTTTAATATAAACTAATTATTATTAAACATTTCCTTTATTGTTTGGGTTTCCTGGAGCGTGTCTGTTTTTTTGCTCTATTTTTTGGGTTTTTTATGGTTCTACGCTACAGAGGAATAAGTTGGAGGATTTATTTTTGCACAGTTGTATTTTTCCATTTTTTGTTAGGTTCTTAAATTTTTACAAATGGATTTCAAAGGATTTCTTTCACCTTATTCTTTTTTTTGGATAAGGGTCTGCAGCTACAAAACTGTAAGTAATTTAATTTATTTTTAGAAAGAGTGGGAAATGTTATTTATTTCTTTGCAATTTGATGTTTTAATTTTAGATGCACTATTTTATTTCCTATCTGTGGAGGGTTATATTAGCTTTGGTTGGTTATTTTCTATTGGTTATTGTATAATTAATTTGTATTTTTTTTATGTAAAATATTTTATTATGTCAAATATTATTGAAATGTTATATATATATTTTTTACATATAAGTTTTACATTTTAAATATTCTTATAGAAGTTAGGTTGTTGTGTTTTTTTGTTTGCTGAATTATTATTGATTATATGTTAGATTTAGAGTATGGATTTGTCTATGGTTTCCAGGTACTTTAGACCTTTAGTATTTGCATACAGTCTAACTTTGTATTGTAAATGCTCATACATTGTTTTGGTTTGTTTAGTTAGTTTAGTGCATAAATGTGTAACGGATTGGTCTAGTCTAAGGGGCTGATTTCGACATTGGTGCTCCTTCGCCGGCTCTTCTCTAGCGCAGCAGCGCCAAACATGAGCAAAGACCGCCCGCCTGATTATGAGGTGAACTCATGCAGGCATACGGCCCTTTTGCCAGTCCCATGGCAGTGCCCTAAAAAAGGGCACGACCATGGGAACGGCAAAAATGTTCCAGCACAGCATGAACTGTGAAGTCAATGCCGTGCTTGAACTGAGGGTGCAAGCAGACAGGGGGGCACATGCTGTACCCCCTGAATGCATCCCCATGGCGGTGGGGGCCTGGGTGGGCCCCCTTTATTTCCCCTCCGCCAGGCTTTTCATGGTGGTAAATCCTGCCATGCAAAGGCTCGTGGAGTGTTATGTTCCATATAGGTACCCTAATATAGGCCCGGGTAATATCATACACCTTCACCTACATTATCTCCCTTATACTACACAGTAACAAGCCTTTAGGATTGAACCTTTACCTAGTTTTAGTCCTGGGCGCAGAAGGAGGGTTTTTCCCTGAACAATAGCATCCTATAACTTCGTCAATGGACTCATACAGTATGAATGAATATTCATAAGGGTTCTTGGAAACCAGGCAGAGGCTACACCACCTGCATAATATCTATGTACAAGGTTCATCCCACATGTCATCTTCAAATCCAACAATGGCTAATACAAGAAACAAGGGACAAAGAAACCCTAGATACTTTTAGTATAAATACAGCACATTTTGCTAGGGTTGGGAAAGGAGACCGAGACTTCCAGGCCGACGCACTGACCAGAGACACTGAGGCTCCTGCATGCAGACGTTCCAGCTGACAGTGGTCTAACACATCCCTTGTGGGGTGTCCAACTCGAGACCAGGATGGGGTACCACACTCTCTCACTTCAGGTAATGGGGTTAGACTAAATCCTAGAGGGATTCTCGGCTTCCCATCTACTCACATGCTAGGTACACTTAGGTACATCTAGATAGGCATCGTAGGAATACGCGCTCTTTTATCATGCATTTTATATTCATGTATGTATTCATGATTATTGCAAGATGGTAGAACTGTACTATCCTTTTATTTTCACTGTACTGCTAATCATATATATCTGCTACTGTCTAACGGTTGTTGCAGCACATCTATTTTACACTAGAAGAACAACTGTGCAATAAATTCTTATTGTAACATGCCGACTGTTTCTTCTGTGTAACTCTCTGAGACCGAATAAGTGAGCACGAGTGACTGAGCGAAAGGTAGTACATTGTTTCCACGATTCTGAGGGATCAGGGTTGTCATGTCCTGAGGTTGCCAAGAACTAGCCTATCCCCGATAAAGAGGAGAGTCTAGTGGCACTGTGAGCTAGCTAAAACAGAAAGGCAACATTCTCGGTGGGGGTGCTCAGAGTCAGCCTGCCACCAATCCTACAGTTTATGTTATCCAAACGCGCAGATCCTGTATGGGTAATATAGGAACTACACGACAGGAGGGGAATCTCATATTATGCTCCGCAGACCGTGGCGGTCCAGCCTTGCATAAAATATAGGCCCTCTGCGCTGAGCCTCCACCAGATAACGGCTATTCCATGTCGTAGCCGGCGCAGCGGTGGCCGGTCCTAAAAGCCGCCTCGTATTGAGGCAGACTCAGGACCCCCACCACTATGCCACCACGAGTCGCCAGACTCAAAATCCGCCCCTAAGTTCCTGGTAGCTCTGTTCTTTTTGTAGCTTCTAGTAGTTTTTGTAGGGTAGGTTGACTTCTTCCCCTTGTGGATTGGAAGGCATTATGCCATCCTTCCACTGCGTTGTTGGTTTTGGCTTGTTGGGCTTGGGTGCTGTTGTACACATTCCACCATGTAATGTGGAATTTTGGTAGGAACCTGTGTCCAGATCAATGTAGTCTTCCGACCCAGGTATCCTCAAAATAGTCTAGTAGGGGAGATAATTTATTATTGTTGGCTTGGTAGTAGGGACTTTCTATTAATAGGTTATAGTGATTTGCTGCTTCAGTTATTGGGACATAGGCTAGAGCTATTAATTTTTTATTTCGTATGCAATTGGGTATTTGTTGCATATTCTACACTTCTCCATCATCCATGTTTCACATTGCCGTAGTTTTAATAGGTTTGTGGGTGTTGCAAAGATAATGATTCTTTTTTCATGACATTTAGGGGTCGATTCCGATTCGGGCCGGAAATCTCTCCGACCGAGCCGGACCCGGAGAGATTTCCGACCGAATCGGACCCGTGCAGTCCGACCGAACGAGTACGATGCGTCCGTATGTTATCGGACACGAGTCGGTCGGACTCCCAGTGAACTCAATGGGAGCCGGTCGTACAACGCGTACGCGGGCTCCCATTGCCTCAATGGGTGCGAGGCGGACAAGGGCGCCCCTACAGCGAGTACGCCGCGAGCGCTCGCGGCGTACACGCACAGGTAGGGGGACCCTTGGGTCCCCCTGTGTGCGCCTCGCACGGGTACGCGTACAGAGGGGTCCGACACGGACCCCCAAAGTACGGCTCCGACAGCGAGTTCGAGTCGGACGGCGCGAGTCGGTCGGAGCGGTCGAGGTGCGCATCGTACTTACCCGGCCGGAAAACGTCTCCATTGCGCGGTGCGAATCGGGTCCGAGCGAGTCGGTCGGAGCGGTTCGAGTCCGAGCGAGTCGGTCGGAGCTGTCGGGACGCCCGGACGAGTCGGTCGGCGAGTCGCATCGTACTCGCTCGGCCGGACCCGCGTACGGTTCGGTCGGGAAACAGGCTTTCGCATGGCTTTTTTCCCGACCGAATGGTATTGGGTCCGCCTCCGACCGAGATCGGAATCGGCCCCTTAGGGCCTGATATCGATGTTGGGCGCAATTCCTTCTGCCCGACACCGACTCGATCCTGGAACCAACCGACATCCGGTCGGCAGTCCCAACCGCCTCATTAGGATGCGACCAAACACTGTTCGGTCACATTCCTTTATTTCACTATGGGAGAATGCATTACGGCCATAAACCGACCGTAATGCATGCTCCCACAGTGAAATGGGAGGTGCAGTTCATCCCCGCACCCCATGGCAGGGACCTCAAGGTGCCTGCCACAATGTACAGGGATCAACAGGGGGGCACCATAGGTGCCTCTTTGGCCTCCAACCGGAGGCCGTGCACCAAAGGGGGCCTCGCTCCTACAAGGTTTCCATGTCTGATAGACCAGCATGGAAACCATGTTGAAGATCGTGCATTGTAATCTCAAGGGCAGAAAGGCCGGTTTCCTTTCCGACCACCTCCATCATAATGAGGCAGTAGGAAAGGAAACCGAGCTGCCCATTACGATGCGGTGGAGCCTTCACGTGCCGCATCATGATTGGCCCCTATTGTCGTATAAAAGGAATTGTTCCTCTTTGTGAGTTCAGGTGGAATTTCTACCTCACTGCGGGGCCCATTACGATGTCAGTCGGACAACATCGTAGCAGAAACTGGACCGCCCGACAAGGAGTCAGCGATCCTGCTTCCATTATTATGATGCGACTGCCTTCACGGTGGTCAGAAAGTGTATATTTTCTTTTGAGGCTTGTGCTCCTGGTTGCAGCACAAGCCGCAATAAAAAATATACACTTTTAAAACATCCATTTCCCGCGTGGTAGGCACCGTGCGGTGCCTGCCGATGGGACATGGATGTTTGGAGGGTGCCACAGGTGCATCCCAGGCCTCATAGCAGAGTCTGCAGGGGGACAGGGGTCCTGCTAGGGGCCCCCAAAATCACTTTCAGACAGCCTTTCCATGCCATAAAGGCGGACATGAAAAGGCTGTCAGAAGCATATATCATAATCCTGACGGCAGTGCCTGAGCAGGCACTGCCGCCATTTGGGGATCATTTATCTGACCAACGGCCCAACAGGATCTCTGATCCTATCAGAGGCATCGGTCTTTCCCCCCAGGCCGCTGGGGTCTGACCAACTGCATTGTAATGCGGAAGGAGGACTACTAAGTCTGATGTCGGGCGGATCGCCATTGACAGCCTGTTGATCGCGATCCACCCAACATCGTAATGGGCCACCGAATGTTTTTGGGGCAGGTGGTGTATGAGTTGTGGTTTTTTTGGTTCTGGAAATTAGTTATTTAAAAGATGGTAAGGCAGGTAACTGACAAGTTACGTGCTCTGGGACATGGGGCAAAAGGTCTTTGAGAATTTCAGTTGTGGGTTTTTGGGAGCCAGTACTTGCTTCTTTAATATTTTCTAACAATCTCTAAATCAATTAATCATTCAATTATGGGGTTTAAAGCACGCTACTCACTCGTGAGGGTCTCAAGGCGCTGGGGGGAGTGCAGCTCCGAGTCAGCCGAAAAGCCAGGTCTTGATGCTCTTCCTGAAGGTGTGCAGGGTGGGGGAGTGTCTGATGTTGACCGGGAGCTTGTTCCAGGCTTTGGCTGCGGTGGAGGAGAAGGCTCTTCCACCCGCTCTGGTTCTGCGGGTGCGCGGGGTTTCAGCTAAGGCGAAGTCGGCGGAGCGGAGGTTTCTTTTGGTTACGTGGAAGGAGACTCTTTCGTTGAGGTATTTGGGTCCGGTGTTGTGGAGGGATTTGTAGGCATGGGTGAGTAGCTTGAAGGTTACTCTTTTCTTGATGGGTGCCAGTGGAGGTCTTGCAGGTGTTGGGTGATGTGCTCATGTCGTGGGATGCCGAGGACGAGTCTGGCCGCGGTGTTCTGGATGGCCTGGAGTTTGCATTGCAGGGATTTGTTGATTCCAACGTAGAGGGCGTTTCTGCAGTCCAGTCTGCTTTATATCAGTGCGTCGGTGACAGTGTTTCTGGCTTCGGGGGGGATCCACTTGAAGGTCTTGCAGAGGATGCGCAGGGTGTTGAAGCAGTTGGAGGCGACGGCGTTGATCTGTTGGGTCATGGTGAGGGAGGAGTTGAGTATGATGCTGAGATTCCGGGCATGGTCCAAGGAGGTCAGGGGGTGCCGAGGGCTGTGGGCCACCAGGTGTTGTCCCTTGATGAGGGGTGGGTCCAAGGATGAGGACTTCTGTCTTCTCCGAGTTGAGCTTCAGACAGCTGCTGCTCATCCAGGATGCAACGTCTTTCATCCCTTCCTGGAAGCTGAGTCTGGTGGTTTCGGGGTCCTTCATGAGGGAGAGGATGAGCTGCGTGTCGTCGGCGTGGTATACAATGCTGAGTCCATGCTGTCTGACGATGGTGGCGAGGGGGGCCATGTAGATGTTGAAGAGCGTGGGACTGAACAATGATCCTTGTGGTACTCTGCAGTTGATCTCTGTGGGTTCGGAGAGGAAAGGCGGGAGCCTGATCCTTTGGGTTCTGCTGGCGAGGAAGGAGCAGAGCCAGTCGAGGGTGGTTCCCTGTATTCTGGTGTCGTGGAGTCTGGCTGGCAGGGTGCGATGGTATATGGTGTTGAAGGCTGCGGAGAGGTCGAGTAGGATGAGGGCTGCGGTGTGGCCTTGGTCGAGGAGCGTGCGGATGTCGTCTGTGGCGGTGAGGAGGGCGGTCTCGGTGCTGTGGTTGCTGCGGAATCCGGATTGGGAGGGGTCGAGGATGGAGTTCTCCTCGATGAACTTTGTCAGCTGGGTGTTGACAATCTTCTCGGTGACTTTGACTGCGAAGGGAAGGAGATGGGTCGGTAGTTCTTCAGGTCCATCGGGTCTGCAGAGGGTTTCTTGAGGAGGGGCTTGACTTCTGTGCGTTTCCAGTTGTCGGGGAAAGTGCTGGATTCGAAGGTGGCGTAAGATGTGTGAAGGGCAGGGGTCCGTGGGGGCTCCTAAGTGCGTGCTCTTCATGGTCGAGGTGGTATCTTCGGTGGTGACCGGGGTCGAGGCGATGATGGTGGGCCGGCTGTCGTCGCAGGAGGGAAGCGTGGTTTCTGGAGTCTGCTCGCTGAAGTTGTTGTAGATGACTGATTTTCCGGTGGAAGTAGGAGCCGAGCTTGTTGCAGAGGTCCTGGGAGGGAGTGACGTCCGTGAAGAGTTCCTTCGAATTGCTGGAGTTGGTGAGGATTTTGTTCCGGATAAAAGTCTTCTTTCTGGATCTGATGCGTTGGTGGTATTCTGTCATAGCGTTCTTGTAGGTGAAATGAAATGAAAATAAGGGATTTATAAAGCGCACGGATACTCACATACAGTGTCCCGGCGCTAATCTCTAAAACCAACAGGAAAGACCCCGCCCCACCTACCATCGTGTTATTGTTGGAACAGCCATGTTTTAAGTTGTCTCCTAAAGGACAGCAAGTCCTGAGTCAATCTGAGATGTAGAGGCAAGTCGTTCCATAGGCGAGCCGCTTGAACCTGAAAGGAACGACCTCCAATCCGAGATCGAGTGAATTTGGGAATCACCATCAGGGATTGTCCCGAGGACCTTAGGACTCGTTGAGGCTGATAGCGTTGGATCCTACTTCTCAGGTAAACTGCACCCGTATCGTAGAAGGCTCGATAGGCAAGCACCAAAGCCTTAAACTGAATCCTCTTTCTCACCGGGAGCCAGTGCAGTGCTTTCAGGTGGAGTGACATGCGCGTTCTGGGGTTTACCATAAGAATAGCTCTGGCTGCGGCGTTCTGGACAACCTGCAGCCGATTGAGCAAATATTCAGGAAGCCCCAGATACAAGATATTTACGTAATCCAACCTGGATGTAATTAGGGCTTGCACTACGATCTTCCGGGATTCAGCCGGGAGTAAAGGAAGAAAGTTTTTTACCATTCTAATCTGTCCGATACAGGTGCCAGCAACAGTTTGGATATGGGACTTCATCGATAGACTAGTGTCCAGCTTAACTCCCAAGTTTTTTACTGTGCCGACTGAAGCCGCAGGAGGGGACATGTCGCACGGCCACCATAAGCTCCAGTCGACACATGGGGGACATCCAAAAAACATAATTTCAGATTTTTCTGGATTACACTTAAGCTGATTAAGTTGCATCCAGGAAAAAACCTCCGTTAGGCATCTGTTTATCTCCATTCCATGAAAATTCGCCCCTTTGTCACACGTGAACAGTAGTTGAGTGTCATCAGCGTAAGAAATAATCTTCGCTCCGTGTGACTCAGCCAGGCGTGCAAGTGGGGCCATATAAATATTAAAAAGTGTAGGACTCAAAATAGCGCCCTGCGGGACACCCACTTGCATTGGAGGAATGGCCGCTGTAAAGGGCGGAGACCAGATTTCCTGCTGCCGCTCAGACAGAAAAGAGGCAAACCAATTGTACACCGCGCCACCAATGCCGCACTCCGCTAACCTGCACAAGAGCCGGTCATGGGGCATGGTGTTAAAGGCTGCGGATAAATCCAGCAGTATCAGCACTGCACTGCCCCCTTTGTCCACCTGTGTTTAAGGTGGTGAGGTCTTCCGTGGTTTTGCTGTTCCTCCATTGTTTTTCGAGACGTCTGCAGGAGGGTTGGGCCACTTGGAGGTTGGTGGTGAACCAGGGGGCCTTCAGGGGGCGTTGTCTGTTGGTGGTTCAGAGGGGTGCAAGCTTGTCTGCGCAGCTGGTGATCCAGCGGTGTAGTTCCTTTGCTGCAGAGTTGGCATCTGTCGCAGCGGGTGGAGGGTCGCAGCTGAGGGTGGAGTTGAGGTGCTCACTTGTGACCTTGTTCCAGTTCCTTTGCGGAGGGCAAGGAGTGGGTTTGAGAGCAGTGGGGGTGTTGAAAGAGAAGTGTAGGCAGTGGTGGTCCGTCCAGAGGGGCTGCGTGATGTGGCTGAAGCGGATGTTGTGCCCACCTGCAAAGATGGGGTCGAGGGTGTGTCCTGCCTTGTGGGTAGTGGTGGTGACGAGCTGTTTCAGTGCGATGTTGGCGAGGTTGTCCAGGAGGGTGGTGGAGTTGGGGTCGCAAGGGATATCGAGGTGAAAGTTCAGGTCTCCGATGAGTATGTAGTCCATGGAGGCGATGGTGTGGGGTGGGATGAGGTCAGCAATGGTAGTGGCGAATGATGCACGGGATCTGGGGGGTCTGTAGGTGAGGGTGCCGCAAAGAGTGGTTCTAGGGCTGGTATGGATCTGGAAATGGAGGTGTTCGGTGGTGGCAGAGGAGTCGCTCGTGGTGGAGAGTCAGAGGGAGTTCTTGTGTGCGATGGCAAGTCCTCCTCGTGGGCGGTTGGGGCGGTCCTTCCTCTGGATATTGTATCCATCGGGGATTGCGGTGGCGATGTCGGGGGCGGAGGAGGCGTTGACCAGGTTTCTGTGAAGAAGGCTACATCTGGTGAGAGGGTGTCGAGGAGTTCCCAGATCTCTACGGCATGTCTGTGCAGGGAGCGCACATTGAGGAGGATGCACTTCAGGGCTCCCGTGGTGTTGGAGGCGGCCGTGGAGGTCCAGAGTGTGGTGAAGGTTCGGCTGCAGTGTCGGCAGGAGAACTGGCCGTGGGTGGTGTTCGGCGTGGACAGCTGGCAGTTGTTCCTTCCGGGGTTGAGTGCGAGGAGGGCAGCTGAGTCGTAGCGGTGGCCGGAGATCCAGGGTTCTGACTTCAAATTCAGTCATGTTAGGGTGGGGGTTTTGTTCATTAACACTTATAACAGTTGTTTCTCTAGTTGTTGCCCTCCCACAGCAAGCAGCTGAATAATATTTTTTACATTTGCAACTGATGTGGTTAGCGGATGTTTTCTCTTGGCTGTATGTGTACCCTACATATAGCATAACAAAAGTTTGCATTTTTGCGAAGAGATACATTTTGCACCTTCTGTCATTTTCTTAATTGTACTGTAATTAAATATATATATGTTGAAAAAATGTAATATATATTATATATAGTTTTTTAAATTTTTACATTTTAACATTTCACATTTGTTAATACAATTACATATCTGGGGTGCGTTTGATTCTTGGGTTTCTTGAAAATGTTTTTGTTCTTCTTTCTTGTTTTCAGTTTGCTGCTTTTTCTTGTTGAAATTAAAATGTTTAGATATTATGCTTAGGTAATAATATGTTGTTTAACGGGTAAAGGATGTGGGTGGGGTTGGCTTAGATTTTTTACTTGTGTGTTAGTTGCATTTAAAATATACTTGCGATATTTAGTCGGTTTTTCAGTGAAGTTGGTTTGATTGAAGTTGGGATAGTCTGTAGAGAAGGGAAAATGTACAGAAAGAAAACATTATTTATTTATTTTACATTGCATTTAATGTTAATTTTCTTAGGTGTTGCATTAAATTAGAGAGTATACTTACTTTGTAACGTTGAAGTTTCTTTCTTCTCCAGTTTATGCAGTTTTAGAGGTAGTTTGTTTGTAGTTTTTAGTGTCTTTTATATTGTTTATATTGTTTATTTAATTGGTAGAAGATTTTTACTGGTTATTGTTGTTTGTAGTTTTATTTTAGTGGTTGTTATAGCATCTGTTCAATTGTTTTGTCAGTTATGTCCTTATTTGGATAACGGAAATTAATTTTGTTTAAATGTATATGTGGCTTTAATTGTGTATTTATTAAAATATAAGTATTTATTTTATGTGCAATATAATTTAATGTAAGAAATACATCTTTTTTTATTTTTTGATGTTTATGTATGCTATTTATTTTTTGGTGTGTAATGTAATTGTATAAAATGTGATGTGATATTTTAGAATTGTAAAAATATGGTTTATTTAAAGATAATATTTTTATTTATATGTGTAAAATATTTCTATTTATATTGTAAATGTGAAATTTATTGTTTTGTAGAGGTTATTGTATGTGTTTACTTGATATTTAAGTAGTCGATAATTTTAGTTTCAATATTTTTGTTATTTCCAATGTTTATTTAATGTTGACAATATTTTTGGCAACAATATTTGTCTTCGATATTAGTGATACCGATGTTTTTTTATTATTACGATAATCTTTTATCTACATTTGTATATTTTTTTAATTAAGTATAGGTTGTCGATTTTTTTGTGACAATTTCGATATTAGAAGTGACGATATTATGTCAGTGAACCTGAAGTCCAAATGAGATATGTTTATCGGGTTTTATGTTGGGGTTGTGCCAAAGTGAATCTTTTTTAGGAGATCTAATATTAATATCAAATTTGTCATTAAAAGATAATAGAGCAGGTTTCTTCGCATTTATGATGGGTGAAATTTTACCAGCCCTAGTGTTTGCCATGGTCAAAAAAGCAGGTAAAGAAAAGGGCTGTAAAAGCCATGTATGATGAAGGGTCAATAACTTGAAACCATAACGAACTTTGAGCAATTCGAAAAGACGTATGGTATTTCTTAGGATCCGTTAATCAGATATCACTGTCTTTCTTAGGAACTTTGTAATTTTTTAATGCTAATGCATGCAGGCTTGTTGTTCAGATGAACTTATTAAACAATTTATATAATTTAACAAAGAAAGTGGATGGGGAACTAATTGGTAACATTGATAATGTGTAGAGAATTTGAGGAATAATAACCAGTTTAACAACTTCAATATGTCCCCAACAATTCAGGTGAAGAATTGACCATTTATCAAGTTTTTCTTTAGTATTAGTAAATATTTTGGGGCAATTAATATCAATTGTAGCTTTAATGGAATTGGAAAATAAATATAATACATATAAGTATTTTAGGGTAGTAAACATTGGGTATCTGCTATGATAGTGGGAGTACATAATACATTTAGTGGGAAAATCTCTGTTTAGTTTATGTTTAAAGAATACCCAGAAAAAATAGCATATTGACCAATAAGATGTACATAATAGGTACTGATGTAAAAGGATCATTGACATATATCATCAGCATAGGCTGAAATGTTTAAAACTGTATCCATTAAAACAATTCCAGTATATTCGTTATTGCTCCACAAAGAGCATAAGAGACTTTCAATAGCAATAACAAATAAAAGAGGGGAAAATGGACAACCTTGCATAGTACCTCTATGTAAATTAAATGAAGAGGACAGGAAACTGACAAACACCGCCTCTGTAAATTCCTTTGGAATTTCGCCACCATTTACAAATTCATTATATAACACCACCCAAAAAATCAACGAGCTGCACAGTGAATATTTTGTAGAACTGAGGCTGTATGCCATTGCTGCCATTAGCCTTGCCATTGGGGAGAAGCTTTATGGCTTGCAAATTCCCCCCCCGCCGAGTAATGCGCTTCAATCAATGCAAATCCCCCTCTAGAGAAGGAAGTTTAATCTAATGAAAAAAAGTCCTGATTGCGCCGGGCGAGGGGGTCTCAGCTAGCGGTATACAGATGCGCATAATGCTCCAGAAATACCTTGCCTATCTGGTCCGAATCTGTTACCATACAATTCTGCTTCACATCTAAACTTTCTTTGATAATCCCTTGGTTGCATTTCATTTTTAATGACCATGCCAGATGGCGACCTACATGCTCATTCTTCTCACAATATTTTTCAGAGCAAGTTTTCTGATTTACTATATCTCGAGGAAGAAAATAATCTCTAAGACGCTGACTTGCCTCCGCCAGATTACTATTAGACTCTTTTGTATGTAACCTGAGGTCTGCTCTTGTGGCTTGCTCAAGTTCGTGTTGCAAAGTGGAAATTTCCTCGCATCTAGCTCTATTAATTTCGGTGATGTAAGAAATGGCCTGCACCTGTATGAAAGATTTACACGCCTCCCCCAGACAAAGTGATTGGCTGCCGTGTCGACATTTTGCTGAAAAAAGCCGTTAATGCTGCACGCATAATTGTGACCCAGATCTCTTGCGTTAGTAGAGATTTGTCTAGAAAGCATCATGGCCTTTCTTTCCGGGGGCCAGTTATTTTTAAATCAACGTTCGGAACTGAATGATCCGAAAACAGATTTGAAAAAATGCCTGAACTTGACTTTCTCCAGTTATGAGATGTTGGAAAGCAATGAATACGCAACGCTGAGTTCAAGCGTTTGGAAAAGCAAGTAAACTCCTGCCTTGTAGGATGATTGACTCTCCAGGGATCAATCAAGGCGAAGTGGCGTATTTGACTAGCCAGGGTCTGTGATGATTTTGGCTTATTCTGGTATTTTTTTAGATGGGAACAATAATAGCCCATTTGCTGAATAAGATTAAAATCTCCCCCAATAAATATTAGTCTTGTGAGAGGCATTAGAATGTCATACATATCTTCAAGTGGAGTCACCTCATCTTCTATAGGCCCATAAAAGCTGACTAAATGTATGACATGGTCATATATCTTTAGGCTTACCACGATCAGCCTAGCACTGGGATCACACGTCACCTGTATCACTTCACCCACAAACTTATTTCTGAATAAAATTGCGAACCCCCCTTACCGCAGCATTTGCTGATGCAAAAAAAATCCTGCAATATAAATCTTGCCATCTTTGGTGGTTTGGCTAACACTTTTAAGTGCGTCTCTTGAAGCAAAATTACCTGCGCACTTGACTCCTTTAACCAAGATAAAATAGATCAAAATTAATTCTGATATTAATACCATTGGTATTACATGAGACTATTCTAAAAGTTTCCATTTCTGAGATACTGGGACAGCCAAATGAGTATTCTCCATGGTTATTCTCTGCCCCCCAAGTCGCACCTAAGTCTCTGGAGCCTATTCATACATAAATACAACAAGTTTCTATGACCTTTGTGATCCTGATGATCCTTTTTTACTAGGGCTCCCTCCCCACCCCTTGCCCTTACCCACATTACCCTTCGCCTTCCTTGACCTTCCTGCGTCCCTGGAGCCCTCCCCACCTGGAGTTCCTAGGAAGGTTCCCCACCTTTCGTGCACCCCTTCCTCCCCTCCATCACCACCGCCCGTCCCTGAGTTGGGGGCGCTGTGACATGGCACCCAAGCCTTTTTAATGCAGTTGGCGGTGAATTCTGTAATGCTTGGGCCTAGATCAAAGATGCTGAAAATCTTCTACTGTGCAAACTCAGTGCTCGGATAATTAGGGACAAAGTAGTCTCTATTAATAAGCAGGCCGAGGTGGTGACCCACAAGAATCATGGTATTCATCAAACTTTTAAGGAATTTTATATTTCTCTTTACACTGCAGAGGGGAGGCCCAAAGAAAATATCGAGACCTAGATTGGTAAAAATACCGAAGCTCACCACGCACAGGCAAACCTACTGGAAATGGATGTTGAAGAGGTGATCTTGGCAATTGCATGGCTCATGCCACACAGGTCACCAGGCCCAATGGCTTTGTAGCCTACTTTTTATAAAGAATTCTGCTACACCTTGGCAGTGATAATGACTCGGTTGTTCAATGCTTTGGGGAAATCAATAAGTATAGCAGGTTCCATGTGCGAGGCCTCTATCGTGGTACCAAAACCAACAATAAGGACCCAATGCTCTACTCCTTATATCAACCAATTTTGATACTAAACATAGATATGAAGCTGTTTAGAGTATATTGGCTAACAGACTGGGCCTGTACTTGCCAAGCTTGATAGACCCAGATCATGTGTGGTATATTCTGGGAGGCAGTTGTGCAGATAACACTCTAAGCATGTTACAAATCATAGTCAATGTTAACGCAGCAAAGCAGGAGCTCCTCATCTCCATCAATGCTAAGTTGGTGTTTGAAAGGGTACATTGGCATTTCCTGGTTGAAATTTTGGATTCTTACAGATTAGGATCCCCCTTTAAAATGTGTGTTCTCAATAATTATCGAACCCATAAGTCAGTATTAAATTAAATGGATACTCCACAGCACCATTCGACATAAGGAGGGGGTTGAGGCAGCGGTGCCCTCTCTCCCCTCTCCCGTTGGTGCTGCATATGTGTTGCAGCGATTCTGTTCAGAACAGAACTATGCTTGGGACCATAGAACATCAGTAGTTAGGTACTGAGTCATCATACCACCTCAGTAATATGAGGCAGAGTCCGACTAGCTATAGTGTCACACTTGCCCTCTTACTCATAACCAGAGGAACAAGTGAATTGACACCCCAGAACACAACACTCCTGGCCCGCTCAAGAATCGCAGTGACAGGACACTCCCTTTCACTCACACACTCATACTCGTCCAAAATAAGATATGAAAGAGACACAAAGGAAGTTTGAAATGTTTATTTCAACTATGGTGCCCTCTCCCATTCATGTTGTATTTGGAGCCCTTTTCTATCATGATAAAGGGAAATCAACACACTGCTGGAGTTTAGATAGGCCCATATGCACATAAAATTAACTTACATGCAGGCAATTAGCTATTATGGTGCAGACCTGACAATCTCAGTGCCTGCAGCCCTAAAAGAATTAGAGACATTCAACATGAAGTCTGGGTTTAAAAGCAATCCCAATAAATCCCGGATACTCAACCTGTCTACCCCAGTGGAGATAAAGAACTCAGTTCAAGAAAACCTTCATCTTACTTGGTCTAAGGATTGCATGCAACCCTTGGAGCAGAAATGTTTGCTTCCCTAAAGAGTAACATCACTCCTAGAACATGGGAGGGCTGTCCTAGCTGCGTAGACAAGCAACTGTGGAAATTATGACTCCTCCCTGTTTCTTCTTTTAGCACAGACCTTGCCTCTACAGCCTTCAGTGGGTTGTCTCAAGATAACCAATTATTCATTTGTGTGGGGATGAGGCCTAGCATGGCCAAACAAGTCACACATCAACCAGTCAGGGAGCTGGGCATGCTGAATGTGCTTAATTACTATCAGCCCAAATATGCTTCATAGTGCAATTGATCAGGTGCACACTGATGCTTTACTGACCAACTGGTATCAAGGGTCCATATATGGAAAAGCCCATGTCTGCCAAAGAGACACCAAGCATGGGGACTGTATTCCTCATAGGTGACCAAATGCATGCTTCATCACAGGACTTTGTGACATGAACGAGGGAGCTCTCATCACTCCCATTGCATTTTATACTTGCGATACGTAACCTTGACTTTGTTCCGGCAATGAATGAGGCCAACTTTGACAACAGGAGAGTGGCTGGATGCAAGAGAATAGGGGCAAATTAAGTCAGACTTTGGTCTGGAGGAGGGAGAATGCTTAAGATTCTTACAAATATGGCACTGGGTCAGAAATAAGTTAATTAAACCAGAAGCCACCAGGCCTTAATCTAATTTGAGAGATGCTTGGGAGATGGTTGATTACTAAAACACATGATAAACATTTGCTATCTGACATATATAAATTCCGGAATCACTCCCCACAAGGGGACAAACCCCAGGCTAAAGAAGCTGGGAGGCTGAGACTGGGGTGGCACTAACTGAGGATGAGTGGAGCATCGTGTTCTATGGTCAAGAACTGTGACTACGAGTGTGGTGAGAAGGGAAACTCTAAGCAAGATTGCCACTTATATTTATATTTATAAATTTATATTTATTCATTTGTAGAGCGCATGGTTACACCGCCCGGTGTGTCCCCGCGCTGAGACATAGCTAGTGAAACTACTGCTGCCCACTGCAAGACCCGTCGAGCTGTATTTTACACAGTTTTTGCGAACAGCCAAGTCTTCAGTTGTCTGCGAAAGATACTTTCGCTTGGTTCAGTTCTTATGTCAATTGGCATAGTGTTCCATATTTTTGCTGCTAGGTACCTGAAGGAGCGAGCCCCCATGACTTAGTCATACTACACCCTAGAGTGGCTGCATAGTTGGGACAAATGCTGACACACTACTTCACCTCTAATGGAATTGCCTGAAACTTAAAGGTTATAGAAACTTAGTGCTGCAAAACATAGACACTATGTTCTCTACCGGTCCCCCTGGATTCCCATCATTTGTGGTTCTTGGAGTTTCAGATAAGCTAACATATCCACTGAGCTCATCCAGGGAGAAATTGATGACCATACTCATTTGTGCTGCCAAACAGGTGATCTTCACTCACTGAGGTACCAGTGTAGTACCAGACCACAGGTTTGTGGCTATTCAGAGAATGGGAAGTTTTAGGCCTTGAGAAAATCTATTTCTTGCTGGAAGGGAGAGCGAAAGGGCTTGGCATACTGTGAAAACCCTGTCTCTCCTTCCTGGTAACTGAGTTCAGGAAATTAACTTGTCCCAGGTTCTTAGGCTTTCCTGTATCCAGTGTTAACTTTTTGTGAATTTCAGTGGTGTTTTCTCAGCTTTTTCCAAACGTTTTGAAATCAGTGCCTAAAAGTGTTTATTGAGCTGCCTAACTCCCAAAATAGAAAACAAATTGTTTTTCCAGTGTTTATAACGTATGTTGTTTTTTGCAGTGATTGTAATAAAGCACATATTTAAGTTACAGCAGTAGCAATGCTGGCTATGTAGTGTCTTTTCAGTCACAATGTGCCCAATGGGCTTATATTAGACTGCTGTAAGCATCGCAAGTCTATGTATTGCACTCACACTCATATCTCATTACCCTCTCTCATACTCACTCTGTCAGGCCTCTGTGGTTTATAAGGACTATTAACAGATTTAAAAAAGTAAGAGTGTTATATTCAAATGCTTAATAAACACAGTTCCTAGACACAGTTGCAGGTCATTCACCTACTCCTCACTCAATATTATAACGTTGTAGGGGTCTTCAAACCTGCCAACAGCATAGTAACGTGTGAAACTTTTACTATTTTGAACTATACCTGATAGATCTGTAGCCCTGAATTCTAAGGCACCTGAAACTTGATGTGTTAAGCATGCTTGTCAGTGCTTTCCTGCACTCTGTGCCTGACTACATTAAGGTGGTGCCGATGCTATATGAAGATTCATAGCTGCAAGTGTCCTCATAGCAAATGTCTCACTTTAAGTCAGCCCTCACCTTTCAGCAGACATCATATTGTATTCTGGGACTTGAAATTTGTAAATATGGACACAAAATAGCAGTAAAGAGCAGTTGGGTAAAAATCCAGGATTAGTTGAAGACATGACACATATCAATGGGACAGCTTGCACCTATGAATTTTGATGGTATGTGAAAAGTCTTGTATCATGTTTTCACCACTACACCAGGTGCATGACAACAGCATTCACAGGTATGGACTGTCACAACACCTTGCTTTGAATGTTTAAAGCCTGGGGGGTTCGGCAGTTGTCCTGCTATCAATACGTATTTGATAGGAAAGGGGGCTGCTGTCTCAATCTGTGTATTTGGGTAAATGTGATAGTACATATTGGCTAAGATTTGTGTGAGCCAGCCAGTTCATCAGTTAGTGAACAAAAAAAAACACGCCAAAAGATCAAATATAATTTTAATATTCACAGATTCTCAACAGTGTATACAATGATGTGATCAGACCTAATACATGCTTTTAAACCCTGCACGTTTAATCCAAGGACACAAAAGTGGAGGAAATAAAAGAAGGAAGAAAAGCACCATCCCTAAACAACAAAACTCTAGCAGCATAGTCCTAGATCAGTCTTTCTTGCTGTTACCTTGTATAGCAAAATTACATTGTGTTGGCTCCCCCAGGAAGAAATTAAAATGACTCATTCTCTCTCACTTTCCTTTCTTTGAAAGACATTTTTGTTTTTGGTTATGCAGGTGTTTACCGTGTTTACAATGATGAGGGCTGTTTCCCTTTTGGTGGGTTATTACAATCTCTGCGATCATTGCACAAAGAACTTGCACTTTATCTTTATACAGAACTATGATCTTTGCTCACAGAACTTGCATCTTACCCCTCTTTACCTAGAGACTCGGAACCATAATACCCTAGTTTTGTCATTATGAAATATTTTATCCAACCCCTCTTCGAATCTATACGTGAAACAAAGCTTTAGTAAAATCGGATAAACCGATTTTCTGCTTATTTATTTGTGTTTTTATTAAGTAAACTGTTGCAACGGTTTTAATTAATCATGCAAATAAAGTATTAACTGTAACCTTTTGGTGGGTTTCTGCTGGTGTTTATAAGTTTAAGCCTAAAACAGGTTAGCCTAAATGTAATTGAGGGTACTGAGAGTTACAGACTCGCTAAAGTAATGGTGGGTCTGATATGAGTTCATATGGTAGGCCATCACCTGAACAAAAGACTTAGTAAGAACGTAGAGCTAGCTCATCAAGGTATGATGTATGCAAGAAGTGATCTACAGGGTAGGGGGTGTTGAATTGGCACTTGTAAGGTAGCATTTTTATGTTTTCCTGCTATCCCTTTATTGCTAAAGCTTATGGACTCCCCACCGGCTGGTGGCTGTACGCGAGTGCATGTGTGCATGTTAATAAACACTAAAAGAAGGATGTATCCATATCAGTTTTTTATTAGGAATCCTAAACAGCATTTCTTGCCTGTATGCACTGGTCATACAGTGCTAGACACCAACAAATAAAAATAGAATATTTGTCTTTTCATCCCCCCCATCCTCTCTTCTGTATTCAGCACAATGCTAACAATAGGTAGAACTCAGTGAACACTCCCTTCACATACATTAGAATCTATATAAAGTCAGATGAGAGAAAGGCAAGGGTGGTGACAAGGCTGTTGAACCAATTTCAACTCTGAGAAAAGTGTGGACAGAACAAATCAACAATAATTGTACTGGTGGTTCTGTCACAAATATAGCTTCCATATATTGCGCTCCCTCTGTTCACTGGCCTCCCTCTTTCACACTTGTTCCTACCTACTTCGTGCTTACCCTCATGTCCCTGATCAACTGTATCTCTATTCTCATTTATTCATTGACAAAGCCACCTCATATCTCCTCTACCTGATCTATTTGATTTTTCAAATGTTATTTTTTCATTGGAAGCCAAATAAAACGTTTCGTGCACCCTGATCTCTCTTTTTGGGAAGCTATTTGTGTTCCATTGGCTCTGTATACAGAGTTTAGCAGTTGGCTTTACTGTTGCAAACTATCTCTTATGTTGAAATGTGGTCTCTGGGTACATTGAGGTACAATGTGGCCTATCATAGAACCTTCTATGTCTAAGGAGCCACTCATTACCTTCCATACCTCTTCCCAGCATTGTTGTAACATCCAGCACTCCCAGACTGTGTATACTTTATCATTGTCTGGTTAGGCAAATCTCATGCGCTCTGTCTTAGGGCAAAGCCCTGCAGCTCCCAATCTTTTGTGTGGCCAGTGCATCTATTAGAGTGTGCAGTCCCCACGTCTTCCACATGTATTTGTCATGTCAGCTTAAGTTCTATCCAGTTATCATCAGTGTACTCAACATGCAACCTGGATGACCCACTCTTTTAACTGTCTGGTCACAGGGCTTGACAAAGTCTACTATAATGTTACATAGCCCTGAAAGCACCCCTTTGTATGTCCATCAGGTTCACAAACATTTAAGGATTTTGGAATCTGGGCGCTCAATGGTTCATGGATCTAATATGTTACGAAGTCAGTGAATCAACCGTTAATACTTCCATAATTGTGTAGGGCATAACATAAACTCAGTTTGCATTTCTGCAAATGTTTTCAACCTTCTCTTTGTGAGTAGCAGATCTGTGTTTCTAATGCCTTTGGTTTCAAGGGTTGGCCATATCTGTTCTGAGCCTTTGATTTGTACACCATCGGTGCCCCACAATGAGGCACCTGTATGTATTTTGCTGACTTCTGTTTACTGTGCACTCAATGCCAGGTGTAAGGCGTTGCATTCCGAGTGGGGTGAGCATTGACTAATTTCAAGGTGTCTTTTGTATAGAGTGATCTGAATTCTTCCACTCTCCCCATGAGAGTTGTTTCTATTTTAACCCATCTTTGGGTTTCTAAAGTGTCCTGTGTCTCACCTGCGCAACCTGGAGGAGCAACCAGTATGTCTGTAAATGAGATCATCTTAAACCTTCATAATAAGTATTGGTGTGTAATTTAGTCCTTTCCTAGTGGGTTTCCTTCCCTCCCAAATAAACAAGTTCAGCATTTACTTTACCTCGCTAATCATCCTCATGGGGAATCTTAGCAGAGGAATTGCTAACATTTTATTAAACCATGGTGCCACATTCATTTTAATCAGCTGTAGCATTCCCCATGTTGATAAGTTTGAAGCAGTCCACTTGACCTGGCCATTCTTTATTTTATCTATCAATGGATTCATGGTATCCCCGATTATGTTGTCTAGACCCCTATCTAACAAGACCTCTAACTATTTCTGTCTGTATTCTTTCCACCAAAATGAGCTAGTCTAAAGTTACACATCTGTTGAGGATCTATTCACTGGTAGGGCCTTGCATCATCCCAAATAAATTTGTGATCCCTAAATTTATGAAAATCGTGAAAGGCCTTCTATAGACTTTGCTGGGTCTGATGAAGTCACTAATATGTCTTCCATTTAAAAAAGGTCTTTATGTTTTCCCATCGGTGTAATTATCCCCTTATTGGCTTGTAGAAGGGATGGGCAGATATATGGACGTGGAGGCTGGATTGATTTACCAATTGTGAGGCTTTATTTAGGTTCTCAGTATGAAAAAAATATGACTGACTGCTGTCACACGTTGTTCTTCCTGTATGGTCAATGGATATCGCCTGTCCTGATGCACTGTGTCTTTTTCTTCTATTTAGGTCTTTCCAGGAGATTGTTGCATCGTACCCTCAAGGAAAGAAAGTGCAGTAAATATCCACTCAGCAGTACTAAGTTTGTTTCACCCTTCACCGACACCCATGAGAAGAACCTTATGAGGTTCTTTCCTTAATAAGGAAGGTAAGAAGAAGGTATACATGGGCTCTCCACCCACTGTATCCTAAGGATTCCTCTGATTGGGGTCTATGGTACATTTTTTATATAAAGACTTTTTTTTCAAAAATAACAGAACCATAGCTAGAAACTATAGAGTAAGGCGACACTGCCCACCTGTGTGATTTAAACAAAAAAAAGGCGTCAACACTGTGTCCTTAAATGCGAAACACTATGATGCTGGGTGAAACCAAAGTGATTTTAGGTGCAAACACAGTGACCCTCACTGCTTGTCAAAGTGCAATAAACAAGAATATAGTGCGGTAAACTTAAAATCCCCCTCCTTAAATGCCTGTATTTTCCATCCCCTCCTCCTTTCCCCACACTTGCCTTACCTCTCCTGAATCACTCACTGCAATGCCACAACTCTCCTGAGTTGTGGCTGACAAATCTACGTTCTCCAGTGGCATCCACCACTCGAGGACCATATCTCTAGAGTCTATTCAGGGCTGTTGGCTTAGCTCGTCTGAGCTCCCGATTAACCCTCTCCGTGGTTCTCTCCTCCGGTCTCCCTGACTCTCCTCTCCTCCTTGCTTTGTCCTTGCTTCTGTTTTCTCCTGCGCTCAGCATTTTTTAGGCCTTTTACTTCAGTAGCCCCACTCTCCTGAGAAGGAGAGATGTCCTCCTTTAATTTCGCTAGTTTGTGGTGCTCCCTCCACCTTTCCTGATAGTCCATCTTTTGTTTTTCCTTACAGGTCTGTCGGTGACACGGGAAACGGAAGGATCGGTCTATGGGATGCTCTGTAGGTAGGTCGAGGGGGCCATTCTCTACATACCTGCAGTTTGATTATTATTATTTACTACTACCATTGGTTCAAGATCTAAAACAAATAGTAAAGGCGAAAGCAGACTGCCGTGGCTAATCCTTCTTCCTCTCACAAAGCTTGGTTAGACATAGCAGTAATTAGTCACTGCCACAGTGAATTCATATAGACCCATTTTACTTTTGTCATGTAGTCATACCCATGTGTGCCAGTACTCTAAATAACTTTCCATTCTACCCAATCCAAAGGCTTTTTTCAGTGTCCAATGAAATCGCATTTTTTATATCTACTTCTTTATGTACGTGCCATAGTACGTGAGCCAGTGATGTGTAATGAATCATTCCTGATCTGGGTGTATTAACCATGGCAAAGAAATCGGTCTATGGCTGCTCAGTTCAGTGGTCCTTATGTTTAAGGATTGTTAAGATCTTGACTAGGGATGGGCACAACTCGCGTAAGTTGCTGTAACCTAATTACGGGAAATTAAGGAAAATTACAGCAACAGTATGTGAGAATACATGGAATTACATAATTCAGCATTTAGTACTATTTACTTAGGGCAAAATGCACCCTTGCATCCAAAATGGACTTGAGGAAGCATTTTGCACCAAGTAAATAGCACTATATGAAACAAAACACCGACTGCAGCAGCCTCTCACACTCGCAAATGTGTGTTAGGATGTTTGTCCCAAATTACCCATAATTATACAAATTAGTGTAATCACACAATTTTCTGTAAATTTGCTTCGAAAGAGTAACTCAAAATTACCAAAATTACATGGATTACTCCGGTTTAGTTATAATTCACCCAAGCTTAAACGAGGCCCTATTTGATTATTGCAGCAGCGTCATCCACTCATTTATCTCACCAAATATTTTACATAAGAGAGGTACTAGTTTGTTTACTTACATTTATAACATTCAGACTAGTAACCATTTACCTCTGGGGCTTTGCATGTTCTTAGTTGATCAATTGCCTTATTTCATCTTCAGTGATATCTCCCTCTAGCTTTTGCACAAGGTCTGGGTTTGGTAAGCATATCACTGATAGGAACTTCTTCTCCTCTACCATGGTGTTTTGACATTCTGTGGTAAACATATCCTTATAGAATGTTTGAGAAACAGAGTATCTTTAGTGTTCCCTGTGTATCTTTGATTCCTAGGATAGTGTTGTTTGGTTCCTGTTGTCTTAATAGAAGGGTGAATGTTCTTCCCATTCTCATAATGGTTCTGCATTAGACAAAATAGAGCCCTTTCCTCTTTGGCAGTATAAAGCCCATTCAGTTCATATTTTGCTTTAAGTAAGTTTAACTACATAATACTTCTTGGAAGTGCATAGTATTGTTTTGTGTAGTCAGGTCTTTTATCCTGTGCTACACAGCGATCTGGGCAGAGTACACCTTTCTCTTTCTTTGTACTCAGTCTTGAATAATCTTACTCATTACATAAGCTTTACCTGATGCTCATTCTACTTGCAGTAAAGTGAATGTATTTTCATTTGCTTCCAAGTACAAATGTAGCATTGATCTTACATTTTCTTTGTCCTAGACGAGATTAGAACATGACCTATTCAGTCACCACTACCATAGTGGGGGTTTCAGAATGGCAAGACCAATCCAAATTTGTTTTGCATCGTGTTCACAAACATTACTTGGTGTTATAGCTATAAAAGTTATACGGTTCAGTAGGGCCTGTGACTAAAAAGTAGTCTACATGGATACGCGTTCCTTGCATGCAAGAAGTGAAACTATAGTCCCATTCTGGCAACTGCATCGATTGGGACTGATCAATTGGGGAGTAATCTGTCATTAGATCAGCCAGTTGGTGTCTGTATTTGGAGTGGCAAACTTTTGGGTTGTCTGATTTATCTAACATCAAATGTAGTACTAAATACCAGTCCTCCTTTAGCGATACCTTAGTGCAGGATAGGGGGAACAGGATTCTGGTAAGGTCCTTACAGAACCCATATTTGTCTCACAGTGCAACATAAATCGCACCTAGAACTAACAGGTGCTGGTGCACAGAGGATTTTATAAACACTAAGGGCCCGATTCTGATGCGGGTTGGAAAAGCTTCCCGACCGAGGGCCTGATTCTGATGCGGTTAGGAAGGCCTCCTAACGGCATTTTCTCCTTCCAAATCGGATCGGGAACGTGTCTTCCCGACCGAGGGCCCAATTCTGATGCGGTTAGGAACAAATGTTCCCATTGAAGTCAATGGGAGTTCAACCAAATCGTATCTGGAAGCATCCGGATGCATCCTACTCCGCCGGTCGGACTTTCCCGATCCGAGTGGGTCGGAAACCATTTCCTAACCGATTGGGTCGGGAAGCTTTTCCAACCCGCATCAGAATCGACCCCATAATGTCCCTGTGGAATTTTTCATGTCTGCTTTACTCTGAGTGGGCATTCCTTTCTAAATCAGAATGGCGGCTCCCCCTTTACAATAGGATCTGGAGGTGGAGGATTAATTTTCTATCTGAGATACTTTGCTAGCATGATATTCCCTTCCTACCAAGCCTCTCATAATTTTCTCATATTCCTTGTTCTAGCAGTGACATACTTGTACCAAGGCGCTGTCTGGGCAGATTGTGTAGAAGTAAGAGATTACTTTCTTCCATATTAAATCAGCCCATTAACATTATGTAATAATGTTACCAGGTCTCATGGGCTTTGCATAATGAGGGGATATTAGATTGGGGTGCCTGCCTTTGAATGGAGTGCCTAGCTGGAAGCATTGACATATCAAATGGGACACTTTTGCCAGAGGTTACTGCCTAAGGGTGTAACAAAGGGTGTGTAAAGGGAGTGATATGTATGAGAGCATCACTGGTGAAGGAAGGAGATGGTAGGGGTCTAGTGAGCCTTACCACCTACTGTTAGATGGCAGAAAGTTTGTATTTAAACGCTTGCTACGCTCTTATGTTCAATACATTCTCTATTAACCCTTATGGAGGAGAATAACAGAACACAAAGGGGCTGATTATGATGCCCCTGCGGTCTGCCCACCGCATTAAAATGTGGCCAGCGGAGGCATCGGGTGGAGGGACCATCTGTGGCGCTTCTGACGGGCTCAAGGAACCTGTCAGTGCATCAGAAACCACCATAATCTCCAAATTATGGGGAGCCAGGCTCGGGATTAAGATGGCACTTTCCAACACCCTTTTAATGTCAACCTTTCCAACACAGAAAGGGTATCGGAAAGTGTTTTTGGGGGCCCCTAGCAGGGCCCCATGGCCCTCCACTATGGTGCCCTCCTAAACATCCCTGCACTGTGTGGCAGGCACCGCCTGCGACACAGTGCAGGGATGTTTGCAAACATCCATTTTTCAATGAAAGCTTGTACCGCGGGCCTTTTCTGCCCACTGCACAAGCTTCCATTGAAAAAAGGATGAGTTCCAACCGCCTTACAAGTACTGAGGTCGGAACTACCGACCTAAGGTCGTACAGTTACAGATGGATACGGTATCAGGCGGAAGCAAGTCCGCCCCACATCCTAATTAGGCCCTTAGTATCAAAGTTCAAGAGTCACAAAAAGCTCTCGATCCAGGGTCTTAGTATTGCTTACCTACCTCTCCTAACTCATAAGCCTTGTTTCAACACCCGTTTTTTCCTCCACCCCTGTGTCATTCTATGGTCTAATTTCCATAACATTATACACATTACTTCACCCTCCACCGGACCCAAAGTCCAAAATAGACTTGCGCTTATATCTCCTCACAAAATCATAATAGTAAAAATCTTATCTGTTGTCTGATTCACTTGTTGTGCTATTAATATACCTTCAATGGTTATCTTAATTTAACTCATTGTTGAATGATTGTTGGGATTTTTGTTTGGGTCCTGAGGCCGAGAGCCTTGTAACTTCTCCAATCCTCTCATTCATCCAATTAGTTCTGCACTTGAGTCTTTTCTACAAGTCTTTTTCTACAAGGTGACCGATCAGCCCTCCACAGGGCTTGGTCGCCCCACTCACTGCTGCCGCTCCTGCCTGCCTTGCCGCCTCCTGCCTGGAGATTCCTTCGCTCGCTGCCCGCTGCTCCTGGGACTTTCCCGCTGCCCGCTGCTCCTGGGACTTTCCCGCTGCTCCTGGGACTTTCCCGCTGCCCGCTGCTCCTGGGACTTTCCCGCTGCTCCTGGGACTTTCCGCTGCCCGCTGCTCCTGGGACTTCCCGCCACTGCCTCCCTGCGGCCCCGCCCCCCGTGATTCCATTCGCCGCCCCGCTCCCGCCACCCAGCTGCTCCTCCCTCCAGGCTCCTTACTTATGACGCCCCCTGAGCGACTGCGCAGCGGCCGCGCGCAGTGGGAGCACCGACGGAGCGCCGAAGGTGCGCCAAAGGTAAGCCCGTCTGCGCCCGTCCGCGCCTGGCCCGCGCCCAGCGCCAGGACCCCTGGATCCCACCGATGCAACACTACTCGACGGACCTACGACGCCGCCACCCTCACCGCACTCAATGCCGGCCGGAACCCTGCCTGCTACCGAGCCTCACCGAGACGCACCCACGGACCCTTCACCTGCCAAACCTGCCGATTCACCTGCCCCCAGACGTGCACCACCTCCGCCAAGACGTGCACCAGCAGCAACCACCTGAAATGCATCCTGTTGAACACCCGCTCCGTCCACAGGCACGCCGTGGAACTCTGGGACCTGCTCGACGCAACAGCACCGGACGTCGCCTTCCTCACCGAAACCTGGATGAACGCCTCCTCAGCGCCCGACATCGCCATAGCCATCCCGGACGGATACAAGATCACCCGGAAGAACCGCGTCAACCAGACGGGAGGAGGCATCGCCATCGTACACAAGAACACCATCCGCATCTCGACTAACTCCGACGAGACCTTCACCGCCGCCGAACACCTACACTTCCAGATACACACTGACCCCAAGACCACCCTCCGAGGCACCCTCATCTACAGACCCCGGGACCACGCACACTATTCAGCGAAGACATCACAGACTTCATCAGCCCGCACGCCATGCCCTCCGCCGACTACATCCTCCTAGGGGACCTCAACTTCCACCTGGAGAACAACAACGACAGAAACACCACCGCCCTGCTGGACAACCTCGCCAACCTCGGACTCAAGCAACTGGTGAACACGCCCACCCACTACGCCGGCCACACGCTTGACCCCGTCTTCTCTTCCAGCAAGCACATCTCCTTCAGCCACGCCACCGGACTCCACTGGACCGACCACAGCTGCGTCCACTTCAGCTTCAGAAAGACTGCGACCCACCACCACCCGCAACAGGCTCCCCGCCGGAGCTGGAGCAAGATCACCGCCGAGCAGCTCACCGCCTCCCTCAGCCAGAACACACCCACCAACACAACGGACCCAAACGAAGCAGCCAGCAACCTCGCCAAGTGGCTGACCGCCTGCGCCGACGACCTCGCACCACTAAAAACCCTCCCAGCAGACCCGGAAGCAAGAAAACCCCTTGGTTCACCAACGAACTCAAGGAATCCAAGAAGAACTGCCGCACTCTCGAGAAAGCCTGGCGACTCGACCAGACCACAGACAACAGGACCGCCCTCAAGCACGCCACCCGCAAACACCACCAGCTGATCCGTGCCACCAAGAAGTCGGCACTCAAAGAACGACTGGACAACAACGCCCACGACAGCAAGGAACTTTTCAGCATCGTCAAAGAGTTCTCCAACCCCAGCGCCGGAAACAACGACATCACCCCCTCGCAAGACCTCTGCAACTCACTCGCCGCGTTCTTCCACCGCAAGATCACCGACATACATAACAGCTTCGACGCACAGACCACGCACCCTACCGCCGAACCAACGCCCGCCACCACCACCCTCTGCAACTGGACCCCGATCAGCACCGAAGACACCACCCGCACGATGAACTCCATCCACTCCGGATCACCAACCGACCCCTGCCCACACCACGTCTTCAACAAAGCCGACGCCACCATCGCACCCCATCTCCGGGACATCATCAACTCCTCCTTCCACACCGCCACCTTCCCGGAGAGCTGGAAGCACGCCGAGCTTACCGCCCTCCTGAAGAAACCAACGGCGGACCCCACCGACCTCAAGAACTACCGTCCCATCTCGCTCCTTCCGTTTCCGGCCAAAGTCATCGAGAAGACCGTCAACAGACAGCTTGCCGCCTTCCTCGAGACGAATGGATCCCTCGACCCCTCGCAGTCCGGGTTTCGGGCCAACCACAGCACCGAGACCGCCCTTATCGCAGCCACCGACGACATCAGAACCCTAACCGACAACGGGAAACAGCAGCCCTCATCCTCTTGGACCTCTCCGCGGCGTTCGACACCGTCTGCCACCGCACCCTAGTGAAGCGCCTCAGCAACATCGGAATCCGAGAGAAAGCACTGGAATGGATCATCTCGTTCCTCGCCGGAAGAACCCAGAGAGTCCGCCTCCCCCGTTCAGATCCGAGGCCACCGAAGTCATCTGCGGCGTTCCACAAGGATCTTCACTCAGTCCAACCCTCTTCAACGTCTACATGAGCCCCCTCGCAGCCATCGCACGCCAACACAACCTCAACATCATCTCCTACGCCGACGACACCCAGCTGATCCTCTCCCTCACCAACGACCCCACCACCGCCAGAGCCAACCTACACGACGGGATGAGAGACGTCGCCGACTGGATGAGGAACAGCCACCTTAAACTGAACTCAGACAAGACGGAAGTCCTCATCCTGGGCTCATCACCCTCCGCCTGGGATGACTCTTGGTGGCCCCCGGCCCTGGGCACCGCGCCCAAGCCAACGGACCACGCACGCAACCTGGGCTTCATCCTGGACTCCTCCCTGTCGATGACCAGACAAGTCAACGCCGTCTCATCTTCGTGCTTCAACACCCTGCGCATGCTCCGCAAGATCTTCAGATGGATCCCCACTGAAACCAGGAAGACCGTCACCCAGGCACTCGTCACCAGCCGACTGGACTATGGGAACACCCTCTACGCCGGAACCACAGCCAAACTTCAAAAAGACTCCAGCGCATCCAGAACGCCTCCGCACGACTCATCCTGGACATCCCCGACACAGCCACATCACCGGACACCTGAAAGACCTGCACTGGCTCCCCGTCAGCAAGAGAATCACGTTCAGACTCCTCACCCACGCACACAAGGCCCTCCACGACCTGGGCCCCAAGTACCTCAACGACCGCATGACCTTCTACACGCCCACCCGCCAGCTACGATCAACCAGCCACGCCCTCGCCACCGTACCACGCATCCGCAGAGCCACCGCCGGAGGAAGATCCTTCTCCTACCTGGCAGCCAAGACCTGGAACTCCCTCCCCACTCACCTTCGGCGAACCCAGGACCATCTCTCCTTCAGGAAGCAGCTCAAGACCTGGCTGTTCGAGCAGTAACTTACCCCCTCCCCCAGCGCCTTGAGACCCTCCCGGGTGAGTAGCGCGCTCTATAAATGCCGTGATTGATTGATTGATTGATTGATTGAAGTCTTTGGGGGTGACCCCTTTCGTCTGGTTTTTAGAATGTGTCCATTTCTTTGTTCAAGAACTTTTTATTGAAATTTAGTAGAACAAATAATAAAGAACATATAAAAAATAGTACTGTAACTGTGAGGAGAAAATCCAGGGAAGTATATAAGGAGTATGATAACTATAACTTACATAAACATATTTTTTGGAAAATGGGTCTCTAGTTAGCAGAGGTATGCACCCTGTTCAAGTAGGGACCACAATCCTAGCCAGGGTAAGCTAGATACACACTGAAAGATAACCTGTGCTCACCCTCTGGTAGCTTCTACTAGAGCGGTCAGGCTTATCTAAACAGAGATATCTTAAGTATTTGTGAAACACACCCATACACACAGTAACACAATGAAACACCACAATAACACTCCACCCAAGTTTAGAATAATGGAGAATACATTTGTGAGTAAAACAAGACCAACATGACAAAAATCCAATAGGTAACCAGAGTTAAGACTTTTTAAAGATTAAATCAAAATCTAGGGCTTAGAGTCAAATATCGCTTAGGGGTTACTTGAGGTTGCATTGGACAGGGGTAAATCCAAAGTTCAGGCCAACCGTGATGGAGGGCAGGCTGCTACAAGGCTCGCGTAGGTCCAGCTGAAATAGTACCTTGGATGGAGCAAGCGTCGATGTTGAAGACTCGATGTGTCAATTTCGATCCGCACCGGTGATGTCAACTAACCCCTTTACGATGCAGGCACTGCATCATTGTTGAGCTGTGCTATCCATCGTTGTCGAGTCACGTAGTCTGTTGAATCGATATCATTAGTCGGCTCCTGCATCAAATGGCAATGCGTCAGTTCTGATTAGCACAAGTCGGCACTGTGTCAATTTTCATGGTTTTGGACAGCAGTAATCACCTTTCAAGGGCTCAGGACTGGTCTGGCACCACTTGGCAGGGCAGGACTCACAGATGGCAGAGTTGAGGTGCTGTTGCAGAGTTGAAGAAAGTCTTTGATGGCCCTGAGACTTCTTAACAGAGGGCAAGCCAGCAAGCCCTTGGAGTCACTCTGGGTTCAAGTGAGATTGGTCCAAACCTTGTTCTCAGCAGAGCAGAGATCATCAGGCAGCAGGACAGCATAGCAAAGCAGAAAAGCAGTTCTTCTAGATCAGCAGTCAAGCAGAGTGGCAATCCTTGTAGCGCATCAGCCTTTACTCCTGACAGAGTTCTTAACCGGTCCAATAATGTACTGTCTTGGTAGGGTCAGAGCCCCAAGCACTTATACCCAGTAGTGACTTTGAAGTGGGGGTGACTTCAGAGCAGGCCCTTGAAGTGCACAGCTCCCTCATTCTTCCCAGACCTTGCTCTAGACTATTAGTAAGGGGTATTCAGCTCTTTGTGTGGGAAACAGGACACTGCCTATTCAGGTGTGTCAGCTCCCCCCTCTCTTCCTGCCCAGGAAGAGCTATCAGAATGCAGGTGAATGCAGATGAGCTATCTGTCACACCTACCCCTACTGTGTTTGTGGCTGTCTAGAGGGAATGCAGAAAGTGTAGCTGTCACCCACCCCCGATGGGTATTGAAGACAGGTTGCAGGCACCCAGAGCAGTAAGAGCAGAGAAATGCCCACTTTCTGAAAGTGGCATTTCTAAAATAGAAATGTTAAATCCAACTTTACCAGTAAAGGGGATTTATCATTACCATTTCAAAGATATGAGACATGATACAGCTATTCCTTTCTGATCAGGAATTACAGCTTAAAAGTGTATTAAGGAACTCCCAATGCTAACATATGAGAGGAGTAGGCTTTGCAGTAGTACCAGGACATACAAAACATATATTCCCCCTTTTTTTACACATTAGTCACCCCCAAGGTAGGCCTTAAATAGCCCATTGGGCAGGGTGCTGTGTAAGTAAAAGGTAGGACATGTACTTTTAAGTCTTGGCAATTAGTTTTAAATGCCAAGTCGAGGTGGTAGTAAACTGCACACACAGGCCATGCAATGGCAGGCCTGGGACAGGTTTGGAATGCTACTTGTGTGGGTGGCACAATAAGTGCTGCAAGCCCACTTGTAGAATTTAGGTTACAGGCCCTGGGTATATGATATGGGAAACTACCATTACAACACAGGCATTACAACGCATCTTTTACATCACAGAGGACATATCAACATATGCTATTACTATGCAGATGTCATTACCAATCCATTTTATTGTTAGTTTAATAAGTACGTTATTATAGTTAAATAATGTAATAAAAAATGTATGTTTAATTTTTGGGGATAAGTTTTGTGTTTGTAAAAGTAATTTTTAATATATAATGAACGGTTGTGAGGGAAATAGAAGTCTTGGTTGGGAGAGTGTTTTAATACCCAGGTTTTAATTTTAATACCTGTGTATTAATTTATTATACGTTTTTTTAAAGATATTTAGTATAAAATGAATGTCAAATACTCTTGGGGGTGTCACACCCACCCTCTGGCAGAGGATGTGTGGGAAATAGGGGTTTTGGGCATGGGAAATAGGGGTTTGGGGCAGGGTAGAGAATAAATATCATGTATTAATTTTAATACCTGAGTATGTGTTTACATTTATAATATCAATATTATTATTTTATAAATAATTTAAAAAATCAATCTTGGGGGTGTAACACCCACCCTTTGGCCTGGGATGTTGGGCAAATAGGGGTTTTGGGTGGGGGAGTGTATTAATTCCCAGGTATCAATTTTAATATCTGGGCATTAATTTATTTTAATTTTTTATATTAATCTTTCTAATTAAAAAGAAAATACTAAAACATATTCTTGGGCATGTAACACCCACCCTATGGCACAGTATGTGAGGGAAATAGGGGTTTTGGTGGGGTGGTGTATAGATACTTGCATATTAATTCAAATACCTGGGTAATAATTTGATGTAAAAATTAATAAGCATATTATTAATTTTAATATAATACCAAACAATACTCTTGGGTGTGCAACAGCCACCCTCTGGCATGGGATATGAGGGAAATAGGGGTTTTGGGTGACGGAGTGTGTTAATGCTCTGATATTAATTTAAATTCCTGGGTATTAATTTGTTATAAATATTTGTTAATATCATTATTTTTAAAATAATTCCCCAAAATACTCTTGGGTGACAAACCCCCATTCTCTTTTATGGTATGTGAGGGAACCGGGGGTTTTGGGTGGGCATGTGTATTAATACTCCGGTATTAATTTAAATCCCTGGGTATTCATTTATTTGAATTTTCAATGTTAATATAATTAAAAACAAATCTTAATTTATTTAGTGGAGATTATGGGTTGCATACTTTACTACAAAGATAGAGAGGAGGGAGATAGTTAGATGCATGTTAGTAGTAAGCTGTATTTTTTAATGTCTTTATCACTTTTTCATTCCTATGCAGCCTGTGGTTGTAGTCCCACGTCGGGTTGATTCTTTTTTTTTCTTCAATTTTTTGCAACGTGTTTTTAAAACTAAGTATACAGTATTCACAACACTGAAAACATGTAGGAGTAAGAACAAAATGGATGCCCTAAATTGGCTATTGGTTTTTGGCATCATTTTGAATTAATTTTTCCCTGGATGTTTTGTTTAAACAAAACAATTTGACTATGTGTACCATTGGATTTTGGGACATCGCTTCGAAGGATATGGATGGAATACTATCATGTGGACAGTGGATTGGATAAATGGATTTGTTGTTGCGTTTTTTTTTTTAAATCCACTTTTTGGGGTTTTTGGGGGTTTGCAATTTTATTTTTTATTTTTTTAGACAACACAGTAATTTTCCCAACAGTTGTTTTGTTGGAAAACATGGCTTTGCCAAACTGTGTCTTTTTGATAGTTTACAGTGGGATTTGGATGCCTTCACGGAATATGGAATTGTTACTTTGGATAATTGGAGTGCTCAAGACTCTTGGGGAAGGGTGGTTGTTTATAAATCACCAAGAATTGAAGAAAGAAGACAACTTCAGGTAAGATCCCAGACATTCCTTTAATTAAAAAAAAAAAGCCAAACTAATTTCTGAAAAAAAATGCAAAACATTAGCTAGAATAGGTGTTAGTGTTTGTTAGGAATGTAGTATGCATAGTATGCGTACAATATTGTCTAGGTAGTCTGAAACTGCCATTAATGAAAACTGTTGAATTTGACTCAATAGTCGCTCTGACATTTCTTTTGTTCTTTTTGAAAGACATGGGTTCAGACTACCTGTCAATGATTGCGCTATTCTTATTTCTTGGAAACTTTGCTCCTTTCTCAAAATTTCCAGGAATTTATAAAATTTGGAGGAGGTTTTCCGATTTATTTGTTGAAGGAGTTCTGCCATCCTTCTATGGCATTGCTAGCCTTTGCACCTCCCTCTAAGCAGGTTCTGTAACTGTTCCACCATTCAACAGGGAACTTTGACTTACTCCTGCAACCCAACCTACTTAGATAACCAATCCAACTGTCCTTAAAGTAATTTAGTAAGGGGGCCTATTTGTCATCATTACTTGTAAAATACTCAGATTCAGTAATTGATGTGTAGAATTAATTGCCACTGTCAGGAGATACAAAGCATAATGCAGTTAGTTTCTTTAATTCATATTGCAGTTTAATGTCTGAAATATAATCCTCAACTAAGGACGTTTTGGGGATTTTTCTCTAATATGCCTGTGAAAGTAAAAAAAAACATCCTTGAATTTGGGTATCAGGATATAATTTAGTAATGGTGTTAATCATGGGTAATTCAAAATCAAATATCACTTTTCTAGGACATTTATTGAGAGTTTTAGATTTTACCACTGTTAAGAAACTCGGTGTATGTTGAAGTTTGCCTATTAGGGAGTAAACTGTACACTAAAGGAACTGTAATGTTATTGATATTGACGTGAATAGTGTATATTTGGGTTAATTGATGGGGTGTGGATTTAAATGTCCCATTCATCATCCAAATATTACTATTTTCCAAAGTTAACAGGCTATGGGGTGTGCTAAATATTAGTATCCTTTTCTGAGGGTTTTTGTTGTCATGTAAAAGAAACGTTTCATTAGTAAAGGTTACAGTAAGTTCAGGGGAAATGTTATGGTCTGAGTAGTTCTGGGGTGTTACTCGTTGTGGGTTACTTGCCTGTTTTTTTCTTTGTATAATTCTGAGGAGGCTAGGAATTGTGATTATAGAACTTGCTATATGCATAGGAATGTTTTGGGATACCTCCCTCAAACCTGAGCCACAGGGTTCATTGGAGGTGATGAGAATCAGCAGGGTGTGCAGTTCCTAACTGGACGTGAGGGGAAAGGGAGGTCTTTCTTCGTGATGCCCTCACACACCCCGGAGGATGTCATGCTTCATCATTGGGCCTTGCTCCTCGTCGGGCCGGTGCTGCAATGCCTGACGGGCTCCCGTAAACGGGGCTCTTTGTCAGAGATCTTTTGAAGAAGCTGTTGGGTGCGTGCGGATGTGAGGGCTGGGTAGTGCATGGGTAAGTGAGATAAAATAGGTCGGGAGCAGTCCTACTCTGGTCTGGTTTATTGGCTTAGGTAGCTCGAGCCTGATTAAAAGACAGTGTGTGGGCCCTTACGTGGATTTAATGTTCCTCAAGGGCTGCCAAAGTGAAGTGGGTCAACATGTTTCGTGCCTCTTTAGCCCCTAACGGGTCTAGTGGCACTTACGTCAGGACCGGAAAAACTAAAATGTGAGTGGTGCACTACCGCCTGGTTCTGCTATTAATATGGCTAGTACCCAGAGACGGCAGGGAATACCCTAGTAGGCTTGTACTGGGGTAATAAGTAGACCTGGTTAGAAGGGGAGAAAGGGAAAAGATGAGACAACCAAGCAATAATTAAAAACAAACTTGCAAACAAGGAGAGCATCAATGGATACAAGTAATGGTTAAAACAGTTGAAATAGACCTATGGTCGGACATGCTTGTGCAGTTTGTGCACTTGTAGTGAATCTTAGTGCCTGCCAGGAGGAGTGAAATATGCTCATAAATTATCGCGTGTACTATTAACACTGGCAGCTAAATAATAGCAGGCTAAGTTCCCTGGTTAACGAGTACAAGGGGCTGCATTTACTGAACCCGTGGTGGGACCTCTTGTGCCCCGTGGAGATTCACGCCGTGTAATAGGTGACTCGGGCGTGTTGCTAGAACTCACAGATACTCACAGGTAATAGCATGCGGACGCCAAAACAGAAGTCAAAAACGTCTTAAAGAAACAGGGTTGGCATATGGTGGAAGCGTGCGACCATTACATTAGTCAGTGCACAGAGTTATCAAATGCCGTTGATGGCAAAGGCGCCAATAACGCCGTGCTATATGTCCACAAACCACAAGATAATGCTCGTCAATCTGTGCATGTGTAATCGGTGGTAGTGCCAAATGGTAAGCCGGCGGTACCCACGCTATTTGTGAAAAATTGCCGCCGTGGCATAGTACGCCAGTAGCGTCGTAGTGTGAGCTCATAGTTTAAGAAGAAGTTGTTCGGCAACGTTAGCAAGTGGTGCTAGGTGGTGCCGCCAGATAGGCCCGCAATACCGTGATCAGATGCTGTTGTAGCTGCGAATGCCAGTAACGTCGTGGTGTGTGCTTTTGTTACAAAGGCGTTCGGTACAATGTGCACGTGGCCTAGACGGTAATGCCGGCTATTGAGCGAGCGGAGCAACGTGCGCCGTTGTGACAGTTAAAATAAATTAGGGCAAGATGGCGTCCGTGGAGTCGGACGTGTGAGCTGGTCGCTCCTGGGTTACCCCGCACCTGCATGATTTGTGGCCCTTTATGTGCTTCATAGCCGTGGAAAGGCTTCCTGACAAGGAATTATCTACGGATGTGGCTGGCGACTTCGTGTTTGGTTGACCGGTAGATGAATTGCGGTGGACGGATCGTGCTCTAGCGGCTTGGAGCTGCCGCTGCCTGCCCTCGGGCGCTGACCTCTCTTGCTGTTGCGGCTGCCGCTCGGCCTTGCTCCTTCTTTCTTTTGGTTGTTTTGGAGCTGGCGTGCTGGCCTGGGGAGAGCGGGAGTGTGGACGGCGGAGACGGAGATCGGAGGAGAGGGTGTTGGCATGTCCAGGCGGACAGGAGTATCGGAGCGCTGTGTGTGCTGGTATTGCAGCGGAGATCGACTGTAAGCACCCCGGCAGCAACGAGAGAGGAAGGTACTTGATTTTTGGCTTGGAGACGGGAGCGCTACATCTAGGGGCTTCGTGGCGGCTTCTGCAGCATGCTGCTTATGGCGATGGCTGTGCTTACCGCAAGATTGTGGAGACTTCAGAGGAGTCAATGGAGTACCTTTCGATATCGCCGGTGGGGCGCCCTCACAGCTGTATCACTCTATGGTGTGCAAAGTGCTAGAAACACTGTAGTGTATGGGATGCCTCCTAAACCTGCAAAAGGGAGGGCTCGCCCTCTGGTGGACTCAGCTGGAACTGTGGGGAATAATACGACTATATGTAGCAAGACAACCAGAGCGGACACTATGTTACCTAATACATCGATGGAGAAAAGTAACAAAGACCCCACTGGTAAGCGTACTGTGCCTCTTTTGTTTTCGGGGATGAAGGAAAAGAAGAAAATTCTGCAATCACCATAAACGGAGCTACTGGATACGAGAATTTCTGATATCTCTATGGCAGCACATGCGGGGGGAAGTGATGTTATTAATGGAAATGGGGGACAGGCTACCAGTGCACAACTTTTATCATCTCAAATTGGTTTAATAGCTGAAGGTGTCACAGAAGGGCTCCGCCATGTTGCCAATGGGTCTGGTTTATATGATACAGACACTGGGACAACGGTAAAGTTAGCAAATCAAATGGGTAAATTGGTAGATATAATTAAACCAGCCCTCGTTACATATAGGGAACTGCAACCACAAAGGAGTGAAATAAATCGAAAAGAAATAGACTCTGGTGACCATTTTTTCTCTCTTTCCGATCACTCTGATTCATCTAGTAATGAACTAGAATTAGGCTCTAAATCTCAATCCGAATTACGGGGAGCTGGTGGTAGCGACATCAGCAGTGTACATCTGGAGGACTCAGAGGGAGATACGTCTGAAGACAGTCCCCGCACAGTAAGAAAAAAACAAGACTATAGAGAGGGCCCTAAATTCGTAGCAAGGGCCAATAACGGTAATACTCTACAGTGGGACCACTCCTCAGATGTTGGTATGAGCTTGGAGACTGCTAAAGGAGATCTATTGAATCCCCGGAAGAGATATCACTAGCTTTGATATATCAAACTTTAATTACCCATAGGGAGGAGACACGATCAGAGAGCCAGAGGGTACAGAGCTCTTGTCGCAAATTGCAGAACTCGGTGCGACGCATCGCTAAGACTTGCACGGATTTTACTACAAGATTCACCGAAGCTGAGGCACGTATTTCATCTTTAGAAGATGAACTTGTAGCACAGAAGGCTATCACAGAATCAATGCGGTCTTTGAAAGAGGACACTCAGTGGAAACTAACTGATTTGGAAAACCGTTCCCGGAGGAACAATCTTAGAGTTTTGCAGGTCCCGGAAGGCGTAGAGGGCAAGATCCTCGCAAGTTCATCATTGACTTATTCACCGAAGCCTTTCCTGAACTTACGCAGTGGGATTGGCACAAAGAAGTGCAAAGGGCGCATCGTTTTCCTTTTTCTATCCGCTCTGGTCCCAGTCAAGGAACTGCTAGGCCTAGAGCAATTCTAATCTCTCTTAATAATTTTTTAGCGCGCGAAGCGCTTTATGAGTTGGCCCGTCCTGATAGAAAGAGGGCCGTGAAAGGTTTGGAATTTTTTGTACGCCCTGATTACTGTCATTACACGGTAGAAAAGCGGTGGCAGCTCCGTCAACTCATTTCCTTATTCCAAGCCAAGGGGGCTCAAGCTTTTTTGCTTAACCCTGGAAAGCTAAAAGTCCTCTATAAAGATCACATTAGATTTTTTATGTCTGAGATTCAAGCCAAAGAGTATCTACAATCACTGTAATATTTAATTTTGAATTTTTTTCTTTGGTATCTTTTTGTTTTGTTTTTAGGGGCCGTATAAGTTTCTCGGGCTTCATATGCTACATGTTAGAGGACAGATATGGTATTAGTAATGATGAAGAAGCATTGACTATGAAGGGCTAATGTTTGTTCTTTGTTTTTGTATATATGGCTGTGTGGGCGGGGTCACTCGGGGGGCGGGAGCTTAGAATCACTGGGAACATCGTTCCTATTGCCTCAGTGAAGGGTGGGGGAGGGGGAGGAGGGAGGATTGGTTGGGGGGAGGGAGCAGTTTGGGTGGGGGTGGTTTTCGGGGGTAAAAAAAGAAAAACTATCCACAGTATTGGTAAGCTTGTGAAACGCAAAGACATTAGATGGTTTGTAAGAGAATGGAACAAGGGATGGTATTTAGGTTTGTTTTATGGCTAAGCTAGGGCTTCGAATGTGTTCACTTAACGTCTCTGGGCTTAATAATTATAATAAAAGGCAAAGAGTTGCGGCTGAGCTTAGGGTGATTCATCCACATTTAGTGTGTATACAAGAGACACACATACCCTGGGGAAACGTAAGATATTAGCAGAATTAGGGTACGTAGTATTGGCCATTTCACAACAAACTACTATGAATCGTGGGGTCGCTGTGCTGGCCAAACCGAATATACAAACTTCTGGACGTATGCTTGCAGATAATTATGGGCGCTGGGTAATTTTGGAATGTATTTCGGGGGATCCAGATTTACATTATGCACAGTATATGGGTCCAACTTGGGTGAAGCTTCTGTTTTTGAATACTTAAACTTGGAACTTGCAACTTGGCCCACCCCTTTAGTGTTATGTGGGGATTTTAATATTAATTTGATACATGGGGAATTACAAACTGGGATTCAAAGTTATAGTGGTAGGAAACCTAGGGTGTTCAAGGCTTTATATCATTTAATATGGGATCACGGCTTAGTTGATGTTAGGGGATCACTTAAAACACCCAATTCTGGCTTTACGTTTTATTCTCATCCTCATGGCAAATTAGTGCGGCTTGATTACTTTTTTATTTCACCTCTTTTATTGACAAAAGCTCAAATATGGGTTTATCCCCGAATTACATCTGACCATGCTCCAGTTGTCTTAGACATTCCAGCGTTGGGTACTAGCTTAGTTCCAAGAGAGTTTACCTTTGATAGAAAACTCCTTTTTGATAACTCTTTCACTGAGCAAATGAGGAATTGGGTTAGAGAGTTTTTCTAGATAATCGCTACTCTACTAGCTGTGGGAATGTTTGGGACACCTTCAAAGCTTGTTTCAGAGGGGAAGTCTTAAGCTTCGGACTATATAAACAAAAACAGGCTAAGCGCATGGTTGAGGAGCTGTACAATAAATTCGAAAATCGCCGAAGAAAATTTAACATGTGGAATCTTGTCAGGTAGTAATAGTATTGAATTGCAAACAACAGTTGCCAGATGTAAAGCCAACATTAATAGCATATGGAGTAAGGAAATTGCCTCTAAATATCAGCTTTTTAAGAAAGATCGTTACGAATATGGCGAGGCGACAGGGCGCTGTTTAGCTCAAAGATTACGCGCTAAAGAGGCCTCACAAAGAATAGATGGTTTGCGGAATACTATTGGTGGGTTGGTAAGTGATCCCCGGGAGATTTTAGAGGTTTTTCATAGCTTTTATCAAGAGCTTTATACAGATGGAGAGCTTTTGGGCTCTTGGACGTTCAATTGCAGCAGTTAGCTCATGGAAAAGCAGATAGATTAGATAAACCTATCTCAATGGAAGAACTGGAACAGGCTGTTAATGGTCTGTCACGGGGTAAAGCCGCGGGTCCAGACAAGCTATCATCTGAAATCTATTAGCTTTTTTTTTCAAGAACTTAAAACTGATTTTTTGTCTGTCTGTCAGGCTGCTCAAAAAGGTGTGGCACCACAATCATGGGATGTGGCCAATATCATTGTTTTTAAAAAGAAGGGTAAGCCGTCAGATCTTCCGGGTTCCTATCGTCCAATATCACTCACAAATTGTGACGGAAAGATATATGCAAAAATTCTCGCGAACAGATTGGCTAAGGTTATATCCCCTTTAGTCTCACTTAGACAACATGGATTTATTCCTGGCAGGGGGACGGTAAACCATGTAGCTAGAGTCATTACTATACTCGGCATTGCTCAAGTGGAGGCTAGAGATGTAGGAATTGTACTACTTGACGCTGAGAAGGCGTTCGATCGCGTGTCCTGGAATTTTCTTTGGGAAGTTTTAGTTATGATGGGTTTTCCTCAGGGATATATACAAGCACTGCAGGTTTTATATCGTTCTCCTGTGGCTCGGATCTGTGCTATGGGCTTAACATCTAAGGAAGTTCGTATTACTAGAGGCACACGTCAGGGCTGTCCTTGCTCCCCGCTTTTGTTCGCGCTTTACATTAATCCTTTTTGGATATGCTTGAGCGGAGCACAAAGATAAGACCGTTTACGGTGGGGCAAGATCAGTTCCGTGTCTTGACATATGCGGATGATATAGCTATAATCACATCGGATCCAGGGATGGCTTTACCCGAAATTGAAGATCTTGCATATGTATTTGGGTGTATGGCTGGCTATAAACTTAACACCTCTAAGACCCAGATTCTATGCACTAATCAGATTATTAATAATGACACTAGAGTTGTTAAGGAAGCTATATATTTGGGTATCAAGATTCGGGTCTGTTTGAAGGAGTTAGTCGACGTTAACTGTAGAGCCATTTTTGGAAATATTAAACAAGTGCTTGAGCGGTGGCAATGTCTTCATCTGACCTTGGTTGGTAGAGCCAATGTGCTTAAAATGAACATTTTGCCGAAAGTTTTATATTTTTTCAGAGAGGTGCCTTTGGAAATACCTTTGTTGCATCTACGGCAATTACAATCTGTGTGTTCTAAATTTTTGTGGGCTCCGGGGAAACCGCGCAGAGCGGTTCGATATATGACACTACCTCGAGATAGAGGGGGATGGGTAGTTCCTGATTTTGTTTTATATTATTATGTGTGTATTCTAGTTAATGCTCGTATTTTGTTAACCGGAGAAGAAGTAGATAATCCTGCGGAGGCCCCGTCAATATATCAGATGGTACTTGGTACTCAGGCCAAAAACTGTCTATTTCATAGAATTGATGGCAGTTATTATAAGAGGACACGGTTCAAGATCTTGTGGGCAGTTTTTAAGGTCTGGAAAATAATTCGAAAGAATTTACAGATTGAGGGGCTTTCCTTTTATACTCCCCTGTCGGCTGTAGGGATCCTTCCCTCGATATTTCAAGATTATGTCACTAGGAAATGGAGATTATCTGGTATCACACAACTTGGACATTTCACGAGAGCCGGGGGCTGCTGTTTTCTTTCTCTGAATTGGCTGATAAATATCAAATTCCAAAATGCCAATTCTTTAAATATCTTCAGATACGTGATTTTCTGAATAAACATACTACGGTGTTAAAACCAGATAAGATAATCGAACTTATTAGATCTCAAGCAAGAATTGGCGTCTTCTACAAAGCACTACAATCTGTTAAAATTGATGATCTTGAGAAACACAATCTTAAGTGGGAGGAGTCTTTTGGAATCTCAGGTGTGTCTATAGAGGACTCAATTGATTTGGCAGGAAAAATATTCATGGCCGCAAACCTAAAGACACAACATTACAAAACGATATTTAATTTATATCATACTCCGGCAAAGATGAAGGTAGATATGATGGGAAATGTTTTCGCTGTGGCGTTGATGATGCCGATAGTCTACATATCTTTTTCTCATGCACTAATTTGGTTTTGTATATACAACATATTGAGAGGTTTTTATCAGAGGTTACTGGAGTGGGTATAGTGATTTCGGCCCCTGTTATGTTGTTAGGCACTGGTGAGGAGTTGGGACAAGGGACACTGATGTATAAATATAGGTATCTTATTTTTGTGGCTATGGGGGTAGCACGGTTATGTATTGCCTCTCTATGGCTTCATCCAGAGGCACCCTCTTTTGAAATGTGGCGTGCTAGGTTTTATAGTATATTTAACCTGGAGTTTAGTCTGTATTCGCTTAAGGGTTCAAGGAAACGAGAATTAGGTATGCAAATATGGGGCTCTATGCTTGATCATTTTTCTTACTGATATTATAATCTGTTATATTTTTCTTTTTTCTTTTCTGATTTTGTTTTTTGTTTCGATTTGATGATTGAAATGGGAATGAAATGATATGTATTGTATTTTGTATTGGATGATTTGACATGACATATTGGTTTAGTTCTGTATTTGTTTTTTATCTGTTTTTTATACTGTGGATTTTTAATAAAAAATTTTTTTTAAATAAATTACAAACAAGACACCAACTATTTGCAAGAAATCATGCCTGAAGGTACTCACCCCTAGAACCCAAGCTTAGGGCTGGCGGGGGAGGCAGAGCCCGTCGTTGCTCTGTAGCTGCGGAAAATAATAAGTGTGAGTGGCCTGTGAGCCAGTGGTCTTTCGCTTACCGGGAAAGCAGGAACCTCCGTGTCTCAGAATACTCACAGTGGGATGCTGGCGACTTGCTTTTCTCCTACCCTGTGCTCCGGGCCCCGTAACGCTCGCTTCCGGGTCCCGGCAATTTATAGGAACGTCAGGAGTGTGGAAAGGCTAGAGAGTTAACTCCGGCGGCCATCTTGGGTGTGAGAATCGAGTCAGCTTTATTGAGACACTCGTAAAGGGCCATGGACTCATGTGTAGCGCTACACTGTGGGTGCGCATAAGAGATGTTGGATTGTGATTAAAGCCAAATGGAGGTGATGCCAAGGTTTTGATTTGCTGGATGTTCTCTCTAACCTCAATCTCCATTGCAGAGGCAGAGTGGTTATGCTTGGTGGTTTTTTCAACAATGTCACCAAGAGTAACCGCTCTGCTTGTGCATTGGGATGCATATTACTGCAAACACCTCCAATGATTCCTGGGCTCTGTTAATCTCTCCTTACAATAAAGGTAGCCACCGTGCTTTAGCAGTTGATTGCCTCTGTTAGGCTTGATGTAGGTTGCCTCTCATACTGTTGCCATATTGAATTTGTCTGTAAAACAGTGTAGAAAAAGTAATTTTGTGTTAGAGTGTTTACAAATAGAAATGTTTATTACTTATAACCTGTAAAGAAAATGTGGTTAATGTTTCTTGACTGCCTACTGCCTTTTGTAAGAACATGTTCTTTATTCTATTGCTGGACTCAGACTTTGCCAACTATGATTTTGCACTGTGATTTGTAGTTTGCGCCTGTGAATAGAAAGGCAGGTTTTTAAAATTGTTAATGCCTGTGTTTTTACCTTTGTTAGTTTCTTCGGTCTTTTGGTGGTTCAGGTATTCTTCCAGTTGATATTCTTGAGTTGGATTATTTACTTCTGGGGGTGGTTGAGTTAGCCTGTAAGGATGTTAACATAAGGAGAGATATTCAAATTTATTGTTATCTAAAGTACAGCCTTTTTAAAAATTGTTTGCTATCTTTTTTTTTAAACTTATGGTTGTTTGTATTCATTTGGGTACTTAAGAGAATTTTTTGGGTTAGTTTGTGTAGAAAAACTAGGTTTTGCAAACATTTTACCTCTCAAAGTCTTTTACTTTTTGTACAATGCTGGTGTAGATGGATTTGAGTCCTGATGATGTTTTTGTTTTGTCCTTTTGGATGGGTAAATTGCAAGTCCTGTGAAAGAACATGAAAATGTCTGTATGTTTTACTGTAATGCCTTACATTCCATGGCCAATAACTGACAAGCACCTTCCCTGAGGTAAGCACCCGGTCGAGTAGGAATAGTATTTTTGCCCCCAGCACTGACCAGCACCTTCCCTGAAGAAATAGTAATTTGCCCCCTACCACTGACCAGCACCTTCCCTAAGGCCAGCACAGAGCGGAGTTGGAATAGTAATTGCCCCCCCACCACTGACCAACATCTTCCCTGAGGGCAGCACCCAATGGTTTTGGAATAGTATTTTTGCCCACCAACAATGACCAGCACCTTCCCTGAGGCCAGCACCCGGTGGTTTTGGAACTGTAATTCTGCCCCCCACCACTGGCCAGCACCTTCCCTGAGTCCAGCACCCGGTGTAGTTGAACATTTTTTTTCATTTAGTTAAAAAAATAATTTAATTCATACTTAGTGTTTTGCCTCCAGGTAATGTACTTTAATTATGAAGCAGTTGGTTTATGTTCAAAATCTGTGAATTTGCCAGATATTTAAAATTAATATTAGATTTGGAAATTATTGGTGCTCTTAGTAGGTGTGTTTTATGTTAACGTTTCACTTACTTGAGTCAGTAAGTGGCAGTGTCTTTACAGGAAACTGTCCTTTTTCTCCTCGCACTTCAGCAGCATGTGGTCACCAGGGAAGTCAGTTTACCACTAAGCACAAAATGGTGGTTTGCTGAATTTATACGTTTTTACAGGTTTTTGAAAATTTTAAAGAAAATATGTGTTGGAATGTATTTTTTCGCGTGATTCAGAATCTGACAGAATGTATGTTTATTATGTATTGTGAAAAAAAGGGTTCCTTTTGTTCCTTTTTAGAACGACAGCCATTTTGTGTAGACCTTGGCTGTACTAGTAGAGTGAAAATAGAGAAGGACACCAATGTTGTTGCTTTTGGAATGAACACGCTTCTTTTCCAATTGCCAGTACAGTGTTTTAACATAGGAAATTTTACTGCTTTTTAGGAGTACTTTACTTCTGGAAACGTTTTGCAATTTTGACGGTTGTGTTCTGTAAATATTTGTAAACATTTTTCCAGGATTTTTGGTGAGGAGTTGTTGAAAAATCGTATTTCGTAGGTTTTGTAACATGCATTGTAATAGCATACGTTGTAATGTTACGCTTGATAAAGGTATGCATTGCAAATGCACTTTTACTGTACGTCCATGGGGATACATTGTAATGGTATGTGTTGTAAAAAAATGTGTTGTAAAGGCAGGCGCATTGTAAATTCCACGTTGTAAAAGCATGCGTTGTAATGGTAAGTGTTGTAATGTCATATTCTATGGTATACCACTTTACAAGGGACTTGCAAGTAAACTAAATATGCCAATCGTTTATACACCAATGTTACCATGTTTAGGGGAGAAGCGCATGTACTTTAGCATTGGTCAGCAGTGGTAAAGTGCTCAGAGTCATAAAGCCATTAAAAAGAAGCTCAGGAAAAGAAGAGGAGGAAGTAAAAAGGTTTGGGGTGACTCTTCATAGAGGGCTATTGTCCAACATTTGAATAGTAATGATGGTTAATAATCTAAAAAAAACATATAAGGGCTACTATAATAGAAAATAAAATATTATATTATTGGAGGTGCAAATGTAAGAGTAAAGGCGAATCCTTCTGGGTACATAAAAGTGAAGAACGACCACATCTGAGAAATATTTGCCAGTCCCACCTAGCAATACCAGCTAATAAACTCTTCTTTCCAATTTGAAGTGATTGATTTAACAGCAGTAGATAAAAGGGAATCAAAGGGCTTACAGTAAGCAGAAGATCATAAGTGTTTGAGAGCTTAAGATTTATAAATAAGTACATTAAATGATAAAGGCAATTGAAAATTAAAAATCTGTATAATAGCCCATATTTCTGTCCAAAATATAAAAATAACAGGGCAATCATAAAGTATGTTTTAGATTCCCCAAAGTAGTTTTACAGTGCCAGCAATTTTGTGTATGAATTAATTTTTTATTAAGCATTTTAACCGGAGACCAAAACCATTTGTATAAAAGGTATAAATTAGTTTGTATGAGAGTAGCCGGTAGAGAGCAGCTGGTTGTGAGCTAGCAATATTACATGACCAAATAGATTTCCATTGTACAATAGAAGAACGATTATCGAAATCAGAAGACCATTTTTGAGCGAGATTAGCAAAACGGGAGTAAATAGTGGTGATTTTTTATATGCTTTGGAAGCTATGTATCCTGATCAACTGAAGAGGCTTGTACAAATTTCCATAATAGATATCTTTGCAGATGGTATTGAATTGACATATGTATTAAGGAGAGCATTACAGAGCATTACAGAGCAATTCATATTTAGAGAAGTCTGAGGGAGGTGACATTTTGTTCTTAATTCAGTAAAGGAATAGAACATTTCTTCTTGGCAAATATCACTAATGTAAAAGGTACCAGTGTTAATCCGTGCATTCCAAAAAGATATATGTTTGTCGAGTTTCATGTTGGGGTTGTGCCAAAGTACATTTATTTTTAGGAGATCTAATATTAATATCTAATTTGTCATGAAAAGATAATAGAGCAGGATTAATTGCATTAATGTTTGCCATGGTAAAAAAATCAGGTGAAAGAAAGGGCTATAAATGCCATATAGGGCCAATAACTTGAAACCATAATGAACTTTGAGCAATAAGAAAAGACATATGGTATTTCTTAGGTTCTGGTAATCGAACACTGCTAATCCATGCAGGCTTGTTGTTCAGATGATCCTATTAAATAATGTAATAAAGAAAGTGGAGGGGGAACAAATCGGTAACATAGATAATGTGTAGAGAATTTGGGGAGTAATAACCATTTTAATCACTTCGATATGTCCCCACCAATTCAAGTGAAGGGTTGACCATTTATCAAGTTTTTCTTTAGTATTAGTAAACATTTTGGGGCAATTGATATCAATTGTAACTTTAGTGAAATTGGAAAATGTAAGGTAGTAGAGTTTCATAAAAATTGTGTATCTGCTATGATAGTGGGAGTACTAATTATTTAGTGGGAAACATTCTGTTTAATTGAGGTTTAAAGAATAACCAGAAATTATTACATATTGATCAATAATAATATGAAAATATGAAAAATAATAGGTACCGAAATAGGAGGATCATTGACATATATCATCAGCATATGCTGAAATGTTTAAAACTGTATTCTTTAAAACAATTCCAGTATATTCTTTATTGTTCCAGAAGGAGCATGAGAGAGGTTCAATAACAATAACAAATAAAAAGGGGAACATGGACAACCTTGTCTAGTACCTCTCTGTAAATTAAATGAAGAGGAAAGGAAACTGACGATCACCACCTCCGTAAATTCCTTTGACATTGCACCACCATTTAAAAATTCATTATGTAACACCACCAAAAAATCAACGAGCTGCACAGCGAATATTTTGTAGAACTCAGTATGCCATCGCTGCCGCTAGCTTTGGCGTTAGGGAGAAGCATTATGGCATCTGAAATTCCCCCCCTCGCGTAACAGAAGCTTCGATCATCCCCTGCAAATCCCTTTCTAGGGAAAGGAGTTTAATGGAATGGAAAAAAGTCTTGATTTCGCCAGGCAAGGGGTTACAGCTAAAGGTACACAGATGCACATAATACTCCAGAAATACCCTGCTTATCCGGTCTGAATCTGTTACTATACAATTATGCTTCACATCTAAACTTTCTTTGATAATCCCTTGGTTGCTTTTCATTCTTAATGACCATGCCAGAAGGCGACCTACATGCTCATTCTCCTCATAATATTTTTGAAAGCAAGTCTCCTGATTTACTATATCTGACTTGCCTCCGCCAGATTACCGTTATATGTATACATATATATGTATGTAACCTGAGGTCTGCTCTCCTGGCTTGCTCTAGTTCATATTGCAAAGCGGAAAGTTCCTAAAATCTAGCTCTATTAATTTGGGTGGTATAAGAAATGGCCTCCCCCTGTATAAAAAATTGACACACACCCCCAGACAAAGTGATTGACTGCTGTGTTGACATTTCGCTGAAAACATTCCGCTAATGCTGCACGCATAATTGTGACCCAGCCCTTTTGCATTAGAAGAGATTTATCTAGAAACCTTTGTGGCCTTTCTTTCCAGCGGGCCAGTTATTTTTAAGTCAACATGCCGAACTGAATGATCTGAAAATGGATTTGAAAGAATGCTTGAACCTGACTTTCTCCAGTTATGAGATATTAGAAAGTAATCAATATGCGTCGCTGAGTTGAAACGTTTGGAAAAGCAAGTAAACTCCTGTCTTGTAGGATGATCGACTCGCTAGGGATCAATCAAGGCGAAGTCGCGCACTTGACTAGCCAGGGCCTGTGCTGCTTTCGGTATTTCTGATATTTGTTTAGATGGGAACAATCACAGCCCATTTGCTGAATAAGTTTAAAATCTCTCCCAAGAAGTATTAGTCCCGTGAGAGGCGTTAGAATGTTAAACATTTCTTCAAGTGGAGTTCCATCGCCTTCTATAGGTCCATATAAGCTGATTAAATGCATAACCTGGTCATATATCTTTAGTCTTACCATGATCCACCTAGTGCTGGGATCAAGCGTCACCTGTATCCCTTCACCCACAAACTCATTTGGGAATAAAATAGCGACCCCCCCTTACCGCATCATTTGCTGATGCAAAAAAAAGTCTGCGATATAAATCTTGGCATCTTCAGTGGTTTGACTAATGCTTTTAAGTGCGTCTCTTGAAGCAAAATTACCGGAGCACTTGACTTCTTCAACCATGATAAAATAGATCAAAATTTATTCTGATTGTTAATACCATCGGTATTATATGAGACTATTCTAAAAGTTTCCATTTATGAGATACGGTAATAGCCAAACAAGTGTTCTCCATGGATATCCTCTGCCCCCAAGTCACACCTAATTCTCTGGAGCCTATTCATACATAAATACAACAAGTTTCTATGACATATGCAATCCTAATTATTGATTTTTTTTACTAGGGCTCCCCCCACCCCCATGACCCTTCTCATCCCTTGACCTTCCTTCGTCCCTGGAGCCCTCTCCACCAGGGGTTCCTAGGAATGTTCCCCTCCCTTCCACCGTTCGTGCACCCCTTCCTCCCCTCCATCACCACCCCCCGTTCCTGAGTTGAGGGCTCTGTGACATGGCGCCCAAGACTGTTTAGGGCAGCTGACGGTGAATTCTGTAATGCTTGGCCCTAATTCAAAGAAGAATCATCAAAGAGAGCTAGAATCAACATTCTGCAACCTTTTCAACTAAAAGAGAAAAATGAGCGACATATTATTTGTTGACCCTGCCCTCTCCATTGCTGCAGAGAGTGGAGAAAGTCCTGTGCCTGTTCAAGAGACAGAAAAACGTGGGCTTTCTCCTTATATAAAACTTTCAGCTTTGATTGTTGAATGATGCCTGTTAGAGTGCAGAGATTCTGAAAGTAATTAATCATGCCTCTAAATTCTTTGCGTCATCATGCAGAGAATGTGGACATGTCAGAAAATATCTTAAAAGAGAAGTTATCTGGAGTCTCGTATGTTTTGTCTCCGATTGTGCTGGCCAAAACGTGTTCCTTGACCCTGAAATCTCCGAAATTAATTGTCAGAGGGTACTTTGCATTGGGATGCAGAACTGCTGGGACTCAATGACCCAGTGTGATTGTCAGGTCTATCTTTTGAGCAGCAGCCTCAGGACATACATATTTAAGAATAAGACCTGTTACTACAGCGGCTACTGACTGGCCATTCATATGTCCTTCAGGTATTCCTGTGAATCTCAGATTAGGTTGCAGCGATCAGTTCTCTGCATAGTCAACCTTTATCTGAAGCTCGGTCAATTCGGTTTGTAAGTTAATCACCTGGGCTACTTGGTGTGACTTGACGTCTTCAAGATCAGAAATCCACTGTTCTGCCCCAGAGATTCATGTAGTAAGATGTTGTATATTGGCTTGAATTAAGCTTAGCTGTATCTGTTTTTTGTGCGCCTCTTCTTAAGAGATTTTCATATCTTTTTGTACTTACAAAATCTGCTGAAAAGTAGATTCGTTAAGTCTGGTTGGAGTTCGCCCATCCCAAAATGTTGTCCTTGCACTTTTAATCTGATGAAGTTTTGACGCTGCAGCTAGTGCTTCATTGGCAGTTGACCCCTTGCCTGTGTACTTTCCCATACCCTAGGTAATGAAGGCTGATCTACTGCACTGACTGCCGTACCCACGATGGTGGCACCTCCCTACCCTCCTGAAATTGCGCTTCCTTTAGGAAGCATAGGACCTGCTTCCTTGCATTGTTCCTTAGTGCTAGTGCCTGAGAATATGGGATATGCTAGTAGTTGCTTGCTTCCTGACAGGCAATCTAAATGTGTTGGATTCCCTAGTCTTGAATATACTTGTGCTTAGTGCATCAGAAGGCACATCATCTGTAAAGGGAGTGGGGTCCAATTTGTTCAGCGGAGCTGCTGCCCAGAGGAGCTGCTCCCCAGATGACACTATCCTGAGTCTCATTCGGCAAAAGGGAAAACAATTTCACGGTATGTGAGCAACCAATATTCAGCAAGGCGCCCCCGGAATCCATTAAAATTCTGTAATGCTCTCAGGATAGGGCTGCTGCCCTTAAGTGTCATCTGGGTAGCAGCTCCTCGATTCTCCGCTGAGCACATTGGACCTCACTCCCTGTACAGAGGTCAGAGGAGCTCTTCTCCATCATCAAGGAATATGCCAAACCCAGCAGTGAAACAACAGACTTTACACCCTCCCAAGACCTCTGCACCAGTCTCAGCACCTTTTTTCACCTCAAGATTAAGACGCTCTACGACAACTTCAACAACCAAGACCTCTGCTCCGCTCCAGCTCCCCCCAGCAACGCCATCCATCACTTGAACCCCGCTCATGACAGAAGACACCTTAAAGACCATGAAGAGCATCCACTCTGGAGCACCCTCAGACCCCTGCCCTTCCCACATCTTCCACAGAGCTGTTACGGCCATCGCGCCCGAACTACCCCAGATGATCAACTTCTCCCTCAAAACCTCCACATTCTCCGATGACTGTAAACACGCCAAAGTCAACCCCCTCCTGAAGAAACCCTCAGCAGACCTGACGGACCTCAAGACCTTCAGGCCCATCTCCCTGCTTCCATTGGCAGCCAAGGTCAGTGAAAAGGCAGTCAATACCCAGCTAGCAAAATCATCTAAGCCAACAACGTCCTGGACATCTCCCAATCTGGATTTCGCAGCAACCACAGCACAAGACCGCCCTACTCGCCACCACCTACGACATCCGCTCCCTCCTCAACCTGGGCCAAATGGCAGCCTTCATCCTTCAACACCGTCTCCCACCGCACACTAGCCACCAGACTCCACAACACTGGCGTCCGCGGAAAGGCCCTCGACTGGATATGCTCATTTCTCACATACAGAACTCAGTGAGTCAGACTCCTGCCCTACCTCTCGGATCCAACAGAGACCAGAAGCGGAGTACCTCAGGGATCTTCCCTCAGCCCCACCCTCTTCAATATCTACATGGCCCCCCTTGCAACTATCGTCAGAAACCACGGGCTCAATGTCGTCTCCTATGCCGATGACACACAGCTCATCTTCTTCCTCATCAAACAACCCATCGTCACCAGGCCCAACTTCCAAGAAGGGATGAAAGCCGTCTCCACCTGGATGAAGAAGGGCTGCCTAAAACTCAACTCTGAGAAAACAGAAGTCCTCATCCTTCGCACCACCCCCTCCGCATGGTATGACACCTGGTGGCCCCCTGCCCTCAGAAACCCCCCCACCCCGACAGACCAAGCACGAAACCTCAGCATCATACTAGACTCATCGCTCATGATGAACTGCCAGGTCAACGTCGTATCCTCGGCCTGCTTCAACACCCTCCACATACTCCGAAAAACGTTCAGATGGATCTCATCCGAATCCAGAAAAACGGTCCTGCACGCCCTCATCAGTAGCAGACTGGACTACAGCAACGCTCTCTATGACAGAATCAACAAGAAACTCATTTGCAAGCTCCAGACTGTCCAGAATGCCACAGCTAGCAATCCCCCATCACAACTACATCACCCAACACCTCAGCGATCTCCACTGGCTTCTCATCGAAAGGAGAATAACCTTCAAGCTCTTTACTCACGCATACAAGGGCCTCCACAACATAGGACCAGCATACATAAACAACCGCCTCTCCTTCCTCGCACCCAAGAGAAATCTCTGATCAGCTTACCTCTCTCTAGCCACCATCCCATGCATCTACAAGATCAGAACGAGAGGAAAGTCCTTTTCCTACCTCGCAGCCAAGACCTGGACCGACCTCCCTCTCCACCTCCGGCTGATCCCTACACTGCTTCAGTTCAGGAAGGACCTCAAGCCCTGGCTCTTCAGATGACCCCAGCACTCAACGGAGCCACCCACCCAGTGCCTTGAGACCCTGGCAGGTGAGTAGCTGCGCTTTTCAAACCCATGTTTGATTGATTGATTGATTGATTGATTGATTGATATGCATTCACGATGTCTTGGGCTGTATGATGAATTAGGGGCGTACGTTCTTAGCTGACGTGTCTCTTGATAGCCTCTTCATAATTTTCCAATAGCTGTGCTAGAGGGATGCTTGCGGGAGATGCAAGTCGCACACGTAACTACACAGTCCACTTCCGCAACCACCCATCGGTTCCTCTAACAGAGTAAGGCCTAGTGCCCTTTCCCCAGGGTGCATTTAAAATTAACTGTTATGAGGGCTGTCTAACCAACACCAAATGTAATCTTCGTAGCTGGTTACTGTTTAGTAGCATACATGTACAGTAGTTATGCAGCTCTCTGCTTGCTGCCTATTCCACCACTGCCGTATTTTCCTGATTGATGTGATTATAGTAACAATTTTTTGTGAAAAGAACAGTTTCTGTGGGCAGCACACTTAATTTGCCATGCTTATTGTGCAAGGGAGCACTTAGATGCTTGGGCTTCTTCTGGAGCTATTGTCGCACCCACTTTCGCTTCCTCTGCCATGCTATTCAAGCTGCTCCTACTCGCAGCATTGGTGATGTCTGAAGGCATGTAGAGGCATCCTAGATACAAGAGAAATGCCTTGCTCACCTCACATTCTCCTACTAGTTTTTAAATGGCGGCGAAATTCCAAAGGATTTTACGGAGACAGTGATTGTCAGTTTCCTTAAAAAAGACAAGCCCGCGGAACAGCCAGGGCCTTATCGCCCTATAAGTCTTTTAAACTCTGACTATAAAATTTTGCAAATATTATTAGCTAAGGCTAACTCCTGCAGCGTTGACAGTGGTACACCGGGATCCGATTATTTTTTTTGCCTGGTAGAACCTTATCAGTAAATACCAACTTCCTCATGCAAGCAATTGATTATCACTCCAACAATAAGGTCGAAGCAGCTATAATTATGTTATATGCTGAGAAGGTGTTCGACCGTGTGCAGCAGGAATTACTATTTGCGATTCTCCAGCGCTTTGGATTTCCTCCTAAATTGATTGCACTGTTGGAAAATCTATATGCCAAAGCGGAGGCAAAAATAGTGATCAACACACAGTCGGCAGGAATCATCTCTATTTCCCGAAACATGCGGCAAGGGTGCCCAATGTCACCTGTACTATTTGCCCTCTTTGTCAAGCCCTTAGCGGCGGCTCTTAGACAAGATTCGGAGACTCTTCCAAGTGCCTGAAAATAGAATATATTTGCAGACGATATTATTTTATATTTGGCAGGAACAGCCTGCAGGAACAGTCTGCAATCTAGAAAATCCCTTTTGTTGAATTCATTGAATTCAGGCATTTTCGGAGATGGGTATTATAGGATCAACCAGGAAAAGTCTGACGCGCTTTTATACTACTGTTCTTCTACGATTCTCCCCATCGAAATGCAGTATAATTTTTTTGATATGTCGCCCTATAAGGTACTTGGGGATCTTTGTCTCACATGATTTCTCAGATTTGTTTAAATTATACCACTATTATTAGCAAAGTTTGTGGACTGCTAAATAGTTGGCAGAATCTACCTCTGTCCATTATTGGATGAGTAGCAATTATCCATATGTCCATTCTTCCTCTATTTATTTGTCTTTGTCTTCTCCTATGTAGTCATTTTAGTAAAGCAGTCCTTTTTTGTGGAGGTTGACCAATTGTTGGGGCAATTTTTATGGCAAGGGAAAAAACCCAGCACTAAATTACTGACGCTTCAGCTGCCAGTAGCGGACGGTGGCTTAGCAGCACATCCCTGTGTGCGCAAATATGATCAAGCTACCTTTCTTGATTGACTCAATCATGCAGTAGTGGGGGAGCCCTCCTCGACTTGTTTTTATCTTCAGCAGATGCTGGTGGAGTATGGAGTTCAGCTACTATCTTTTCTCAAGATCGTGAAGCTGCCCAAACGCTCTCGGTACAAACTCTTGCATACTATAGCTAGGAGATTTAAGCAACTCCAAGAAGAATATCAGTTCCCCCTGACCCACCCTTTGATACCTTTAAGCGAATGTGGATTAATAGGCTTATCCCTTCAGAATAACTCTATTAAGAAATGGGAGAAGGTTAAGTATCACACTCTAGGTAAATTTCTTTTGGCAGGACAACTCAAAACCTGGTAGCAGGTAGTGATGGATAGGGAAAATATTGCATCTGATCTTGTGTTTTCTTATTTTCAAATCCAGGAACACCTTGAGACATGTCCAGACGTCTAGCGCAATCAAGGAACATATCAGTAAAGCACATTTTGTGGACAAATTGATAGGGAAAGGCAGTTGGTACCAAATTCTAAATTTGTATCCCTACGAGTCAACTGCTCTAGCAGCTTTTCCTCTTTTGTACAGTATACTGAAGGGAAGATGGATCACTCAAGTTGGGGTAGATACAATCTTATGGCCTATAAGGCTGTGCATGTAGCACATTTTAAACATGTGGCCTTTTACTCAAAATGGGCTCTTTATTATGCCCCTCATGGTTTGCACCAGATGTATCCATCCTTGTCTGCTAGCTGTTTTAGATGTGGGTACTTTCGAGGAGACTAGGAGCATGCCATTTTTTTTGTCCTAAATTGTTTATCTTCTGGAATAAGATTATGGCTTTTTAAAGTGAAAAATGACAAGTTCAATTCGGACTTGATTTGCAAGGATTTATTTGGGATCTTGCCCTCGAATTGTTCTGCAACGCTACAACCACAACAGCTCTTTTACATTTGGTCACTAGTAATTTTGCAAAGGTGGAAATATTTGGCGCCACCTCCATATGAAAGTTGGACTTCAAAAATGAATCAGGTTAGGAATGAATGAATATACTTTATTCGATTTCAATTCATTATAAAATCATAAAAGCCACAATAAAAACGTTCTTAAAAATATATCAGTACACACTACAAATCTGTCTATACAATATACAATATTATCTACACGGCTGCATTTTAATAAAACTCCCATTAGGAAATTCAAGGAACTATATGCCCAAAGGGTAGATGCCCTTTAGGAAAGCCGAGGGAATTTGTGTCCCTTTTAGAGAGGAAGTAACAGAGGAAGAGGGGAATATATAAAAGTATATTTGTCTTGCTTTCTCTTTTTATGACAAATTGATTTTGGACTGTCAATGAAAATTTTGTAAGAGGAAAATGAACTATATGTAATGGTCTTCTATATGCTTATTATGTATTTATGAATTATGGCATGGTCCAGATTATCAATAAAAAATCAAATTAAAACAAAAAAAAGAAGAGGAATGGAAACCATTGATATAAATTATAGCAGATGGGGTGGTATATAATGCTTCAACCATGCTTAGAAATTTAGGACCAAAACAAATTCTTCTAGTGTTCAAAATAGGACTTGCAAATTCAGTTATTAAAAATATTTACCCGCATCTAAAACTAACAAACTAAGTGGACATATAATTTTATCAGCCGAAGATATTATACGCAGCCCATTTCCAACAATCCCCTCCAAGAGTAGGCTATGCCAGCTGACGCATTCCTTCAAACACCTATCACAAAGTGAATTTATGGATCTGGTCAAAGCAAGCAGGCCTGCTGGCTGCCCTTCTGACCCCTGTCCACCAAAAACTTTCAAGAACATTAATTTAACTGCTTCTACTGCCACACAAGTAAGAAAGATCATCAATAATTCTTTGACTACAGGAATCTTTCCAGAAGGCTTAAAAAAGACATACATATGCCCATTATTAAAGGAAAGAAACCTGGCCCGCATGACCCAGACAACAGAAGAATTATTACAAATGGACCTTTCCTGGTAAAACTGATAGAAAGAGCAGCATTCGACCCAGATGTCATAATTCATTGAAGATAACTCCATAAGTTTTGACTTCCAAACATTCATTGCCATCTGGGATTACCTTAAAAACACAGTAGATCAGAACAGGGTCACTGCACTACTTCTCTTGTACTTTGAGCTGCCTTTGACACAGTTGACCATGACACTCTAATCCAAAGACTCTGCGAAGCCGGCATAGAGCGGACTGCTCTCAGCTGGATCACATCCTACCTTCAAAACAGGACAAATGTCATCCTTACTCCCCCTTTCTCATCCAAACCCCCAAATCTCATCACCAATGTAGGGTAACCTCAAGGCTCTATTATCTCACCCATGCTTTTCAACATCTACATGAAGGCATTACCAGCAATGATCAATGTTCAGCGCACATGCTATAACTATGCAGATGACAGACAAATACTTCTAAAACTGGAAAGCCCCAAAGTCATTGTAAACTCAAAAATCTTAATTTGCCTCAGAGCCATTGATCAGTGGATGACATAAAGCCACATCAAAGGAAATGCTTCCTAAACAGAAATGCTCACATGTGGTGATTGGAAAAATGATGACCCACTCTGCGCCTGACCTGATGATCTAGGACCACCTCCTAAAGTATCTAAGGAAGTAAGAAACCTTGAAATTACCATGGACTCCAAATTATCTATGAATGCCCTAGCGGACAAGTTAACAAGAGCAAGCTTCATTATTATGAAAACCCTGCGACACATCTTCCCCCTCCTAAGATTTCCACACAAGGTCCAAGTTACTATCTCTCTTGTACTCTCTAAACTTGATTGCGCCAATGGCCTCTACCATGGATCTTCTTTATCAACTATGAAAAAACTCCAAAGAATTCATAACTCTGCTGCCAGACTACTCCTACATGTAAAATTACAAGTCCACATCTCCCCTGCCTTCAGGGCCCTACATTAGTTACCAGTTGCCAGAAGATCCACCTTCAAGCTCCTTTGTATCACCCACAAAGCAATACATGGAACAGGACAACTTTTAATCAGGAATAAAATCACAAAATACATCCAACAAAGGAACCTCCGCTCAGGATTGGCAACTTCCCTCAAAACCCCAGCATACAGGAAAAAAGCCATGGGTGGTACATCTTTCTCTGTTCAAGGAGTCATACTATGGAATTCATAACCCCCAAACATAAGAGCCACTGATAACTATCTTCTGTTCAGAAGACTACTCAAGAGATAGCTCTTTCCTACATTACGACCACACTTAAACACAAATATACAGCATATGCCTGTGCATGTAAATATGTATAATTGGATTATATGTATGCATTTAGATATGTGCATTTCTTTCTACTAAATATATACTACTTATAATATAAAAATATATAGATATTCTTTAGGTCTACTTAACAAATGTACACATTACTTATGGTTAAAAAAATAAATGTGTGTGTAAATATATGTATATTCATTGAAAAAACCATAGGTTTCAGACACGTTATAGTTAGAAATTAGCATTTAAAAAACCTTTGAAATTCACTGAAAAAACCATAGGTTTTAGGGACAGTAATAGTTAGTTGGACATTTCACTCGTACAAAACCATAGAAATTCCCCGTTATAGTTAGTTCAGCTAACTATAACTCGCGCCCCGCAATGCACTGCTGATGACGTCACATATTACATCACTCATGACATGGTAAGTGACATCACTGATGACATCACTGATGACATCTCAAATGACATCACTGATGACATCACTGATGACATCATCCAGTGACTGTGTGTTTCTGTAAAGTTTAAATATGTTTAATATATATAGGGAAAGGCGTATTGAAGAATGAGTGGGTGTATAAGTGTCTGAATGGATGATTTAGTACGTGAGTGACTGACTCTACAAGTGAGTGATTAAATGTATCTTACTGAATGCATGGGTTAGTGACTAAACTGTGTGAATGTCTGTATCCGTCTGTCTGTTGGTTTGTAAGCGGCTGCATGGCTTTCTGAATAGCTACATGAGTGTCTACATGGGTTATTGATTGATTGTCTGAGTATCTGTATGGGTGCCTGTGTGTTTGTGTGGGTGGGGTGTGTGTGACTCTGTGCATAGATGTGTGAGTTGGTGATTCACTGGGTGCATGGTTTCAAGAGTGCATCTGTGATGGACTGTATGGGTGGGTGAGTGTGTGTATGGGTGTGTTAGTGATTGAATGTATATCTCAGTGGTACATGTGTGAGTAACTACATATGTGAAAGGCAGTATATATGTGTGTTGGAGTATATAAATGGCTATAAGTGAGAGTGTGTGATTGTGAGAGTGGCTGTATGGATGAGTGTGTACTTGTATCAGTGATTGTATAAGAGCGTAAGAATGTGCTAGTATTTGTATGAGTAAGTGAGCTGGTGTGTGTATAACTGTATAGGTGAGTAAATGGGTGTGTGATTAAGTTTTTGCATGACTGACTAGGTGTGAGTACCTCTATGGATGAGTGGCGGTGTGTGAGTGTTTATATAGGTGTATGAGTGCATATGATAGTCCTGTACTGAGTGACTAAGTATGAGTGACTGTACGGGTGAGTGAGTGGATATGTGTGTAGACCTAAGAATCAGTGAGTGGGTATGTAGTTTTTGGTGTTGGAGTGTCTATGGTTTTGAGAATGGCAGTCTGTAATTTAGAGTGGGTGTATCAAAAGTTATATTAGGGTGTGAGAAGATGCATGAAATTATCACATGGATGATGTCATCAGTGATGTCATTTGAGATGTCATCAGTGATGTCATCAGTGATGTCACTGACCATGTCATGAGTGATGTAATATGTGACGTCATCAGCAGTGCATTGCGGGCGCGAGTTATAGTTAGCTGAACTAACTATAACGGGGAATTTCTATGGTTTTGTACGAGTGAAATGTCCAACTAACTATTACTGTCCCTAAAACCTATGGTTTTTTCAGTGAATTTCAAAGGTTTTTTAAATGCTAATTTCTAACTATAACGTGTCTGAAACCTATGGTTTTTTCAATTAATTTCAAAGGTTTTTTAAATGCTAATTTCTAACTATAACGTGCCTAAAACCTATGATTTTTTAAGTGAATTTCAAAGGTTTTTTTAAATGCTAGTTTCTAACTATGCCTACAGAGGTAGGACATGTGAAGAAAGAAGAAAAAACGCACAGAAAGAAGCAAAAGATGTGCAGAAAGAACCAACAGAGGAGCAGAAAGAGGCCTTGTTGCAAAATCATCCTGTGCCCACAACTTTTTGAGACGGGTACTGGTGGTAACTGACTCTGACTAACCAGAGCCAGTGCTATGCTAAAAGACACTTAGAATACAGTGAAAACACCTACATACACTAGGGAACACTATGCGTTGGGGTACCCCTGTGATTAGCATGACCTCCTCTGCAAGTCCCTAGTACATAATAGGGCAGGGGATTAAAACTACCTCTTAAAACGCGCTACAGGGCGCGTTTGCACAGTGGTGAAGGGAGGGGGCCTGAGGTGACATGTGTGCAAACGCACCCCGTGGCACGTTTTAAGTTGCGGGATTAAGTCCCCTTGAATTCTGAGGGTCCCTGGGGCCCAACTAGCCCCCAGGTACCTACAGTTAGGACCACAGAGCTGAGTTGCAGAGAGGCGTTCCGAGGCCACGCACCTTTTTCACCTCTCTGCAACGCAACTCTGTTTTGCTTACTGAAGGTACGTGGTGGGCTAGTTGGCCCCCAGGGTCCCTCATGATTCAAAGGAATTAATTCCCCAACTAAAACGCACCACAGGGCGTGTTTGCGCACATGTCACCTGAGGCCCCGCCCCCTCCCTTCACCACTGTGCAAACGCGCCCCGTGGTGCGTTTTAAGTTGGGGGATTAGGTCACCTTGAATCCTGGGGGTCCCTGGGGCCCAACTAGCCCACTAGGTACTTCCAGTAAGCACCACAGGCCTGCGTTGCAACGCCTGTAACAAATTGTGCAGTTGTGTTTAGGTAGTGAAGAGGGTCGTGCTGGGGGTAGTGTTTTAGGGTTTAGGGTAGTGCAGTGGTGTTTGTGTAGTGTAGGGGGTCATGCTGGGGGTAGATTTAGGGTTTAGGGTAGTGCAGTGGTGTTTGGGTAGTGTAGGGAGTCGTGCTGGGGGAGTGTTTTAGGGTTTAGGGTAGTGCAGTGGTGTTTGGGTAGTGTAGGGGGTCGTGCTGGGGGTAGTGTTTTAGGGTTTAGGGTAGTGCAGTGGTGTTTGGGTAGTGTAGGGGTCATGCTGGGGGTAGTGATTTAGGGTAGTGCAGTGGTGTTTGGGTAGTGTAGGGGGTACTGCTGGGGGTAGTGTTTTAGGGTTTAGGGTAGTGCAGTGGTGTTTGGGTAGTGTAGGGGTACTGCTGGGGGTAGTTTTTAGGGTTTAGGGTAGTGCAGTGGTGTTTGGGTAGTGTAGTGGTTCGTGCTGGGGGTAGTTTTTAGGGTTTAGGGTAGTGCAGTGGTGTTTGTGTAGTGTAGGGGTAGTGTTTTAGGGTTTAGGGTAGGCAGTGGTGTTTGTGTAGTGTAGGAGGTCGTGTTTTAGGGTTTAGGGTAGTGCAGTGGTCTTTGGGTAGTGTAGGGAGTCGTGCGGGGGTAGTGTTTTAGGGTTTAGGGTAGTGTAGGGGGTCATGCGGGGGTAGTGTTTTAGGGATTAGGGTAGTGCATTGGTGTTTGGGTAGTGTAGAGGGTCATGCGGGGGTAGTGTTTTAGGGTTTAGGGCAGTGCAGTGGTGTTTGGGTAGTGTAGGGGGCGTGCTGGGGGAGTGTTTTAGGGTTTAGGGCAGTGCAGTGGTGTTCGGGTAGTGTAGGGGGTCGTGCTGGGGGAGTGTTTTAGGGTTTAGGGCAGTGCAGTGGTGTTCGGGCAGTGTAGGGGGTCGTGCTGGGGGAGTGTTTGAGGGTTTAGGGCAGTGCAGTCGTGTTCGGGTAGTGTAGGGGGTTGTGCTGGGGGTAGTATTTTAGGGTTTAGGGTAGTGCAGTGGTGTTCGGGTAGTGTAGGGGTCGTGCTGGGGGTAGTGTTCTAGGGTTTAGGGCAGTGCAGTGGTGTTTGGGCAGTGTAGGGGTAATGCTGGGGTGGTGTTTTAGGGTTTAGGGCAGTGAGTGGTGTTCGGGCAGTGTAGGGGGTCGTGCTGGGGGTGGTGTTTCAGGGTTTAGGGCAGTGCAGTGGTGTTCGGGCAGTGTAGGGGGTGGTGTTTCAGGGTTTAGGGCAGTGCAGTGGTGTTCGGGCAGTGTAGGGGGTCGTGCAGGGGGTGGTGTTTCAGGGTTTAGGGCAGTGGTGTTTGGGCAGTGTAGGGGGTCGTGCTGGGGGTGGTGTTTCAGGGTTTGGGGCAGTGCAGTGGTGTTCGAGCAGTAAAGGGGGTCGTGCTGGGGGTGGTGTTTCAGGGTTTAGGGCAGTGCAGTGGTGTTCGGGCTGTGTAGGGGCGGTGCAGGGGTGGTGTTTCAGGGTTTAGGGCAGTGCAGTGGTGTTCGGGCAGTGTAGGGGGTGCTGCAGGGGGTGGTGTTTCAGGGTTTAGGGCAGTGCAGTGGTGTTCGGGCAGTGTAGGGGGTCATGCAGGGGTGGTGTTTCAGGGTTTAGGGCAGTGCAGTGGTGTTCGGGCAGTGTAGGGGGTCGTGCTGGGGCTGGTGTTTCAGGGTTTAGGGCAGTACAGTGGTGTTCGGGCAGTGTAGGGGGTCGTGCTGGGGCTGGTGTTTCAGGGTTTAGGGCAGTGCAGTGGTGTTCGGGCAGTGTAGGGGTCGTGCTGGGGCTGGTGTTTCAGGGTTTAGGGCAGTGCAGTGGTGTTCGGGCAGTGTAGGTGGTCATGCTGGGGCTGGTGTTTCAGGGTTTAGGGCAGTGCAGTGGTGTTCAGGCAGTGTAGGGGTCATGCTGGGGCTGGTGTTTCAGGGTTTAGGGCAGTGCAGTGGTGTTCGGGCAGTGTAGGGGGTCTTGCTGGGGCTGGTGTTTCAGAGTCTAGGGCAGTGCAGTGGTGTTCAGGCAGTGTAGGGGTCTTGCTGGGGCTGGTGTTTCAGGGTTTAGGGCAGTGCAGTGGTGTTCGGGCAGTGTAGGGGGTCGTGCTGGGGTGGTGTTTCAGGGTTTAGGGCAGTGCAGTGGTGTTTGGGCAGTGTAGGGGTCGTGCTGGGGCTAGTGTTTCAGGATTTAGGGCAGAGCAATGGTGTTCAGGCAGTGTAGGGGTTTTGGTGGAGGTGGTGTTTCAGGGTTTAGGGCAGTGCAGTGGTATTCGTGCAGTGTAGGGGGTGGTGTTTCAGGGTTTAGGGCAGTGGTGTTCAGGCAGTGTAGGGGGTCTTGCTGGGGTTGATGTTTCAGGGTTTAGGGCAGTGCAGTGGTGTTCGGGCAGTGTAGGGGGTCGTGCTGGGGGTGGTGTTTCAGGGTTTAGGGCAGTGCAGTGGGGTTCCGGCAGTGTAGGAGGTCGTGCAGGGGGTGGTGTTTCAGGGTTTAGGGCAGTGCAGTGGTGTTCGGGCAGTGTAGGGGGTCATGCTGGGGGTGGTGTTTCAGGGTTTAGGGCAGTGCAGTGGTGTTCGGGCAGTGTAGGGTGTCGTGCTGAGGGGTGGTGTTTCAGGGTTTAGGGCAGTGAAGTGGTGTTCGGGCAGTGTAGGGGTCGTGCAGGGGTGGTGTTTTAGGGTTTAGGGCAGTGCAGTGGTGTTTGGGCAGTGTAGGGGGTCGTGCAGGGGGTGGTGTTTCAGGGTTTAGGGCAGTGCAGTGGTGTTCGGCCAGTGTAGGTGGTCTTGCTGGGGGTGGTGTTTCAGGCTTTAGTGCAGTGGTGTTCGGGCAGTGTAGGGGTCTTGCTGGGGGTGGTGTTTCAGGGTTTAGGGCAGTGCAGTGGTGTTCGGGCAGTGTAGGGGGTCTTGCTGGGGCTGGTGTTTCAGGGTTTAGGGCAGTGCAGTGGTGTTCGGGCAGTGTAGAGGGTCGTGCTGGGGCTGGTGTTTGAGGGTTTAGGGTAGTGCAGTCGTGTTCGGGCAGTGTAGGGGGTCGTGCTGGGGCTGGTGTTTCAGGGTTTAGGGCAGTGCAGTGGTTTTCGGGCAGTGTAGGCGGTCGTGCTGGGGCTGGTGTTTCAGGGTTTAGGGCAGTGCAGTGGTGTTCGGGCAGTGTAAGGGGTCATGCTGGGGCTGGTGTTTCAGGGTTTAGGGCAGTGCAGTGGTGTTTGGGCAGTGTAGGGGGTCGTGCTGGGGGTGGTGTTTCAGGGTTTATGGCAGTGCAGTGGTGTTCGGGCAGTGTAGGGGGTCGTGCAGGGGCTGGTGTTTCATGGTTTAGGGCAGTGCAGTGGTGTTCGGGCAGTGTAGGGGGTCGTGCTGGGGGTGGTGTTTCAGGGTTTAGGGCAGTGCAGTGGTGTTCGGGCAGTGTCGGGGGTCATGCTGGGGGTGGTGTTTCAGGGTTTAGGGCAGTGCAGTGGTGTACGGGCAGTATAGGGGTCTTGCTGGGGGTGGTGTTTCAGGGTTTAGGGCAGTGGTGTTCGGGCAGTGTAGGGGGTCTTGCTGGGGGTAGTGTTTCAGGGTTTAGGGCAGTGCAGTGGTGTTCGTGCAGTGTAGGGGGTCGTGCTGGGGTGGGGTTTCAGGGTTTAGGGCAGTGCAGTAGTGTTCGGGCAGTGTAGGGGATCGTGCAGGGGGTGGTGTTTCAGGGTTTAGGGCAGTGCAGTGGTGTTCGGGCAGTGTAGGGGGTCGTGCTGGGAGTGGTGTTTCAGGGTTTAGGGCAGTGCAGTGGTGTTCGGGCAGTGTAGGGGTCGTGCTGGGGCTGGTGTTTTAGGGTTTAGGGTAGTGCAGTGGTGTTTGTGTAGTGTAGGGAGCCATGTTTTAGGGTAGTGCAGTGGTGTTTGGGTAGTGTAGGGGGTCGTGCTGGGGGTAGTGTTTTAGGATTTAGGTTAGTGCAGTGGTGTTGGGGTAGTGTTTTAGGGTTTAGGGTAGTGCAGTGGTGTTTGTGTAGTGTAGGGGTCATGCTTGGGGTAGTGTTTTAGGGTTTAGGATAGTGCAGTGGTGCTTGTGTAGTGTAGGGGGTCATGCTGGGGGTAGTGTTTTAGGGTTTAGGGTAGTGCAGTGGTGTTTTTGTAGTGTAGGGGGTCATGTTTTAAGATGCAACGCTCCAATACCTGACCAGTCTGCACTACATAAAACTGCAAAAAAACAAAAAATAAAAAGTGTTTTGCACACTTTTGTCATTGGGCTATATGTGGGCTACATCTGGGTAATATTTGTGCTACATTTGGGCTCTTTTTTCACTGGTGGCCATCTTGGAAGACTTCTTTGTTATGAAGTTTGCTAATTTCCTCATTTACTGCAGTATCCTCAGTAGGAAATGCTTTCAGTTTTTACTTTGATTCCATCAAGAAGGCATTCAGATGTGTCACACATTTGCCATAAATTCAGAATGTTATTACTCTAGTTGTTCATTAGATCACTGTAGTAAAGCTACTGCTCACCAAGGAGTTAACTGGAAGTCTACTGCTGGTATTGAAAGTGATTGTTTCAGTCTGCATGTCAGAATTTTCTAATGAAATAGAAGAGGATTTGAGATCTCACTTAAAACATGCACTAAATTTTCTTTTGCAGCACTAACCATAATTTCTATGGCAAAATGAACCCCCTCATTTTGTTCCTTTTTAAATTAAATGTTTTAAGTGTTACCAGTTTATTCCAATCAAGATGGCTTCAGGTGTGCCATACTTTTGTCATAAGTAAGGCTGTTAGCACTCTAGTTGTTCTTTCGAACACTCTGGGAAGCTGCAGTAGAACACAAAGGCATCAACTGACAGGCTGCCCCTGTTGAAATATAACAGGAAGATATTTGAGATCACACTTGAAACATGTCCTAATTTTTCTTTCCAGAGCACTAACCATAATTTCTATCACAAGATGAACCCCATCATTTTGTTCCTTTTTAAATTAAATGTTTTAAGTGTTACCAGTTTATTCCAATCAAGATGGCTTCAGGTGTGCCATACTTTTGTCATAAGTAAGGCTGTTAGCACTCTAGTTGTTCTTTAGAACACTCTGGGAAGCTGCAGTAGAACACAAAGGAATCAACTGACAGTCTCTGCCCTTGTTGGATGTACATGTTTTACTGAGAATGTCAGACTTCATTCTCACATGACTGAGAAAGATAATGTGAATTTACAGAAAATATGCTCTCATTTTAGCTTCTGGAGCACCTTCCAAAACTGTATGGGACAAGCATGTGAAAATAGTTTTCTCTCAAACATGATTCATGATATCCCAGCAGAAGGTTTTTCACAGGGTAAAATCACCTTAGAACACACCACAATTCCTGAAATTAGTATGGTACCATCAACAAATGAATTCTAATGTAACTAAAGTCTGTTATCACCCTTTATAGTTCTCCTTTTGGTAACCCTCAAAATCTTCGATTCACTACAATGCATTTCAATGGGGTACTATCATTTATATTGGTCCCAAGATGGCTGCCAGCAATTCCAGGATGAAGTGCTGACAGCCAATCAGATCTCACGATGACATGTGTGGTTAGGCTCCGCCCAGATATATATGTGTTTTTACTTTTGATTTTCTCAGCAACTACTGAACGGATTTACACCATTTAACAAAAGGGTTCTTTCTGAACCAAGAACTACCTCTTTGATAAATTTGGTGTAATTCCGTTCAGCAGTTCGAGCTGTAGCCTTGCATAAAGTTTCCTATGGGAAATTGATTTTTGACTCTTATTTTTAATTTCTCCGCAACTACTGAACGGATTTACACCATTTAACAAAAGGGTTCTTTCTGAACCAAGAACTACCTGTTTGCCAAATTTGGTGTAATTCCGTTCAGCAGTTCAGGCTGTAGCCGTGTCTAAAGTTTCCTATGGGAAAATGAATAGGGAAAATACGTTTTGGGACCCCCCTTTTTTCTCGGCCCCCGATTGACGAATCACCCTGAGACTTTCAGGGTAGGAGCGGACCGGAGCGGGCCATAAAGTTTGACAATTTCGCGAAGATTCGTCAACCGACGCAAGAGTTATTTCAAATAGAATGTCGCAGATTTCCTATGGAAAATAGGTCCTAACTATAACTATCTACTGGCGACCGCCAGTAGATAATATATGTGTGTGTATATATATATATATATATATATATATATATATCAATAACATATGAAAACTATGAGTGACCTATACACATGTCAAGCTTCATAGTTTCATATGTTATTTGATGAGATGCTTATGGGCTTCTGTTTATTCTATTTATCTATCACAATCTATAAATATAATCAAAACAAGTGTACCTATAAATGCTTCACTTTTAAAATATTGAGGAAAATATACAAATAAAATAAATATAAGCATTTTTTTTTAAATTATAAAAATACACAAATTACCATTTTACATACAGCAACATCTGAAAGTTTGAATTTCTAACTATCTATGCATCCATACGTGAATATATGGAACTTTATACAATACAATTTAATATCTCTTTATTATTTTCCTTATACGTGTATACTCTTTCTATGTAGTTATGTAACTATATATGTATTACTATATATGTATTACTTTACTCCTACTGTAGAAATAAATAAATACAATCTAAAAAACCATCAACTCAATCCAATGCACTACTCTGTCTCATCCTATATCTCTCTCAATATACTCTTCTTCCACTCTCTGACTCATCCCAAACCTCATTCTACTACAAAGATCTTCATAAGATCCTTTCTTGACTCCTCCCTCCTCTATCACTCTTTGACTCAACCCAAAGCTCATTCTACTACTATGATCCTCCATTTAACCCTTTAGAGACTCTTCCCTCCTCTATCCCTCCATGACTCACCCAAACCTCTTTTACTACTATGATCTCCCAAACAACACTTCCTAGTCTCTTCCCTCCTGTATCCCTCATATGACTCATCCCAAACCTCATTCTACTATTATGATCTCCCTAAACCCTTTCCAGACTCTACCCTCCTCTATCTCTCCTTTGATTCACCCCAAACCTCATCTGACTAATATAAACTCCCAAATAACACTATCTAGACTCTTCCCTCATCTATCCTTCCTTAATCCTATTAAATGAAACTAATAGGCTCCTATGTCCACCACTCAAATTAACAACTTGTATTTCTCTCTACTAATCCACCACGTATCCTTTGGGTTCTGAGTAGCACGCTACTCGCCGAAAAGCACTTCAATGCCTCATCAGGGGTAATAAGCGCTATATGAATACAGTTGCGATTACAATATGACACAGAAATTGGATATTATATGCAACAAGTCTACCTTTCACATTAAATTGATTTGTATAGTGCACTAATCACCTGAGAGGGTATTTAGGCCCTTTCATAAAACCTGTTTGGTCTGGTTGTATAATAGAGTTGAGTAAAGGTGTTAGTCTGTTAGCTAGAATTTTGGCGTAAATCTTACTGTCCTGGTTAATGAGAGATATTGGACAATATTTTGGAAACTAAAGTAGGATCCTTGTCTGGTTTCGATAGAACAATAATAATGGCTTCTTTAATAGAGCCACCCATTGTGGAAGTTATCTGGAATTCAGTAAATAATGACAGGGGAGTGGGGAAGAGTTCGAGTTGTGTTTGAAAACATTTATAAAATTCTGAGAGATGCCATCTGGGCCAAGAGCTTTATTAAAGTTCAGTGCCTTGATTGTCAAGTGGACTTCTTGGATATCAATTTGATTTTTTAGCTTGGTTATATCCTCATTAGAAATCTGAGGTAAATGCAATCTTTTAGAAAAGTATCAATAATATCACTATAGATATGCTTGTAAAGGGAAGAGTAAAAGGCTAAAAATTAATTTGCTTTCTCTTCTGTTTTAAAAAGTAGGGTACCATCAGGTTTCTTAGTGGCCTGCAATGTTCCCTCTAGTTCTTTTCCACTGTGTGCGGCAGTATAAGGTCTCTGTGCGCTGCAGCCAAGGGTACATGCCCCAAGATGCGGACCATTCACACAAGTGCAGCATGCAACTACCAAAAACAATGGCATCTGCCATGGCATTGCCTGAATAATTAAAGTACATAAAGATTGAAAAGTCATTTTACAAATGATTACAGCCTTTTTTTTCATATCAAGTCCTGTTTAGGTATTACATCTAGGCTGTTGCCTACATCTAGGCTGTTGCCTAGCACATGATCAAATGGCTGGTATTTTTTTCTTAAAAAGGTGGCAACCCAACCTTTCAAAAGAAATGGGGGAAATAAAAGCAACACCAGTTACATGGGAAAGGGACAGTTAACATATAGGTTTGTCGTCTTTCCGGGTAGTGGCGGGGAGAGGGGCAATATGGGCCTTTTGTTTGCGAAGGCCCACACAATACTTGAATAAGACAGTATATAAAATTGTCTCAAATCATTTTGAATATTAGCTTTCTGTCAGTGTTTACTTTAAATATTAGTTGGGGATCAGTAACGTACCGCTAGAACAATAGGAAAATGTATAAGGGGAAAGCACATTTAAATGGATTCTAGAGCTGTGTTAATGATTCTTGAGTAAAACTTAAAGTAAAACAAGGCAGAAAATTCATGTTAACACATCTGTTAAGTTTGCCACCTATCCAAGAGAAAAAATATCTGTCATTGGTATGCAAAGGCCCATAACATCTCTGTGAGCCTTTTTAACATGAACATTCTGCCTGTGTTTACTTTAACTATTAGTCAGGGATCACCAACTCAGCCTTAGAGCAATACATGATAAAAAATATGACTAGAAAGCACATTTAAATGTGTTCTAGAGCTGCGTTAATGAACTCTAATAATTAAAGTAAAGAAAGACAGAAAATTAATGTTAAAAAATATGGCACATTTGTTCAAAATTAAATTACCCCGAGTAGGTAAAACATATCAAGTCAGCGAGTATCTGCTGGTAAGATAATGGGTGATTAGCAGTGATTGTCTGTAAAACAGACTCTCCCCGGAAAGCCGCCGCCTACCTGGATAAAAACCGAGCAAGAGGCATATATAGGAGCCACCTGCTCTGAACTCCGTGACCCTTCTGAATCTTGGAGGCCTGGAAAAACACCTGCTGCAACGTTCTGGTGCCCTATTCGTGGATCTTCACCTCTTAATGGGCTGCTAATGTATGTGCTACTCAGCAGAGAAGAATGGGCTTTTTCTAGTTCTGCTTGTTTTTTAAATGCAGCGCTGATGAACGGGTTGACACTCTTGCTTGATGCAGGCAGTGGCGTGGAAGTAACTTGTGGGATTGAAAGTACTGTCTGAGCGCTAAGGAAAGGTTGGGTGCGCACGATCATGCGCGCACCCTACAGGGAACACTAGTAGCCTGTATTTGATGCTTATCTTTTTTAATACATAAATAATTGGCTAAAAGTCATCCACATTTATTAGAGTAAAAGTGATAATTGAATTTTTCTTTAGATACAAGCAAACCTGCCCTTTCAGTTAGTAGTGCTATATTTATATCTTATTTTTGAAGTTTAGATTTGTATTTATTAACTGGTGAAGAGATAAAAAGCCTTCCCACACCAACTAATTGCTTTTCTAGAATAGATAGGTTAGCATAAGAGATTTTATTTTCATGAGCCATAAGAGATATTGTGACATCTCATATATATGCTTTAAATGCATGCCAGTGAATAATTTTAGAGGTTTCGTCAGTGTTATTGTGTATAAAATAGTCACTGATTGCAGAAGAAGGATTTGCGGAATTAATGAGATTTAAAACTATGTCAGAGTTTATTGTCCATCGATTTGTAGGAAACCCTGCCTCATGTAAGATCAGGGAGAAGAAGATTAGAGCATGATCAGAGATTGGAATAGGTTAAATGGTAAAATGTGTAACCATAATACATAAGTGTTGAGAAGCAAGCAGATAGTCAATCCTAGCAAAAGTGTAATGTATGTTAGAATCAAAAGTAAATTCCATAGCTGTAGGATGTGCTAGTCTGCAAAAGTCAACCAATTTAGTGGCAGACAAAAAAGGGTTTTAATATTTGAAAAGATTTATTAGGTCTAAATTTGAAAGTTGAGGAACGGTCTAACCATGGGTCATGAAGCAGATTAAAGTGTCCCCCCCAAAATTCTCAGAGGGGTATTATCGAGTTGGATCATTTCCGTAGTGACATTTTTCCAGAAAAAGGGTCATCGAGTGTGGGAGCATAGAAGTCAACTAAATTAAGAATACGTTGATCAATTTTAATTTAGGCATAAACTAATCTACCATCCAAGTTGTGATAGTGATTCAACAATTGCGCATGAGATTTGTATGAAATAAGATAGGCAGCTCTGTTTTTCTGCACCATAGCTGGTGATGAAACAATGTCCCTTATCCATCCTTTAGACAAAGCATTGGATTTTTAGCACTATTTTACACCTCTTGACTGGATGTTGTAGACCTTTCACATTAAGAGAGACAATATTTAGTTTATGTTGATGAGTCATGAAAGTATATAGATGGGTAGGAAAGAGAAAAGAAACGTAGAACAAGAAAAATAAAGTAGCCCATAAAGAACAAGATGAACAGAACAAAAAGAGGTCACACCATATATTAAATGGAGAAGTAGAGGCGAAGGTGCAAAGGAAGACAGAACACACTGCATGTATGTGCTATTATGAATAAAAATATATAACATACTGTGGGGAACCCATATGAACCAACAAAACCTGAGGGTTGGGAATCCATGGTAAAACGATCATGATGGTCAAGATATTTTATAAGTTCTGATGGAGAGGAAACATATTTAGAAATATTGTTTTCTCAAATACACATTGTAGTCTGATCAAAAAGGCCATATTTATATCCTGCATCTGTCAGTCTGGGTCTTAGAACTGAGAATTGACGACAAAGTTTCACAGTTTCCTTCACAAAATACTGATGAAGAAACGCTCTTTTTCCCTTCATAAGTAGTGTTGGACTTTCTCTTGCTGCTTTTCTGATGGTGATCGTGATTTTGTAAAACTTTAAATATAATTTGCCTGGGCTTGGTTTGCTTTATCAATTTCAACTCTTTCTGGAAATTTAATATTAAGTAGTTTAGGTAATGTGGATACCAAGTAGAGTCGACAGTACTGGCCTTCAATATTTTTCTGGAAAATTAAATATTGGTAGATTATTTTGTCGGTTGCTGTTCTCCTGGTCTAGTAATGCTGTTTGTATTGGAGAGATCTGATGGACTAGAGGAGCAATAACTGAATTCGCTTTGGAGTTATCGCATATTTTGATCTCATTATCTGATACCTTTTTTGAAAGAGAGGCTATGTCTCTTTGGAAATGCTTTGTCTCAGCAGATAGTCCGTATTGAGATCTATTACTCGAATTTCCTCTAAATGTTTAGTTAATGATATTTCTTGTGATTCCACCACTTTAGATTTGGATGGTGGAGAGGAAGCAGTTTGTTTCCGTTTGTTTAGATGAACCAATGGTCGTTTAATTTTCATAGTGACGTTTGTAGAATTAGAATTATTAACAAGGGAGTTAGTGATGGTGAATAAAGACAAGGCGCAAAAGAAGTGTCATCCAGAGTAACCCAGATAGACTATATTTACAGTGATATCCGTTGAGACAATATTTACTGTGGTATCCAATGAGAAAAAAATAAGTTAAATGTTGAATTGACTGTAATTAGTTTACCAGCAGCATTTAAACAGTTCTTTATTAGGAGACCACTAGGGAGTCAAGAAATAAAGTATTGTGTGGCAGCTCTCTGAAGGAAAATACCTGTAGCCACATAGAATTTCTGCAATATTATCAGCCGGTATGCGGAGATGAAAATTGTATGTTCCCCAAATGTGAATAGACTGCTCTACTTTGCCGCTCTCTTCGAAAGGACTTCAGTGGACATCTTCGAAGTATTCTCCTCAATCATGGGCTTGGAGATTTTTAAAGGCCATCAGCTCTTTCAAAATTTTCTTCTGAGGTGCCTCTTTTACCATTGTTCTTTATAAGTTTTCTGGGTTTTCTCTGTCACTGCTTCTGTGAACAGAAGTTGTCTTGCCGGTTTTAACATCTGAATATTTCACTCTATATAGGTCACACATTGGATGTCGGTGTTTGTATTCTCGGGATTTAACAAACACACAGGCTGCTGTCTTATTTATGAATGAATTTGTAATGTGCATCTCCATCGTAACCTATCATACATTTCTATAGTAGTATCCTGAGGGAAATGGCAAGCAGCATCCATCTCCACTGTGGACCCGGTCCAAGTGCCTGTAACCAACCTTTTCAAAGCATTATTCAAAAAGTCTGTTCAATGCCCTCAAAACGCACATTCTACTTTCATTTACCTTCATGTTGTCCTTTTTATTGTAGCTGTGGTGTGGGCCCAACTTTGGGCTAGCAATCATTCAATTCAGCTGAGTAGGCCACTTCTGAAAACCTTTGTCCCTCTTCCTTAGATTTCAGAGACTGCTACCAAGAATAGGGAATATAGTGCAGTGCCAATGTCTTCTATTCGACCAGTGAAGCATATTGGGATACCACATCCTTCCCAGATGGCCGCCCCCGCTAAGTGTATTGCTCTTACTGGTGCTACTGTTATTTTTGTCTTTCCATACTGGTTTGCCAGACTGCCTTTGGTCAACAGTCCTTGTGGCTCCCTTCTCCAAGACCTGTACCATCAGGGTTTTCAATTCTTTAGGTAAGTCTATCCTATTTCGTTCCTACTGCTGGTGTTCCTGGGCCAACACAGTGAATCATACCTATAGTGAGGCATATTCCAGTCTTGAATTCCCGAGCCCTTCCAGTATTTCTCCCAGCTCCCGCAACTGCTCGTTGACTCCTTGGATCCTCCTGCCAATGGGACATCAGGCTAGTCCTGCAGGGACTAAAATTCCCCTCTAAAGGGCCTGCTGCTGTGAATCTTCAGGGACACATAACCATATTTTAGGGTATTGAATCTCATTTGGGCACAAAGAAGCCAGTCGTCGAAGTACAAAAAAACTGACCAGTCTTGGAGATAAAGCTGAATCACTGTAGGCAAGTTTTTACACCTTAGAAAATAATGCCTAACTTAACCGTGTTTCAGTTAGCATTACTAGGCTACAGTCAGCTTGCATTGATAGCTGCTCATGTTTGCAGAATAATAATGCATGTTTACTTTATGTGAGGGAGCCTTTCTCTCTGTTTTGTGTTTTTCCATTTCCAGAAAATCATCGAAAATTAGCCTAAACTGTGGGGTCTGTGAAATAATAAATTGCAATATTTGTATTCTCTTGAGGAAGCAATGCTTAGGATGTTCCTTTATTTCTTAAATTTCCAAAGTTGCCTGTCAATGTCCTGTGTATGTCATTTATTCGTAGAAAAAGCAATTGTATTGCTATACTACATAAAATGTCAATTTGTTTCCTTAATTAGTTATGCATAACTTAACCAATTAAATGCCTTCGAATTAAGTGTCTCGAAGTACCTTGTTCACCAGAATATTGATCGATTTATGTGTTTGCAAAATTGCTAGTCTATCCCTGTTATGTCATATCATTCCATTCAATGTGTGTTCTGTCTGTGCACTGAAGCATTATAAAAGCTGTGTTATTTTGGAAATGAGCCAGTGCTTTGGCCTATTCCTTCAGAGGCAGTCTCTGCGCTTGTCTTTTTATTGATTTGTACCTAGTCTTTCCATGGGTTTTCTTCAGAGACAGACCTTATGTCAGTTCTCTTGCAGAATTCTACTTTGAATATTTTGTTTATGCTAATTTTAATTTACTAACTAAATAATGTTTTTCTTTTTGTAATGACCATATTTTTTTAATCAACCCATGAGGTTTTAACCTGGATTATTGCCTTGTGCAGGTTTATTAGTTTTGGACTAAGTTTTAGGAAGTCTCACAAACCCTTACAGAGCCTCACATAGTCCTGATCCTGCACATTAACACTATTTCTTAGTTAATTAGAGTGAAGACACCCCCATAGGAGACTTTGCAAACATCCTTAGGGTTGAGCGGAGGTCAAATGGAAGTACCTGGAATTGGAAGGATTCTTTCTGAACTCAAAACCTCAGATTACACTATTGCATAGGTCTTCCAACTAGGAGGTGGGCCCCCTTGGGAGGGCCATAATTGATCCCATGGGGTTTGGGGGGTGGGTTGGCACCTGGCTCTGGCCAAAAGAAGCATCCTACTGATAAAAGTGCTTTGTTTTAATTGGAAAAAATGAGCATCAGTAATCCACTCTGTAATAGGCCATCACTAACACCTTTTGCCATTTATATACTGGGTGGAGTAGGTGTCAAAGAGGAAGGGGAAGGGCCTCCAATTATTCCTCAAACCTCTCTCCCCCCACCATTACGGATAATCACACTGTGGATACTTTTACACTTTAAAAAGGTCTGTCTGACTGACCAGAATAGTATGTTTGACAAACATGTATTTGATTACATTTCTAAAAGAGTAACAGACCTTAACTGCAATGTTTAAATATGTTTAAACATATTTAAACATGATCAATTTAATAGAATAATTGTTAAATATTCTGGGGAGGCCCAGTGATTTAAAAAAATATATATAATTACACAGGTCACAGTTTCAAAAAGTTTGAAGACCACTGCGCTATTGATATATGAAAGTAGGCATCCATCAAGTCTATGGTGATCATGAAATCCCCTGTGGCATCAACAAGATTATTTTCTGAAGAGTTTCCATTTTGAAAGGAATCACATTGAGCCTCTGATTGACTTTTTTCAGGTTGATAACTATTCTGTATTCCCCCGATATCATGCGTACCAGGAAGATGGTTGAGTACATGCTTCTCCCTCTCTCTTGCCGGGAGAACAGAATCATTGTTTTCTTTACTGAAGATTCTGACAAAATGCTTTCTTTTTCTCAAGACATCGAGGCCAAGAAGACCTCTTGACCCTTGAAACTGGAGGAAGGGATGCAAACTCGATCTGATAACCTTTCCAGATTATCTGAAGAACCCAAGAATCTGAAGTGGATTTATCCTAAACCTCTTTGTTGTATTGGATGTGACCTCCCACCAGCAAATATGGACAATCCCCGATATAGGCAGGGCATCTACTGTCTTTTAGAGGGACTTTGGTTGTGCTTCTGAGAGAAGTTGCTTGATATCTCTTTACCACTATACTTATAGACAGATTGTTGTTGTTGTCTTCTATAAGGCTGCTAGAGGGATTTTCCTCCGGAAGCAGCTGATGAGGTTGCTCCAGAGCATCGAGGAACCCTGAAGAAAGAGGTATGCTTCTTTTCCTTCAAGAGCTCATGCAACCTTTCATCCCACTCATGGCTACACCAGTGAGTACCCTAAAAGGCATATGCAACACAGAGAAGTTTTGTGAGGAATCTGTATGCCAGTCCTTCACGTACAGATTGCGTCTAGCCACTATAGGTGCACCTATTGGTAGAGCTGATGCTCTCACAAGGTCAAATGAAATGTGAGATAAATATTTACTCTGCCTCTCCATCTTTGTAACAATGCAGTACATTCAGCACACTCATCAGCTGTTTTGGAATGTTTTTTGGAAAGATTGGGAGGTGTACACCTTATAAATGGCAGCTCTGAAGATTAAGTGGTAATAAGAACAAACTTTCATTTGGGCAGAGCCAAACTTTTTGTCCCAAAAAATCCTTAATAATTGCTTCCTCAGCCATTGATGTCCCACCGCCCCCCACAACGACGCTACCAGCCATTGAATCCAATGGTATGGTGTCAGGTAATTTTGATTCCATATCAACTAGGGCATGAGGGTGTTGCCTAAATCTTGGAGAATTTATTTCACCCAAGACCTACCACTCTCCGAGCACAACATGTAAAACATTTGGATGAATTGAAAACCCCAATTGAGGAGAGTGCTGGAACTGATGAAGCGAAGACTCGGAGGATGTAATAGGCTTTGATTTAAAAAAATACCATATTAACTTTAATATGACTCAAAATCGCAGGCAGCAAGCTCTTTCCAATATGTTTACCCCTTTGTTCCTCGGGGGCTAATTTCAATTCTCTATTGAATCTCCTAGAAGCCTCTGAATCAGGTCCAACATTTGGAAAAGGACCTACATGTTACATTTGAAATTAAATGACGTACACAAATTGTTGCATCTTGAATTGTCATACTTTATTACAATTCTTCAGGGAAGTGACATATTGGAAAACTATTTTGCAAATCACTTAGTAAGTATGGAATGCTCAACAGTATGAAATGACTGCATTTGTGCTCAGTTTTGGAATAAGCCATACTCCTATAGCATCTGGTACTGCACAGGGTTGTGTATTTGCGGTCCTGGTGAAGTCAGTATCTGGGGTAGAATTCATGCTGACAGCTCAACCAACAAGCATTTGCAATGGAATAGGTCTCGCATTTGCGAGAGTTTGAGCTATTGGCATTGAAAAATGACAATACCTTTTATTTATGTGTTTTGAAAATCTGCAAGCGGTGCGTAAACACACACATTATACTTATAGTCACTGCTTAGAAGAAGCAAGGCTGGCAGTAAAAGAGGCGAAGTTACTGTCAGACTTGCTTCTCGTAAGCAACAACTATAAGTACAAAGTGTGTGTCCCCGCACCCCTTGCAGGTTTTCAAAACACATAAATAAAAGGTGTTGTTATTTACAATGCCAATAGCTCAAACTCTCGCAGATGCGAGACCTATTGCATTGCAAATGCTTATTGTTTCTTGGAGCTGTCAATATTTCCAGCGCTGAGTCCCTTTCCAAACACTTCTACATTATATGGTAATTACAACTGGCACACGTGTGACCATCGCTCTGTGTGCTCTGCAAAGAGGCCATGCATAGGATGTGCATGTCGACTGCGCACCTCTGACCCACGTACAGGCCCTGCATGAAACTCTCCCTGAATCCAGAGCTCTCCATTGTGACCCCTCTTAGACACCCCCACAGCGTGAACCCACCAGCTCCTAGAGGCCCTCATTCCACGTCTGGTGCCCTTAAAAAACGCACAGAAAGGCAATACCTGGAAAAACAACGCTCTTCTGCAGGATACGCATCAGGCATGCAATGTGGAGTGCACTGAACCCCTGATGTGGGCCCCCTTAAGGCTGTGCATAGTTGTCGTTGAGAATTCGATCAGTATTTACACATGTATCGTTAAGGGCATGAACACAGGGCCCTGAAGAGACCCGTTTCAAGTAAGTGCTTAATTACTGCCGGATCTGAGACCTGGCAGGACCCGCCCAACTTAGAGCCAGGCCGGATATGAGACTCGACAGAACCCGATTTCATGTCTGAGACCCGGCAGGATCCGGTTCACTTAAAAGCCTGCAGTTGTATAGTACAGCCCGAGGGGAGGGCGAGGATCCACAGTGCGGCAGTCAGAAAGAACAGGATATAAAGGCTTTAATTGGGGGCCTGTCGCTGCAGGCACCTTCAGGCCAGTAACAACAAGACAAACACTTCGAGTCATCCACCCATTGTGCGGTAACGGCGAAATCAGGGCCGGGAGGAGGTGTTTACAGCAGAGCTCCACCGCCTACTGCACTCTGAGTGTCATTACACTGATTCCCATCACCCTCTGACGTCACCAGGGTGATGTCATGGAATCCGTGCTACAGCACTCTGGGCACTGCACCGCAGAACTCACTCTGGGCACTGCACAGCTTCTACTGCAGCCCTCTGGACACTGCAGCACAGAACTCACTCTGGGCACTGCACAGCTTCTACTGCAACCTTCTGGGCACTGCACCACTGCTGCAGCACTCTGGACACGGAGCACCTTCTACTGCAGCACTCTGGGCACTGCAGCACAGAACTCACTCTGGGCGCTGCAGAGCTTCTACTGCAGCACTCTGGGCACTGCAGCACAGAACTCACTCTGGGCGCTGCAGGGCTTCTACTGCAGCACTCTGGGCACTGCAGCACAGAACTCACTCTGGGCACTGCACAGCTTCTACTGCAGCCCTCTGGGCACTGCAGTACAGAATTCACTCTGGGCACTGCACAGCTTCTACTGCAACCTTCTGGGCACTGCACCGCTGCTACAGCACTCAGGGCATGGAGCACCTTCTACTGCAGCACTCTGGGCACTGCACAGCTTCTACTGCATTGCTGTTTCATGGTCTAAGGACTGCTGGTGCAGAACTCCTGGCACTGCACTAGCCCTCTGGGCACTGCACTGCCGCAGCAGCCCTTTGTACACTGCAGTGCAGATCTCTGGGCACTGCACTGCTGCGCCACTGCCACACATTCTAATCACTGCTGGTGCAGCACTCTGAGCACTGGACAGATCCACAGGGAACCTGCGGACCTCGGGGCAATTCACAGCTCCACCACCACTCTGGGCACTGCTCCGCTACTACTGCACCTCTGCCACACGTCGTAATCACTTCTGATGCAGCCCTATGGGAACTGGACAGGTCCACAGTGAGTCTGCAGTCCTCTGCGCACCGCACGGCTTCTGCAGCACTCCCGGCAGGGCATGGCTGCTCCACCACTCTGCCAACTGCACACAATCTGGAGCACTCTGGGTGCTGCACTGCAGATTTCAGGGCACTGCCCGGTTGCTGCAGCACTCTGGGCACTGCCCGTCTATTGCAGTACTCCAGGCACTAACCCAGCGCTGTGTGTTCACTGCATGAATATCCTCCTGCTGCCAGTGCAGTGGTGTGTGAATCTTTCATCACCACCAGTCTAGGTGCAGGAGGAGCGAGAGGGGTGCATCGCTAGCCACAGTCGGTGTTGAGGCAGCGACAGTCGTGTTCTCATTGCACTGTCCTTGCAGCAAGAGGGGCTTGTATTTGTACTGCCAGTGCTTGTGCAATAAGTAGGTGGAGTCTCATACCACTGCCAGTGTAGATGCAGTGAAGGTTTACCAGTGACCGTGCAGGTGCTGCAGCTGCAGAGTTACATGTGAATCTCTGATCATTGTTGGTGCCAGTGCAGTGGCAGATCTGCTGCTGTTTGCACTGCCAGTGTATCCCCTCTGTAGTGTCAGCAGACTATCAGCAGTAGACTGTAAAACTATCTATAGTGGTAGTAAACCCTGGATACCCCCAGTATAGTAATATTAAACCCCCAGTACCTCTTCTATTATAGTAGTAGAGTCCCTCTGTAGCGTCAGCAGCCTATCAGTAGTAGACTTTAATAATCCTATCTACAGTAGTAGTAAACTCTTGATACTCTCTGCGTGGGAGTATTAATCTCTCAGTACCTCGTCTATGATAGTAGGAGACTCGGTATCTCCTCTGTAGTGTCAGCAGCCTATCAGTAGTAGACTTTAATAATGCCAGCTATAGTAGGGGTAAACCCTGGATACCTCCATATGCGAGTATTAATATCTCAGTATCTCTTCTATGATAGTAGTAGAGTCCTACTGTAGTATCAGCCATCAGTAGTAGACTGTAATAATCCCATCTATAGTAGTGGTAACCCCTTGATACCCCTTGAATGGTAGTATCAAACCCTCAGTACCTCTTCCATGATAGTAATGTAGTCTATGGTCCCCCTGCAGTGGTAGTTGCCCAGCTCTACTGCTGCTGTAGTAGTTGCAGCCTTTTGGTCACCCCCACCGCATCCACGGTAGTTACTTTCACTATTAACAGTTCCTACCGTCACTCAGCGCCACCTCTGTAGCTGTTGCATCAGGGCGCTTCCTGTCCTCAGTCAGCGGTTTGTCTGAGCGCGTTACACTGCGCAGCTGTTTCTTTTATTTTGTAAATCAATCAGGTCTGGTGTTAGCCACGATCTTTTTTTCTAACTAATATTATATGTATAATACACTGACAGGGCCCAGTTCATGCTCTGGTGTTGTGCGTTGTCATCCACGTTTCTTCAGCGCCCTGAAGCTCGGGCCAGCCCACTTCAGTCACTGAGTGATGTGCTCCGCGTGAAAGCGAAGAAGGTCGTCACTCACAGAGAAGTTGCCTTCAGTGTCAGGGCCTACTGTGGCATTGTGTGCTTGGAGACCTAAGAGATAGGTTTGCTTTCAGTCAGCTGTTTTTTAAATAAATAACGGCGCAGGCCCGGCAGCTCGCCCAACAAGCACAATTTCCCAAACATTTCTCGACCCTAAAGATCGAACCGTGGAAAGGTATAGATGTACAAAGTGAAAGCGCGCCATGCGCGTTGTGCCTGCCTACGCCGTGCGCGAGCAAAAGACGCTGTGCGCGAGCCAAATCTCCAGTCCGGGTGGACGAGCCGGAAAGGAGACAGGGAGGGGACCAAAAAGTCTCTCGCCAAATGAAACGCGAGCGTTCAACATAAAGTATGACGCGCGCAAATACTTCAAACCCGACGACAATAGATCTCGCAGAGCGAGCAGCGCATGCGCTGCAACGCTAGGCGAGACCTAAAAAGAAGGCAGTGAAGCTGTTTTGCTCCAGTGCTTTATCTTGTCCTCTGCCAAAGTACAACATGCCAAGTTTACACCTACAATCAGCCCTGAAGTTTTAGCACTGCATGATGGGATCTTTAAATCTATATATTATTAAATTGAAAAGTGCTAGTCCAAGATTCCAAAGCATCGCTGACTAAAATATAACGCTGCACAAGGTTTTATTATGCAAGCAAAGTGTCATGCGGATTCTGATTATAGTCCAGTAGTTTATTACCTGGTGTATTTATGATTGTTGGCACCTTGAAAGGAGTAGAAAACTGCTTATTTTAACATGGAACTCATATGCAAAAACTTTGCGAGCTATGGGTAATAGTCCCACATTTGCTATAATAGCAGGAAGCCTGCAAGAGAACTTCGCACACCAGAAATAAAATGGCGGAAGTGGCTGAATGAGCCACACAGAAGGACTCGCCCTTTGTTGCATGTGTGACCTTGATGACGAATTTGTTCAAATTAGTGATCCTGTACCTGCCTAATTTGTCTAGAGTTATCGCTGTTCTTAGAGGGGTCATGACAGATTGTTTTGCGCTGTATTTCTGAGCCTGTATAAAACAACTGATCATATCAGGAATAATCGCCCTAGGCCCTATCACAAGGAACCGACATTTAATAGCATGTCCTTGTTTCAAACTCGCACTTGCTGCGAAATGCTATCAGTTAAAAATAACTTTATGCGAGCATAATTGGGGTTCATTTAAATGTACTCGTTTGGGAAACGCTCAGTTATAATAACTGGCAATTTGAAAGAAATTAAAAGAACAAAACATCAAATATATACTCTTCGGTATTGTCAACCTACGTCGACCTCTTACGTAACGATTGCCGTTGGCTAAGAATTTTGCCTTGCTGGGAGAACACGCACCGCTGTTTGTTTTGGTCAAAGCGCCCAACGCAGCCACCTTTCGACTCTAATCAAGCAGACATCTTAATTTAACCGGCCACAAGATGGATGATCCCACCCCAGCAGGTGTAAATTGAGAAACCGTGAAAGTTGATGATAGCTTGGGGTGCAGCAGGCTTTAGGCCGAGCCACTCAGCGAGATTACCGCAGGCTGACATCCCTAATTAACTCAGTGGAAGCAGATCCTGGGGCGTTGTAATAGTTGACTAATTGTTACTAACTAACTAGCAAAATAAACACAACGGCTGATAGAATAAAACATGGAGGGATTTGGTGTTTATTTCTGATGTATTTAACCTTAGACTTGAAGAAAAATGGCGCCTATTTAATTGGATAAGAGAAGATGACAGCAGTAAGAGATAGTATAATTCGAAAGCTTGAATTAATTGCTCTACCTCTACAAAGTTAAAATATTTGATTTAAAGTTTTCAGTAGTCATAATAATAAGATTTAGTGTGCAATTAATTAACACCATTACAATTTTTTCAAACGTACAGAAAACGAAATATCTTAAATCATAAAGAAAAACACACACAGACTATAACATCATAGTAATCTAGAAACGGTCTATTGGTATTGTTTCATATTAACAGAATAGGACAAATTGCTAGTGCAGAAAAACCCAGATGAGCAACAGTGACACTGTGAAGCTGAAGAGTTCGAGTAAAAATACTGACAAATAGGACAGTCATCAGTTAGAGGGTGATCATAGCAGAAGGGCACCTGGCTACTGATGTGAAATCAGGGGAGAGCATCCATTCATAAAGTTTTCAGTCAATTTTGCCGCATCTTCTGAATTTGTGCAATGGGAATAATTCTATAATATGTGTTACAATGTAAAAGCGAACTAATCTTTACACGAAACAAAAACTGATTGTGACAACAAAACTCTAATGTGCACTTTGCACACGTCTAGAAAAACAGCAAAGAAACTTAACGTAAAAGTGTGCCTGGATATGTGGAAATAGCAGGATTAATAAAATAATGAATTTTGTATGTCTATTAACAGATTTCCTTAGATTTTTAAGAGAGTCATTTTGAAAAATTAATGACGAAACTTAGCATCTTTATTACCTTCATTGTAATGCACCATAACAAAATGAAAAATGGTGCAAAAGATTTTTGCAATGTGCTATATGAGTGAAAAGTTCAGTAAAAGTGCTTGACATTATTAGTGCATTCGAGTTTTTAAAATGATTTTATTTTGATGATTTTTAGGAATAATTTGCATGGAGGAACTTTTTACATTTTGGTAGTAGGCCATGATTAGAGCTGAACATTTTTGTGCAATAATCCCTGACAACGTTACAAATATTTCCATAGATGATATGCTTGATTTATTTTGTTATGCTTGAACTTAATTATGAATTTATTGTACTAAAGAAGAAATGCTACCTTTAAAATGCATTGAATTGCCTTTTTCAAAAGGCTGCATTATTTCATAGCGATACAAAAGGGGATTTTGTATCGCTTTGTTCGCCCTAAGTTGGCGGGGGTATGCCCAGACGTGGGTCCCTTGCTCACTTTGCCACTGGATTCAAGCAAGCCTGGCTGATGACGGCTGGAATGCCAGAAACCGGTCCTAGGATGCTTGTTTCCGGTCCAGGGAAGACATGGCTTGGCAGTTCGGGCTGGACTGTTCCCATGAGGCACAGGGTCAGACTGATTTGCATATGGCCATGTCTGAACTGGGGTGGTGGAGTGAGCTAAAGAATGATGATGGATTAAACCCAGATCAGTTGACTGGGGGTGAGTGTTTGATTGGCTCAAACGTTCCGTCCATCATCCTCTTTTGTATCGCTGCATTATTTCATAGCCTGGTGTAATGGACTTTTGTTCCATTTCTTCAAATGTTGCTTTATCTGTCTGTTTATGCAATATTCTTTAATCAATAAGACCCTTTTTCTAGTTTTTCATTGTGTGTGAATTGGTGGGAACTCGACCTCTCGACTTAACCCATAAAAAGAAACAAAGGGCCTAATTAGGAGTTTGGTGCAGTGGCAGTCAGGGACCGTCGCACCAGTGGTATGACTGCCATATTATGAGTACTGACTAACAATCACGGGTTCTGGCTCTTATCAGCAAGGCTGAGCCTGATATCAAAATACAACATGAAATCTGCCAATACTGATATCTATTCACTGTATTATTTCAAAAGGGTACAGAAAACCATTCAGTGTAACCCGAAATCATTATTTCTTATTTCTTTATTTTTTAATGGAAAAACTTCATTTCTTTCTTTTTTATCATAATTTCATGAAATTTTCAAATATTACAAACATCACAGCCTAAAAGAAGAAATGACTACATCACTTTACCAACATATAACATTGAATAAACTAGAAACATTGAATGACATACAACATATCTTCAAAGACAAATACACAACATTTAAGACATTGACAAAAACAACAGGCCCAGACAGGTAAATTTCTGTTTACAACTTTTCAACCTTCTGTTTAGGGCAAGTTACAAACAGTGTGCTATGTAAAAAACAACCTCTAACTGTTTCATGTTACATACAATTTTCAAGCAATAAAGTTACTGTTAGAAACAGTTACGGGCGGTAATAATTTTTAAACACTGTGAGAAACACCGGTCGACGTGTTTCAAACCCCTTTTTTTTAATCTTGGGGTTCTCCTCAGGACCGAAACAACTGTGAGAAAAGGGGGAAAGAGACAAAAAAGGAGTGGAGAGTTAAGCTCTTGTTCTCTCTGCATTGTGAAAATTATCTACACTCAACACCCTAACTAAATGCCTGTTTCAATGACAACATTTCGGTAATAATTACCATTTATTTCGAGATCAGCCGATCTCTTCTGTTCTGCAGCGAATCAGAGACTTTCTATCTACAAAAAATGTAAAGAAAAGAAGAAAAGAGGAATAAATCAGTCCTCTATATTTTTGAAGAAGTCGTTCGTTGTTTACCAATTTGAAATTCTGAATACCGGACTTACTTAAAAAGAATCCATTTTCTTGCTAATTCTTGTTGGAACCTTTTTTGTCTTCGGATCTGTGAGCTGAAAAGAAGTCAATACAAGAGGAGAGACCACTAAATGAAGGAACTCTCTTGCTATGTTGAGCAGTCAAACACAATCGTGGAAAGACACATACCTGTTTGTTTTTCAACTGAGCAGAAGGACACCGCTGTATGAGTGCCACGTACAGTTCTGCATAAAAGAAGTCAGAGAAGAAATTTGAGCATTAGTCGAAAAAGGGTTTTAATCCAGAAGTATTCCTTCACTCGCAGCCTAAACCATCCATATGGTTTTATTCCTAAAGATACTTTCTTATTATAAAGAAATAAGAAATAATGATTTCGGGTTACACTGAATGGTTTTCTGTACCCTTTTGAAATAATTCAGTGAATATTATGAGTACGGCGGTCAGACCGTGAGAGTTGCCGCTGCGACACCGCCAAGCATATTACAAGTTTCCTCACTGAAACCCTAACCACGGCGCTGAGACCGCATTGAAAAGGGTGACGGTGAGGAAACAAATGGGGTCTTCCAGGGCCCTCTGGTGCCTCAGGCCAATGGGATGCATGCAGGGGAGCACATGTTGTGCCCCCCTGTGTGCATGCACCACCTTTCCTGCACGGCATGTACTTCACAGTCCATGCCGTGCAGGAACAGGCTTTGACATTCCAATTGCGGTGCCTTTTTGAAAGGCACAGCTGTAGGAATGCCAAAGACCACCCGCCTGACTATGAGGAAACTCATAATCTGGCAGGCGGCTGGCGGTAAAGTTTGGTGGAGCGGGGCGGTGGCGTGCCGCCCCGCTTCCACACCACCAAATGCGTAATCAGGCCCTCAGTAAATAAGCTCTTTGTCAATTAACTTGTGAGGATGGAATGAACAGTTGCTTCTCATGAGCAATATGGGAAAATATGTTCGAGTATCAATTTTGTACCTGGTGAATGGAAGAATGGTCACATGATGGTCAGACCATTGTCAGTCAGTCAATAATACTTTTATTTGATTTCGTTAAAAATCATAAAAGAGTGGAGAAAGCACTTAATACAAAATGATAAAAAAATGGAGGTTAAAAAGGTACAAAAGCTTAAAACATAATGCGATCATGTACTCAATCATCATCAATAGTTAATACACAAAGTATTACATTTGTAATCAGTGCAATTTTAAGAGCTGCGAGGCGGTTCAGTGAGCGAAAATCGGGAAATAATACCAGTGCAAACGAGGAGAGTCCAAGCAGTCTTTTCGAAGCCACTCAGGTTCATTCATTTTTGTTGTCTAATTCTTTGGCTGCCATTTTCCAAAACGTAATGGCTTTGCAGGATAGTTTGATTGACAGGCCTCCAAGGCATTGTATGACTGCGGCTCTGCATGTCCTTAGTTGGCTTTTTCTCAAGTGCTCACGGAGGACCATTTTTCGAATTTCTAAAAGCGAGGGGCAAATACATAGGAGGTGTAGTAGAGACTCTTCTCCTTGTCCGCACAACCGGCATTCTGTTGTCAGCCATATATGCTTCCATTTTGGGGTTAGATCCTTCGTGGGGAATGACCCCAATCGTAACATCTTCAGATAGTGCTTTTTATGATGTGAAAAGTGTTCTGACAAATACGGTTGTGGTTTAAGCGTCTGATAAGATTGAATCACTGCCCAAGCATGATTTTTCTTAGAAAATGCAGTTTTATCCATTAACAGCGAGATTCGTTTAGTTGCACTGTTCGCTGCATTTTTAAACCCAGAATAGGAGTTATTTGTGTACCATGCCTCTTTGAGGTGTAGGTCCACGAGTGATTCTTTTAGAACTGTGGCGATGGAATTATTTAGCCTCGCTTGCTTTTCAATTTCTTCCCAGCAAAAGTGGGCTAGTGTGTTATCTTCTGCTTGCCTCATCCGCCAGTAATATTTGACAACCACCCCTTGTCTGGCTGGTTTCTGGTTTTTAAGCCCGTATTCCAGTCGAATTTGGGCCTGAGAGATGTGCCGGGGGATTGAAAACAAACTCTTGAAAAAACTCGACTGGGCTTGGTTTAAGGCGGCAGCGTCTTTTGTGTACATAATTTCCGACCCATACGATATTGTTGGTATGAATTTTGCTGCGATTACCTTCAGCAGGTTCCCGCTTGAACAGCCTTTTAATTTTTTCTCTAGAGTTTTAAAAGCGTAGATCAATCAATCAATCATGTCACTTATAAAGCGCACTACATACCCGCGAGGGTCTCAAGGCGCTGGGGGAAGAGGGGGGTGGTGCTGCTACTGATCGAAGAGCCAGGTCTTGAGGAGTCTTCTGAAGGCCAGTAGGTCTTGGGTCTGTCGGAGGTTGGTGGGGAGGGTGTTCCAGGTCTTGGCGGCGAGGTGGGAGAAGGATCTGCCGCCGGCGGTCGTTTTCCGGATGCGGGGACTGTGGCGAGGGCGAGGCTGGTCGAGCGGAGCTGGCGGGTGGGGGTGTAGAAGCTGAGTCGTCTGTTGAGGTAGGCTGGTCCGGAGTTGTGGAGTGCTTTGTGTGCGTGGGTGAGGAGCTTGAAGGTTATCCTCTTGTTGACAGGGAGCCAGTGCAGGTCTCTCAGGTGGGGTGTGATGTGGCTGCGTCGGGGGATGTCGAGGATAAGACGTGCAGAGGCGTTCTGGATGCGTTGCAGCCGTCTCAGGAGCTTAGCCGTCGTTCCTGCGTAGAGGGCGTTTCCGTAGTCCAGCCTGCTGGTGACGAGGGCCTGGGTGACTGTTTTTCTTGTTTCGGTGGGGATCCACTTGAAGATCCTGCGGAGCATTCGGAGGATGTTGAAGCAGGATGAGGAAACGGCGTTGACCTGCTTAGTCATGGAGAGGGTGGGGTCGAGGATGACCCCTAGGTTGCGTACGTGGTCGGTGGGTGGCGGGGCTGTTCCCAGTGATGTTGGCCACCAGGAGTCGTCCCAGGCTGAAGGGTTGGAACCAAGGATGAGGACCTCCGTCTTGTCCGAGTTCAGCTTCAGGCGGCTGGTCCTCATCAATTCGGCGACGGCCTTCATTCCTTCGTGGAGGTGGGCTTTGGCGGTGTGAGGGTCTTTGGTGAGGGAGAGGATCAGCTGGGTGTCGTCGGCGTAGGAGATGATGTTGAGGTTGTGCTGTCGGGCGACGTGGGCGAGGGGTGCCATGTAGATGTTGAACAGCGTTGGGCTGAGGGAGGAGCCTTGGGGTACGCCGCAGATGATCTTGGTGGCCTTGGATCGGAAGGGGCGAGGCGGACGCTTTGTGTTCTGCTGGAAAGGAAGGATGTGGTCCAGTCCAGGGCCTTCTCTTGGATCCCGGCGTCGTGAAAGCGTGTTCGTAGTGTGTGGTGGCAGACCGTGTCGAAGGCGGCTGATAGGTCCAGGAGGATGAGGGCTGCTGTTTCTCCGTTGTCTAGCAGGGTCCTGATGTCATCGGTGGCGGCGATGAGGGCGGTTTCGGTGCTGTGGTTGCTGCAGAAGCCGGACTGGGAAGGGTCCAGGATGTTGTTCTCCTCGAGGTAGCGGGTCAGTTGTTTGTTGACGATTTTCTCGGTGACCTTCGCGGGGAACGGGAGCAGAGAGATGGGTCGGAAGTTCTTGAGGTCCTTGGGGTCTGCCTTGGGTTTCTTGAGTAAGGCGGTGATCTCGGCGTGCTTCCAGCTTTCCGGGAAGGTTGCTGTCTTGAAGGAGATGTTGATTATTTTCCAGAGATGGGGCGCGATGGCTGTACTGGCTTTGTTGAAGATGTGGTGAGGGCACGGGTCTAGCGGTGAACCGGAGTGGATGGTGTTCATGATCTCGCTGGTGTCCTCGTCGTTGATGTTGGTCCAGGAGAGCAGGCGGTTGGTGGTTGTGGGGGCAGTGGTCTCGGTTGTTGCCGGGGCGGTCGTGGTGTTGAAGCTGTCGTGGATGTCGGCGATTTTGCGGTGGAAGAAGGTGGCCAGTGAGTCGCACAGGTCTCGCGACGGCTGGATGTCGTTGGTGTTGGAGCTGGGGTTGGAGAGTTCCTTCACGATGTTGAAGAGCTCTTTGCTGTTGTGTGCGTTGTTGTCTAGGCGGTCTTTGAGTGAGGCCCTTTTGGCGGATCTGATGAGGTGATGGTGACTGCGGGTGGCGCTCTTGTGGGCGGCGTAGCTGTCCGCTGTCCGTTCGTGGAGCCAGATCTTCTCCAGTTTTCGGCATGTTCGTTTGGAGGCCTGGAGGTCTTCGGTGAACCAGGTGGCTTTCTTGCTGGTGTGGCTGTTGGGCGGATTCTTGAGCGGGGCGAGGGTGTTGGCGCAGTCGTCGATCCACTGTCTGAGGTTGCGGGTGGCGGTGTCGGGGTCGGAGGGTTCGGCGGGTGGGCTCAGGGCGAGGGTTGTGGTTAGCTGGTCTTCCGTGACTCTGCTCCAGCAGTGGCGAGGCATTTGTTCGGTGCGGTGGTGCGTGGTGGACTTCCTGTAGGTGAAGTGGATGCAGTGGTGGTCAGTCCAGTGGGGTTCGGAGGTGTGGTTGAAGGAGACGTGTGGGCTTGCGGAAAAGATGGAGTCTAGCGTGTGGCCGGCGGCGTGGGTGGGTGTAGTCACGAGCTGTCTGAGTCCGAGGGTGGCGAGGTTGTCGATCAGGGTGGTGGAGTTGGTGTCCTTGTTGTTCTCGAGGTGGAAGTTCAGGTCCCCGAGGAGGATGTAGTCCGTGGAGGCGATGGCGTGTGTGCTGACGAAGTCAGCGATGGAATCGCTGAACTGTGGTCGGGGTCCGGGGGTCTGTAGATGAGGGTTCCTCTGAGGGTGGTGTTGGGATCGGTGTGGATCTGGAAGTGCATGTGTTCGGGCGGTGCTGAGGGTGTCGTCGGTGTTGGTTGAGACTCTGAGGGTGTTCCTGTGGACGATGGCGATGCCTCCTCCGACTCCGTTGGTGCGGTCCCTGCGGGTGATCTTGTATCCGTCCGGGATGGCAATGGCGATGTCGGGGGCTGAAGCGGGATTCAGCCAGGTCTCCGTCAGGAATGCGACGTCTGGGGAGGTTGAGTCGAGAAGGTCCCAGAGTTCGATGGCGTGTTTGCGGGCGGAGCGGGTGTTGAGGAGGATGCATCTGAGGTAGTTGGGTTCTTTCCTGGGCGGTGGTTTGGCGGGGCGGGTGCTGGCGAAGCTGCAGTTCCGGCAGGTGAAGGGCCCTGGGTGCGCTTCGGGTGGCCTGGTAGCAGGCGTGATCTTTTCCGGGGTTGAGTGCGTGGAGGGTGCTGGCGTCGTATCGGCGTCTGTTGATGTGGCGGGCGCGGGGGATGCCCGGACCAGGGGTCTGGCGCTGGGCGCGGTCACGGCGCGGACGGGCGCAGACGGGCTTGCCTTAGGCGCGCCTTCGGCGTGCCAGCGGCGCGGCCGCACAGCGGCCGCCATAAATGGGGAGGTGGGAGGGAGGAGCAGGGAATGGGGCAGCGAATGGGCAGTGAGGGGCGGGGCCGCAGGCGCAGCGGCGGGAAACAGGCACAGAAGGGAAAGCGAGCACAATCAGGGCATCAAGGGGGCACAGAAAGGAAAAAAAACGAGCACAATCAGGGGCAGCAAGGGGGCACAGAAAGGAAAAAACGAGCACAATCAGGGGCAGCAAGGGGGCACAGAAAGGAAAAACGAGCACAATCAGGGGCAGCAAGGGGGCACAGAAAGGAAAAACGAGCACAATCAGGGGCAGCAAGGGGGCACAGAAAGGAAAAACGAGCACAATCAGGGGCAGCAAGGGGGGCACAGAAAGGAAAAACGAGCACAATCAGGGGCAGCAAGGGGGCACAGAAAGGAAAAACGAGCACAATCAGGGGCAGCAAGGGGGCACAGAAAGGAAAAACGAGCACAATCAGGGGCAGCAAGGGGGCACAGAAAGGAAAAACGAGCACAATCAGGGGCAGCAGCAGGGCACACAGACGGAGCTGTGTGGTGGGGGAGCGACCTACCAGTCAAGGTCAGGGGTCGCTCTCTTCACCACGCAGCGGCCGCCATAAATGGGGAGGTGGGAGGGAGGAGCAGGGAATGGGGCAGCGAATGGGCAGTGAGGGGGCGGGGCCGCAGAGCGCAGCGGCGGGAAACAGGCACAGAAGGGAAAACGAGCACAATCAGGGCATCAAGGGGGCACAGAAAGGAAAAAAAACGAGCACAATCAGGGGCAGCAAGGGGGCACAGAAAGGAAAAACGAGCACAATCAGGGGCAGCAAGGGGGCACAGAAAGGAAAAACGAGCACAATCAGGGGCAGCAAGGGGGCACAGAAAGGAAAAAACGAGCACAATCAGGGGCAGCAAGGGGGGCACAGAAAGGAAAAACGAGCACAATCAGGGGCAGCAAGGGGGGCACAGAAAGGAAAAACGAGCACAATCAGGGGCAGCAAGGGGGCACAGAAAGGAAAACGAGCACAATCAGGGGCAGCAAGGGGGGCACAGAAAGGAAAAACGAGCACAATCAGGGGCAGCAGCAGGGCACACAGACGGAGCTGTGTGGTGGGGGAGCGACCTACCAGTCAAGGTCAGGGGTCACGTAGAGGAGTTGTTTTGCTTTCATTTTCCCTTGATCTAGCTGTTGTTTAAAGTTGAGGTTGTGATCGAGTTGAAACCCTAGGTATTTATAAGACTCCACCTGGGATATTGGTTTATCATCCAGATTCCAGATGAATTTACCTTTTGACCCTTTTTTGTGATGTTTAGAGAAGCACAGCACCTTGGTTTTCTTGTTAATTGAGCTGTGATGGTGTAGGCTTCTAGTTGGGTCATTGTTCGCTGCAGACCTATCGGTGTTTGTGATAGAAGAACGATATTGTCCGCATATTGAAGGCTGGTGATTGGTGTTTTGCCCAGTTTAGGGGGGTCAGTTCGGACTTGTTGAAGATGTTTCTCGAGGTCGGCGGTGTAGATATTGAATAGGCAAGGGGCCAACACACACCCCTGTTTTAGTCCGTTCTTTGTTTGGATCTTGCTTGTTGTGCTACGCCCGTCTCCTTTTCTTATTTGGACCCACGTGTCTGAGTAAAGGTTGATTATCGCCTCCAGAAGTTTAGTTGGTGCCCCCCAGCTTTGCATTTTGGCCCATAGCTTTGCCCTCGGTACTTTGTCAAACGCTGCTTTAAGATCGATAAAGCACGCGTACAGGGTACAGGATTTTGCAATAGCCTGATTGGCTAAAAGTGTGACCGCGTAGATGTTAGTGAGGGTGCCCATTCCAGCCCGGAAACCAGTTTGCGTGTTTGGTATCAAATTTATACAGCTCACCCAGTCTTCTAGATCTTCCAGCAGGTTCGAGGCGTAAATCTTGGCTTCAACGTCAATAAGAGCAATCATTCTGTAGTTAGCTGGGTCTGAACGTGGGCCAGATTTGTATATGGCATTTAGAATGCTTCCTCGCCAGGATTCTGGGACCGTGCCTGATGATAGCACGTGTGTGAATAGTGGGGTGAGGATATCAGACCAAAATGAAGGGTCATGCCGGAATAGTGCATTTGGCAAACTGTTGGGTCCTGGAGCTCCCTCAGGCCTTAAGTTTTTTATGATTTTGAGGACCTGCTCTTGTAAAATCTGCGGGGGGGGGTTCTGGCGGTTCTAACTTCGATGTATCTTGGACTATTCCTGCGGTAGGGGTTCCGTAATTTGTGACACCTGAGGGTGGAATAGCGTTGTATGTTTGTTCAATATGTGCTTTCCAGGTGTCCTCCATTATGTCCGAGTTGAAATGTCGGTTCTTACCATTTGATAGCTGGTTAATTATATCCCAGAAAAGCTTGGAGTCTTTGTTTGCTGACATGGAGGAGTTTTGTCCAGAGATGTTCTCTGAAATCTTTCTTAGCAACCTTGATGTCTCTTTTTAGGTCTTTTCTTGATTTTGATATTAGGGAAAGAATATCCTGAGAAGATTCTAAGCCTCGAGTTCGTAGTTGCCTTAGATATTTATTCAGTTGATTTTTTTGTTTCCTTAGGCTGTTAGTGAACCACGCTGCACCCCTGATCTACCTGCTTTGCGGCCGTTTCCTTGTGTTGAAAATTCATTGTTTAGGTCTTGAGCAAAAGATGCCCAGGCATTTATACATGATGGTTCGACTTTGAAACTCTCCAAAAGAGCAGTGCATGTGGCCATGATGTCACCAATGTTTTCCTTTTTCCAAATTAATCGTCAAAGGTTATAGCATTGCGTTTGTTGGGACATCGCTTTATCTGTTGTTAAGTTAGCTGTGCTTAAGAGTAGAGTGAAGGTTTGGGGATGGTGGTCGCTTTCTGTCCTTTCTTTAATTTCGAAGTTACGGATGTATGAGAGAATGTCCTGATCTATTAGTGTATAGTCAATAATTGAGCCTGTTTTTTGCGTAACCCTGGTATATGCAGGGAGGCTCTCTGACCTTTGTATTGTGACAACTGATGTCAGAAATGGATGATTTGGAGTATAAAAAGTGACTTTCCAAGGAGGCATTTTCTTTTAGCAGATTGATTGGAATCCTTCTCGACTGCCTGCCTGACTATCTTTACATGCCCCTTGCCTTTTTCCCTTTGCTGATGAACTTGCCTGCTGGACTATTTGGATCTGTCTGGTGAGAGACCAAACCTGAACTTTCCTGATTATTGCTCCACTCCCCTTGCCCATGGACTTTTCCCTAGTGGACTCTAGCTTGATCCCTTTGCCCATGCTAAGAGCACTCTTCTGAACTATCCTCCTGCCTTTGTTGGTGGAAGGAATTCGAACCTTAACCATCCTCTTTATGGATTCATTTAATTTGGCAGTAGATTTACTTTGACTAAATGTGTGGTTTTATACTGCGAGCTGCAAGACTCATGACTAAACTGCTTAAAAGGTTACTTATATGCATTGATTTTGGATCTTTAATACAATAACCAAATTATCTAAAATTGCATGAGTCTTTTATTGTGTCTTAATGTTCTTTCTGCCGAAACTGTGCTTACAACGTTCTGATTCTAATGCATGATAGGAAGAGTTATAGATTATTCTCAGAACATCAGGTTCTTTTCCTCTTGTTCTGGGTAGCCACAGCAGAGCTCCTGGTTTGTACATTTCTTGTTAGATTGAACTTCTTTAGAAGGTTGGGACTTACAATTGCAATACTCTATTTCTAAAGAATGGTTCTGAGAATAGTGTGCTTAAATCTGATCTCACATTTTTGTGAGTTGACTACCAATTAATGGTCCTCATTGGGTGGCCATCAGTTCAACAACCTGATTTCTCACCCCTCACTACAATGATGAAAGGTCAATCAGAGGGCCAATGCCTCTGTGGGTGAAGTATAGAATCTGAGTGAAGTGACTAAGTTAGCATATAACTGTATAGGTCCAGTGCTAGAAAATCACAAAACTTGGTAGCAGAGTAGTGGTTTTGTCTAGTGACGCGAAGAGTTTAGGATGCCAAAAATAGATTTCCCCTGTCCAACCAAAAAAAACAAAATCCCATGGTTTGGCAGATGTATTGGTCGAGTACTGGCGGATTCCAATGACTTGCAGCAGCAGAGGAGTGTGCGATTGCTTTGGCTTACATTGCGGTGTTTTAAAATGACTGTGTTTTTTGTTATGCAAAATTGAAAAAGTAGCAGGCGCCATAGCGCTTAATGTAAAAAAAGTGTTATCATGTCAGTTTGTGGCTTAAGATCTCGAGATATACACAGATGTGGTGGTCTCAGTGTAGAGGACACTGAATAAGTTGTATGCTGTATTGTGGTGTTTGTGGTGAGACTTCGTCGACAACATCTTATGGATAGGGACTTTCTTTTGTGTGTTGGTGGTAAGCGGTTGGTATAGTTGATCTCAGGTGCACAGGGAATAACTGTATCAATTAGGGTAAAATCCCGCTACTTGAGATTTCATTTGAAGTGAATAATTATTTAGAATATAGAAAAATTATTATAGTTACCTTATAAGAGTGATAATCAAGTTTTCTTTACTGGAGCAGTAAGATTTAATTGTTGAAATCTCTCGTATATTGACTTATGTAATTGCTTAGAAAACGCGCCGAAGAAAATTGTAAAGGAGGGTAAGCTGCTGCAAGGAGCGTGATTGACGTCACAGTGTGTTGCACTGTGATTGGTCGGTGGTGTTAAGCTGCACTGAGATTTGTTGACTATTTCATAGAAAGTTGTGCTGTTATTGGTTGTGATAAGCAAAACTAGAGAATTGTCGGAGAATTACATTTCCTGGCTTTGCGGAAAATATTTGTAAAATACCAAATTGAATAAAACTTAAAATTTTCAAAGCTTTATGAAAATTAATACAAGGCGATGTGACCATACCTGTTAGAGTAGGAGAAGGCGTACTGAGTGAGGGTACACCCAAATACATCTTATTGATGGATAATGGATTTCATCCATGTATTTGGCTTGAACAATGGCACAAAATGACAGAGAAAGACAGGGTCCTAAAGTTTCCTCATTATGGGACATTTAATCTGAGAATCATTGAATATTTAAGGAGGAAATTATATGTAATGAGACCACCTCCTGGACCTGCTCAATTTGAGGCATTAAATACTTGGGAACACATAGCTCATCAAGAGAAAGAAAAATATCAGGGAAGATATAGGAGAACCATAAATCAGTATGCAGAAGCTAGATGTGATGCACAAAAGAAAGTGTGAAGAGCAGATCTTATTCAGGGAACACAAATCTACTCTTTAAAAGCAGTTGAAGAAGACATTAGGGGAAAATGAAAGGAGAAGAGGAAACATATTGAGACAGAAAAGAGTGATGCTGAAACAAAAAGAGAAAGTAGTGGCATAGATGACGATCTTTTGGATGACTTGTTGATGTATAATCCACTGCCATACAATGAATCTTAGAGTGAAGGTTTGATAAATGGAATTACAGCTGAATTTTCAAATGCCCCTGTTATGCCTGAAATACCAGAAGAGACTACACTTGTTTCTCCTGCAATAGCGGAAACAGAAATAACAGCTCCATTGAATCTATTTTATTTGAATGCTCCAGATACTTTAAATGTTCCTGTTACTATTGGTCCTGTTATACCTCTTTATAAATGTGGGTCACAGGTAGATACTTCCCATACTTTGATTATACCTGAAGGAGTAAATACTGAGCATGGTAATCCACTGGAGTTGACAACAAGATCTTTGTTTCAGACGCCTATGGATGAGTAAAGTGCTATGTAGCCTCTACAAATGTGATGGCTTACCCAGGCGAGACAGCTTTCTCCACAGCATCAGACGATGAACTCTATCGAACGCTGTGGAAAAATCAATAAAGACTGTGTACACTGACATTCCTCATGATTGGGGGTACTTTTCTATAATTACTGGTAGTACTGCTTTGCTATCTAATGTTTTACAATTCCTCCTGAATCCAGCCTGATCTGGTGGAATAATGTTATTTTCAGTTGCCCATTGTTGGAGGTGGATTAACATAATTTTAGCAAACAGTTTTCCTACTGCATCTAGTAACACTATTTGGCCATAACTTGCTGGAGAGGAATTTGGGCGCTTTCTTTATAGTGTGACAATAATGCTACCTTTCCAAGATGGCATACTGTTTCCTGAGAGAAAGCAGTATTCAAATAATAGGAACAAAAAAGCTGCCCAGAGTGTATCCTCCTGTTTAATGATCAAGATTGGGATTTCATCAGGGCCCATTGCACCAGACGCTCTGGCACTCTTGATGCAACCCACGATCTCTTGAGATGTAGGGGGCCCATACAAATTGAACAATTCTGTATCTATTCTAAGATCCAAAGGACCACTAGCACTGAGACTGTTGGCATAAAGTTTGGAAATATAGGTTGTCCGATCAGCATCAGAGATGGGAATTGCTTTTACATTAACTCTGGGATCGCAATACTGTGATAATAAGCGCCAATACTTTATAAGATCATTTGAAGCCATGATTTCTCTCACTTTGATCTATTTATCGTCAATTTTCATTCTCCAATCTAGGGCCTTCAGTCTAGTTCTCTTCCATTTGTCGCTAAATTTCACCTTGTCTGGGGATAGAGAAGAACACAAATTGTTTCCTTACCAACTGATTTATTTCCTGATTTACTGCCTATGAGTGCTGATTAACCTTTCTAGGTAACATGGGAATTTTGTCTTTATTCCCCAAACTAAAGAAGGATTTCATATGCATTTAATACGAGATTATTGGATCCCAGAATGCTATCTCATCTGTACCATTAATAACCTCCAAAAGTTTTTAATCAAGAGCCATTATGTTGCTAGAGGCCCAAAAGGTACATTTGTTTTATTACACGCTACATCACCCCTCAAGTAGTTCCATGGCTCTGAGTCCTGCAGCGTTAATTCCACATTCCTGCTCAAGATACAATGATGACTCACAACAGATGACTGCACATTTAAGTTAGAGCATGCCCCATACATCTGATAGGAGTAAATCATATAATCAATCAAGGACTGACCGTGAGAGGAATGAAAAGTAAATGATGCAGGCGTATCATTTGGGATTTACCAATTCAAGAACCCAAATTCATCCTGATGGAGTCCAGCAGTAAAAACCCCACCTATTTGTCCAGTTCTTAGTGGGAAACACAACCTCAGGGATAGACCAAACTTTCTACATTTCCAGATTTGCAAAGGACAAGGACGCCAAATTAGAGACTTTTGCATTTAGGTCACCTACAATTATTACCATATGCCCTAATAATCCTCCGCACACTAATTTCATGAATAAATGTAAAGATTGAATTTACCAGATGATCATACATTTTTCCAGGAGTAATATATATGTTAGCTAAGAGAAAAAATAGGAATCTCTTAAACTTAAATTTATAGCTAGTTTTAAACACGGGCATGATTTAGAAGGATGAAAAAAGAAATGGTGATTCCAATTGACACTTTTCTTTAGCAAAATTGCAATTCCCCCACTAGCATGCCCCTTGGTTACCCATTTTGCCTCACAAGCAAAGACAAAATAGTTTTCATACGTGAACTCAGGAGATGCCCAGGTTTTCTGCAGGCATACAATCCCTGGATTAAGATACTCCACAGAATTCAAATTCACTCCATGATATGATTGTTTCCAGGGAGCTACCTCGGTAACTCAGGCTTTTTTATTTTAAGATGTTTGCTATTCACGATTCCCGCCACGCAACTCCATTTGGATAACTCATCGCCCTTCTCTAATACCTGAGGATAAAATTTAATAGGCTCCAAAATTGTTATTCCTCTGCACCCCTGCCCTACTGATACGATACAATCCTTAGGGTTTCCTGGCAGTATGGCTTTATCAGGCCCCACCGACACCAATTTACTGTTCTTATTCTGACTGGACACCTTAGATTTATTGAAACAGGACTATATTTCCTACACCACAGGGATTACATCAATTTCCCGCTTAGGAAGTAATCACAGTTCCTCATTATTAGATTTACAATAATCATTGACTCAAAGTTAATTCTGGAACTGGCCACAGAGGCGGCTGAATTTATGTACACATTTTCAATATCACTACTTTTCACTAATTTTAATGCCTCGAATTTCAGTTTTTTATTTTTTTTAATTGCCCAGAGAGAAATTACATATAAATGGGTTATGCAAACAATTAATTATACCTGTCTCTTTTGAAAGAGGGGGAATTTGGATAATATTATGGATCTCATACAAATTCAAAGTTAAAGCCACAAGATATATTGCTCCCAAGCATTCCCCTCCTAGGAGTCATGTGCAAACCAGTCCTTACTGCCATGGTCTGTGGTAATCAGCTTGGTCAAGGGGGATCAGATCTTTTGACCCCTTTTCTTAGGGCGCCTCCCCTTACAGTTATATAGGGCTGTTTCTTGGATATATATGCCAAGTAGGCAACCCAACCAGGTTTGATATGTAGGGGGCTCAGGATCTAGCCATCTAGTTACAATAAGGAGCCGAGCTACTGCAGCCAAGATAAAACCAAAGTTAATCTGAGTATGTCCAATGCTGCTTTATTGTCATAGTCCAGAAGCATCGTTAGTGGCGTAATAGAAACTTGCTTTCCTAACACCCCCAGCAGGAACCCCTCCATCCCTTTCTTTAAAGTTTGCAATTTTGCACAGCTAAAAAACACGTGTATCATATCAGCTGGGCCTTGCGCGTACCTGGGGCATTTATCATCCTCCCTTTTGCCCCACCCAAATAGCTTTGCCGTAGTAAAGTAAAGATTGAAGATTGTTTTATAGTGCTGGGCTTTCAAGTTAGCTGATAAAAAATGTTCCTGTCCTAGTGCGATTGACCTATGAATGTCTGTATCTCCATCATCCAGCTTCCTAGCCCAGTTGTCTTCAACCTTCTCTAAATCATCTGGCATGGAGTCCACTAGGATTTTATAGATATGCTTTATTCAACACTCCGGGTGGATAACCGCTTCCAAAAGGGGGATATTACCTAAGGAGAAAAATTCAGCACTAATTTGATCTAAAAATGTTGTTATCTGTATATACTTAAAACCAGAGCCAACACTTAATCCACATTCTTGCTGTAGATCTAAAAACGTGTGTCTTTGTTCGGCCGAATACATATCTCCTATCTTAATAATACCGGGGGGCTCCCAATGTCTACTCATTGTGTCATATAAAATTGAAGGTAGCAGGGGAGACTGCCATCGTGGAGTATACCTATTACATCTTGGTACCTGCAATAGTTTAGCCGCTTTGCCCCAAACCTTCCAGGCTGCTATTAAGCACTTGAATCGCATTTTTGTTATAATAGGTAGCCTCAACCTTTCGAAGCAGAACCGCCCGTGCCGCCCTTCCTATGGCTAACTCATATATAGTGGGAATGGGAGCCCCATTTTCCTGATTACCCGTATTTATGTTTGTTTTTGCTGGTATAAACAAGATCGCCATCTGCTGCAAGAAGGCTGGATAGTAATAAAATCCTAAATTGGGAGCCGCCCACCCTCCCCGTTCCTGTGGTAGGGCTAAATATTTGAAAGATCGTCTGATTTTTTTATAGTGACAAATGAAATTAATGAAGATAGAGTCTAAGTTCTTGAGCAGAGAACCTTCAACTTTGAGGGGAATGGATCGAAATAAATAAAGTAACTTGGGAAGCATAACGATTTTAAGAATATTATATCTGCCTATGTTTGATAAGTAAAACCTGTCCATTCGTCTTAAATCAGTACTAATCTTAGTAACTAAAGGGTTCAAATTGATCGACCATATAGAGTCAACCTTACTACTGATCCTAACCCCCAGATATATCGCCACCTCTTTTCTACGGGGATCCGAGTAGACAATGTTAAGGGTACACACTATCTGTGTTTTCTCCTTATTCAGGAGATATCCTGACTTCCTGCCATAGTCCGTTGCCAAACTCTCTACTTCTTCCATTGCACTCTCCAGATCCGAGGTGAGAACAGCAATGTCATCTACGTAGGCCATTACTTTTGTTTCGTATCCATTCACACACATAGGCTTTATTATTCGACTTTGCAAAATTTGCTTAATAAACAGGTCAATGTATAAAGCAAACAAGATTGGAGAGCAAGGACAGCCCTGTCTTGTTCCTCTAGTGACCTTACCACTTCGAGATTCCCTTCCCATGATTTGAAGTCTGGCATATGGCTTAAAATACAGTGCCTGAATAGCTGTGATAAAACGTGAGCTGAGCCCAATTTGTGCCAAGATCCCCCATAGATACTGCCATGACACTCGGTCAAAGGCTTTTTCTGCGTCCAGGAGGATCATAGCCATCTTGTCTCCTGTTGATTCTATTATGTCAAACAAGGCTATGGCCCGACTAATATGGTTGGTGGTCCCCCAACCAGGTATGAAGCTGTGTTGCAATGGGGTAACTAGGTGCGCTATGATCCTTCCTAGATGATTTGCCAATATTTTTTAATACAGTTTGGCATCTGAGTTTGAGTGAGATTGGCCGATAAGAGGCAATGTTGTCCAAAGGTTTGTCTTTCTTTGTAAAGATAACAATATCTGTTCTCTGCCAAGATTCCAGAGGGAGCCCATTATGCTGTATGCCTAAGAATAGATCCAAAAGTAGGGGTGCTAACTCCACCTGACATACTTTATATAGCTCCAGTAGGATTCTGTTGGGGCCTGCTGCTTTTCCTGAGGCCATCGATTGCAAAGCACTTAGGACTTCGAGTGTAATATTTGCCTCAACCTCCTGCCTTGTTGCATAGCCAATCCCTCCAGAGTCCCCCTTACATTTTCCTCTCCCTCAGTAAAGGTGATGTTATGGGCATCCTGTTGGTATAGTTCCTTGTAGAAATTTTCAAATAAACTAAGAATATCCTCTACCTCTGTTGCGTACCTCCCATCCATCCAGATTAATCCTGCAATGTTATACCTAGCCAGTTTCTACCTTATGTGGAGCGCTAATAGTTTTCCCACAGACTCCCCATATTCATAATTTTCATTCCTATGTGCCTGATATCCTTCTGCAAGCCTTTTATTATGATAGCTATTGATTTCTGCTTTTACCATCAAAATATCCTGCTGCAACTGCCTTTCAGACTCTGCTTGCCTATGACTTATTGCTAAGGTATGGTCTTGTTCCAGGGCAGCTAATCTTCCCATCAGGTCTTTGATTTCATCCTTCTGTTTCTTCCACATCCGTCCCACAAAACGTCCCCCGCAAGCCGGCTTTAAAACTATCCCAAACCATTCCCCGAGAGGTGCTATAACGATTTATATCAAAATAATCTACAACCCATTGTCAAATATGTTGAACAAACAAGTCAATGGAAAGCAATTTCCTATCAAATGTCTATCTAAGTGGGACATTAACAACACCCTTAACCATAATATCCAAAATTAGAGGGTTATGGTCCAACAAGAGCCTCGGTAATTTCTTAATTCCTACTTTCCCAAGCAAATCAATCAACTTTATTCGGTCCTCCAACCATAAAAGTAAAAATGCATACAGTTAAAAAAAATATTAGGTGCATACAATAGAGCATTAAAATTATGTAATAAAACAGACTCTGGGGAAATGGAAGTGTAGAATTAAAAATAAATAAATAAATAAATATTAATCGTTAAAAGCTCCTAAAACCGAGCACCTATATCAGACAAAGGTCCACAACATGGCCCACCAAAATGTCGCAATAATAAAAAGTTCCACAATTGGTCGAGGCATGTTGTGGGTCACTTTCCCAAGCATAATGCTGGGAACTAGGAAGTAATCCAGCCTGACATACTCCCTGTATGGACATGAGAAATATGTGTACCCTGGATCAGCCAGTTTCTTAGCCACCTAGACATCGGTCAGGTCATAGCTAGCTTTTAGCGTGGCAAGCGCCCTCTATACTTGTGGTTTCTGACCTTGATATTTATAGGTTCGAGCCTCATTACCCTCCAAATGTATATTCAGGTCTCCACAGATTACCAAGGGATCTGGCCAGGATGCCAATTCCACCTCTAAGTCATGCAGTACCTTAGGGTCATCCTGGTTTGAACCATAAATGGTGCATTCAGTCAGTCCCACGGGGAGTGCAGCAACAGGCCATCTACCCCATTTGTCTTCCAAGACTCGTTTTGCTGGTCCCAAATTGTTCCTAACATGAATGGCAATCCCCCCTGATCGCAGAGGATTGGGTGGAACATGCCATTAGGGTATATCCCTTAATCATCAAGGTTGCCCTATTACCCCATGGAATATGCGTCTCCTGCTGACATATAACGTCTGCTCCTTGCGATCTTAACACCTCAGCCACCCTTAATACTTTGGTTTTATTATTTAGGCCCCCACATTAATTGAGCATATATGTATTTTACCCATTTAAATAAATAAAAATAGATGCAATCTTTTGCTGTCTCAACAACCCTTCGATTCTTATACTTTTCAGATATCTTACTATACTCACTCTCTAGATTTTCCACCACTGTTGGTGGCCCCCATCCCTCCACCCTACCCTGCCCTTCGCACCACCTCCCTTACTATTCCCCCTGGTGTGACACCCCCTGCCTCACTCATCCTTGAAAAGCATCCAGACCAGTCGTCGGTCTGTCGTGGATGAGAGCACGCTCCCTGACCAGCATTATAGTCAATATAGGACCACCCTTAACCGATGCAAACAGACAAGAAAAAAGAAAAGATAGATGATCCCTGGGTGGTCATACTAAAGAAAACCAAGAACGAAGAAACAAATATATATTTTTTTTAAAACTCCCCACAGACATCCCCACGTATATAACGTTTATCCCCCCAGTGTAGCGCTGAGACCAGGACCAAGCTCCTTACAATCTCTCTATTGGCAATTAAACACCTGGCTCATCTAGAAACTCTTTTGCCTTAATTTCTGAGGTGAAGAACCAAATCTGATCCCCGTACCACTTTCAGGCATGCCAGATTTAACAGATAGGCTTGTGCCCCCTTGTCCTGAACCGGTTTGATCAGTTGACACAATTGCTATCGCCGCTCAACAGTATAGTGGCAAAAGTCTGGCCTAACGAAAAACGAGACATCTCCCACACTACGTTTAGCTTCCGGTCTAGCCTTCTCAAATATAGACTGTCTCAAGAGGAAGTTGTCGAAATACACTAAGATTGCGCTGGGCTTCGCATCTGGTTGAACTGGTTGTCTTAAAAACAATGGCATCCAATGGGCCCTCTGCACTTCAATAGGCCAGTTCCATCCTTCTAAATCTGGAAAAGTTTAGCCAGCATATCTACAACATATAGGCGGACATCCAACCCTTCTTTGCCCTCTGGGACACCCAGAATCAGTAGATTATTACACCGTTGGCGGTTTCTTGATCCTTCAGCATCCACTGTATGTCCGCCAACTGTGATCCAGGAGCCCGCAACTGCTCTTGGGTAGCGGCCAAGTCGGTCTCAAGAGCCTCTGCTCTGGTCTCCAGACTAGTCAGACGTTCGCCAATAGCACTACATGTCTTTGTCACTTTTCTGACTGTCCCTTGCAGTTTACAAATAGCTGCTTGAGATCGACGACTGTCCTGTCGGATTTCCTCTCGGTGTGACATTATGTTTTGTAGCATAGTGTCTAAGGTCAGGGACAGAGGACTAGGACCGTCCTGCGGATTCGTTAATAAGGTACCAACCAGTTGCTCCGTTGGTGAATAGTCACATTTTAGATCTTTCTTCTGTTGCTTAGACCGACCTTCATTTCTAGGGACTTTGCGAGCTGTTACCGCTGTATCAGTTCTACCTGTCCCAGATATACTTTAATCCTCACTAGATTAAGTAAGTGAGCCAGACCCACAGCCATCTGCTGATCATGCCTCATCTGACAATGAAAAGAGGCAATCATTGGTCTCAAAATCATTTGATTCAAAATCCTTCTCATTGGGCTTGCTACCCATGGGGTGTGTCAATGACTGATGCCCTTTCCTAGCCGTCTGACATGCTGCAATAGTACTTTGGGGATGGTTCACCTCCTCCTCAAGCTCTCCATCCAGACCCCCAGCAGGACTAGCTGACCCAGCCCTTTCACTTGGCACCTCAAGGTCTATAATCTTGAGTTGGGCTGAAACAAAATCATTTGCCATACCCCCAGCAATAGCTTCCGTGATCTGCAAAGAAGTAGGATCCATTACCTTGTCTCCATCTGTTAAGGCAATCTAGCTGTGAATTTCCTTTCCATAGGTGCTGACAGGATTTTCGCCCCTTCCTGGTTCAGCGCTTTGTCAATCTCATCATGCTGTAGCAGGAGGGAGGAGAGCTGGCGTCCCCCCGATGGAGGCACAAAGCAGCTCTAGCACAGATGAACCGGGTGGGCGTTGTAGAGGTGCAGGCCCGCCCTTCCCCTTCCTCTCCCTGGTGTTTTCCATCCGGGTAGGTGAAACTGGAGGGACAAGCCTTCAACCGTTCCTCTGCGCGGCCGCTGAACTTTTCAGCGTGGTCTCTTGTACTGGGCACTCCGGGGTTACAGATGCCTGTGCTGGAGTGGCATTTGCTGCAGCAGCCGCTGCCTTTCCCTTTATGCCTCTGTCTCTGCCGACTTTCGGGCCCATTCTCCAGGCAGCGGGATTCGCCGAGCACCTCCCGCAACCTTCGTGGTCAACTTGTTCACCCAGCAACTGCCACCAGACACAGAGCAGCCCAGCGCAGCGCACAGCTATCTCACACCGTCTTGGACAAAAAGGTGAGCACCTTGCCATGCTTATCTGTGCTATCGCACCTTCCATTGAAGTCTTTGGGGGATTACATGGGTTGTTTCTTCCACTTTTGTTTCTTTATATTTTTAATTTATGTTGATCTTTCTGTTGTTTCTCCATATTTCCGCTTCTGGTCAGAGAGCCGCAGGATGGCTGACTCAAGCAGCCGCCATCTTGCTTTCCCTCCTTGTCTCTCTGTGACCAACCATGCCTCCAATTTCTGATAGAGAATGCAAGACCGAGCTTCTATTGAAAGGATACATTTTATAGTCAAACAATGTACCAAAGTCCAACTTGTTTGTCTTGAGTTCGTGGCCCAGATAGCTACTATTTGAATTACATAGGTCATTCCCAGGAACAGGTCGTTGGGGTTGTGGGACAAAGGCATTTGCTCATGATTTAATAGACTTGAAGGTCTTGTGTCTTTCCAAGCTGATGCACCTCAGGGGGGTTTGGCCAGTATGAGAAACCATATTACCATACTCCTCTACAAAAGGTTCTTTGGATAGAAGTTTTTCCACATTGAATAGTCTTATGTACCAAAAACTGAAAAAGTAAAAAGGCCCTCCCTAAGTTACTTTTAGGTCCAAGAGGAGGGAGGATGAGAGGAAGCCAAATGGAAATAGTACCTCTATGCTGACCTATATAATTTAATAAGCGACCTAACAAGGTTCAAAATTAGCAAAACCCTCTATACATCATACAAAATTGGAAATGCCCCCTGTCTAGCTCTAGAGACATGAAATGATGCAGTATGACTTTTTTATTCCATAGTTTTATATTTTATTCTGAAAACAATCATGTTTGTCTTAAAGAATCACACATTACATATATGTTAGAGACATTTTGATACATTTGATATACATGATATTACATCATATTATTTAGCAGACAAACAAATGACACATTAGACATCCCACAAAAAATACAAAACAGTGTAAAAACATCCACTAACTACATTCCATATAAATCACTCACATGCCAAGTAAATCACTCTCATACTCTCACATACTCACATGCATACTAATAACTATAAAGAACTATACTAAAAGAAAAAGAGAGAAAGGTAAATCTATAAACCTGTGGTAGAATTCACAGTGTTTATACACAACTAGGTGTAATTGATGACACAATGCATCAATAGAAGGAGAAAACAATTCTCCAGAATCTCTCTTCTAAAATTGGTTCGCGGTCTACGCGCGTTTCAGTGGAGGACCACCTTCTTCAGGACCCAATATGCTGGAGTTCATTTAAAATAATCTTGGGATGTCTTTTTGAGAAATGTGGTGACAATCTTCTCTAGGAACGGAACCTTCTATATTGTATTTTCTTATCAATTAGTGTATTCATTCCGTATTTTAGAAATGAAGCCTCATTTCTTAGAATGGGTACATGAAACACCATGGGGTAATTTCCCTCTTTATACAAATCCTGGTTTTTAAAGTTGACAGCTTGATATGCGCATATTCACAGATTTTTGTGCATTTATTTATATCGTGTTCTCTCTATGTCGAAAATCCGAGTTCCGTTGTGTCCGCAGACTGCAAGAACCTAGTCTTATGTACCAACCATACTTTACACACCACATCAGGATTTGCAAGTTCATCATAATCAATATTTGTGGAATCTAGGCATTTCACATTATTCCAAGCTCCTGGCTGAGCATTTGGAGAATATCCTAAAGTATTATGTAGAACTGACCCATTTTTGGGATGGGACTTTAAGATTATCTAAGTGCCAACAGAAACTTTAGCCACATCCTCTTCTGGCTCAGCGGGTATACTTTGACTATAAACAATGTTAGATAACTCAATTGGGATGCTGGCCGGAACAGCCGGAAGAAACAATGACAAAGCCGGCTCGGGATTATCCACTGCTGACACATTCTCAAATCTCCATTTTTTCGCCTTTCGTTTTATGATACGCCTTTTCTTCTTATATCTCCAGTTCATTTTATTATTTCCTGGGGGACTTTTTGGATTACACTCCGCATTTTGTTCATCCTTCAGTAGATCGAGAGCATCCATTAATGTAGCTGAACCTCTTACAGAATCAGTTGATTTTAGCCCTTTCTTAAAAATTGGAAACCACTCAACCACCACAGGCTTTGATAATACCTCTCACTTTGGCTCCTCAAATAATGATTTTAGGCAGTATACCTGCTCATTCATTAACCTAAACCCCCATTAGTATTACAGACAATATGTCCAATATGTGTCATATTTGACATTGATTTCTCCAGAAGTGATAAAATAGAAGATAGGACTTTGTCAATATAAAATAACTCCTCTGATGGAACCCCTTCCCTACCAGGATTGGGGGGCTCCGATGTGCAGTGTACTGTGGGCAATATGAATGTTTCACAATTTATAGAGTCCCCAAAGAAGGAGTGCTGCTATATAAGATGGGCAAAGAGGGCCGAGTATTCGGGCTTTGAGGAAGTAGCTCCAGCTTTACCCTTACAGCTGTGTCAGGAGACTTTAAAAGAACCTCCACCGGATTTCTCATGACCAGTTCTATATCTGGCAACGTGAAGTCCTCCACCTTACCCAAGTAAGATGGAACCACCTACTTTTGAATGGAAGGACTCACAGAGGCATGCAAGCAGGGACTACCCTAAGGGCATTTTCCTAGGGCACTATCTTGTGCCAGCGAGCCCGAAGTGGAGGCAGATTCTGTCATTCCTCACACCTTCTCCTCCTTACCTTAGGATGTTAATTGCAAAGCAGAAGAGGGAACATCCCCACCCCATTCTTGTTCTTTGACCATCAATGACATGTTCTTATCCATGCTCTTATCCAAGATCATATTTGAATTTTGATTTAATTGCCCTAGAGGCCTAACCAAGACTAGAGAGGGACTTGTGACTTCTATGACTTCTTTATTCACCTTGATGAAGAAATCAGAAATTGCTGGATAAGGATTAAAGTGTTGCAGCTGAGATCTTTTATTATTAGTGATTGATTTTTTTACCTTCAAGGGATAATTTGAAGCAATTATACGACCAAAGTGCAATTTCTTCAATGTCATCATATCCAAAGCAGTTGAGGCCCGCCACGCCAGGGAAATGACCATAAGTTACAACCTCCTGGTAGGCATGCACACTCCCAACTGCTGAACAACTGAGCGACCTTAGGTTTTCTTTCAATTTACCTGCCCTCTTAGTTACGGGGCACTGAACTACGACATAGAACCACTCTCTGATATTCTCTGGTGTTCTCAGATGTTCTGTTAATGAGACGACAACTGGAAGACTGATAGGGCACATGGGTCTTAGGGATAATTTTTTATTATAAAGGAGAATGACTAATCGCCTTAACCATACACCCATAGAATTATCAAGTGTAGAACTTTGGAGTAAATAGGATAGAGAGAGGACTACCTTCCAGGGGACGCAAGCTGGACCACATCCCAGCTTGGCCACTCCCACAAACCCCTGGGGGTGCCTTTACAGGATTCTGAGTAGGCTCTAACACCAACTCGCCACTCTCACCCACACAAGCTCCTTGCTTTCTTGCACGGCCTGATACCCAAGGTTTTTTTTAACAGATATTATGACTGTTGCCCCGTAAAACCCTGTTCCACTGATCGATCAACTGAACAGTTAGCAAAAAAAAAAAAACAGACGTTTGGACAACCTTGAGTAGCTCTTTCACTTTGACTGCTACTTGTACTGGACCCCAGCTGGTTAAGGGGCCGAGGGGATTGAGGTCAAAAGGGCAGTCAGTTAGGAGTTTTCACTACCCACCCGGCGCTCAACTACTGGACCTCAACTATGGGACTAGTGGAGTGCGAAAGTACCAAGGTGGTAAGCGGAGGTGGGAGAGGAGGCCACTGAGCAACGACTGCCCCCCTCCACCCAAATATTGGCCCCGGGCACTAGCTCGCAGCCAAGCCAGCCCCAAAAGCGTAAGTGGGCTGCCACTGTGCCAAAAGTCACCTAAGTCACCAGAAGTCACCAATGATCCATGCAGATTCAACTACAGAACAGACTTCCAGCTCCTCCACACCTAATGGCATCTGCTTAGCATCAGCAGCAGTCTGGTGTTTGGCATCTGAAAGCCAATTCATAGCTGCCGCTACTGCTGCCAGAGCCCCCGAAGCCACTGCGGCTCCAGGCATGGAGACCGGTAAATCAGGGCTCCTTTGGGTGTAGCCTCCATCTCCTCCTGGCTGACCCCCCCTCCCCTCCTAATCGACCCAGATTCTCCCTCTCCCCCGTTTTTCCCTCACTTGTCCGCCCAGCTCAAAGCACACCTGCAGCTACCTACCACTGCTAAATCCACCTGCAGGAAATCAAGTCACGGTCCGCTTTCACCAGGAGTTAAACCGCACAAGGATGGTGGTGGCAGCATACCATGTAGTCATCAGTAGGAGTGAATAGGTCCTTTTAAACTTGTATCACCAGAGTGAGGTGTACAGGCTCACTCACTTTTTAATTTTACGCTGTTGTGTGCTAAACTCGCCCTTTGGCCTACATTAGATGTGAAGTACTGCGCAGCGCAAGAGTGGTGACTGCGCTGGATGTATGTGTGGCTGTGAAGGGTACATTACAGGGATAGGGCAGTGCTGTCCAGTGGGTGTATGTTGAATTCATGTACTGGGTGTATATGTACCTGCGTGGAGTGCAGAATATGAAGGATGGAGTGTTGTGTAACACTCATCCACACTGTGTGTGCTGGGTTTATATGTGCCTGCAAGTGGCACAAAACAAAGAGACTTAGCTTAAAGGGAATGTATAAAGTATTTAAGCAGCACAGAAACAGTAATGAAGTGGCCACAAAACAAGAAAAATCCCACACTAATTTACAACAATAGAGAAAAATGTAATACAATATCTTACATAAAAATTGCAAAAATCCAATCAGTAGAACCGGAGTTATGAATTTTTAAGTTTAAGGTAAAAACTAGCTCCTAAAAGATCAAAGCGCCAACCACGGATATCTTGTCGCATAGGACCAGGTCAAAGTCGAAAAATATGGCCGACCGCGATGGAGTGCAGGTCAGATGCAAAAACTGAATTGGGTCCGGTCAGCTCATACCTTCAGATTTAGAAGCAATCTGGAGAAAAAGTTCAGTGGGACAAGGTTGCAGGTGGTGTCCGAGGAGGGAGTGTCTTCACCAGGGAGCCGCTGTACGAAGTCTCAGTGAAGATTACTAAGTTCGGACTCAGTCTCTTTTTGTCCCGGATTGGCTCATCCTCAGGGCCGTGCTGATGCTCAGAGGGGTCCACCTCTTGACAGCCCCAAGTCTGGATTGCTGTTAGAGCACAGACTCTTGGGATGGTCAAGCTGGGGAAGGAAAGGTAGGGAACTGCAGGGAAGGAGATCTGTGAACGGAGAGAGAGAGAGACTTGTAATATACTTCAGGTGTGGAGACAACTTACAATCCCATTACAGGAGTTTTGACTTATATCTGAGAAACAATGAGATACCTGTAAAGGAAAATAAGCAACCCGGTAACATGGGATGTGAGGGGGTGCATTCACATTTCCAAACATGTATACTGTAAAGGAGAAAAAAGATGTAAGGGATAAAACAACTCCTACAGTGATAAAGCCTGACAAACGCAAGAAACAGTAAGGAACATTTCTACCCACACACCTGTCCTCATGAGCGAGTTGAAATGAATCACAAGGGACAGGTGAACCAGAACTCCAGGTACACACCACTGACCCCCTGTTGATGAATAGAAAACAAATGGCAATGCTTGTTATTTTAACAATATAGCTCTTTAGAAACAAGGCAACAGTATACCAGCAAAAGACCTGGATGAGTGAGATCAGAGGTAGGAACTTCAATCATCCCCAATTGCTAGCACTCTTCCTATATTCCGCATAGGAGAGCTCAAAATTAAATGTCTGTTTTGAGAGTAACTGACTCTCACAGACTGTGGCGTTGCGGGGATTCCTTCACTCCCTCTAAGTCCAGAAACAACTTCCTGGTTTCTGGTAATTACCTCCCTCCGCATGATCCGAGTGTATCAGTCTCCCCAATGGAGGAGGTGAACTTGGGCTTACTATAGAATGTCAGAAGTAGTCTCCTCCACATGAGTCTCAGACGCTGACTCGCCAACGGAAGAGACGAGAAGGAGTATACTCGCCCTCTTCAGGGAGAGCACGGGAGTCTTAGAAGCTTCCTCTTCTTCTGAAATACACTTGCAAACTTCTCCCCCGCATGAGCCTGCCAAATGGCCGATCTCGCCAACGGGGGAGGAGAGTAGAGCACGAAACTATCAAGGTTACAGTGGGAGTTCTGTTCCAATGTGGAACGACTCCAAGGACTTCAGAGTTGGTGCCACAAGCACCCTTACCATAACGCATCTCTCCGCTGCAGGTTCCAGAAGCCGGTGGTGAAGACAAATAATCTGCAGCTTGGTGGGGTCTTTTTCCGGCTTTATCCAGGTTTTCCTGATGGCTCACGCAGATCAAACACAAGGAGATAATGGACGGAGTGCTGAAACTTTTCAAACACTCACCCCCAGTCACAGATCTGGGTTGAATCCATCATCATTCTTTAGCTCACTTTGCCACCCCAGTTCAGACATAGCTATATGCAAATCAGTCTTGACCCTGTGCCTCATGGGAACAGTCCAGACCGAACTGCCAAGCCATGTCTTCCCTGGACCGGAATCAAGCATCCTGGGACCGGTTTCCGGCTAACAGCCCTCATCAGCCAGGCTAGCTTGAATCCAGTGGCAAAGTGAGCAAGGGACCCACGTCTGGGCATACCCTGCCAACTAAGGGCGAACAAAGCAAACACAAGGAGATAATGGACGGAGTGCTGAAACTTTTCAAACACTCACCCCCAGTCACAGATCTGGGTTGAATCCATCATCATTCTTTAGCTCACTTTGCCACCCCAGTTCAGACATAGCTATATGCAAATCAGTCTTGACCCTGTGCCTCATGGGAACAGTCCAGACCGAACTGCCAAGCCATGTCTTCCCTGGACCGGAATCAAGCATCCTGGGACCGGTTTCGGGCTAACAGCCCTCATCAGCCAGGCTAGCTTGAATCCAGTGAAATGTCAGGAGCGTGAGTCATGCTTGGAAGTGGAGTTCCCAACTCGTAAAGGTGACCCGCTTCTCGTTCGTCACTCGATTAACTGCCTGTCAGTATTCGCGGGGACGATGCGACCTGACAGTACATCCCTTCTTCGGAGAACACTGACAGGTACATGGTTTATCTGGGGATCTGTTATGGAAGGCAGCAACCAGACGAGGTGCATGTACAGACGTAGATGGCTCCTATGAGTTCTCTTCTGAGCCATACCCTTTCCATTCCACTAGATACCACAGTTTCCATCTCATTATTTTGGAATCAAGCATCTCTTTAACCTCGTATTCCAATTCCTGGTGTACCCACAGAGGTACGGGTCATCTTTTGCTGGACTATGTGATGGTTTAAGAAGTGAGACATGGAAAACAGGATGAATCCTTAAATGCGCAGGCAAGGATAGTTTTACTGCAACAGGGTTCACATGCTTCACGACCGTGTAGGGACCTATGTATTTGGGATTAAACACACTATGTTTCTTGAAGCGAATGTTTTTTGTGGAAAGCCACACTAAGTCTCCCCTCTTGTAAACAGGGCCTGTTCGTCTATGTTTGTCCGCCTGTTTTTTGTAAAGCTCTTTAGCATGTTGGAGGTGCTTTTGAGTGTCTTTCAATGTCTTTTGGACATGAGCTATCCTGTTGTACACCTCAGGGAGCTTTTGGTTTTGGCTGGGTGACAACAAAAGGGATGAAGTGTGGATGAATCCCATAAGAGCTATAGTACGGTGAGTGGTGTGTGGAACTGTGGGTGGCGCTATTGTATGCAATTTCGGCGAGCCATAGCGATTCTACCCATGCCTCTGTATTACTGTCAACGTAGCAATTTAAGAACTGTTTTAGGATCTGGTTAAGGTGTTCCGTCAATCCATCAGTTTGTGGATGGAAACTGGTAGACAGAGCGGAAGATATCTGTAATGCTGAACACCACACCATGCAAAATTGTGCAGTGAATTGTGTCTCACGATCTGATACTATAACTCGTGGGAGGCCATGTAATCGGATCACATTAACTAACAGTAGCTTAGCCAACTGGCCTGCTGAAGGGATTTGTCTACAGGCGATACAATGTCCCATCTTAGTTAGATAGTCGATAACCACTAGGATAACAGTACATCCCTGATCTCTGGGTAACCCTACTATAAAATCCACAGAGAACCTTTCCCATGGTTTTTCGGGGGTTGGCAGAGGTTGAAGTAACCCTTGCTGTTTGGTTTTGTCGGTTTTCATCTGGGCGCAGATAGTGCATTTTTTCCCCCACATTAAAGTATCTTTCCTGAGGGACGGCCACCAAAACTGCTGCTGTATTCTTTTGATTGTTTTTTCGATACCTCTGGAATACCAGTTGTCTTAACTTGTTGTTGGGGATTAGGATTTGCTTCCCTTTAACAGGAATACCTTGATTCATGTGCCATTCAGGATGCCGTTTTAACCAATCTTTCCAAGTGTATGTTTGTGCTCCTCGAGCCACTTTTCTTAAAAAGGTGTCCGTTTGTAGCACACAAAGGACTTTGTGTGGTTCAATGATAGCTCATTTTGGGTTAAATCTTAGTCCATCTTGGGTTTCTTGACATGTCAATGCATCTGTTTTCTTGTTTTTGCTGCCCGGTCTATAGGTCACTACAAAATGGTACTCTGCAAAAAACAGCATCCATCGGAGTTGACGCGGGGTTAAATGCCTGGCTGACCTCATAAATTGCAAATTACGGTGGTTGGTGCATACCGTGACAATGTGTCTTGCTCCCATTAACCAAAGTCTCTACTCAAGGAAGGCTTCTTTGATGGCCAGTAACTCTTTTTCGGCAAAGGTGTAATTCCTTTCTGCACTGTTCAATTTTCTGGACATAAAAGCTATCGGATGCATTTGACCAGTCTTTGCATGTCTCTGGGATAACTCTGCTCCCACTGCCACCTCTGAAGCGTCAGCCTCCACAATGAACGGGGTCTCCGGGTTAGCATGAGCTAAGATAGGAGCAGATACAAATGCCTTATTGAGGGATTTGAATGCCGTTTGTGCTTCTGTCAACCACTGGAATTTGGTTTTCTTCCGCAACAATTTCGTAATGGGGGCCACCATGTCTGAGAACTGGTTGATGACCCACCTATAAAAATTGGCGAAGCCTAGAAAACACTGGATGTCTCTTACATTTTACGGATGGGGCCACTCTTTAACTGCCAATACCTTCCTCTCAGCCATTTCTTGTCCAGAGGGAGTGAGCATGACTTCCAAGAGTTCCACAGTTGTAACATGGAATTCACAATTTCTGATCTTGCAGAAGAGATGGTTGTTCTGTAGGGTTTGAAGAATGAGACTTACATGTTTCCTATGTTCTTCTTCGTTGGAAGAATAGACGAGAATGTCGTCTATATAGACGACTACGAAGCGATCCACGTAGTCTCAGAGAAAATCATCAGGAAGAACTGAAAGGCTGCAGGGGCATTGCATAGCCCAAAAGGCATAACCTGATACTCATATAAGCCGTAGCTAGTTTTGAAGGCCGTCTTCCATTCATCGCCTTCTCGCATACGCACCAAATGGTATGCCCCTTGAAGATCAAGCTTTGTGTAAATCACCGCCCTTTCACTTGCTCCAACAAATCTGGGATCAACGGAAGTGGGTACTGTGTTTTGATAGTGATAGCATTTAATGCGCAAAAGTCTATACACATTCTTAGCTCCCCATTAGCTTTTGGGATGAAGAATAAAGGAGAAGCTGTTGGAGACCTTGAATGGTGAATAAATCCCAAGGAGAGGCATTTATCGATGTACTGTCGCAAGTGTTCGTTCTCCATCTCGGTTACGACGTAAATCCTACCTCATGGAACCACCGCTCCCGGGGTCAGATCTATCCGGCAGTCATATGGCCTATGTTGGGGGGGGGGGTACTTCTGCCATTCAGTCACTAAATATCTCTGTGAACCGTTGGTAACAGGTAGGCAAGGTCACTTCTTTTTCAGCTGCTGTGACTATGTACTGTCGAAAAGCTAGGGCCTTGGAAGGAACTTCAGTTGTCCGAATGCAGTGTGCTCTGCAATACTCGGAATCCAGTTTCAAAACTTTCTTAGACCAATCTATGGAAGGGTTATGTTTCTGTAACCAGGGTAGACCCAATATTACTCCGTATTGGGGGGCTTGGAAGATATTAAAAGAGATATTCGCGAGGGTTTTCCTTATAGCTAACTTCATAGTCTTTTGTTGTGTAACAAATGGGTCCTGATTCTAATCACTTACCGTCTACTGCAAAAATGGTTTTGGGCGAAGGCTTGTGTAGTAGCTTCACTCCCAGTCTTTGAGCTTCCATCTTATCCATAAAACACCCTGTGGCTCCTGAATCGACCATGGCTCGGACTTTCAATCGTTACTGGTTTATTATGATTTGCATTAGGATAAAGAAATGTTCTTTGCCTGTGATGGGATCTTGGTTGACCGAAGGGATGGCAAGAATGCTCAAGGGCCCCTCTTCCCAAGGCCTCGAGTGAATTCGTTTTCCAAGGTTTTGTCAGCGAATACCGTGGCCACTTGACCGTATCTAGGGCGACTGTTGTTTGGTTTAATCGTACAGTCCTAGAGGTAATATCCTTTCTTCCCGCAGTACAAACACAGCCCCATTTTGCATCGGTATACTCTTTCATCCGGGGTCAAGGAGGCTTGCACAGTTCCAATTTCCATTGGTTCTGGCGGGGCTGTACTATGATCGGGTATCTTGGGGCATACAAAACGAGGTGGGAATCTTTCTTTTCACTTGTTGTCTGCTTTACGTTCTCTTAAGCGATGATCCAGACTCATGGTCAAGTCAATGAGAGCTGGATCTATTTGAGCGATTACATCCTTCAACTCGTTCTTGAGCCCCTGGTAGAAGATGGCGGCCTGTTTTGATTCTGGCCAGTCGGTTTCGGCCACTAGTCTTCTGAAGGAGTTCAGATAAACTATCAGCTCCTTGTTACCTTGTTTTAGTTCCAATAGCTCCCTGACTGCTGAGAAGGAGTCTGCCCTACGATCAAATGTTTTTTCAAACTCCTCTTTAAAGGAGTCCCAATCATAGAGTAAAGGGTCGTCTCTTCTGACTATGGGTACTGCCCATTGAGCTGCCTCCCCAGCTAAATAAGAGATCAAAAAAGCTACTCTGGCCTGATTAGTTGAAAACATCTTCAGTTTACCAGTAAAGTGCAATAAGACCTGAGTCATAAAAACCTGTACTTTGTTTATGTCCCAATAGAATCTCTCTGGAGGGGCTAAGGGTATTGGAGCGGGAATTTCTACCAATACCGGACTAGTCGATTGATGAGGATTGCTTCCTGCATCAAATGGATTTCTCTGCATCGTATCGACCTTGGCCTGTAAGGCAGCGGTCTCATTACGTGAAGCAGTTAACTCCATTTGAACCGCAGCGAGATCAGCTATGACATCCTCCACGGTGGCCATTCTGGAATCAACCCGACCGGGAGGATATGTTTATTCGTGGGCCGATTATTCTGTCCCAGATTGGCTTATCCTCAGGGCCGTGCCGATGCTCAGAGGGGTCCATCTCTCGACAGCCCCAAGTCTGAATTGCTATTAGAGCGCAGACTCTTGGGATGGTCAAGTGGGGGAAGGAAAGGTAGGAAACTGCAGGGAAGGAGATCTGTGAATGGAGAGAGAGAGAGAGAGAGACTTGTAATATACTTCAGGTGTGGAGACAACTTACAATCCCATTAAAGGGGTTTTGACTTATATCTGAGAAACAATGAGATACCTGTAAAGGAAAATAAGCAACCCGGTAACATGGGATGTGACTCGGTGCATTTGCGTTTCCAAACACGTACACTGTAAAGGAGAAAAGAGATGTAAGGGATAAAACAACTCCTACAGTGATAAAGCCTGACAAACGCAAGAAACAGTAAGGAACATTTCTACCCACACACCTACCCTCATGAGCGAGTTGAAATGAATCACAGGGGACAGGAGAACTAGAACTCCAAGTACACACCACTGACCCCATGTTGATGAATAGAAAACAAATGCCAATGCTTGTTATTTTAACAATGTAGCTCTTTAGAAACAAGGCAACAGTATACCAGCAAAAGACCTGGACGAGTGAGTTCAGAGGTAGGAACTTCAATCATCCTCAATTGGTAGCACTCTTCCTATATTCCGCATAGGAGAGCTCAAAATTAAATGTCAGTTTTGAGAGTAACTGACTCTCACAGACTGCGGCATTGCGGGAGTTCCTTCACTCCCTCTAAGTCCAGAAACAACTTCCTGGTTTCTGTTAATTACCTCCCTCCGCATGAGCCGAGTGTATCGGTCTCTCCAACGGAGGAGGTGAACTTGGGCTTACTATAGAATGTCAAAAGCAGTCTCCTCCGCATTAGTCGCAGACGCTGACTCGCCAATGGAGGAGATGAGAGGGAGTATCCTCGCCCTCTTCAGGGAGAGCGCAAGAGTGTTAGAAACTTCTGCTTCTTCTGAAATACGCTTGCAAACTTCTCCCCCGCACGAGCCTGCCAAATGGCAGATCTCGCCAACGGGAGAGGAGAGTAGAGCACGAAACAATCAAGGTTACAGTGGGAGTTCTGTTCCAATGTGGAACAACTCCAAGAACTTCAGAGTTGGTGTTACAAGCACCCTTACTGGACCGCGTCTCTCCGCTGCAGATTCCAGACGCCGGTGGTGAAGACAAATAATCGGCAGCTTGGCGGGGTCTTTATCCAGGTTTTCCTGATGGCTCACGCAGATCAGCGTGCAGCATCAGGAGCATGAGTCATGCTGAGAAGTGGAGTACCCAACTCGTAAAGGTGACACGCTTCTCGTTAGTCACTCCCTGACTGTCAGTGTTCGCGGAGACGATGCGACCTGACACTTTTTTGGAAGTCAAAAATCTTCAGTGGGTCGTGGCAGGAGACTGTAGCCAATGAATATTCCAGGAGGCCGGATACCCCTTTGGAAAAGGACTGCTGAACAGGATTTGGTGCTGTGGAGAAGAACTTAGTGAATGTTGTTGCAAAGTCAGGCCAACTGGTGATGCACCTTGGGTGGAAACACGAGCAGGTTGGTCCTGGTCTTCTCTCGGTTCTCAGAGAGGTTTTTAGCCAAAAATGTTCTAATTCCCAAGTTTTGGATTTTGACAATCTGGGCAACTTTTACACCACAACCAAGGCTCAAGGACTGGAGGCGTACCGCTTAAGGGTTCTGGACTCACTCAGGGTGGGTCCAGGTGTAAGTTGAAGATGGTGGGAACCTGTTATGTCCCTGAGGCTCTGAACAGGCGGCCTGCAGACTAACCCTTGGTGTCACTCTGGTAGTCCAGGGTTCTGGTGAAGAAGCAGGACTCAAGCAGCAGGAGAGGCTTCTGAGGGTTGAAAGCAGGCTCCAGGCAGTAAAACATCCTTCTAGGTGCAGCAAAAAAGTCTTATGGTGTACACAGCTGGCCACAGCAGCGAGCCGTTCTCTGTGAGTCTAATTCTGCAGATCTTGAAAGTGAACGGAAAAGTTGGTCTGAGGGTTCTATTTTTATACCTGGTGCCTTCTTTGAAGCAGTAGAATTTTCTATAGGTTTTTCTTTTAAGTGCTTGGAATGTCCTGCTTCCCCTGGCTTCAAGCTGACTGCAGAGACAATGCAGTAGTGACAAGTCTTTGGCATGAAGGCAGAACACAGCCTATTCAGTTGCAAGTGGGGCAATGCCCAGCTACACCCCCATCCTGCCAGCAGATGGCCCATTCACCACACCTAATCCCTCAATTGTGTTACTGTCTGTGAGGAATCCTAACTGCCAACTACACCCAGCCGTGTGATCCAGGGAAAGCTACATGCACTAAATGTCAAAGTGCAGGAAAATGGCAACTTTCTAAAAGTGGAATTTCCAAAATTGTAATTTAAAATCCAACTTTATTATTAAAGGGGGTTTTTAATTGCAATTTTATAGATACCAGACATGAAACGCTTACCTGTTCCCAATCAAAAGTTATCACTTATTAAATGTAATAAGGCAACCCCATGTTATTCTATGTAGCAGGTAGGCCCCACAGTAGTGAAAAATGAATTTAGGAGTTTTTCACTACAGAGACATGCAAAAATTAAAAGTACATGGCCAAACTTTTAATTGCATTGCACTCTGCCTTTTGGGCTGCCCAGGGTCTACCGTAGGGGTGACATGTATCCAATAAAAGGGGAGTTTAAGGCTTGGTAAAGGGGTGATATTGCCATGTTGAATGGGTAGTTTAAAACTGCATTCAGGCTGCAATGGCAGGCCTGGGACATGTTTTAAGGGGCTACTTAAGTGCCACAATAAGTGCTGCAGACCCACATATGGGATACCACTTTGCAAGGGAGTTATAAGTAAATTAAATATGCCAATCAGGTGTAAACCAATTTTAACATGTTTAGGCCAGTGAGCACAAGCACTTTAGCACTGGTTAGCAATGGTAAATTGCATAGAGTCCTATGGTCAGCATAAAATGCAGGGAAACAGGCAAAATATTTGGGGGAAGACCACCCTAAGGCTACATACCTTTCTCGACATTTAGGGTACCTTTGTAAGCAAGACTAAGCAGTAGTCACTGTGTTTCTCTTGTCATGGCTAAGCGTAGTGCTCCTCATTTATTACCAATGGGTGCGTACCCTACTAAGGTATAGGAAGTGGAATAGAAACTGATAAACTATAAGTAAAATATCTCTATACAAGTAAAATATCTCTATACCCTTTACATCCTCTATTACTCCTGCTTATAGCGGTATTTGTGCACTATATGAAATAACTAAGAATGTGAGGCGAGTCTTAGCGTGATCAATATTCTCTTACTATCTCAGTATAATTATGCTTGCATGCGCTGCTGTGTCAGTTATGTTAAAATGTTCCCATAATTGTTGCTGCAACCTGCCATGTGGTACAATGGCTACATTGCATAGGTTTTGGAATGCCAGGATGGTAACGTTTGATGTACCAATAAAACTATTTAAATACGGAATGGAACATGAGCTCCTTTGAAAAGACCAGATCAGATCTGGAAACAGAACTGGAAATCTTAATTCTTGGAAAAATCCCCGCCACTATCACCTGACTAACATGCCTAAAGTTAATCCCAATGTAGACACTGTATATACTCAACAAAGCGTGATAAAGCATGTTTGTGGAACACTATGAAAATTTCTAAATTGAGCCTGAAAGAAGACTCATATTGCTGGCGGTGTAAAAAATCGTAAGCTAATCACATACATGCGCATAATCTGTTTACTTTTGTGCACTTCATAAAATAAAAACTCCATGAAGTATCTTACATACTGAGTCGAGAAGGAAGATTACACCTCCGCTTGATAAACTCCAGAAACTGCTCATCCTTAAAAATTATCCTGGAAAGGTGTTGTTTGATCAAAGTGATTGTGGTGGAAGTTAAACCTCTATTAAGACCGTCATCTACCAAACTGTCTATTGACATCTGGATCAATAATTAGTTGTTAATGGCACTTTATGGAATGGTATCATTTTGTATCAAGAAGACAAAGGGGCTCTTTAATAACCTCAAAGTTGATCACAACATGTATTTGGTTTTGTAATTTATCTCGGTTTTGTGTATGCATAATTGCACCGGTTTGTTATTTTATGTGGTGGGTGTTTTTTGTGACTCATTTCCTCTCATATCTTGTTTTGTTAAGTGTCACTCAACTGATACTACCTATTTTTACATGGACAGTTAGTAGCTTAGATCTAATCCATACACTATATCATTTTTGTTATGTTTGTTTATTAGTAAAAGACAATGAAACAAGAAAGAGGAAATGTACCTGTCTGCCAGTGCTTCTTTCACACTGCAAAAGAGTAATCCAGTTCTTCTGTCTGAAAATGGAGCATTAGTGACTTGGTGAATTTAATTGAGATGAGCGAGAACGTGAAGAGCTATCAACACTATGGAAAATGTAGCAGATCTGTAAGTCAAAGGAATCATTTGAAATTGATTTGAACTGTTAAACTAATATGTAACACATACAATAGGTAGAAATATAATAGCTCAATAGCAAGGAAACATTGATTCAGTTTGAAGAGAAATAAATATGTAAAACATCATAAAAGCTAAAAAGATCTAGTCATGAAAAAGAGAGTATTTGCATTATAGCATTTTGAAAATTGTTATCAGTGTGAGTGCTTCTTTACATAAGACTATCTTGTTTCTCAACAGGCACTTTAGATGGCAGGCTGCTACTGACATGAACATTTTTCTGATTGCCATGAGCATCCAGCATTTGGGAGACAAAATCGTAAAAACTTTGGAGAGCCTGATCATAAATAATTTGGAGTGGTGTAATACATGGCTTGGTGATAAGGACGGCAGTGTTTGGTGCAAACACATTTTAGCACTGTTTTATGAGAGCAGGTTTCTGGTGATCAAGGGAGTAGTCAGAAAATTAAAATACCCCCTACTTCAACCCAAAGCTCTTATGGCACCAAGCAAATGAAATAAGTCATTACGACCCTCCCCATAAGAGCTCTCTTATCTATTCCATCAAAGCATCTATCCATTCATCCTTTCAACTTTTCATCCTTCCATCCACTTGCTGATATCCACAATTTCCCCTTTACATGCTGTCATCCATTCATTCTTTCATCATTCTATCTGCCCATCCATATTCAAACTTGTCCATCCATCTCCAAAATGTATCTATCTATCTTTCTATCTATCTACCCCTTCACTCCTCCATCGCTCCATCCTTTCAGCCATTCATCCATCCATCCTTTCACTCCATCCATCCACTCCATTCATCTATCCACCCTTTCACTCATCCTTCTACCTTTCCACCACTCATCCATCCATTTGCCCTTTCACTCATCCATCCATCCACACCCTCACTCATACATCCATCATCCACTCACTCATACAGCCACGCTTCCACTCTTGTGGCCATCCATTCACCCCCTCTTTCTCTCATCCATCCATTCCTTCACTCATACATTCATCAACCCTTTCATCAGTCCACCCTCCCTTTTACTCATCCATTGTTTCACTCATTCACCCCCTACCTTTCACTCACTCATCCATCCTTTCACTCTTTTCATTTATCCATCCACCCTTTCACTCCATCCATCCACCCACCCACCCACCCTTTCTCTCCATCCATCCACCCACCCACCCACCCTTTCTCTCCATCCATCCATTCCCCCTTCCCCTCATCCATTCTATCCATCCATCCTTTCACTCATCCATCAACCTTTCACTCACGCATCCATCACCCCTTCTCTCATCCATCATCCTTTGTTTCATCATCCATCCACTCCCTTTCACTCAGCCATCCATCCTTGCACTCACTCATCCTTCCCATCATCCATCCACCCTTTCTCCATCCTCCGTCCACCCTTTCACTCATCCATCCATCCTTTCATCCATGCATCCATCCTCCCTTTCACTCGTCCATCCATTCTTTCACTCATCCATCCTTGCATCGATCATTTCACTCATTCATCTACCCATCCATCCTCCTTTTCGCTCACACATACATCCATTCATTCTTTCACTCACCTTTGTCTGCCAAGTTGCAGATAGAAGAGGCACATTGAGATCTCCACCACTGCTGTAGCTGCTAAAGTTGGGAGTTCACAATGCCCAGCTCCAACCTTTCACTCATCCATCCTTTCGCTCATCCATCTATCCACTGTTGCTTTCTGTCCATCCATCCACCCTTTCTCATCATTCATCATTCTTTCTCATCATTCTACCACCCTTCCTCATTCATCCATCAATCTTTCTCATCATTCATCCACCCTTCCTCATTCATCCACCCACCCTTCCTCATTCATCCACCCACCCTTCCTCATTCATCCATCCACCCTTCCTCATTCATCCATCCACCCTTCCTCATTCATCCATCCACCCTTCCTCATTCATCTATCAACCCTTCCTCATTCATCCATTCACCCTTTCATCCATCCATCCTCCCTTTCATTCATCCATCCTTTCACATATCCCTTCATCCACCCTTCCATCCATCCTCCCATTCAACCATCCATCCACACACACACATCCATCTGTCCTTCCCCTCATCCAGCCATCCCCCCACCCGACTTTACTCATTATATATGAGCCTTTATCTGCGGAATTGCAGACAGAAGAGGCCCATCAAGAACTCCACCCCCGCTGCAGCTGCTAAAGCGGAGGGGGTGGGGGGAGTTGGGGGGTGCACGACGCCCCTGCTGGAAATGGTAATGTGTGACAAGAATGTGGGTATTTGTTGTGTGGGATTTTGCTGTGGTGATATGTTTTGTTGTTCTGTCGTTTTTTGTATTGATATATTTATGTGAGCATTCTTGCAATTTGATGGGTTATTTTGTTGTATTGTGTGCTGGTGACTTCTGTTTTGACTTTTGTGTTGTGGTGTGCCCTGTTATATATTAAGTGCTTTGGGATATTGTCAAACAAATCTCCTTCTCACATATATCAAAACTAAGTCTCACAGTGCTCCATTTTTGCTAAATTTTATAGAAAATGAAAGGAAGAAACCATTTATTTCTCCATTTGTATTTACTTTTAAATAAGAAAAAAACAGAAAGTATGTCCTTATTTGAGTGAATTTAATGCTGTTGGCTCTGATGATTTCCAGACCTTTAACTCAGAAGACTGCCAGTCAGGGGAGATAATAATAACAAGCATTTGCAGTGCAATAGGTCTCGCATTTGCGAGAGTTTAAGCTATTGGCATTGTAAATGACAATGCCTTTTATTTATTTGTATTGATAATTAACACATAAATAAAAGGCATTGGCATTAAATGACAATAGCTCAAACTCTTGTAAATGCGGGACTTATTTCATTTCAAAGAAGCGGGCTTCTTGGAAAGTGAAAGCGCGCATGGTTCACTGAAAGTTGCAGGAAAGCATGTCGTTCCTACAGTAGGAGAAACTCGTAAAAGAAAATAGTGCTTACAGACTAAATAAAACATACCATGTAACAGAAGTAAAAGGGCTAGTCCTCATGGGAGGTTACAAATGAACAACAAGGGCCTGATTCAATGGACACAAATCTTTAGCTTTAAGACACTGAAGGAGTCCAAAATATTTTTTAACTACACCCCCCACGCAATGCGGTAAAATACCGCTAATTCAAGTGTCAAAATGTCCAATTTATAAACACATTGTCACTACACTGCAGCCAAAAACGTTCCCACCCAAAATTTAATTAAAAGAGGTTAGAAAAAGTGTGGGAGTGGAGAGAAAGCACCTCACGGTAGTAACACCAAGGGGGCTTGCTAGTTGGTACTCGCTAGCACACCCACTTATCATCATAGGTTGCTTTCTCACCATGAAAAGAAAAGTGTTCCAACATACACTATCTTAAACGTGAAGGAAGAAAACAGTAACAGCAAGGTACAATAAGCACTGTGGGTGCTAATGTTACACACGTGCCCTACTGATCCCCGTGAGAAAAGAAAAGAAATACAATTCCCAACATTAAAACTGAGTACCTACTCACTGGCCAAATATGACTTTATTCAGTGCTGTGAGCGTCATCAATAAAAAATGGTTAAATTTAGACCATTATTATATCCAAAGCGCCAACATGTTTCGTTGCTACCACTTTACGCAACTTCATCAGGGCTAAGGGGATACCCAATCTTCACTTCACTTGGAATTACCACTTGGTCGAGTTGTTGCTAGTGTCCCTCGTACCTGCAACCCCCTCGTTATACGGTACGCGCCAATTGGTCACATATCCGCCGGGTAACCATATACATTTATGGCACCACTACCGGGAACTGTCGGCGTTTCAAGGCTACCTGTGTAATATTAGCACCCACAGTGCTTATTGTACCTTGCTGTTACTGTTTTCTTCCTTCACGTTTAAGATAGTGTATGTTGGAACACTTTTCTTTTCATGGTGAGAAAGCAACCTATGATGATAAGTGGGTGTGCTAGCGAGTCCCAACTAGCAAGCCCCCCTTGGTGTTACAACCGTGAGGTGCTTTCTCTCCACTCCCACACTTTTTCTAACCTCTTTTAATTAAATTTTGGGTGGGAACGTTTTTGGCTGCAGTGTAGTGACAATGTGTTTATAAATTGGACATTTTGACACTTGAATTAGCGGTATTTTACCGCATTGCGTGGGGGTGTAGTTAAAAAATATTTTAGACTCCTCCAGTGTCTTAAAGCTAAAGATTTGTGTCCATTGAATCAGGCCCTTGTTGTTGATAATGTGTTGAGTGGGGGGCGGCTTGATTTTTTTCCCCCTTGGCTCCTTTCTGTGTTGATGAAGGTTACAAATGAAGACAAGGTGGTACTAAGGAGGGACTAACAAGCCTATTAACTAATCGGAAGCCATCATTTACAAAGGACAATGACATAAGCCAATTGAAAAGAAAGGTGGAGAGTGGGTGGAGCTTCAACTCCATACTCGAATACAACATGCCTAGTGATCCAGCGCGACTAATATAAATTCTTCTCTTTTGGACATAACCTCCAGGTAAAAGATCACACACAACAACTATACCTTATGACGGTGGGGCCCATAACACCGCATAACCATATACTCTCTCAATCGTTTCCCTGGGTCACATCCACTACTACCTAAGAGAAGAATGTGGTTGCTGGAGGAACGGGATACCTTTTTAAAATTGCAAGATATTTTCTTAAACATCATACATAATCAGTTTTAATCCTCTCGGTTCTAAGACATCAAGGTATTCCGCTCTTTGGTCGATGGACCAACTAGTAGAATAAGTTGATTGTGATCAAGACCAGCTCAATCACGTTAAAACCTGTTAAAACATTACACTTATTATTGAGCTAAAGAACCACAGACTCGAAGTTTTAATTATAATAAAGTTTATCTACTTTCGTTAAATGCATGAATAAGATTCAATTTTATTAATCGTTTTAATACATTTCAATATCATTATAAGAAATAAACTTTTAGAAAGAATTTTATGCATACCCCATTTAGATGAAGAATAAAAGTTCACCAAAGCAGATAAATTGTAGATCACAGCATGGAATCCCCAAAACTGACTGTCTGTCCCGCTAAACAGGCCTCCTCGATGGACCTCCTATACAGGTTCCAGCATCGATCTCGTTCCTTTCCCAGTCAAGTTTTAAGTCGAAAACTGAATAGTTCTATCAAGAAAATGGCCTATAGAAAAATAGCAGCAGTTTCTTCAGCATCAATGTTCAGTGCTCAAAAATTATGCATGAATAGCGCTCCTCCTACTTAAGAGTAGGTCCTCTTATACCCTACTACTAGCTTACTAAACATAAAGTTGCAATTTTTGGGGGCGAGAATCACGCTAATTGGTCCATTGGAGGGGTGGCAAGCATCACTTCATTGCCCTCCTTGTTCAAACCGGTTCTGAATTTGTCTATGATTTTATCCTTTCACACGGCTTTTGGGTAATAGCAATCCGATTGACAGTTCTTTAAACGTTTCTTCTTTCTGCAACTTATTTTAAACAGTCCATTGTTAATTCACGGCTACTCGTCCCCTGTTCTCACGGATTCACGCTGAGTCTTTCTTGGCATACCCCTCATGTCAGGTCAGTCCGACCTTGACACTTCTCACTCTGGGCTCGACTCGTACCCACGTGACATGTCTCTGCGGTTTTCTTCCGCTTGGAAGCCATCTTTGCGTCTGCGCATTAAGCCCATCTGCCTCGGCTGCCATTTTTACAGCATGGCCTAACAGGCCCGAACGAACTATTATGAAAACAAACATAATCATAATTAATATAAAGAAAATAAGCCCTTCGGTTTCCCACCCGTCATTCTAAGTACCCCAATTAGGTGTTACCTAGAATAAGCGACATGTAAAGCCATGTTTACTTACCATCCGCATTCTTTTGCCACAATACAAATTTCTACATAGCACAAATCATGCAATATCACTCTAATTAGTACGCAAACCATTATTTTAATATAATTTCACCTTTACAATTGTAAATAGGTTAGCTTTGCACATATATTGCAGTTACCACTTATATAAAATGATTACAAAAAGATATAAAATGTTGGTTAGTCGGACAAACAATAATAACTTTAATTTGATAGCACGAATATTAGGGGGTTCCAAAATTTGTTTTTATTTACCTCGCTCCATCAACTCCCCCCTTTGGTGATTTTTAATATCACCACAAAAACCCATGTTACACAATTTTTCAGATAGAATGTTTCTTGTCCACTTGCTTCTGTTAGTTCACACATCAGTGTCCCTTTCATCTTGTCTTTTTGTTCTTTCATACATGTTTTCTTTTAGTTCTTCAAGTTCTATTTCACCTATTTCTCGTTCTCTTTCTTTATTTATCTTATTTTCTCTTATTTTGTCTTTTTCTCCTTTTAATACATATAATAACAAATTTCACTAATAACACCACTAATATTACTACTGTTGCTGATATCAAAACTTTCCCTACAATAGAACTACCTATTTCAGTGAACCATTTTGGTATTAAGGAAAAACTCTTACCAAGTTTCTCCCAGGCATTTTCAACCTCCAGTGGAGCAAGTTCTTTGTGCAAATCAGTAATATTCTTTATATACTTCTGTATATTTTCACTCTTATCTGGAATGTAAGTGCAACAATGTTGGACTTTCAACATTCCACAGACTCCACCCTCTTTTGCCAAAAGAATGTCAAGGGCAAGTCGATTTTGCATCACCATAGCTCTCATGGCAACCATCTCGGTATTTACCATCAAGAACCCTCCAGCAGTATTCGTTGATAAACGATCTACTACTGTGGACAATTTCCGAATTTTAAATGCATTCAAAGATATACCCACTGCTGGTATCATTGCTCTAAAAATGTCACCAACTATTTCTGAAAAACTTTCCCTCTTTCTACGTGTGAATGTCTCCCCCATTTCGTGTGTTCCTTTTTCTCCTCTCTCCACATGAAAAATCTTTGGAAAGACCAGGCCTAAATAGCACGACCCATACCAATAGTCCGGCAACCTGTAATAAGCCCTGTTCCCACAAATATAATAGATCTCTGGAAATATCGGATCTTTTCCTCCTTTGAATCCCCATCCTCCTAAAATTTTGTAATTGTCTCGGCAGTCACTGGAACCCACGAAATAGTTATCATATCTAGTTCTATTTCTACTAATGCACAACTTTCCCTGTTGGGGCCAATCTAAAGTCATAGCTGCATTTGTCTTTTCTTTTATCATTACTTTCTCCTTCAAATGCCCAAAGGGGTGTTTTTGTCTCTTCTTCTATTACCTTTCTTTGAAACTTAACTCTTCTGCTTTCTACCATTTCTAAAAATACCTTTTCTTCTTTCTTTAACTCACAGGTAAGGTTGTGTTTAACTATATTTTCTAATGTTAAATCTTTATTTTCTAGGAAAAAGTCACCAAACATCTTTGCTTCTTTCACTTTGTTCAATTCAGGTATTATAGGAACTTTTGCAAAAATCTTATTTATGTCAGTATAATAATATTCTAATCTACCTGTTTTATAAAACAAACTAGCTAAAACACTACATGTTATCCCATACGTCAAAGGAAGGTGATGATAGGTCACACCTTCTGTTACAGACGCAGGTAATTGCATACAAACATAACAATCCCTTACATCCATTGTTTCTACATATTCATATAACAATTTTGTGAAAACGTTCTTTGAAAAGTCAGTTATGGACCTATCCTTATGTAACTCGGCACTATCTATTAATGTTGCTGTGTTCTGTATGTTAGCTTCTTTATCCTTTTTCGTGTTGTTCCCTAATGTGGACGTTTCTTCTACTGCTAGTCTAATTGGAATGGTGATTGCTAAGATGAGCCAAACAAACATTAATAAACCTGTACAAAAGAAACACATCCTACACACTCTACGTAAAAACTCAATCTAGGGTTTCTATTCTCTGTGTCTACCATTCTGTTCTATTATCTATATATATATATAGACAGAAAAATGTGTCACCACACCTCAGAATGACGTTTCAGCCACACTACCCTCTCACTATGTCTCGTTTGGTACTTTCTTTAGTTCTTCTTAGAACTCTTCCTTGTCTTGTTCAGGTTTGGGTGTCCAGTCCGGTTTTTCTCTTTAATCTCCTTCAACCTTGTTGCACTTCACTTTCACCCACTGGTTTGCAGCTTTCTTCTGGGTTCTCGTGAGTGTTATCTTCTTCTTTGATGTCAGTCAATGCGATGTATAGCCACTCAGGTGACTTATATTTCAAATTAGGTTTCTTCGCTCTGTTCGTTTTCTGCAATTGTTTTCCACCTTGTTTTCCTAGTTCCTTTTGACTTGTTATCTCATTTACCTGTTCCGCATTATCTCTGTTCAAGTTTATGATTTTGTATCTCAATCTTTTGACTTCGTGGGGCCAATTGTCTCCTTTTCTCTGCCTTTTTGGTTCACTTTCCTTTTCCTCTCGTTCAGCTCTCCAAGTCCTCTTTCTTGGTCCTAGTCTCTGTTTTCTCTCTTCTTCACTTTCTTCTGATTCTGTTTCAGACCTTATTTCACTTCCTCTTATTTTGAACTTTATGATCTCACCTTCTTTATCTAAATCTGAACCTTCCTGTGTCTTTTCTGTTTGGACACTTGTTTCTGTCCCTCCTCGAGTTTCTTCTGGATTTTTGTTGATCTCTCTATCTGTTTCTAAATTTCCCTGTTCTTTTATTTGTTGATGTGTCCCTATTGCTCCTCGGGGTTCTTCCGATTCTTCTTCTATCTCTCTATCCGAATCTATCCCTCCTTCGTCTAATTCGACAATCTTTGAAGGAAATCTACCATAGCTTGTGCTTGGCTGATCATTATCACTGTCTCTTGGTTCAGTTTCTTCGTTTATGATGTCAGTTTTCCATTTATTCTTTAGCTTTTCATCACAATCAGATTGGTCTGTTTCAGATGCTGAACTAGTATCTGATATTTCCAGATGTCGACTTACAGGTCGATCTTCAAGCTCTGGAACCTTCGTTACTTCAAGTTCTTCTCCTGTTGCCAAATTTGTACCTGGGTCTTCCAGATGTTGACTTACAGGTCGATCTTCAAGTTCTGGAGCCCTGTTCATTTCAACTTCTGCATCAGATGCTGAACTGGTATCAGATATCTCCAAATGTCGACTTACAGGTCGAGCTTCAGGATCTGGAACTCTGATAGTATGACTGGCATGCACCCAGTTTTTCACTCCTGCACATTTGACAGCAGTTGTTGTTACCAGGATCACTTGTCGTGGTTTATCCCAGCGAGGAACCAAACAGTTTCTTCTTCTGTGGACTTTTATGCGGACCCAGTCTCCTGGAGTCAAATCATGAGCTGGTTTTCTTTCGAGAGTGGTCGCATCCGGTCCAACCTGATGAAACACAGAATGCACCACATCAGCCAATCCTTTGCAATAATCCAACACGAGATCATCAGTTATGGTCAGCAGTTTGTTGACAGGTACATGTGCTTGTTTCATTGCTCGTCCCATGATTATTTCGTGGGGACTCAGACCTGTTTTTCTGTCAGGTATGCTTCTGATTGTCATTAGCACCAATGGTAGGGCATCAGGCCATTTGAGTCCTGTGGCTTGACACATTTTCCCTAACCTATTCTTTATTGTTCCATTCACTTGTTCTACTACTCCAGAAGCCTCTGGTCTGTATGCACAGTGCAATTTCTGTTGAATGTCAAGAGCTTCACATATCAATTGAATTAACTCATTTTGAAAATGTGTTCCTCTATCTGTTTCAATCGTTACTGGAAAGCCATACCTTGGAATGAATTCTCTCAGCAGGAGTTTGGCTACCGTAACTCCATCATTCCTTCTTGTCGGATAGGCTTCCACCCAACGAGAAAACAAACAAACGACCACAAGAACGTACCTCAGTCTATTGCTTGGGGGCATTTCAATAAAATCAAGTTGCATTCTGGTAAAAGGACCTCCCTCTCGCCCTATTGTTCCTAGACTCACTACTGTTTTCCTTCCTGGATTTATCTGTTGGCAAATAAGACATCTTTGATAAAGACTTTCAGCTATAGCTCTGAATTTTGGGTTATACCAGGTTTGTCTGAAAAGTTGGATCATGGCATCCCTTCCAATATGAGCTTGCTGTGTTCAGATTTTCTATATCTTTCTCACAGAAATCTACCCTATACGGTTTCTGCAAACTCCTGACTTTTACAAATTCTACTCCTAGTTCATTCGCTGTCTCTTCCAATTTGTCATGTAAATTTCTAGTTCTCCAAGTAATGCTCTTGCACAGGAACATTACTTTGTCGTCCTGATATGTTTTCAATTTTTCTGTACCAATAGTCCCTAAAATCAACTCTTCCATATCTATCTTTAGCCTGATTACATCCAATGGTTGCGGTTCTGTCTCTTTCTTTTGCAGATTTCTCATCCATTCATTTAATTCTTCAGGAGTTGGACCTACAGGTGTACTATTCATTTCTATCCAGTTTCTATTCCTCTCTGGCGTTTCAGATGCAGACTCTGTTCCCATAGGAATCCTTTTTATCTCACTCTCATTTACTGTCAGGTTAGTAGGCGGACTCGGTCTATACGAGCTGACCAAATCTCGTGCCTCTCCAGTTTCTGTATTTATTCCTTATCTCATTCTTTGCATATTAGAGTTCATTGGGATGATTAAGGAATGCTCATCTATTCTCTGGTTCTCAAAAACTGGTATTACTGGTCGTATTGTCACTGGCACAGTCACAGCTTCCATGTTCATTGTTAACTCTCTTATTTTCTCAGTTAATTCTCTTGTGGTTTTTGCTAATTCAGCTGCATTGCCACTATCAGACTTTTCACTTTGTGGAGTCTCTAACTGTTCATTTGACCTATTTATAACGTATCTTCGTTCTGGACTCTTATTCCTCCCAGTTTCCATTGGCGGTGCATTGGGTGTCACCACCGCAGAATTCTGTTGATATGGAGGTGGGTTTCTGTTTAAAATATCTTCGAGCAATTCATCCTCCGTTTCGCTACCTCCATACCTGTACCTCTCTGTAACTGTATGTTTCTTTTTCTCTGTACACTTCCTTCCTGTACCCTCTTCAACTGTTAGGGCTGGAAACAAACCCTCTGTCATGTTAGCATATCTCCAACGCTTCATCCTGTCCTCATGATTCACTCCCCATAATCTTCCAGGAACTAAACTATGATTCATTGCACCTCTGTATCTCTCTCGTTCATACATCTCGTCTTCCCATTCACCTAACGCTTCAAACTGTGTCGGTCTAGGTCTTGGCTCAAGTTTCATCATTTTCTCTCTCAAATTTCGAAGTACAGCTATGCTAAATGAACCATTCTCTGGAAAAGCCAATACTCCATCATTCTGAGTATATTTTGTCCAATTTTCTAACCAAATGCAAGTATGATAACCATATTTCAGCATCATATGAGAAGCTGGCGTTTTCGGCGGAGGAATTACCTGTCCCTCTCTAGTCACTACCTTTTTGTCTTTCTTAAAGAAGTTTTTAATTTTCGCCATCCATGACGGTTTCTCTCTGCAATACTCATAATAAGCCATATTTCACGATTTCTCTCCCTTCTGCGAACTCACAACTCTGCTCTGTTCTCTATGTGCTATTCGGACCTATCCCAGCGCGTCTCACACCAACGCACCAATCCAAAGCCTCTACGTCACTGCTCTTCAGACCTATCCCAGCGCGTCTCACACTAACGTACCAATCAGGGCGTTTTCCGTGTTTCCAATGCACTGGCCAATCCCAGCGCGGTCTTTTGTGAACATCAGTTCTACTCCTGACCCCTCCTTTACAAAATTTATCGGCAGTTTTTTTTTCTTCTCGACTATATTTTATTAGTTACAACATAAAACACATTTCCATTGTCTGTTTGCGCTAAACAAAAGTGATAGTTCACTCTATCTTACAAGAATACAGTTTCGTTCGATAAGTGTAGCACTTTCCTCTACCTTACCCTTCTTTCAAGCAAGGTGTAAACCCGTTTCTCTGGGGATAAAACACATGTGGAGACTATACTGCTCCTGAGAATTAAGGCCAGAGTTTCACAAGAAAACCGGTTGCTATTTCACTCATACACATTTTTTAAATTTTGTATTGGTTTTCTTATAACGTACAACAACAAGACACAGCATTGCAGCATGTCTTTACGTTCTGTTCACATTGTAGACAAATGAAACATAATGTCAGTTCACAGCGTCGGAGACAGTCTTAAACATCACAAGCGGTCCAGAGGAATCCAGAACGACTTGAACGTTGGCGATGACACTAAGTATGCAAAACCCCTGCGAGGGAACATTCTGGTCTGGATGATTATCCATTTTAAATATTAGCACTGTTATGTACAAATTTGTCATTGTGCACATTGCCACATCAGTCAGGAGATTCATTGTCTACAGTGGTAGCAGTTAACAGATGAGTAGTGTACAATTCCCAAAAATTCTTTGGCCTATTGCGGGGAGGGAGTAATTCACTATAAAGCTCCGTCTGTGTACTACAGTACGTCATGTCCCCTTTCCACTGCAAGATCGTTGGTAAAGGACCCCGCGACCAATTGATCGCCACCCTTCGCCTTGCCATCAGGAGTCCCATATCTATCAAACGGCGCAACCCTTTGGGAATAGGTTTGGAATATCCCAGTAATGCCAATGCTGGGTCGGGCTCTAGGACTATCTTCGTAATGCGGCTGAGTTCCTTAAATACCGCCACCCAGAATGCTGAAATGCCCGGACAACCCCAGGCCAAGTGAAGGAAGTCAGCAACCTGTGCTCTACAGCGGTCGCATGCCCCATTTCCCTTAAGCCATATCTGTGCAGCCTCTCCGGGGTATAGTATACCCTGTTGAGGAATTTAAAATGTATCAACCGGTGTCTACCATTAAGAGAGATCCGTTTTGTGCTTGTACAGCAATAGGTCCACATGTCATCATCTATTGTAATCCCTAGATCTCTTTGCCATGCCAGACGGGCCTTAGTATACTGTTGAGCTCTGTATGCCATTGACATGCCGTAGAGTCTGGCAACAACGCGCTTCGGGGATTTAGTGCTGATAATATGCGTAAAGGCCGCCACCTCCGGAGGCTCTAGGTAGTCGTCTCCAGGCAATTCTCTCAATGCTGTTCGTGTTCTGTGAAACTGGAATCGTGTCAGTGCAGTGGGGTGATGATCTGTGTTACTAAAGTCGTCCCAGACCTTGCAATGCCCTTCTGCAAACATGTCCCCAACTGTGTGCACCCCCAATGTAGTGAGCGCTCTAGTGACCCTCCTTTCTGTACAGGGGGCCAACCAAGAGCACCAGTCCAGAGGGGTTTTCGGTGAATACAGTATAGCGCCTGCCTGTATTTGTAATAACCGGTGCCAGGCATGTGCAGTGGAATTGATGGAGTCCAATACACATGTCCTACGGTCCACATTCTGGAACAACATTGCCGGGAGTGGAAGTGGTGCTGCCACCTCCGCTTCTATCCTAAGATGTGGCGTATCAGGAGGACCATGTATCCAAGAATGAGCGTGCGCACACTGCGCAGTTCGGTAATACAACTCGAAATCCGGGGCACCCAGTCCCCCCATGGAGTAAGGTAATACTAAGATTTGCCACTGGACACGTGGTTGCTTACCAGCCCATGAGAAACCTAACTATCAATGTCGTAAGGTGGTGAAAAAAGGCCCTCAGGAGTACCATGGGAATATTTGTAAACAAAAAAAGTAGCCTCGATAACACCACCATTTTCATGATAGAAATTCTACCTAGCAATGATAGGGGCAGCTTAATCCATCTTTCCACATCGTCTTCTAACTTACTGAAGGTCACCCCGTAATTTTCCCGGAAGACTGTATCGGAATCCGTGTGTATCCGAATGCCCAAGTATCGTACCGCTTCCGTGGTCCATACGAGGGGGTAGTCTAAGTCAAATTGAGGGGTATTCGGCGAAAGCGGGAAGATAATGGACTTCACCCAGTTAACATGAAGTCCGGACAATACACCAAAGCGCACCACCTCTCGGAGCACAGCAGAGAGGTGAACCTCAGGGTGTCTAACATATAATAAAGTATCGTCAGCGTAGGTGGAGACAATTATTTTATAGCGTGGAAAACTAATTCCCCGGTGCTGGTGATATTCCCATAGCGCACACGCCAGCGGCTCCGCCACTAAGGCGTATAATAATGGTGACAATGGGCAACCCTGTCGAGTGCCCCTGGTAATGTGTATTGAGTCTGTAACAGTATTGCCTATTTTTATGCAAGCCGTAGGTTTGCTGTATAGGGTGCCCACCAACTGGAGAAATACTGGGCCCACTCCCATTCTGGACAAGACCTGCATCATAAATGACCATTCGACCGAGTCGAACGCCTTTTCTATGTCTAGAAAGACCGCTGCTGCTGGTGTGTCCGGTTTGATGTGTTGCAGGGCCCCAAACACAGTGCGCAGGTTATAGGTGAGATTCCTACCAGGAACAAATCCCGCTTGCTCCGGGGCAACTAAGAGGGGGACCAACGGAACTAATCTATTAGCGAGGATTTTAGCAAACAACTTAGTGTCCACATTAAGCAGGGACAATGGGCGGTACGAGGCGCAGTCGTCCGAGGGCTTGCCGGGTTTGAGAAGTGTAATTATCACAGCTTCAGACATGGTAGGTGGCATAGCGCCTTTGATACATATGTCATCAAAAAGCGTAGCCAGCTGCGGGAGTAAGAGGTCGATGAAAGTCCTATAAAATGTGACTGTGAGGCAATCAGAGCCCGGCGCGCTGCCTGCTCGCATGGAAGATAAAGCCAGTAATATTTTGTCTCTCTCTATAGGCCTCATAAGAAATTCCCTGTGTATGTCTGATAGCCATGGCAGTTTGATGTGTGCTAAATAGTCAATAACATCCGCATCCGCGGAGGCAGCACGGGAGGCGTATAATGCTGCGTAATATTGGCGAAATCTATCCGCTACCCCTGTGGCATCAGACAGTAGCACGCCCTCAGCAGACCGAATTTACACAGTTCGCATCTCTTCCCTACGTTTCTTAAGCAACTTTGCCAACACCCCACCCGGCCTTCCGCTCTCTCCATATACCCTAACTGTGGCATATTTGCCCAGATGTTTAATCTCATCATCCGCCGCCTGATTGTAGTCGCCCAGTGCCTTCGCTATGTCCCCTTCTACCGCCTCGTCTGAACCTTGCAGCAGTCGGATTTCTAAGGTTTTGATCTTCCCCTCCAGGTCCGTTAACCTACTGCGTATGGACCTAAGGACCCCCGAGTGCTTTGCCATTGTGATCCCCCGGATATATACCTTAAACGTTTCCCAGACAATTTGGCAGTCTGCCACCGAGCCCACATTTTTGTCAAAAAAGAGCTCTATAGCCACGGCCAACTCCTCCCTGAACACTGCGTCCAGCAAGGAGTAAGGGGGGAACCGCCAAGTGTATGGGGGAATGCGCTTGCTGGGCGTTTCTAGCACTAGGAGAACCGGAGAGTGATCAGAGAGCGTACGCGGTAGCACTTGGCAAGTGCGGACGTTCTCGCAAAGCGAAGCAGTGGCAAACCAATAATCAATGCGAGTGTGAATGGTATGGTATGCGGAGTAGTGTGTGTAACCCCCCCTCCCCCCGAGTGTGGGTGCTTCGAGCGCCAGACATCACGTAGGTCAAACCTAACCAAAATGCTGTCCAACTCCTGGGCCGCCACAGTTGCGTGCCTTATGGGCCCTCCCGATCTGTCCAAGCTGGGGTCCCTGACCAGATTTATATCACCCCCCCACAGTTGGGAGATCCCCCCATGACAACCCACCATGTGAGCCAGCTCGGTAAAAAACTCCGGACTGTCAAAGTTCGGACCATATATGTTAACCAACAGCAGATCCATAGTCTTCCCACGGCATCTAGTAAGAGCATACCTCCCGGCAGTATCAGTGGCTAGCGGCGAGAGGGTGAGGCCCGACCTAGGGTTAACCCATGTGAGGACCCCCCGTGCGTGTGTGGTGAATCCCGCAGCATGTATGTTCCCCAGCAGACCCCTACAATTTAACATAGAGGAATTAAGCGGGAGGTGCGTTTCCTGCAAGAATGCTACATCTATGGAGTGCCTTTTCAGATAGGCGAGAACTTTTCTCACCTTTCTATAATCATTCAGTCCGCGGACATTCCACGTCAGTGTAGTAAGCGTGTCCGCCCCACGGTCCCGCCTGTCCTCAGTCACCTGTGTCATGGATTCGTTCAAAATCATCATCGCTGAGAATTACATAATTGAAGAGAACTGTGCCATATACAACAACTGCTAAGGTTAGCATACAACTCTGCATGTGTCCCATGTCCCTTCCTCCCACCACCCACATCAAGACCCCCCCAACTAGGACTTGAAGGGAAAAAAAACCCACACCCCAAAAACAACAAAAACATTCTACAATACCAATCAATTCGATCCCCCCACCCACCACCCGTTTCCCCACTCAGGTGTAACATCAACAAACTCCCCAAGGCGTGATTCGCTCGTGGGCGGAGGTTGCCGCCTGCGCACTAGAAACTAACAGTTAAGAACGAACAGGCTAAACCTCCCCTCAACACAGAAACATTACTCAGTGGCGTAAGAAGGAATAAACGTATACACAGTCTATACCGAAACTCCAAGCAGGCTCCTACCCCTGCACTCCTAGCCCGCCCTCCAACATACAGCACGAAGGATCGATAGAACCATTTAAGAAGACAGTACTCCAGTGCAGACCATATGAATACCAATTAGGCCCCCAGCGCGCACCACAGCCCAGGAAACATATATATGGAACATTACAAAGCGCCGACAAAACAATCGTAAAACCCTTATCTGAATGGTGTGCGATCATGTGTTCAGTCCTGCTCATTGAGCGATCCCCCGGCAGCTTCAGCTCCAGCAGTCTTCTCCGGACTACTCCGTCGCTCTCTGGTCCAGTCCTTGATCGCTTTCTGTAGTGCCTTTGGGTCAGTGAAGATTAGCGACCGACCTTGTCGATTGATTCTAAGGCGGGCCGGATACAGCATGGCATAGTCTACTTTTAGGTCCCGTAATACCTTGTTGAGTGGAACAAACAGGCGACGTGCTTCCTGCACTCTTGTTGTAAAATCAGGAAACAAAGCCAGCACCGATCCCTCGTAGTGCAGCGTCCGTTTCTCCCTGGCGACTCTCAGTGCTGCGTGTCGATCGCGATAATTAAGTAATTTTGCAATGATAGGCCTCGGTGGAGCGCCTGGGGCAGGTCGAGGACCCAGGGATCGATGCGCTCGCTCGACCACAAACATGATACAAAAGGGGATGATGGACGGAACGTTTGAGCCAATCAAACACTCACCCCCAGTCAACTGATCTGGGTTTAATCCATCATCATTCTTTAGCTCACTCCACCACCCCAGTTCAGACATGGCCATATGCAAATCAGTCTGACCCTGTGCCTCATGGAACAGTCCAGCCCGAAATGCCAAGCCATGTCTTCCTGGACCGGAAACAAGCATCCTAGGACCGGTTTCTGGCATTCCAGCCGTCATCAGCCAGGCTTGCTTGAATCCAGTGGCAAAGTGAGCAAGGGACCCACGTCTGGGCATACCCCGCCAACTTAGGCCGAACAAAGGCACAGGGTCAGACTGATTTGCATATGGCCATGTCTGAACTGGGGTGGTGGAGTGAGCTAAAGAATGATGATGGATTAAACCCAGATCAGTTGACTGGGGGTGAGTGTTTGATTGGCTCAAGCGCTCCGTCCATCATCCCTTTGTATCGCTTTGTTCGCCTCTAAGTTGGCGGGGGTATGCCCAGACGTGGGTCCCTTGCTCACTTTGCCACTGGATTCAAGCAAGCCTGGCTGATGACGGCTGGAATGCCAGAAACCGGTCCTAGGATGCTTGTTTCCGGTCCAGGGAAGACATGGCTTGGCAGTTCGTGCTGGACTGTTCCCATGAGGCACAGGGTCAGACTGATTTGCATATGGCCATGTCTGAACTGGGGTGGTGGAGTGAGCTAAAGAATGATGATGGATTAAACCCAGATCAGTTGACTGGGGGTGAGTGTTTGATTGGCTCAAACGTTCCGTCCATCATCCCCTTTTGTATCGCTTTGTTCGCCCTAAGTTGGCGGGGGTATGCCCAGACGTGGGTCCCTTGCTCACTTTGCCACTGGATTCAAGCAAGCCTGGCTGATGACGGCTGGAATGCCAGAAACCGGTCCTAGGATGCTTGTTTCCGGTCCAGGAAGACATGGCTTGGCAGTTCGTGCTGGACTGTTCCCATGAGGCACAGGGTCAGACTGATTTGCATATGGCCATGTCTGAACTGGGGGTGGTGGAGTGAGCTAAAGAATGATGATGGATTAAACCCAGATCAGTTGACTGGGGGTGAGTGTTTGATTGGCTCAAACGTTCCGTCCATCATCCCCTTTTGTATCGCTTTGTTCGCCCTAAGTTGGCGGGGGTATGCCCAGACGTGGGTCCCTTGCTCACTTTGCCACTGGATTCAAGCAAGCCTGGCTGATGACGGCTGGAATGCCAGAAACCGGTCCTAGGATGCTTGTTTCCGGTCCAGGGAAGACATGGCTTGGCAGTTCGTGCTGGACTGTTCCCATGAGGCACAGGGTCAGACTGATTTGCATATGGCCATGTCTGAACTGGGGTGGTGGAGTGAGCTAAAGAATGATGATGGATTAAACCCAGATCAGTTGACTGGGGGTGAGTGTTTGATTGGCTCAAACGCTCCGTCCATCATCCCCTTTTGTATCGCTTTGTTCGCCCTAAGTTGGCGGGGGTATGCCCAGACGTGGGTCCCTTGCTCACTTTGCCACTGGATTCAAGCAAGCCTGGCTGATGACGGCTGGAATGCCAGAAACCGGTCCTAGGATGCTTGTTTCCGGTCCAGGGAAGACATGGCTTGGCAGTTCGTGCTGGACTGTTCCCATGAGGCACAGGGTCAGACTGATTTGCATATGGCCATGTCTGAACTGGGGTGGTGGAGTGAGCTAAAGAATGATGATGGATTAAACCCAGATCAGTTGACTGGGGGTGAGTGTTTGATTGGCTCAAACGTTCCGTCCATCATCCCCTTTTGTATCGCTTTGTTCGCCCCTAAGTTGGCGGGGGTATGCCCAGACGTGGGTCCCTTGCTCACTTTGCCACTGGATTCAAGCAAGCCTGGCTGATGACGGCTGGAATGCCAGAAACCGGTCCTAGGATGCTTGTTTCCGGTCCAGGGAAGACATGGCTTGGCAGTTCGTGCTGGACTGTTCCCATGAGGCACAGGGTCAGACTGATTTGCATATGGCCATGTCTGAACTGGGGTGGTGGAGTGAGCTAAAGAATGATGATGGATTAAACCCAGATCAGTTGACTGGGGGTGAGTGTTTGATTGGCTCAAACGTTCCGTCCATCATCCCCTTTTGTATCGCTTTGTTCGCCCTAAGTTGGCGGGGGTATGCCCAGACGTGGGTCCCTTGCTCACTTTGCCACTGGATTCAAGCAAGCCTGGCTGATGACGGCTGGAATGCCAGAAACCGGTCCTAGGATGCTTGTTTCCGGTCCAGGGAAGACATGGCTTGGCAGTTCGTGCTGGACTGTTCCCATGAGGCACAGGGTCAGACTGATTTGCATATGGCCATGTCTGAACTGGGGTGGTGGAGTGAGCTAAAGAATGATGATGGATTAAACCCAGATCAGTTGACTGGGGGTGAGTGTTTGATTGGCTCAAACGTTCCGTCCATCATCCCCTTTTGTATCGACCACAAACATGGGCGAGAAAGTTTCGCTGCCCAGCAGCTGGATCAACAGTTTCTCCACATACTGTTCCATGTTGCCGGTTGATGTTGACTCCGGCAGGCCCGTAATTCGTAGGTTGCTCCTCCGGGACCTCGCCTCCAAATCTTCGGCCTTGTCTTGCAGTGTCTGTAACTGCTTTTCCATGTGCTTTCGGCTATTATCCCCGTCCGTCTGTGCTTCCTCCACTTCGGTGATCCGGCGTTCAGTCATGTCAAGCCGTTCCGCGTGTTTGTCTACCCTTTCGGACATCCTGTCCATGCGGTAGGAGAGGGAGTCGATCTTCGTGCCAAGCGCTGACAATGAGGTGTGTAGTCCTTTTTCCATCGAGGTCAGCATGGTTCTAATGTCACCGTAAGGCGGATCCGAGGTCCTCTCCTCGCTTGCGCCACAGTCGTCCGCCGAAAGCGCACGATCCCTGGGCCTGCGCTGTTCAAAGGATAATTTCTGCTGCGTTTTATCTGTCCGGCCCATAATAGCTGTAGCACCTACCAAGTCAACAAGGCAACTGCACAGGCCCGCTGATATAGCCACTAGGTACAGTAGAAAGAGGCGCGCTCAGGTGGAACCGACAGGAATCCAAACCTGGTATAAGGTCTCCAATTTCCGTAGGACAGTTCTGATCTTCTCGTTGAGCTGCCCCAGTTCCAGCTATCGAAACGCCGTGGTGAAGCTCCCCACACAACCGATCTCAATCACCGGCGCTGGAAAGGACCAAGTGTGGGCTATACCCTCCGTAACAGCTGTGCGTGTTAGTAGGCGGGCTATCCAGATTTATCAGATCCCATAGGCAGGATAGGCAAAGTAGGGAAGTATCTGATCCGGGGACTGCCTGGGTCTGCCACGCATATACCGCACCCGTCAGCACACCGATGACCGAGAGGCGCAGGGGAGCGCCGGGAACAGCAGGGGCACTGTGTGTGTCCAGCACCGAAGGGCTATAAGAAGTCACCCTCTACACAGCCACTTTCATGTCCCATACTCAATGCGCTCTGGTCTCTGCTAGGTATCATCGACTGTGAGGGGACTGTGAGGGGCCAGCGCGGGTCTGTGGCGTGTGTGTCAGAGTACACCCAACCTGCGGTCACCTCCAGATTCCGTTGTCAGCCTGCGCTCCACTCGTCGTACGGGTGCGGTAATTAGCGGGACGCCGCTACTGTGCTGGAATTCAGCCCGCTGCTCTGTAAGGTCAGCAGTCTGCCAAAACACACCTCTCACCCAGATAAGGGCACACAGTATGTCGCGTCTCCTCTAGGGCCGGCAGTGCAAATTCGTGTTGGCGTTCCGGCCAACTCTTACAGGCGTGCATGCCCAGCCAGCACCTACTTCCGGTCGGCCGGAGAGAAACCAGAGGCCGAGGACGCGCGGGACCAGCGCGTACGCCGCAGCAGCTCAGTCAACACGTCACCCTCACACCGAGCCAGATGGAGCTGGGGGATTCTATCGGCGCCAGGTCCTCACTGCCACACTGTGCCGCTCGTTTCGGAGATCAATATTTTACGCCAAAGGTCGGATATTTAAGGATCGGTAATTGAAAGTGCGGAGCCATTCTTTTAAGCGGCCATCTTCGGCGCCGGCAAGCTCCGCCCCCACTCATACACGTTTTATACAGAAAATGTCCCTATCATAACACAACCTGTGTTATCACCAATTTGAAAATCAGACAATGCACTATTCCATGTGACTTCTCTTGCCACACGTGTCCACTTCCTACTTCCCGGAAGCTTCAAAATTTCTGACTTACATATAACGTAATACAATTCGACATGAAGTGTTAGACATGAAATAATCAATAATCACCAAACTAATCTATAGTAACCATAACTCTGCTACCAAGAAATCTGATCCAGCGCGACTAATATAAATTCTTCTCTTTTGGACATAACCTCCAGGTAAAAGATCACACACAACAACTATACCTTATGACGGTGGGGCCCATAACACCGCATAAGCATATACTCTCTCAATCGTTTCCCTGGGTCACATCCACTACTACCTAAGAGAAGAATGTGGTTGCTGGAGGAACAGGATACCTTTTTTAAAATTGACAAGATATTTTCTTAAACATCATACATAATCAGTTTTAATCCTGTCGGTTCTAAGACATCAAGGTATTCCGCTCTTTGGTCGATGGACCAACTAGTAGAATAAGTTGATGGTGATCAAGACCAGCTCAATCACGTTAAAACCTGTTAAAACATTACACTTATTATTGAGCTAAAGAACCACAGACTCGAAGTTTTAATTATAATAAAGTTTATCTACTTTCGTTAAATGCATGAATAAGATTCAATTTTATTAATCGTTTTAATACATTTCAATATCATTATAAAAAATAAACTTTTAGAAAGAATTTTATGCATACCCCATTTAGATGAAGAATAAAAGTTCACCAAAGCAGATAAATTGTAGATCACAGCATGGAATCCCCAAAACTGACTGTCTGTCCCGCTAAACAGGCCTCCTCGACGGACCTCCTATAGAGGAGCCCGCATCAATCTCGTTCCTTTCCCAGTCAAGTTTTAAGTCTAAAACTGAATAGTTCTATCAAGAAAATGGCCTATAGAAAAATAGCAGCAGTTTCTTCAGCATCAATGTTCAGTGCTCAAAAATTATGCATGATAGCGCTCCTCCTACTTAAGAGTAGGTCCTCTTATACCCTACTACTAGCTTACTAAACATAAAGTTGCAATTTTTGGGGGCGAGAATCACGCTAATTGGTCCATTGGAGGGGTGCAAAGCATCACTTTATTGCCCTCCTTGTTCAAACCGGTTCTGAATTTGTCTATGATTTCATCCTTTCACACGGCTTTTGGGTAATAGCAATCCGATTGACAGTTCTTTAAATGTTTCTTCTTTCTGCAACTTATTTTAAACAGTCAATTGTTAATTCACGGCTACTCGTCCCCTGTTATCACGGATTCACGCTGAGTCTTTCTTGGCATACCCCTCATGTCAGGTCAGTCCGACCTTGACACTTCTCACTCTGGGCTCGACTCGTACCCACGTGACATGTCTCTGCAGTTTTCTTCCGCTTGGAAGCCATCTTTGCGTCTGCGCATTAAGCCCATCTGCCTCGGCAGCCATTTTTACAGCATGGCCTAACAGGCCCGAACGAACTATTATGAAAACAAACATAATCATAATTAATATAAAGAAAATAAGCCCTTCGGTTTCCCACCCGTCATTCTAAGTACCCCAATTAGGTGTTACCTAGCATAAGCGACATGTAAAGCCATGTTTACTTACCATCCGCATTCTTTTGCCACAATACAAATTTCTACATAGCACAAATCATGCAATATCACTCTAATTAGTACGCAAACCATTATTTTAATATTATTTCACCTTTACAATTGTAAATAGGTTAGCTTTGCACATATATTGCAGTTACCACTTATATAAAATGATTACAAAAAGATGTAAAATGTTGGTTAGTCAGACAAACAATTAATAACATTAATTTGTTAGCACGAATATTAGGGGGTTCCAAAATTTTTTTATTTACCTCGCTCCATCACTAGCAGAGCAGCACATGCGCTGCCCAGGCTCGACCTAAAAAGGGACACGACTTCTTAATGAAACTTTATACATATACACATTTGTAAGACAGTGCTAACATTTTTAAATGCATATGAGGGATATATTAGAAATGGCTTCTTATATCACTAAATGCCATCAGGCTTCCAAGTTGATTTGTGGCTTTAGCAATTCGATAAATATGGAAATATACGAGTTCCAACTTTAAATAAGGATAAACCGAGATAAATTACCAAAACATAAATATGGATAAATACAGACGAAATTATCTAAAAAAAATCGATAACATCAATCTTCGAGCTTGGCTAGACCTTCCACTATAATTATTGTACTCCATCGTTTTGTTCACAGTGACATTGCATCCCTATATTATATGTACCAACTTGACAGGTGATATTCAACCTATAGAAGATGCAAGAAAATAAACTACCTTATGGAAATCTGATATACTCAAATGCATTTTCATTTTAATGAGAAACAAAAAGGCGGTTACTTCACAGTATAACAAAAACAACAATAAAGCAAAAGAGGGAGATAATGTTATTTTCTGCATATTAATTTGTGATGAAATATGTAGCTAAAAAAGATGTGTGTGAAAATGTGCCTGCAAGTTGGTTTATGGTGTCAATACCACAATACAAATGGTGGTAATAAAAATGAAATTTGTTGGGGAATAATTAAAAATGAGAAACATTACAAATTTCATGATTTGTAGTCCCAAAATCGGGATCCCTGCACATCCCTATGCATGACGAAAGTATCACATTCCAATTATTACCTTTATTTCGCATTCAGATTTCAGTTATTACAGACGTATCTGCCCCTTTAAATGTGAGGTGTATTGGGCTTTGAATTCCATATTTAATTTAATATTATCAAATCCAGAGTATGAACACTCAAATCGAAGCATAAAGAGGACTACAATGTTATGTTTCACTTTGTTTTACTTTGCAAATGGAAAAGTTATTAACTACTTCCATTTGTATAAAGCCTGGTCCATCCATTTCTCAAACCACTATACCATCATCCCAAAAATACCCAGTTCTCATCGTACAGTCTCCCTGTAACTGTAGTATGTGCAGTGGTCACTAGCATGTTGAAAATGAGGAATTGAACCACAATGTTTCTTATTTCAATCAAACTGGCAACATGTTTGCTGGCATAAGGACACACGTGCACAAGAATTCATTGGAATTAATAGAAGAGTGGCAGCAGGGTGTTACACAAATAACATGTAACAGAAAGTAACAGAAACTTTAATATGCCTTATAACAGACATGGGTCCTTGCACATAAATATATCCTAATCTAGGAGGAGCAAGGGGAGCATTTCCCTGGTGACCTCTTCCAAACAGGAAGTTCACAGACCGCAAACCACGTGTGTTTGTGTCTTTGCAAACAATGTAATAACAGCTGTAATTTGCAAGTCTATTGGTGCACCACGCACCTGTCCAATGTTTCATTTTACGGGTCAGATTATTCCACAATACCTTTTGTTTCTTCGTGGGGGGTCATCTCTCATGCCCTCACGTCATCATTGGCATATATCATAGTTGCACAGCCCAAAGGAAGGAGAAAATTGCAAAAATAGAAAACAATTTAGTTTTTTAGCAAATAAAAAAAAGAGAGATGGTAGGGGATTTAAGGCAGAGAGATAAGTATTCAAAAGCAGTGTAAAACCAATAAGCAGTACGTGAGGAGTGTGTGTGAGATGCTAGCATGCGTGTTTCATATATAGATTCCCACCTTTATCGCATACATGCAGCAACTTCCCTCAGAAATTATTCTGTATTTTATTCTCTACAATACAATATTTTGGATGGATCAAAGAAAACCAGACTCAATCGGGGTGTACAGGCAGCTGCCATTTTTCTTCATGCAAAGTTGTTATAAGAGCTGATACAAACATGTATATAAAATTGCATTTACAGCTTGGTTTTCAAGATATTTTCCCAGTAGAACAGTGGTGAAACAAACAATTTAAAAAAAAAAACAATCTTTTCGAAGATATTCATTTTAGAAGCAACCATCGTCTCCCAAATTCTTCCATTCCTAGTCAATGTTAATTTTTCCTAACATTCTTGCCGTCTGTTTGCGAAGCTTTTTGTATTGTGCTTTCTATATCCGTTTTTAATAATATCTCAGAATTGGAACTTTCCGTTTGTGGAACAAAGCGTTTATGGAAATGTGTGTATTAGTTTGTAATTCAAATTCACAATCTCTTTCTTGCATGAATTAAACCATGAACTTCAATGTAGCTACATTTAACTGTTTTGTTCTCCGTGATAGTCTATCCAAATAGAAAATGTAATAGTTTGTGTTGGGATGGGTATGTCCCCTGTAGGACTCTGATTCTATGCACCCCAGCCCTGATTTACCCAGGTGTGAGCATCTGGTGTTTTTGACTTTTTCTTTTGCCTCGACACCTCAGGCAATCATTCATGCTCTCTAAGGGCTCAATGTATTAGCGTTTCTCTCATAGCGTTGGGTTCTGTAATCCAGAGAGTTGCACTAATTGCACCCTCTTTAATCAAGCATGACCACCATCAGCTCAAAAGGCTGTAGCATAATGATGCTGGTGTCATAAATCAATGTGTTCATATGACAGGACATGCCTTTTATCCTGTAATCTGCCCAGGGAGCATTTCCTACTGAACTCCCCTTTTCTAAAATGGTCTTCCAATCCCTTGCAACGGGGTCATTCGTTGCATTCAGTTGTGCATGGATGTCCCATATGTGTTTACTGAGCTTGCATAGCAGAATGAATAAGGTATGTGTGTCATGGTTGACTAAACACAGGAGAATCCATTTTGGATTTCCTCTGTGGCAATGGCGTGCAAATGGTTGGTGAAGGTAGCTTGCCAGAGGAGCAGTGTATATTGCCGGGCTCCTGTCACGCATCCCTGCACTCCTTGAGGTAGGCCCTTCTCTAGGGTTTGGACAAGAAACAGTAGTTCCCTCTGAGCCGAAACAACCCCCCCCCCTCCCCACTCGACTCGCATAACTGCCTCTCCCTGCTGAGTTTTTAGTTTGGTTGCTTTTTAATCATTTAGAGGTAAGGGGGAAACGAATCAGAGTGGCCCATGTGGCGAAGGGTGTGAAAGGAGGGCTTAGACCTTTTGCTTTTAAGATAAAAGGAGTAACAGTGAAAGGCATTATGAAACATATTGTAGTAAGTTTTAATTGTTTGTGTCGAGACAATGTTTTTAGTAATGAGCTACTATTTTTCACTTAGATCTTCTTTGAATAGTAACATTTCTCATGTTTCCTACTCTTGTCATATTTTGCCCAGTTAATACCACATCTGTATCCAGTAGAAGCCATTTGTAACTAATTAAAAGGTGCGTCCACAAATGTTAAGTGGGAAAAGAAACAGAAGAAGTGACAGAAACCCATACCAGCAAAATGATTTGCTTTCAGTTGCAAATGTTGTGCAGCCCAAGTAAAATATGCCTTATATTCTTAAATCAAGGCTAAAAAGAAGGCGTGACATTGAGGAGTAAATACTTCTCCTCACTACACTTTGCATCATGCTTCAAAATATGTTATTATTATTTTTAATAATATTTTTCTATTTTCATGTTGGTCTAGAGTTCTTCTTTCTCTTTGTATTTATACTCTTGGGACATCCGTAACAAGAATTAGGACACACCATTGACAGAAACATTAATGCACGAAATGTCAGCCTGCTGCCAGACAGGGACTCACTTCAAAGGGATAATAAGGTTGTTGTGTGATAGCAAATACATGCAGCAGTTTCAGAAGTCACGCGGGCAACGCTGCGCTGGAAGACCACCTGTCGCGGTTTCCTTGCCCTATGGCCTCTGCCTGCCTTGCAGATGACAGATTAGCTGTGAACATCCTTTATAGAAGGAAATGGCGTTTTTATAAAACTTGAACCAGGGTTTCCAAATTAGCAGCAGCCAGGACATCCTAAAATAAAAAGTGTACAAAAATAGATCCTCAAAGAGGAAAGATGTCCGGGTGAGCAGAAGCAATTTGTCCTCTAGTGTCAGTTTGTCTAGTGAGAAAATGCGCAGAGAAGAGCGCGCGCTCCTCAGGTGCACATACAGCAAAGCGCAGGATAACTGCAGCAGTGTCGTCACTCAAAGAACTATAAAAACAAGTCACCGCATAACAGGAAGTTTACGTCTTAAGGAACACGACCACTGCTGTTTAAATAAACTTCATATCCAATTTTGATGTTTTAAGGGGTCTCTGGGGTGATGAGCTAAGGATGTTGGGCGGAATTAAACCACAAAATGCCCCTTTAAGTCACAAACAGATGTCTAGGAAGTTATCACACTGATGTGAGTGGCTTGTACAAAGGCATTTTTCGTGTCGTGATGAGCGGATGTTTGTTGAGTAAATTTGCCTTGTTTGTTATGTCATAATGGTTACAGTAGAAAAAGTAGCTACAAAATGTCCAGGCGTCAAATACTCCGACACAAACCATGCCTAGGAAAGCATATTCGATTTGATGCTAGTTTATGGAATTTTACTTTCTTCATTTCTCACACAAGCCGATGTTTTGTCCGAAACTTTGCAGCCTTTATTGTCTCAAGTGTATACTTTGAGGCTTAATTAAATGACAGCCACATTTTCCCCCAGATTTCGTCCTGAACCCAGAATGATTGTGGAGTCCATCTCTCACTTGGAGAGCAAGATGGATGCGCAGAGGGCTGAGATCACCTGTGGCAAGAACAGTAGCAGGGGACTGGCAGAGGGTGGTGTAAGAAATTGGGTGAGAGGGGTGAAACCCTACTGAACCACAATCCTTGTCAGGGTGAGGCACAAGCAAACTTCAGATTAACCTGTGCTCAACCCTCTGGTAGTTTGGCACACAGCAGCAGTCAAGCTTAACTTAGAGGCAATGTGTAAAGTATTTATGCAGCAATTCAAACAATAATAAAGTAAAAACAAAATACAGGAAAAATCCCACACCAATTTAGAAACATAGAGTACATTTTACTAAATAAAACAAGAGACAAATGATAACAATCTAATCAGCACAACCAGAGATATGCAATGTGAAAGATTTTAGTAAATAAAGTGCCAAAAAGCACATAACTCCAACTGTGGATATGTTGTTGCGCTGGACTGGGACAAAGTCGCAAGTTCAGGCCATCTACGATGGAGTGCAGGGCGGCTACAGACCCAACTAGGCCCACCGAACAAGAGTACCTTATATCCTGGTTGTGGAGAGTTGCAAGGTCCCACATCAAGGATGCACCATGCAGCCTCTGCAATGCGGCGGTTCAAAGGAGCTGCAGAGCAGGGATGAAAGGTCGTGCATTGTCGTCGAGGATTGACGAGGGCTTGCGATGCATACTCTGGTGTTGAGGATGCATTGCACAGTGGAGGCGATTCTTCTGTTCCAAAGAGCTGTGAGGCTGCAATGCCAGAACCGGCAGTGGCATAGCTAGACCTTTGGCCGCCCGCGGCTTTCCCTGTGTTTGCCGCCCGTGGCGTCTGTATGTAAGAGCGGGGAGAGCTGGCGATTCCTACGTTTGCCGCCCCATGATGGCCACAGGTAAGAGCTGGTGGAGGAAGCCGCCCCAAAAACTCGTGCTTCCCGGGGCAGAACCCCTGCCCCTTGCTACGCCACTGAGAACCTGCATCATCATTGAGGCTGCACTCAAGAGCTTTGCACTGCAAGGCCCTGCATTGGTGAAGCTTCCCAGGCAGTTCCGATGTGGGCTGCAGGGTTGGTGCGGAGCCCTTGCACTGAGAGAATCCTCGCAGTAGAGGAGATGTGTTGGTTCTGCTCGGGTTTGCGCCACGCAGCAAAGGAGATGCGTCAGTTCCTCTGGAATCATTGGTGGACTGACAGAGCACCGTCAGGCCCACTTCCAAGTGCCCAAGACTGCGGTGGTACCATTTGGCAGGGTAGGACTCCTAAATGGCAGGTTTTAGGTGCAAGGTTCAAGGTTGTTGGAGCCTTTTGTCCCTGAGGCTCTAGTCAGGAGGCCAGCAAACTAGCCCTTGGAGTCTCTTTGGGGTCCTGGGTTCAACAGATGTAGGTTAAGTCCTTCTCACCCAGGCAGCAGGTCAGCACAGCAGGGCAGCAGTCCTTCAGAGCAGTAGTCCAACAGAGTGTCTGTCCTTTCAGCAGCACAGCAGTCTTTTCTTTCTGGCAGAGTATCCATCGGTCCATAAGTGTACTGAAAAGTTGGTGCCTGCAGTCCAATATTTATGCCTGGGCCTTCCTGAGAAGTAGAAGAAGCTTCTAGAGGTTTCCCTTTGAAGTTCACAGGATTCCTGCCTTCCCTGCCCTTGCTCCAGACTAACTACATGGGGTATGCAGCCCTTTGTGTGGAGACAGAACACAACCTTTTCGAGTGTAAGAACGGCTGTGCCCAGCTCCGCCCTCCGATCCTGCCAGTGATGGCCCATCCAGGCATACCTAAGCTCTCTTTCGTGTGTGGTTGTCTAGGAGGAATACACATAGCACAACTGCCAACTACACCCAGTCATGTGACCCAGAGACAGGCTGCAGGCACTAAATGGCTAAATCAGGAAAATGCCAGTTTTCTAAAAGTGGCATTTCCAAATTGTTATTTAAAATCCGATTTTAGCATGAGAGAGAATTTTCATTACAATTCCCAAGACACCAAACATGAACTGGATACCTACGCCCATTTGGAAATGAGCACTTATTAAATGTAATAAGGAAACTCCAATGTTATCATATGGGAGATGTAGGCCTTGCAGTAGTAAAACACGAATGTAAAAGTGTTTCACTACCAGGATATGTAAAACTGAAAAGTACTTGTCCAACTTTTTAAATACACTGCACCTGGCCCTTTGGGCTGACAATGGCATACTCTAGGGGTGACTTATATGTTTGAAAAAGGAAGGTGTGGGCCTGGGAAAAGGTTTATTTTACCAGGTCAAAATGGCAGTGAAAAACTGCTCAGTCAGGCTGCAGTAGCAGACCTGAGACTTGTTGAAAGAGCTACGTAAGTGGGTGGCACAATCAGTGATGCAGGCCCACTAGTAACAGTTAATTTATAGGCCCTTGGCACAGGTAGGGCCACATTACCTGTTACTAGGGACTTACAAGTAAATCAAATATGCCAATTGGGTCTAGGCCAGTTCTACCATGTTTTAGAGAGAGAGCACAAGCACGTTTGCACTGGTACGCAGTGGTAACAGCTGCAGAGTCCTAAGGCAAGAAAAAGGGAAGCCAGCAAAACAGGAGGGTTGAAGGCAAAAGTGTTTGGGGGCAAAACACGGCAAGGATGCCAGGTCTAACAGGTGAAAAGTATGATAAGATGAGCCTTATCTCAGGGCAGGCCAGAGACTGCTGACAAAGCCAATATGGACCGTCAGCTGTAATAAATCTGCACCTACAAACACAGCAGATGTATGTTCAATGTATGTGAACTTACAGTCAGTTTGATGTACCAAGAGAAGGTGACAGATTGATGCGTTGGCTCACCGGTTTTTTCTGGTCTTTGTTTAATTGTTCCATTTTACTTGCTTACATTGAACTTCCGGTCTCCTGACTTTCATTGTACAAAGTGCGAAGTGCTGATTTGAACCAGGGAAAATCCGACTAATTAGGACACTTGCCACACAACATTCAGGGAATGGTATCAAGGGACATATAAAAATCAGGTGCCACAGTGATTGTCCGAAAGGAAAATGACTGAACTATTGTTTTCTTCATGAGTAATTTTCTGCCTACAGTGCTACATGATAATGGCTGGGTGGCCGTCGTTAGAGATGGCATCTTATAGGAAGCCAGTAACTGCATAGCCTGGTGGTTGCAAAACATAACTTTTTAATATGCTAAGTTAGGAAATGAATTGCCTGAAGCTAATCACTCAGGAACCAATCCATAAATCCACTTCCATATCTAAGTTGAACTAAATACACAGAAGCTTGATTTATGGGTGTTATTTCACTTTTGGTATTTATAAAACATTTACTAATGGTGTGCACATTTTCTACTCACAATGTTGAATTATGTTTCCTCTTTGTAAAGGTTGTAACATTTCTTTACCTTTGTAAAGCCTTTTCTCTGAACAGCGAGGACATTTTCACGCTAATAATGCCCACCCATAAATATCATAACTCATGAAGTGTAATTCCTGATAATTGCTTGTTTGTGATATAATTTTATAGTTGAAACTTTACGCAATTTTATTCGATGTACTAAACTGTTTTCATAAGAACAATTTTATGTCATATAGATTATTGAAAAATCATGATTTTCATACCCATGTACTGAAGAAAAAACTTTGTACACTAGGAAAAGTAGCATTGTTTTCCAAAGGTTGCAAAAAAATGTAACTTTGCAGCTTTGTTGAATAATTGAATTTGCATTAGGAAATGAATTTCCTATTATTGACTAATATGTGAAATTACCATCACTCTGTAATTTTGTTTGCTGGTAAACTGCCTCACGGGGTGAAGCGTGGGCATGCCAGGTTCATAATATATTCAAAAGTACATAAAAGCCCACAGACTCGAAGAGTTGAGGGTGTTCACAAAGTAGTGTATCTTGCCATTACATCTGGAGGTGGCTTGCCCTTGCAGTTCATGCAGGACTATTACTATTGAAGCAGCAACAAGGCTGCTCTGAACTTATGGTCTCTTTCTAGAGTGGCATAGTGGGCATACAAATGATGGACTGGAATGCTGCCCAAAGCAATAATCAGTGGCTGTGATTAACTCAAGCATCCTGGTAATCACTTTTTGTTTTTCTAAGTGGTATGACGTAGGTGCAGAGGTTACGCCCATATGTGGGTTAGGTGTTCCCTGTGCCATTAAAGTCAGGCTGTGACTCTCTCATGATACCTAAAAGGATGGAGCTGGTTTGAGTTATTTGTTTTCCTGTATTGAGCTCAACGTGACTGGCATGGCAGCTTGTGCTGGACTGTTTCTACTGGAGCAGAACACAGACTGATTTGCAATAACTTGATTATTCCTAGAGTCATGTTATGGGAAAAATAATGATGGCATGCAGCTCAGAGTAATTTTCACAGGTTAAGATTTAACAGGCACATGCATCAAGCCAAAATCTGTTCGCAAAAATAGCGAATCGCAAATTAAACGATATTGCGACCGCAATACAGGCTTTGGCAATGCATGAAAGAGAAAACCGCTAAATCTACTAAAATCGTAAAAACAAGGAATCGCTAATTAGCGAGAAGCAAGAAATGCAAAATCGAAGTGCGAATCCAAGATTAGCGTTAGCATGGTGCGAATCGCAAATTGAGATTCACAAACACATGCATCAAAAATCGCAAATAGCGAATATCCTAAAAATCGCTATTTTGCGAGTGCAGTTAAAGGGGAATCACATACAGGTGGTAAACTGGAGAAAAAAAAATGCACAGGTGCAACCTATCCCAAAGGTATTTAAACACACCCAGGAGGGCCCTGCAGCTTCTCACAATGGCAGCACTCTACGTTATGGCGAGGAGGATGAGGATCCAGGCAGCAGGACAGCGCCGAAGGAGAATACAGGAGCGGATATTTAGAGTGCGCATCACATTGCTGGGCCAGACAGAGGATGAAATCTATGCTAAGTACAGGCTGGACGGTGCAACTATCCTACGCCTAATAGCTGATTTGGAACCCCTATTGCAGCGCCAGACACGTAAGACCCATGCCATCCCCACTCATGTCCAGGTCCTATGCTGCCTGCAACTGCTGGCGTCTGGCAGTTTCCAGGGGGTAGTAGCAGTTGCAGGAGGGGTATCCCAAAGCTCCCTGTCACGTTTCTTCAGAGACTTCCTGGACGCCATGATGAGTAGGATCCACACCCACATCACCTTCCCCACAACACAACAGGAACGAATAAAACCAAACTTGACTACTATCAAATAGCACATTTCCCACATGTGATTGGATGCATTGATTGCACGCACATCCCCATATGTCCCCCAGCTGAAAATGAATACATCTTCAGGAACAGGAAATCGTATCATTCGATCAATGTGCAAGTGGTGTGCAATGCCAAACACATCATTACAGACATAGTTGCGCAATTCCCGGGGAGCACCCACGACTCCTACATATTTCGCCACAGTGGCATCCACACCCGCCTGCTCAGTGGTGAATTTGGAGAAGGACACCTGCTTGGTAAACACATACACTATTGCACAATACGAATTCAACATTTGCTAATGCATACCAGTTGCTAACACTTTGCTTACTACCCTGTAGGTGACAGCGCATACGCAGTGCGGAACTACCTCCTTACGCCGTATCTCAACCCAGCAACACCACAGGAGCAGAGGTACAACGCAGCACACATCAGCACACGGAATGTGATTGAACGTACTTTTGGGATACTGAAAAGTCGCTTCCGCATACTCCACAAAACAGGTGGAGCATTGCAGTACTGGCCAGAGACCTGCTGCAGGATAGTGGCTGCATGTGCCATGTTGCACACTATCGCAACCCGCAGAGGCATCCACATAGAAGTATCAGACAGTGATTCAGAGGGGGACAACCAGCCACCGGCACTTAGACGACAAGCGCATGTAGCAAGCTCAGCAGAGGGGCAGAGGAGACGCAATGATATTGCACAACATTATTTCTGAGGCATGTAATGATGAGACATGACACTCTGTTTGATAACAATAAATGTTTAATTGAAATGAGCACATGTTACAATGTGTTGCGCTACACATAGTAGGTGCCAACAAGTACTGTGTTAGAATGCAAAGAGCAGCAAAGTAAATCATTCCAGGGCCTGGAACACCATTACAGTCATGGTCTTGTCCATGGTTACGTCACCATGAGCACAAATGCCGACGGACAAGTCACTTTAGCGTTTCGTGCCACGCACACCCAACCGCCTCTCACCTTCACCTACAACATTCCCCTGGTGTGCACCGGCAGGTGTTTTGCTGCGAGTACTGCGCCTCCGGGCAGTGGTCCCTGGCACCGACAGGCTGCTAAGGCTGGATGCCTCCTCACTTCCCTCCTCTCCCGTTTCAATGCTGCCAACAACAGTGCCAGCCTGGATCTGTTCCACGGCAGTGGTGACTTGTGCAAAGGCCTTGGCCACATCCCCGGAGCAATGGGCCATTTCTATTTGCATGGCCATGGACCTGCGTGACAACAGTGCAGTGGCATTGCACAGGTGGTTGTTCGACCGGGTGTAGCCAGCCATGCGCATCATTAACTGGCGATGCCTTCTCCTCTTCCCTGCCTGCCCCTCAAGCATCGCCCTGGTCAGCTCCTGCATGCTTTTGTTTGTCTGCTGGTTTCCCTCCACCACCGCTGTTGTGAGTGCCTGCACACTGTCTGACATTGCTGAGATGTCCTTGCCCAATTTAATCATTTGCATGTGTATTGTCCCCATGTGTCTTGCCTGCAGGTGCTGCACCTGCAACATCTGGGACTCCACGCCACCGAACACATTCGGACCTTGGTCTTCCAGAACAGCAATGTGGTCTCTTGAGCTGCGCCTGCGTCTACGTTGCACCGGAGCCTGGGGTCTAGGTGTGGGGCTCACATGTGGCTGGCTAGTCACAGGAGCTGCGTCAGGAGCCGGATCTGACTCCATGGGTTGCAGTGCTGGGACTTGTTGTCTGCGTTTTGTTGGTGCGGGGGGTGTTCTGGCTGGGGCTACAGGTGCCTCCACGTCAGTCTCTGCTGGAGTGTCTGAGATTTGAAGACATTCACTGTCGTCACTGTCTCCATCCGCGGCATCTGTGACGGCAAACAGTGCAATATTAATTTGTGTATGGGCTTGTGTCGTGTGACATTGTGCAGACTTTTTTCAATAAATCACTGACCACATTCACTGACAGGCCTGCAATATTTGTGTGTTTTACTTGCCATAGTTGTGTTTGATTTCCCTCATGCCTGACATGCCTACAACTCCCACAATGCATTTGGGTAATGAGTGAAATTGTGGACCGGAGTTAGATTAGTACACTGGGGTTTGACTGGGGGGGGGGCACTTTTGGGCAGTACTATGAAGTTAAAGGTTGCATGCGTCTTACCTTGTGACGTACTAGCCGCACCAGATGTGTCCAGCTGGGTGACTCCCACCACTGCCTCAGGCTGTATTGTGGCTTCCACCAGCTCCTCCAGGGCTGTGTTGGTGGGACTGTTGGTTGACCCCCTCCAGTACTCCCTGCCTCCTTCAGGCGGTCTGCTATCCGCTCCTTCGCACGGCTGCGCAGGTCATACCAGCGTTTTTTGAGGTCATCAACACCACGGTGTGTGACCCCCACTGCATTGACCTTGTTCTTGATGCGCAGCCAGATCCTGCGTTTCTCCGCCTCCGGCACCTTCAAGGACAGTTTCCCAAAGAGCTTGTCATGGCTCTTGGACACGCCCTCAATCAGGTTCTCTAATTCTCTCTCACTGAATTTTACTTTGCGTTTCCTGGGCGTGGCAGTCTCCACCCCTGTTGCTTGCTCCATTGTGGTCAACACACACTTCCAGGTATACACACTTTTGGGCTGTCTCCAACTGTGCTTCAGCACTCTGGTTCCTCCTCTCACAGTTACTAGCAACAGAATGAAGCATGGGCTGGCTGACTTCCTTGTTGTGATGTCATCAGCCTGCTTCCAGTGCGACGCGCTCTTTGCGAAATCGCAATTTGCGATTTCGCAAATTGCAATTTCGCAAAATTTGAAATCGCATTCGGGGATGCCTGCTTTTGCGCGTCGCTATTATCATTTCGCAAAATGCGATTGCGATTTTTAGCGATTCTGTATTATATCGCTATTTTCTTCATGCATTGCTTTTTGCGATTTCTAAATAGCGATTCCTTAAAAATCGCTATTTGGGAATCGCTATTTTCTATTTCGATGCATGTGCCCGTTAGTATTTTACACATCAGTGGCGTAGGCCAGACCTTTTGCCACCTATGGCGGTCCTTACGTTTGGCACCCGCGACGGCTGCAGGTAAGAGCGGGAAGGAGGTGCTGGCAATCCCAGTGTGCTTGCTGCCCTGCGATGGCTGTAGGTAAGAGAGGGGGGGTCCGCTGCCCCCAAAATCTGTGCCGCCCAGGGCAGATCGCCCCCCCTTGTTAAGCCATTGTTACACATTCCTTTTTTCCTTAATGAATAAACTCTACAGGCGACGACTATGCCCAGAGGGGTTCTGCCCTCCCTCTGCAACTGTACTTAAGCATGTGTGTGTGTATATTTATATATTTTTATATATATATATCAGTATACTTAAATTGTAATGGTAATTTAAATCTAGTTTGAATCATTATTAAGTAAAAATAGTTTAATTTTAAATCACATAGGGGTCGATTACGATGCGGCCCGTAAGGGCCTTCTGGGCCGCATCATAATCGGCCCATCAGTTTACTTTCCGACCGCCACATTACAATGCTGGCGGTCAGAAACTAAACTGGCCGGTCATTCTGGCTGACTTCCAATGGTCCCACAGAGCCCGTCGGCCTGTCGGAACCGGCTTGTAATCCCAAAGAGCGGGCCTTCCCACCCTTGGGATCACGAAACACGGTTTCCAGCATGGTGTCCGTGCCGGCCTGTCCGACATGGAAATCATGTCGGAAAGCATGTTTCGGATACGGGGCCCCCAGCAGAGCCCCCTTGTTGATTGCTGCACCCAGTGACAGGCACCTTGAGGGGATGAATAGCACATCCCATTTCCCTATGGGAGCGGTTTACGGCCGTAATGAATGCTCCCATAGGGAAATGTAGGAATGTGACTGAACAGTGTTCAGTCGCATCCTAATTAGGCGGTCGGGACCGCCGACCAGAGGTCGGTCGGTCCCAGCACCGAGACGGTGTCGGGCGGACTCAAGTCCGCCCAACATTGTAATTAGCCTCTTAATGTAAATAATTTTAAAATAATTATTAATTTTTTAGTAGATTATAAGAAAATGGGTTAATAATTTACATTTTTTATTGCATATAAAGAAGGGTGGTAATGGTTTTTAGACCTCAGGGATATGGGTAGTGTGTATGGGTAGTAATAGGTTTTTAGGGGTCAGTGATTGGTTCTGTGTAGGAGAAGTTAACCATTTTTCGGGCTCATGAAAGCAAATTGTATAGAGGAAGGAAGGAATTTTTAAAGCTTAAAGATGGGTAGTGTATAGGGTTAGCAAGGAGTAATTGGGGCTCATAGATAAGTAGTGTATAGGGCTAGTATGGAGATTCTAGGGCGCAGTAATGGGTAGAGTACAGGTAGAAAGGAGTTTTTAGGGTTGAGGGATGGGTAGTGTATGGGGTAGTAAAGAGTTTTCTAAGGGCTCAAGGATGGATAATGTATAGAGGTGGTAATGCGTGTTTTAAGGACTCAGGGATGGGTAAAAGGTGGTCGGGTTGGGCTACAAGGGGTTAGAAAGTTTAGTATGTTTGGATGGTTGGTCCTGCAGGAGTTCCACAGTACCGAAAGTGTAATTAAAATAGGGCCATCTCATTGGCCCAAAGTAATGTGGCACTACCATGGGACCCAGCACCACCGTCCCATATGATATTTCAGTACTCCTGCGGCAGCCACCTCTCAAGAGTCATCCCAATCCTACTGCTGTGCTGTGCAAGTTTCCTCATGTAAACTTGCACAGTACAGTGGTACTATGGGGGTAACACTTGAGTGGCAGGTACCACAGGAGTGCTGCAGTATCTGATTTTTTTTTTAAATGCCTTTTGTGCATATCTTGAGGGATGGGCGTCGATGGAAGGTTGAGGACAGGTCCAAAGTCCGTTTACCGTGGGTGGCCGCATTCAGCACGGTTGGTTGTGGCCAACCCCCTGTTGCGTATAGCTAAAGGCAGGGCTGGAGGTTGACTGTCTACAGGGGCTTAGGCACAGGGCCTTGCCAGAGGCCATGTTCTACAGTCAACCCTGTGCTGCGCAAGGCCAAAGGCCGTGCTCCACAGGGAGTTGACTGTCCATGGTGGTTTGGGTGCTGGGCCTAGCCTGAGGTGAGCCCCTGTGGCCGACTCCCTACTGTGCATGACCAGAGGCCGTGCACAGCATGGGAGTTAGCTAAATATGGTCAAAAATTCCCAGAAATTAAATGAAAGAAACAAAAGTTAAAGTGACTATTTTACTTAGGTATGGTAATGCGATCTTAACTTAACTTAAAAAGAAAACAAAGGTAATGTTATAGTTAGACATCAAAACAATATAAAAACAAATGTCTAAAAACCTAAGAACCACTGAAATTCACCAGTTATAGTTTACTGAGCTAACTGTAACTTGCAACCATGCCATGCACTGCTTATGACTTCCTATATTACACATCGCTCATGACAAGTTAAATGACATCATTGATGACAGCACTGATGACCTAATACAATCATTGTGACATCATTCTGTAGGGTTTGTGGACTTGAAGTAATTCAACACACTACACCTCTAACCAATTTTCTATTCACCTCAATGGGATTGCCTTACCATCTTAAGCCTGTTACATGGCAAGTCAAGAGCTAGATAGATATACATGTGTCACTGAAAAGACACCTTCTGCCAGGCCCATTGAACAACCCTTTATAGTTTAGTAAAAATACACTACAAACTTTTCTGAGATGAGCACAAATGTATACAACCTTAAGAACCATACTTTCAGCAACAGTGTGAGATAAACCATCTGTAAGTGGACACCGCCACATTATTCCGCAATCTGTAAGTCCTCAAAATCTTCAGCAAGGTTCTGGAAATAAACATCTAAATCTTATAAATTTACATGCTTCAAAAAATTTGTCTATAACACCGTATTGCAAATATTTAACATGGGCACATGCCCAGATATCCATTGGCGGATAATCTGTCAACAGGAACTTTAGCCGTTCTCAGATTTTTTTCTAATAGGCTTTGGCTTTAATTCATAACCAGTGGCGTTGTGAACCCCCCCTTTAAGTGGGACTAACTACTTAAAGTTAATAGCTTTACATTGGCCCCTGCAGGGCTGCAGACAAATGCCTCACAGGGTTAGAAACCGCGGGTTGAACGCTGCTATGTGAGACGCACATTCAGCAAAAGAGAGGAAGATAAATCATGCAAATAAAGAAAAAAATCAGAAAGCGAGCAGAAAATAAAATAGTATTTTGGAAAGGCATGTAAGAAAAAATAATAAAACTGGAAACGACGAACAGGAGAAGGCAGAAGGTAAATGCAGGGGCGGCTCCTCCTCAGGAGCAGAGGAGCATGTCCTGCCTGCTGCAAGCGCAGCAGGCAAACCCAAATAAATTGGATGGCATGTCAATGCCATTTTATTTATTTGCCTCTGCACCAGCTCACGCTGTGTATAGTGCAGGGGCGGGGCTAAATACTGAAAATGATGGATGACAGCACTGGTCTACTGTGCGCATGTCTGATTGGCCAGCCGTCTTGCGACGGCAAGCCCGCTATGCGCACTGTAGACCCAGCAATCAGCCTGGGGATTGCCGGCACAGGCCCCCAGTCCCAAAATGAGCACTGGGTAAGCCTGCTCCCACCAATCCTGGAGCTGCTCTCACAGCATGAGAGCAGCTCCAGAATTGATTGGAGTTACGTTCCATGAGCAGGAAGGAAGTTCTTCCTTTTCCTGGTCGTGGACAGAAAAGAGAAGTGTTGCACCGGTCGTGCTCCCGTAATTATGGTGAGTTGTGCGCCTTCGCACCCCACCATTTTTTATTTGAGCTAGCCACCACTGGATGAAATTAATGAAAGGTGCAAAGAAGGAAGTAAATAGCAAAGTGAAAGGAATGGTGGCTGAAAAGAAAAAAGGAAGAGTGAGTGCAAGGATGGATGGTTGAAAGGATGAATCGATGGATAGAAGGGTGAAAGGATCAGTTGGCGAAAGGATGGAAGAAAGGATTGATGAGAGACGGATAAGCGGATAGAAAGATGGACAGAAGAGTGAAAGGATAAATTGTTGGAAGAGTGAAAGGATGACAGATCTATGTTGAAGTGAATGGAGATTTATTGGATGGATGGATGGATGGAAAGGTCAAAAGGGGAATGGATGGATGGGTAAAAGGATTGATGAATATGTGAACAGATGGATATAATTTCAGTAGCTGTTTAGAATAATGAAATGATGGCTGGAATGGTGAAAGGCTGATGGATGGGTGGAAGGATAGATGGACAGATGAGTGGATTTAAGGGTGAAAAACTAATATAGGAAGGGACAAGCTTACTTTCTTCACTCGCTCAGTGTCATTAAAGGCTTGGTTTAATGTGGGGGGGATTTTAATTTTCTGGATACTCTGCTTGTTCACAACCTACTTTTAAATAAGGGTGGCATAACTAGCGTAATTTGCTACAACGTAATTTCAAAAAATTACCCAAGATGACATGGAAGTACATGAGCGTAACCACGGATTCAGTACTATTTACTTAGCACAAAGGGCACGCTTGCGTCCAAAATGAAACCAATGCATTTTGCGCTAAGTAAATAGTGCTAAATGAAACAGGCCAGGAACAACAACAGCTGCCCCATCCTGTTCTAGTGCTCTTGGGTAGGCATTTTTGCTCCAAATCACTCAAACTTATGTAATTGCGTAATGTTTGGTAATTTGACATCACAAGAGTAATGGGAAATTACCAAAATGAAACTGATTACTTCAGTGTAATTACAATTTTGCCCAGGCCTACTTTTTAACATACATCTGCAACCCATCTCAAGTGCACTCAGACTTTACTTTGGTTAACATGGAATATTACTTGCAACCCAATACTTAGTGATTTGAAATGATACACTATATAACTTTCAACATGCACAATCACATTTGCCTCCCTGACATGCTTTTTTCAGCATATGTCCACAAACTTTAGCACTTAGTAACTCTATGCTTTATATGAGTATGGTATAATCAGTAATTCATCAGCTATGTCATCCACTTGTCATTTGACATATCAGTGGTATCGTTTAACATGTCATGAGTGATGTAATTAATGAGACCATAAGCACTGCATGGCGGGGCACAAGTTCTAGTTAGCTCAGTAAACTATAACTGGTACATTTAAATTTTTTGCTATCTTTTAAAGTTAGTTTTATTTTATTTCAACACCTAATTATAGCATCACCTTAACCTTTGTTTTTTCCAGTGAATATCTAGTTGGTTTATTTTTTAACATAAATGAAGATCTTATTACCATACCTAATTATTACATCACTTTAACTTTTGTTTATTTCAGTTAATTTCTATGTTTTTTTAAATGTAAGCTAAGATCTTATTACAATACTTAACTATAACACCTCTTTAACCTTTGTTTTTTTTCCAGTGACAATACATATTTATGTGTGTGTGTGTATATTAAATAAATATATATATATATATATATATATATATATATATATATATATATCTCCACCCTACTGGCGGTTGCCAGTAGGTAGTTATAGTTAGAACCTTGTTTCTACTCAAAAAGCGTTTTTTCTTTTGCCAATATCTTTGGCGCCGTTTGACGAATCTTCGTGGAATTTTCAAAACTAACGGTTCACTCAGGTCAGCTACTGTCCTCAAAGTTTCGGGGTGATTCATAAAGCGGGGGCGGAGAAAAAAGAGGGGTCCCAAAACGCATTTTCCCCATATTAATTTCCATAGGAATTTTGGAACAGGCTACAGCTTGAACTGCTGAACGGAATTAGACCAAATTTGGCAAAAAGGTAGCTCTTGGTTCAGAAAGCGACCTTTTTTTTTAAATGGCCTAAATCCGTTCAGTAGTTCCTGAGGAATTAAAAAAATAAAAATATCGGTATCTGAGCACCGAGGAGGAGTCGCGACTCCTCCCGAGCACAAGCTGACTTCTGATTGGAGTGTTGGCAGCCATCTTGTGACTTGGTAACAGTCACAAGAAAACAGTACAAAAAAGGTGAAAAACACGAAAAGGGGGCAGGGTAGAAAACGCCCTGACCCCCTAGGCCTGCTCAGGGGGTCCCACAAGGACCCCCAGGGCCCAAAAAGCATTTTTAGCAAACAAATCGGCTGAATTCGCGCTGGGTGCGTGAATCCGGCTGAGAAAATGTAAAAAAAACAAAGCACTGGCTCCCGCGCTTCTTTTTACTTAAGCACCCGGGTGGGCCAGGTCCCGGGGCAATGCCCAATTATGTAGCGGGGGCCCGTGGGGGCCCCTGCAGCCCCAGGAACCACCACCTCCCCAGGGTTTTATTCATGATGTGCGGGGGCACACAGCCCCCCCGCAGCCCCAGGGACCACCACCTCCCCGGGGCTTCATAAATAATGTGCAGGGGCACGCTGCCCCCCTGCAGCCCTGGGGACCGCCACCTCCCCGGGGCTTATTTATTAAAAAAATGCATGGGGGGGCTCCTGCCCCCCCCATGCTGCCCCGGGGACCGCCACCTTCCCGGGGCTTTGATAATTAAATGCGGGGGGCATGCAGCCCCCCGCACCCCGGGGACCATCACCTCCTCGGGGCACTAATTATTTACATAGGGGGGTCCGTTGCGGACCCCCGGGAACCACCACCTCCCCGGGGCTTTAAAGAGTTGGGGAGGGCCGCGGGGAGCCCTCCTTGGCCCTGGGGACCGCCACCCCCCAGGGCCGGCTCCTGCAATGTTCCAGGGTGCCCACCCCTGGGACATTGCTGTTTGTTATGGCAGGGCGGGAGCTCGGCTCCCGCCCTGTCATAGCAAACTCCCGCTTTGCTTCATTGAAGTGAGAGCAGGAAACCTGCTCTCGCTTCAACGAAGCAAAGCAGAATTGCTTTTGGGCAAGGGGAGCTGCATGTCAGCAGCGCCCCTTGCCCAAAAGCAATGCCAGCTCCCGCAGGAGGCGGGGAGCTGGCAGGGACCGTGGGGGCATTGGGGCTCCCCCCACGGTCCCCAACTTGAGGGCCGGCCCCAGGGGATGGGGTCCTCGGGGCCATAATTGAGCTTAGGAGGGGGCCCACGTGGCCCCCTCCACAAAAAATTCCAGGCTGGCCAGGCTCCGGGGGAGGGGGTCCCCGGGGCCAGAAATGTAAAAGGGGGCGTGGCCTTTGAGCACTTTCAGCAATCTAGCTGTATGGGGCTTACTGGAGGTAACAGGAGGGCTAGTTGGTCCCCAGGGACCCTCAGGAGGAAAGGGGACTTCATCCCCCAACCAAGAGCGCGCCAGGAGGTGTGTTTGCAGAGTGGTGGAGAAAGGGGACGTGGCCTGTGTCCACCTTTCAGCAATCTCACTGTGTGGGACTTACTGGAGGTAAGAGGTAGGCTAGTTGGCCCCTAAATGACCCCCAGCAGCGAAGGTGACTTCAATCCCCATCCAAGAGCGCACCAGGGAGCGCGTTTGCAGAGTGGTGGGCAAAGCGGGCATGGCCTGCTATGAGAACTTTAATGCTAAATTAGGGGACCCCCTCTAGGAAAATTAATTTAAGATCGGGGAGAAGAGGGGAAAACAATGACACAATATAAAGAAGCTCCCTCGTGACCTATCTTGTTTTATCCAATCTCTTGGCTACTTTTCAACATGGGCTAACATGAATGTGCTAAAACACCGACAAAAATTCAAGAAAAACATAAATGTATTTAATTTTTTTAAATTTATTTAATTCTTTTCAATTTCAAAGATTTCCTTACTTTGTTTTAATTTATTATTTACCGGTGGTGGAAGCTGAGAATTGTTTTCATTGACATTTAGAATCTTCCAATTTTTGTGTATAACATTTTTGATCTTATAATTTAATTGGAAATGATTGATAATGCATGTGACTTGGTCTCGAATAGGGCGTTGTGTACCTTGAAGGAGGGCATCTCAATTGTAATACTTCTCCCTCTTAAATGCATGTCTCACGAGTCTGTGCGGGTAACCCCTAGCTATTAGTCGTTGTTTAAGGGCATCTCCATGAATGTGATAATCATCCATATTGGTACAATTGCGGCGCACCTGTAAGAATTCCCCAAATGGGATTGAGTCCTTTTGACATGTGGGATGAAAGCTCTGGTATTGCAGTATGGTATTTTTGGCTGTAGGTTTCCTGAATAAGCTGACTTGTAGTATGTTATTAAGTCCAGAGATCTCAATGTCCAGAAATTCGACTTTGTTGGAACTAAATTTGGCAGTGAACTTAAGATTGTCATCACTTGCATTAAGCCAAAGAATGTACTCTTGTAATGTGTCCATTTCCCCCTTCCAAATGAAGAAAATGTCATCAATGAAGCGTTTCCAGGTACATACATTTTCAAAAAAAGGGGCTGCTTCATTGAATACATTTGTAAGCTCCCACTCACCCATATATGCATTTGCTACACTCGGAGCACAAAAAGCCCCCATGCTGGTGCCCTTCACTTGTTGGTAAGTGAGGCCATTAAATTAAAAAAAATTGCTCATCAAAACTATCTCCAAGCATTCAAGAATGAAACTGTCAGGTCTATCACCAGGGGACCTCTGGAGGAGGGACGCCACTGCCTGTAACGCCCGACATTGAGGGATGTTGGTGTACCACGCCTCAATGTCAAGCGTTACAAGTACCTCAGTATGAGGGTCAAATATCATACCTTCGATTTTATTAATGATGTCACCCGTATCACGTATGTAGGAGGCATAATTTTGAATGAGGGGGCATAGATAGGAGTCAACATATTTTGAGAGAGGCTGTGTGCTTGAGCCAATGGTGGAAATGATAGGACGCAGTGGAGGGTTAGATACATTCTTGTGGGTTTTTGGAACCCCATATAATGCTGGAACTTTGGGGCAAGATTTATTTAAGAAGGTAAATTCCTCATCACAAATGAGTCCACAATCTAATGCTCTATGTGTCACTTCTTGAATAGTATTATTCAGTTTGGCAAGCTCTCTCGGATGAGATTTTCTATAATGTTCCGGGATTGCTAGCATGTCTGAGATCTTCTTATCGTAATCAGATTTATTCATAACAACTATCCCCCCACCTTTATCACAGGGTTTGACAAGATCATGATTGAATTTGATCTTATTAAGAGTCACATTGTCTAGCTGAGACAAGTTACTCCGTGTGGTGGAGGGATATTTGACGATACGTGCTATTTCTTTAATGACATTTTGCTCAAAGATGTTGACTTCAGGACCTACCATGTCCAGGGATGGTGTAAAGTGTGAGGGAGGTTTACAATTCGATAAATTATCCTCATTAGGATCCATTGGTCTGTCTAGAAAAAATTTCTTTAATCTCACCTTCCTGAAGAAAGCAAATAGATCTTCATGTAGTTTAAAAGAGTCAGGACGGGTGCTCGGAACAAAGGAGAGGCCACGACTCAGGACAGCATGTTCCTCAGTAGAAAGTTTAACTGAGGACAGATTGAAAATGGGTAAGGTGTCCACATGCACAGAGTCACCTTCGCAAGTGGTTCCATCTAGCGCCAATACTGTTGGTTGCGTGTCTTCATATAAGGTTGTGGATGTTGTGGGGCCATCTGTTGTTGTTCCCTCCTGTCTGGTACCCACCTGTTGTTTCTCCCTCTGTGTTGGCCTCTCGATAAAAAAGAAGACTGACCTGAGAAAGATTGACCAGAGAAAGATTGTTGTGCCGTTCGTCCACCCCTATGCGATCTGGGGTTATATGAAACCCCTCCCACATCTTGTGGATTTTCATTGTCAGAATCTGATGAATATGTATCGGAGAAGTTTATGACTCTTCTCCTAAAGTCATTCGTATTGCCTTGTCGATTTGGCCCTTGGTTCCAATCTTGATAGTAGGACGGGTTTAGGTAAGGGTATGCCTTCTCTTGGGTATACCACCTGATGTCCTTTTTCAGTTTTTCTGTTTTTTTATTAATTAGGTAAGTCTCAAAATCTTTCATATCCATGTTGGTTTTCTCTAATCTAGCTTTTGCTTCTTCAACAGCTGTTGAGGCATTCAATTTGTCCTCAAGTGCTGCTATTTCTTGACTCAGAACAGTCATAATCTCTCTCGCTGTTTCTATTATTAAAATCATCCAGTCCCTGGAGCAGCGGTTTGCAATAAGAGACCACCGCTCCAGGAACTTTCGGATTTCAATAAATAGTGCTGGGGCATTGCGAACCCTCAAGCCTGAGGGTATCACGCCTGCTCGCAAATATTCAAGCATGAAATGCGCTTGCGATTCCATGCGCTTTAGTTTTTTTCTGAGATTTAGCAGGTTATTCCATTCCCCATTATCTCCATGTTGTATGGTTGATGGATTATTGCCTGATATTGCCTGTCCTATCAATGTCGAGAAGTCTTCATCCGAAAATCCGAAAGTTTTGAGACCCTCCATTAAACAAACTGTCCAACCAAGCACTGGATATTAACTACACTAGTAAGATAGTGTGGGGGATATGTGGCCTATGTGGCGTAATGTGATCCACAAATAGAGACTCAAATCCAAAGGAGTACAACAAAAATGTAAGCGATGTGATTAGATAGAGCCAGTAACTAAAGCAGAAAAGGAAGGAAGGAAAGATAAGTGTTGTCAAGAAGGTCCAATCAAAATGTAGAACAATATGAAATGTCACAATCTCATAATCCCACAGTTAAACAACCGTGAATGCTAATGCTAAATTGGGGGACCCCCTCTAGGAAAATTAATTTAAGGTCAGGGAGAAGAGGGGAAAACAATGACACAATATAAAGAAGCTCCCTCGTGACCTATCTTGTTTTATCCAATCTCTTGGCTACTTTTCAACATGGGCTAACATGAATGTGCTAAAACACCAACAAAAATTCAAGAAAAAAGATAAATGTATTAAATTTTTTTTAATTTATTTAATTCTTTTCAATTTCAAAGATTTCCTTACTTTGTTTTAATTTATTTCTTTGAGAGTATAAAAATATTATTTCAGACATTTACATACAATTAAACATATCAATTTCATCAAATGTAAAATGCAATGCATATTCAAAATGATACCCCTGAATGTAAGATCATGGAAAAACAGAAAAAAGAAAATATATCATTCATACTGTGCTATACACATACAACCACATACATACTCATACATGCTAATTTTTAGAATATATCTGGAAAGTGAGAGACAACAGATAACAATATCTCTACGACCAATAACATGAACTGCGAACAGCAAGGTCTAAATAGCATTGGTCGACGCGCGTTTCGGTGGCTGAAAGAATGATGGCACCACCTTCATCAGGACCTTAGCCAGATAACGAGACGACACACAAAGGAACACCCATGGGGAACCTGCAAAGTGTAAGCACATTATGTTTGATGCTCAATAATAAAAGCTAAATTAATCAATTGGACCTTAATAGCAACTTATAGTACAAAATCTATTAGTGATAGAACTGTAAGTAAATATCCCAACCAAAAAAAGACACCGAAACTTGTGCAAACTTGATACAATGCAAGATGACTTATGCTTATTTCTCCCCATACTCACTAATGATGACACCAGTAATCAAATTCGTAAAAATTACCAAGCATCGATAGACAGCTGCGTTGATCATAAAGAGAAGAAAGACAGCGTGTACTACTCACTTAAGAGCAGAAGAGACCCACATCAAAAAAAAGTTGGAAAAGTCCATGTTTAGAAAGAACAGGATAGGAGTCCACCACATGTTCTCTTCAATTATTAAAATAGTTTCCCACATAGCTAGGGAAATGAGCTCTTTTAATGCCACTTACTAATTCTTGTACAAGAAAGAGGTATTTGAGGCAGCCTGTAGGGCCATTAATGATCGATGTCAGTTTATTTCCTTGTAAATACTGTGTATGATCATTCTACAAGAGTGTGAGGTACAAAAGTTTTTTTAAAAGGATGTCCTCATACATAGACCCGAATTTATTTTGTATAAAAGGAAATAAGATCATATCTTACCCCGACACATGTTATGTAGACTGTTTCTTAAAGGGATGATATTTTAGTAATATATGTCCACAAGTAGGAAATATCCTGAGAATAAAAACGACCAGTTAGTCACTGATGTCAAGAGTAAGTGTTCATGTGGCAACTTATACATGAGGGCCACAACTAGTGACCTACCTGCTGGGTAATCTCCAACTATTATTTAAACAAGTGACTTTATCCAGGTCATATGTCATCGTATTTATTCCATTCTTATTATGGCAGGAATTCGAAGTCAGATTTGGAAAGTTCTATAAAAAACAATAAAAATGAAAAAATTCACTGTTGGTGGACCAATAATCTACACTACAAACAAGTGGAATATGTTATTAGTGTCCACAAATGTTATTGCCAGCGATATCTCTCTACTTGAAAGAGAGATGTCGAGATTGCTATTATCATGTTAAACAGCCTTGTTCGGTGAATATACTAATGAGAGGTATATTGTATCCAACATGTGGAAAAAGTATGGCTAGACGATTTTAATGATCTGTTCCCAGACAAAACACACGTAAAACACCTTTTAGTCAGTGCACCCAGATTTGTCTTTGCCTGTTCTGAGAGGCTTCTCCTGCATAAGGAACAACTTGAAAAAACGGGCGTAAACACTCAAAACATAGAGCTCGAGTGATCCAGGGAAAAGAAGGGACCAACTACCCCAAACGCCAGGAATACCGGCGCCGATATTCATAAAAGCAGGGTTCTCAGGACTAAGTCCAAGTTTACCTGAGTGTTTTTCCGCAAAGTCGTTTGTGGATCAACAGCATGGATTCCTTCCAGTGACCTCACACGGTGGACGCCAGCACGCAACAGTCGAACCTTTATTAGGATCCTACTTCATGTTAGCGCGTAAATGGACTCAATCATGTGATACATAGTAGAAATTGAGACAGGACTCAAAGACCGAGTTTAGGCGCCATATTTGAATAGTATCCCACCTCATTTTCACACGTAAATACGCTCCGTCATGTGATACATGGCAGAAACTGACAATAGGACTCAAGGTTCGAGTCTGAGCGCCATATTTAGATGGTAAAAAAGAGACAAAATTCCCCCCTTCAATTCATATTGAAAGAATATTGAGGAAAACTCAACCATCACACGTAGATGCCACAATGAAATACTGGAATGTGCTTCTTATGTTCCAACAAATCTACGAGGTAGAAATACAAGTAAAAAAAAAGGAAAAAACGGATAGTGGACAAAGTTTATCAAAAATCTAAGAATTGATATACGTCGATCCCAGATATTTTCAAAATATGGCCCATCGCCATATTATGTCTGGTAGATAGCCTTATGCTATTCAAAAGGATACATACGTTTTAATGTTGTGGGTAAATAAGGTGTGAAACCCACTGAGGGAGTCCATAAGATCAAAAACTAAAAATACTTGTGATATAACGCCCGCTAAGCCAATGAGAATAACAATAATTCTCCTTCCATCAGCCGCTGAGTGTGGGGTCTATCAGTTGTAATGATAGACCCCCAATGATGTAAGGACATAGTGCAGCCCTTGAGCTTAGAAGGTAATTTGCATATGGTATATGGGGTGATGGACCCCTTCAAAAGCAAAAAAGATATATATCGTACCACGTATAGGGTAATAATGAGATTACCTTTGCCGACTACCAGTCACATTCCAAATAATGTTTTCATTCAGCCCCTGTTTAACACTATCCAGAGTGAAAATCCAAAAGGTTTCCCTTCTTTTATGGGTAGTCTCAACTGGTGTTCCTGCTTGACATTTGACTTTCTGCAAAACACACCACTTCAGATCCCCTTCTGAGTGCTGTTTATCAAGACAATGTTGGACTAGAGGGGCAGTTGTTTTCCTGGTGCGAATAGCAGATTTATGTTCGCTATATCTTATGCGAAATTCCCGCGCTGTTTCACCTATGTATGCTAGGTCACAAGGACACAAAATCATGTAAATGATATTATGACTTCTGCAGTTTGTAAGATTTCTTAACTTGATTTTATGTCCTTTATAAGTAAGGGACTCCGTGATAATGGCCGTATCACAGGCGTGACATGACCCGCATTTATGATTGCCTAAAACCATAGGGAGACCTGAAATGGTGGTTTGACGCTGGGCACTGGCTGGTAAAGGTCTAGTGTGTACCAAAATATCACGCAGGTTACGATTTCTTCGGTAGGTTACCAAGGGTGGTGGAAGCTGAGAATTGTTTTCATTGACATTTAGAATCTTCCAATTTTTGTGTATAACATTTTTGATCTTATAATTTAATTGGGAATGATTGATAATGCATGTGACTTGGTCTCGAATAGGGCGTTGTGTACCTTGAAGGAGGGCATCTCGATTGTAATACTTCGCCCTCTTAAATGCATGTCTCACGAGTCTGTGCGGGTAACCCCTAGCTATTAGTCGTTGTTTAAGGGCATCTCCATGAATGTGATAATCATCCATATTGGTACAATTGCGGCGCACCCGTAAGAATTCCCCAAATGGGATTGAGTCCTTATGCTATGAGAACTTACCAATCCTGCTGTGTACGACTTACTGGAGGTAATAGGAGGGTTAGTTGGCCCCCAAGGATGTCCTTGGGGTCCAACTACCCCTCTTGTTACCTCCAGTAAGTCCCACACAGTGGGATTGCTAAGACGTCTTTGGAGTCCATGCCCCCCTTTCTCCACCACACTGCAAACGCGCCTCCTGGCAGACTACGGGATGGGGGATGAAGTCCAATTTACTCCTGAGGGACTTTGGGGGCCAAGAAGCCCTCCTGGTACCTCCTGTAAGTCCTACGCAGCAGAATTCCTGAGCGCTGGTTGGAGGCCCAGCACCCTTTCTCCCCCACTCTGCAAACGTGACTACTAGTTAAAGAAGTGTTTGCAATGTAATAGGTTTCGCATTTGCGAGAGTTAGAGCTATTGGTGTTGTAAATGTAAGTTTTTTACTAATGTTTTTTTAGAGTGGATGTACGTTGTGTGTAGTGGAATTATGTGGTATGTTGTGCAGTGAAATTATGTGGTATGTTGTGCAGTGAAATTATGTGGATAGAAAGTATGTGGTATTTAGTGTATAGGAATTATGTAGAGTGGGATTATGTGTTATGGAGAGTAATTATGTGGTATGCTAGTCTGTGTTGTGGAGTGGTAACCTCAGGTTTAATCTTCCTCGTTTCCATAGAAGCTCAACTATGAACTCAGTGAGACAAAAAAAGAAGGAATCACTGAAGAGCACTTGTGGACCTAGTCAGAGGTATGAGCAGGGCCACTGGAATTATGCAACTGTTTGGCTTCACCGACTTTCGCACAATTATACATTTCTCGCATTAGCCACATAATTCATCATCTGCTCCCTAATCTGCAGATTTGAACAAAAAAAGCCTTGTTTCTAGCTCAAACGGCTCAAACGTTACCAAAAATTCAGCGACAAGTGTTACAGCATGGTGGAAGGCCCTTTGAAAACCTAGATTGGTCACCTGTTACTTATTGCTAAATGTGGTTGTTAAATTGGTACTAATGGTGTGCAAGCCACTCTTGCTTCCTTCTGCGCCTCTCTTGCCTCTTTCTGCATTTCTGTTACTTCTTTCTGCACATTTCTTTCTTTTTCTGCACTTCTCTTGCCTCTTTCTGCAAATCTCTTCTACTTTCTACACCTCTCTTGCCTCTTTCTGCATGTCTGTTGCCTCTTTCTGCACCTCATGTGCTTCTTTCTGTACCCCTCTTGCCTCTTTCTGCACCCTTCTTCCCTCTTTCTGCATCTCTCTTGCCTTTTTCTGTACCCCTCTTATGTCTTTCTGCACCCTTTTTGCCTCTTTCTGCACCTCGGTTCCTTCTTTCTGCACTTCTTTTGTTTCTTTCTGTACCTGTCTTGTTTCTTTCTGCACCCCTCTTGCCTCTCTCTCCACCCCTCTTCCCTCTTTCTGCACTTCTGTTGCTTCTTTCTGCACTTATCTTGCTTCTTTCTGCACCTCACTTGCCTCTTTCTGCACCTCTATTGCCTCTTTCTGCAGTTCTCTTGCCTCCTTCTGCACTTCACTTGCCTCTATCTGTAACTCTCTTGCCTGTTTCTGCACCTCTATTGCCTCTTTCTGCACCTCACTCACTTAGTTTATTTATTTCTTAAATTTATATAGCGCAAAACTGTCACCCTGCGGGTATCCTGGCGATGTGACTTGCCCAGATGACATTGTGCATAAAGATAGTCTATACGGTATGCTAGTTCTTAGGGAAGAGCCATGTCTTTAGGCTTTTTCTAAATGGGAGCAAAGATTTCATTTGCCTAATATTCAGGGGAAGGTCATTCCAGAGTCGTGAGGCTGCTACCCCAAAGGCTCTGCCACCTGTCCTGGTCTTCTTAAATCTGGTGGTGGTTACCAAATACATGCCTGATGAGCGTAAATTTCTCCCTGGAGTATACCAGGTGAATTTCTCCTGCATGGGTATTGGACCTAGGCCATGTACTGCTTTGAACACTATACAGAGAGATTTAAAATGAATTCTCTCATTTAAGGGCAACCAATGGAGGTCTCTTAGAGCTAGCGATGTCGAGGACCTACACTGCCTATTTAACGCCAGTTTGGCTGCTATAGACTGAATCCTCTGTAGTTTCCGCAGTGCTGATTGTGGTGCTCCCAAATACAGGGAGTTACAATAGTCCAACCTACTCAGTATTAGACTCCTCAACACCAAAGGTCTGGAGGTGGCGGGCAGGAGCGGGAGGATCTGGCGCAGTACTCTTAGCAAGGAGATCAGGTGCCGACTGTTTTATTAATTTGTGATTCTAGTTGGAGATTGTCATCCATTAAAACCCCTAGGTTACGCACTGTACTGGCAGGAATCAGTGGTTTATCCATAGGGGTGAGTCTAAATTCGGCGGGATATGGCCGAGCTATTTTGGCCGCAGAGCAGTATACTATCTCAGTTTTTTCTCCATTAAATTGTAAGGAGTTTTTCCTGAGCCAGCTGGAGGTCTTGAGCATGCACTCCTGAAATTTCTCAATAGATACTGCCTGGTTTCCTTCTAGAGAGAACACCAGTTGCGTATCGTCTGCATAATTGACTAGGTCGATGCCGAAAGACTTAATAATTGGGATTAAAGGGCGCAGATAAATATTAAATAAAATTGGGCTGATTGCTGAGCCCTGTGGCACCCTGTGTCGCACGGGGGTCTTGGGAGAGGTAAACGGTGGGATAGTTACCACCTGTTGCCTGCCCGTCAGATACGATTGCAACCACTTTAAAGCCTGTCCTTTCACTCCGATGTTCTCTAGTCTTTTCAGCAGGATCCTGTGATTTACCGTGTCGAATGCGGCCGACATGTCCAGTAATACCAGTATGGACAGATTACCATTGTCGGCTCGCATTCTTAGGTTATCCAGGACCGTTGCTAAGGCTGTTTCCGTTCCATGCCCTGGTCGGAAACCGAACTGATCCTTATCTAGTAATTGATTTTCTTCCAGATAGAGGGACAGAGACTTACTAACTGCCCGCTCCAGAATTTTTACTGGATACGGGAGAAGAGATATTGGTCTAAAGCTCGATGGACACTTAGGGTCGAGTGACGGCTTTTTGAGCAACGGGGTCACTACCGCCTGCTTCCAGCCTTCCGGGACTGTTCCCTTTTCTAATGACTGACAGCAAATCTGCCGTAGCCATGGAAATAGTTCCAGCTGGAACTCTTTCCAAATCGCCTGCGGAAGAGGGTCCAAAGGGGACCCGGAAGAAACGCTTTGGGCTAGGTTGTTAAATATATCCACAATGGGAATTTCAAAGCGCTCTAAAGCGGGTGGCGGATAATCCTTGAGTGCCTCTTTCTGTTGCTCTGTTACTAATCTCATGGGAGATTCCTTTTCCTCGTTGAGGCTACTATCATTGCTGGAATTTAAACCACTGACTATCTTGTTGATTTTTTCGTCAAAGTGGGTAGCGATATTATCGCAGAGTTTTTGTGTCGCTGTTACTTTATTGCCCGTACACGCTGGATTGGATAGGTCTTTTATGATAGTGAAGAGCGTTTTTGTGCTATTAGGTGCCTGCAGAATTGTTTTTGCATAATACTCTGCTTTGGCCCTTAAGATTGCTACCTTGTATAAGGCCTGTAATGATTTCAGCGTTTCTTTGTCCGCTTCCTCATATGACCTTCTCCACATCCTTTCGGCTCGTTTACGTTTTTTCCTCATTAGTTTTAGCTCTTCGTTATACCAAGGAGCTGAGGGTTTTTTTCTATTCCTCATCCTTTTTACTGGGGCAATCTCATCTAAGGTGCCCTTTATGTAATCACAATAAATTTGATAATTTTCATCCACTGATTTACTGGACATAAATAGATTGTGCTCTGGAAATGTCGGATATTTTCTGTTTTTTAGTAACTTAGCCCATTCTCTTCCCTTCCGGAACGTTACTGACTGATTTGTATTATTAGCCAGACTGGGCAGCGTGATCCTAAAATGGATTAAGGAGTGATCGGTCCAGCATTGAGGTAGCACTTCAATTACTTCTGTTTCATTCTGATTTGCAAATAAGAGGTCTAGGATATGCCCTCCTTGATGGGTTGACTGATGTACTAATTGGTGCAGATTGAGACTTTCGCAGGCTTGTTCCAGATCTCTCAGTGAGGGGCCAAGAATCCCATTGTCCCAGAGATTGAAATCGCCCAATATGATCATTCTTGAGTGTGTCAGGGTCATATTGACCAGGGTGTCAAATAGGGCTTGGTATTGGGTGTGTTTTCCGGGGGGCCTGTAACAAACTATTCCTGTCAGCACTTTCCCTCTTACCTCTTGTAGTGAGAAACCTAGAAGTTCAATACCCTCGACATCATCAATGTGTAAAGGGGTAAACTCCCATTTATCTTTAAAGATCACCCCTACCCCCCCGCCTCTCCCCACCAGTCTGGGTTTGTGGAACATTTTATATCCCTCTGGGCATGCGAATCCTAGCTCTACCACGGAGTCGGCGCTGGTCCATGTTTCGGTTAAACAAAACACATCTAAGTCAAGGCATTTCCAACATAGTTGCCACCTCCTGATAGTGTTTAACTAGGGATCTACTATTTATCAGGCCACAGTTCAGTCTGCCCTGAAGCTGGTCAGTTATGGCATGATTCTCTTTATTAACCGCTTTCTGTGTCCCCTTAGTATCCCTCTCACCTATATGTATGAGTTGCTCCCTTGAATAGCATAATCGAGCATGCCCTGGTGCACAACTAGCAGCATGGCTGGCGCTGAGCGTGATCGGAGCGCTTACAAGCGCAGATGGGCTTGCCTCTGGCGCGCCTCTGGCGTGCCATTGGCGGCCCGCTGCGCGCGCGCGCTTGCATCACCTTTCTTAAATAGGGAGGCATGTGGTGATCAGGAAAAGCAACTAGCGCGCTGACCAAGATGGCGTCGTCTCGGTGGCCCGCTCTTACAGGCGGAAGCACACCAGCACACCTCGGTCAGCAAAGCGCGAATGCAAGTGCCGGTAGATCGATGGTGCACAGCAGGTAAACTAACACAGCGTGCCCGTTCCCCATTCTAAAAAGGCATCAGAGTCCTAATACTTTTAAAAACAGTTCTAAAAACAATACTAGCATACAAATGCAAATAGTTGGACATTTCACTCATACAAAACCAGAGAAATTCAGCCGTTTTAGTTAGTTGAGCTAACTATAACTCGTGCCCCCACAATGCACTGCTGATGACGTCACATATTACATCATTCATGACATGGTCAGTGACATCACTGATGACATCATTTGAGATGTCATCAGTGATGTCAGTGATGTCATCAGTGATGTCACTGACCAAGTCATGAATGATGTAATATGTGACGTCATCAGCAGTGCATTGCGGAGGCACGAGTTATAGTTAGCTCAACTAACTATAACGGCCGAATTTCTCTGGTTTTGTGCGAGTGAAATGTCCAACTAAGTATAACGTCCCTGAAACCTGTGGTTTTTTCAGTGAATATATATATATATATATATATGTATATATATATGTTCACTGAAAAAAACAAAAAGTTACTAGGACGTTGTAGTTAGGCTCACATCTTACTCATACAAACCTTTGAAATTCAGCAATTATCGTTACCTGAGCTAACTATAACTTAGCCCCCTCAATGCACTGCTTATGATTTCACATATTACATCACTCATGACATGGTCAGTGACATCACTCATGTCATCTCAGATGACATCCTCCAGTAATTGTGTTTTCTAAAAGTTTGAAAGTTAAACTATATATTAAGGTACTACATAAGTTAAATGAGTATACTTTGTGTACTACTAATGAGTGATACTATTTCTGAGGTATATTATGTGAGTGTCTGTGTGACTGTGTATCCATTTGTGAATGGCTGTATAGGTGAGTGAGTGGCTGTGTGAGTGGCTGTATGGATGGGTGAGTGGCTGTATGGGTATCTGAGTGGGTGTATGAGTGACTATGGGTGAGTGACTGGGTATGAGAGTGGCTGTATGGGTGCGTGAGTGGCTGTCTGAGTGGGTGTTTGGTTAAGTGAGTGGGTATGGGAGTGGCTGTATTGGATAGTGATTTAATGGGTGAGAGTAGACGTGTGAGTGCTTGTCTGGATGTGTGAATGGATATGTAAGTGGTTGTGTGGTTATGTGAATGGCTCTTTTGAGAGGCTGTATGGGTGAGTGACTAGGTGTGTGAGTAGCTATATTGGTGAGTGAATGTATGGGTGAGTGAATGGCTGTGTGAGTGACTGGGTAAGTAATTGGCTGTGTGAGTAGGTGCATGGGTGAATGAGTGGCTGTGTGAGTAGGTGTATGGGTGAGTGAGTGGCTGTATGAGTAGGTGTATGGGTAAATGAGTGGCTGTGTGAGAGGCTGTATGGGTAGGTAACTGGGTGTATAGGTGGCTGTTTGGGTGAGTGAGTGGCTGTTTGAGTGGGTGTTTAGTTAACTGGGTGGGTATGTAAGTGGCTGTTTTGAAGAGTGAGTGTCTGTGTGCGTGGCTGTATGGGAGAGTGATTAGAGGTGTGACTGCTTGTATGGATGTGTGAATGGGTATGTAAGTGATTGTGTGGGTGTGAAAGTGGGTGCAGGAGTGATTGTATGGGTGAATGAGCATTCGGTTGAGAGGCTTCATGGGTGAGTGAGTGACTCTGTATGAGTGTCAGTGTATGCATCAGTGTGCCTTGGTGTGCGAGTGTATGTAGTAGTGTGTGCCTGGCTGTGTCAGTGTATGCATCGGTGTATGCCTGGGCATGTCAGTGATGCTTGAGTGTGTACCTAGGTGTGTTAGTGTATACCTAGGTGTGTTAGTATATGCCACAGTGTGTGCCTGGGTGTGTTAGTGTATATATGAGTGTGTATCTGGGTATGTCAGCATATGCATGAGTGTGTATCTGGGTATGTCAGAGTTTGCATTAGTGTGTGTCTGGGTGTCTCGGTGTATGCATCAGTGTGTGCCTGGGTGTGTCACTGTATGCATGAGTGTATACCTAGGTGTGTTAGTGTATGCATGAGTGTGTATTTAGGTGTGTTAGTGTATGCATGAGTGTGTAACTGGGTGTTTTAGCATATGCATGAGTGTGTATCTGGGTGTGACAGTGTGTGTGTGTATAAGTGTGTGTTTCAGTGTATCCATGAATCTCTGACTGGGTGTCTCAGTGTATGTATGAATGTGTGCCTGGGTGTGTTAGTGTATGTATCAGTGTGTATCTGGTTGTGTCAGTGTATGCATCATTGTCTGCCTGGGTATGTGAGCATATGCATTAATGTGTGACTGGGTGTGTTAGTCTATGGATGAGTGTGTGCCTGGCTGTTTCAGTGTTGTCATTAGTGTGTGCCTGGGTGTGTTAGTGTATGCATTAGTGTCTGCCTGAGTGTGTGAGCATATGCATTAGTGTGTGACTGGGTATGTTAGCGTATGGGTGAGTGTGCCTGGCAGTCTCAGTGTATGCATGAGTGTTTGCCTAGGTGTGTTATTGGAAGCATTAGTGTTTGGCTGGGTGTGTCATTGTCTACATTGCCGTATGACTGGGTGTGTCAGTGTCTGCACTGATATGTCCATGGGTAAGTGAGTGTATGTGCCAGTGTACGCCTGGGTGTGTCAGTGTATGCATAAGTGTGTTCCTGGATGTGTTACTGTATACATTTGTATGTGCTTGGGTGTGGTAGTGTATGCATCAGTGTGTGCTACTGTATGTATTAGGTTGTGTCTGGGTGTGTCAGTATATGCATCAGTGTATGTCTGGGCATATCACTGTATGCATCAGTGTGTGCTTGGGTATATCAATGTATGCATTAGTGTGTCACTGGGTGGGGTAGTGTATGCATCAGTGTGTCCATGGGTCTCTCACTGTATGGATCAATGTGAGCCTGGGCATGTTAGTGTGTGCATCTGTTTATGCCTGGGTGTGTTATTGGATGCATTAGTGTTTGGCTGGGTGTGTCAGTGTCAGCATTGCTGTATGCCTGGGGGTATCAGTGTCTGCATTGGTATGTCCCTGGGAGTGTCAGTGTATGCCTGGGTGTGTCAGTGTCTGCATTGCCATATGCCTGGGTGTGTCAGTGTATGCATCAGTGCGTGCCTGGGTGTGTTATTGGATGCATTAGTGTTTGGCTGGATGTGTCAGTGACTATATTGCTGTATGCCTGGGCGTGCCAGTGTCTGCATCAATGTATGCCTGGGTGTGTCAGCGGCTTTATCAGTATGTTCATGGGGGTTTGAGTGGCTATATATAAGTACCTCTATGGATTGATCACTGGCATGTGCAACAGTGTGTAAAGTGGCTCTACTTCTTTTGTGTACATAACTGCTGTCTATATATCACAATATATCTGTAAATCTCTCCTTAATTATATGACAGCCAGTCTATGGGGCTGTATAGTTTAAAAAAAGGTATATTAGTAACTAAATTAGTCATTGACTACTTTTACACCTGGATGTAACAGAGTTATTTCAGCATTTAGAAAGGCTCTATATCTCTATGAGTGAATCATACAATGTCTGTCTGAGGGTCTCAAAAACTATTTTACTACAGTATGTCACTTACTGTCTAGTTATACAAGTATGCTGATAATAATCAGTTCTGTAAAACTGAAATTTGGTGTATAACTACCTGCTTGTGTACTGTGTACAACATTTGTACTATACATTTATTTAGCACCTTGATAAAATAACTTTTGACAATCTTTATAAATGTTGCCTCCTTGTTTGCTGGTCACTGTACTTTTCCTTATTATCTTCATGTACTCTCTATTTTATATTCCCTTTTACTTTTGTATACATCATAAACAGTTTCATCCACCTTATGTACACACATACCTTTTCAAACACATTTGTTTTTAAACTATGCCCTAATTCACATACTTGTTAAATGAGTATGTTGGTCTGTAAATTTTTTTCTTAGAATCTTTTCTCACTGAAAATGTGGAAGCTAAGCATAAGAATGGTACACCACTCTCATACAAAGCAACCATTAATTGCAACATTTTCAGCTTTGCTTTCAGGGTTACCTAGACAGAAAACGAATTACAACCTTCCTTTCATATTTGACTTATGCTATACCCCTTCTCATTGGTCAGTATAGTTAACCCTTTCTAACACTCCTCTAGAGAAAGCCCAATTTTGTAGGAATTTTCAGCTGATTTGCGGATCCACTGCAGTACTCAGCACGGCCCCCGTGTAACTTTAAAGCGGATTCGCGAATCTATACAGGAGTCCTTTAAAGCATTTAACATTGTACTACTTTGCATCTACTTTTTACTTTATAAGTTAGTACTGATTTAGAAAAAAAAGTCCTACATAATAAGCAATGTGTCTAAACTACTCTCCTTTTACCTTTGAAAGTACGGTCTCTTTAGAATCCTCCCCCCACACTGTTTTAGCTCAGTTTTCCCTAGCAACCCCCTTTGGAACACTTTCTTGTAGCAGTAGGTCAAAAGTTCATAGCACTTTCTGTGACAGCATAATAGCTTCAAGTACAATTGTAGCAGGTGTGGTTGACTGTTAGGAAATATGAGCATATCCAAATAGCATATCATGTTTTGAATTTTTTTAAACTGGTCCTATCCTCCATTTTAACTGCCTTTCAGTTTGAAAACTGTATCATTCAGTGCCAGCCTTCTCCTGTGTGCTACTCCTCCTTGCCTTCAAAATGGATAGGACCTGGATTGTGGGTCATAGCTTTGTTTTGTGGGCCAGAAAGTGTGCTAGAAAGACTGGCACTGACAGGGACTTGGGTTTGCCTAATGTGGACAGTACTTTGGTTGGCCAGAGAGGGTTAAAGTGGCATCATTTGCTGCCTTTGGTTGAAAGCATTGTAGATTGCCAACATCCAGACATCATGATTGTGCACGGTGGTGGCAATACCTAGGCACACTTACTGGGGTAGGACTGGAAATCCTAATGAAGAATACCCTTGTTCAATTAATGGCACTTTTGCCTCACTCTCAAACATTTGCCAAAGGGAGAAATGAAAGTGGTCAAACAAATTCTGTCCAGAGATAGAAACATGTCAATGAAACTGTTTCTGCATTCCTGTCAGGACTCACGGGAGGTTTCCTCCTTCTAACTGTATGCTGGCTACCATTTTCCCCCTACAAACTTACCAAAAGTCAGATAATCCCTCAAGCTGGAGTGCTTGTTGGCACCGATGGAACTCCAAGATGGCTGCCAACATGCACATACTGCGACAGCACACCACTGTTAGCAGTCTAGTCTTTTAGGCTTCATGACATCAGGTGAAGTGTGCTTCAACATTCCACTGTGCACTTCACTGAAGAAATAATTTGAAGAGCACCTGTTTTCCCAGCGTCGTGGAAGTCAGTTAGGGTAGTTGCGATAAAATCGGGGTTAGCTTCAGTCGGAACTACATTCCCTCACTAATCAGGTTAGTGTTAAACTTGTAGCTAATATAAAACATTCTGTGAGAAAAGGTTATTGTGTCAGAGGTAAATTTCTATTTAAAGAGAAAAAAGGAAACAAGTCAGAATATATTTTCCTTCGTTTGAAAACTGGAAATACTTTTTTCAGTAATTGCTTTCCTTAGCTGAGAAGATTAAATAAAAAGCTTTTTGAATCAGCTGTCTTTTTCAGCTGTTCCAGAATCTGTCAGACGCAGGCGTGACCTTTCAACACGCAGTGTCTTCTTAGACTGAAACTTGTTCACTCTTCTGAGAATTAATTAAAAGGTGAAGTCAGGGTCAAAGGCCCGGCATGTTTCTTTCTCATGCCATGTGTTAAAGAACTCCAGTAATGTTCTCCTCACGTATGGCAGTGCTTCCAGCAAACATTAAAACCAAAGGCCTGAATAAAAGGAACGCTTCCTTTTAACATTTAACCTAAGTTCTGAAGCATTGTTTAAAAAACTAATTAAAGACAGAAAACCAGTCATCCTACTACAGAAACCCCAGTTCAAGGCCCACTCCAGTCTCTTAACAGTGAGTTAATAGAAAGAAAGAGAAACCCAAATAATACATAAATTAGGAATACAGAAATAAATACTTACCTTATCTTTCTTACATTAAGGAATAGCAGGATCAAGTGCAGATTGTACCTGAGAACGAAAAGGAAAGAGATCTGAGTGAAGACTTCTCATACAACCTAGCAAACAATACATGAGAAGTAGAAGAGAAGTAAGCTTCAGTAAACATTCTGGTAAGATAAGTTATTTATACACCATAGAAAAAACAGTAAGTTAAAAGGCACAATAAATAAAGGTTTTTACATGTTAATGTTGCAGTCCAGTAAGAAGAAGAAGACGTAGCTGAACAGGCAGAATATTGGAGCAGTCTCTTCTCTGTCCCCAACCCCTTTTCCCCCCTTAGAACTTACCTGCAATGGAATACTAAAAGACCTAGCAGGGTTGGTTCTGAGAAGGGTATTGGGACCTAGCGTCATTCTGCTCCTGTGTGGTTCAGACAGCAAAAGGGATTTAGACCCTGACAATTCCTCAGAGACCATAACATGGGCTCTATATACAACAACAATTTATGCTTTGACATGGACGATATCGATAGCGCTGATGAAGTTCATTTCGCAGAGAAAGGCAATAGGGTGTTCCTCAACAACTTGAAAGACTGCATCCTGTTTCATGTGTAAAAACACACAATAAACACAAAGGTTCTTTTTAGAGCCACCCTTTTTCCTCAAACACTGGTTTCTCTTCTTTTCAAATCTTTTTTGTTAATTGTTTACTTGACTTCATTACAGATCCACAAACTAAAAGCACACATTCAAGACAAAGCAGCACATTTAGAATTCGCTTGTATGGTTCTCTGAGTGGATGACTGTGTATGTGGGTTTAAGAGTGGGTGTGTGAGTGTCTGTGTGGGTCTGTGAGTGTGTGTGAGACTGCCAGTGTGGGTCTGTTAGTGGGTGTATGAATGGCTGTGGGGGTCTGTCAGCAGGTGGGACAGTATCTATGTGGGTCTGTGAGTAGGTGTGTGAGTGACTGTGTGAGTAGGTGGGTATGAAAGTATCTCCATTGGTCTGTGAGTGGGTGTGTGTCTCTCCATTGGTCTGTGAGTGGGTGTGTGACTGTGTGGGTTTGTGAGAGTATCTGAGTAGGTCTGTGAGTGGATGTTAGAGTGCCTCCATGGTTCTGTCACTGAGGGTGTAAATGTCTGTGTGGGGCTGTGACTGGTTGTGTGTCTGTGTGGGTCTGTGAGTGGGTATGTGAGAGTGTCTGAGTAGGTCTGTGAGTGAGTATAAGAGTATCTGTGTGGGTCTGTGAGTGGGTGTGAGTATCTGAGTAGGTCTGTGAGTGGCTGTAAAGCACCTGCGTGGGTCTGTGAGTGGGTGTGAGAGTGCCTGCGTGGATCTGTGAGTGAGTATGTGATTGTCTGTGTGGGATTGTGACTGGGTGTGTAAGTGTCTGTGGGTCTGTGAGTATATATATAGTTTTTTATTTCGCACTGGGATTCGCGGATCTGTCGCAGATGTACACGAGGGGCTGTGCTGAGCACCCATGGTGGCACCACAGATCTTGCACATGTCAAAAAAATACATTTGTAGGCAATTTCTTGCCCATCATAGCTACTTATGACACCTGTGTAACACAAACATGGGATAAGAGAACCACTATCCTGTCCCCAGCTTATAAATTGCAGCCTACATTTCAGCCTCAGGGACCATTTCCAGATACATAAAAGGGCGGCCACAACTTTTCTCTCAGGTTCTGGCCAGCCAATCAGGGCCTTTCTGGTGATACGCTACTTCACGGATTCCCCATGGGGTATGCTCGGAGGGACCATATCCCTAGATTTACAAATTTGGTTTTCCTTTTAAATCTTAAAAACTACTGAACACATTTACACCGAATAACAATAAGGGCTCTTTCTGGACCAAGAGCTACCTCTCTGCCAAATTTAGTGTAACTCCATCCAGCAGTTCGAGCTGTAGTTGTTAGGGCGCACTCACCTGTGCTCCAGATTGTTTCACCTTGATGACGATAATTTCCTCAGACCCTCTTGAAACTAGCAGCGTGACAATAAGGACTGAACACTTCACCGTCACTCTGAAAGTCTCCAGGGGGAAAAGGGGATGGGACGAAAAGAGAAACAAGAAAAAACGAAGATTCCAGGCGTCTTCGCTTTTGGACAGGAATTCTTCAGGGCTTAGTAATGTGCTGGACACAGGGAACAGGAATTCGTCAGTGGATACTGAAGTACCTTGAAACTTTCACCAGTGGTTGGGAAATGGAACTTGAATTTAAGGACGAGATTCCTATGACAAAGAATAAATAACAAATAAATGTACTTGTCCTTTTCCTCTTAGATTATCATTAACCTTTGCAACACTACTCCTTTATAATCTTACCTAACACCTTCTGAGGTTGTGCATGAAATTACTGACTGTTTTCACTCTAGACACTGATACACAGATGTACCATTATCATTTGGTGATGAGCAATCTGAAATAAACAATACAATTGTTATTGCGTCATCACAAGACCTTAATAGCCCTTTGTTCTTATTTGTGCATTTGCATATAACAGTACCTGCATCCTGGAATCGGAGTGCCTACATGAGGAACTGCGACTCTTCTCTGTAATTTTTGCAGTATTAAAGTCACTAAATAAAAGGAGAAAAACAATAAAATAACAAATAATATTTGTGCTTTGTTTAAAAGTTCACGAAAGTCTCTTATAGCCCTTTGTTTTTGAGCCTTCGCTGCTTGCTACTTATATTGCTGGAAAACAAATAAAAGTCACTGAAAGTCACTGCAATGTCAACTCGTTGAGCCTTCGTTTTCTTAGGGGCTTTATTTGCCAGGAAATACGGTTAATCCTCATCGCAATACAAAGTTCACCCTTTAAATCCAAGGTCTGGAATTTAGTCCTTCTAGGAAGCCTTTTTAAAAGTTATTGTTCGTAAAGTGCGCAATCCAAAATATAATAACTGTAAGAAAACTCACTGTAGTGTAATTTGTTCTGAATACCTTGATTTAGGCTTTTGTTCTGCTCGCCTTTTCTAGGGAATGCGGTAAGTGAAGCCAGGAGCTGCGGAAGAGAATCGTCCGATCGGGAACTGCAGCCGGAATCCAGGAAGCCCAGGAAACTTAAAGACCGAAGCCCGAGATTGAAGGAATCCGGTCCGAAGCTGGAGCCAGGTAAGTGTCGGGGAAGAACGAGGCAAAGCGACGAGTGTGAATGAGAGCGGTTTAAACACCCTCTCATCCACGTTGCAGATCATCTGAATACTAGGGGTGGGCGGAATTTGCGTAGTCGCGCTACGCAAAGCTCCGTGAAACGGTAAAATATCTCCGCGAGCACGCAAAAGTTCCGCGAACACGCGGAATTGCTTGTTCCGCCCGTTCACAATGCTTTTTTCCTGTTCGCGAACGCTGTTTGCGTGCTCGGGGTGAAAATATCTCGCGAACACGCATTTTGAAAGCGCGAACAAGCAAAAAATTCCGCGAAGCCGTGGATCGCGGAATTTTTGGCAATTCCGCGTTCTCCGCGGAACGCGAAATTACCCAAATTCTGCAAATTCCGCGAGCGGAACGGAATTTACCGCCCAGGCCTACCGAATACACGCTGCTCACACGCGTGTGCCGCTTAACGGTTAGCATGTGTCAGCAGTATTTACATATTAATGAGGCACATGCTAGGATCTTTTCAAAGAACAAAAATACACGTTTCTTTCACGTGTCTGTCCGGATTAAAATACACGTTGCCTTCACGTGTCTGTCTCCTGACAATGATCATACTCCTGTACATTTTAACATACAGAACAAAGATCCATGATGCATGTTATGAAATGTGCTTTCCAAGAAAATTGTATACACACTTAATTAATGCAGTACACTCAGCTTAAGGGCAATGTAACCAGTCATATGTTTTACATTAAATTGGATAATGTTGGGCAAGGCGGGCATGGGTGAGCATACCTGTAACAGTTCCCCCCCTCAAAGCCCGCCTTAAAGGGCGAGGTTTTTCAGGATGTAGGGCATGAAATCGCCTTAATAGTTGAGGCGCATGTACATTGGAAGCTAGTTCCCAAGATCGTTCAGAAGCATCATTACCCTTCCAATCAAGGAGATAGTGTAATTTGCCCTGTATTCTTTTAGCATCAAGAATGCGTTGAATTTTATATTCGGGGTGATTATTGACCATAACAGGAGGAGGAGGGGTATCGTTTCGGGTCAAGGGATAATATTGTTTAACAAGGGACACATGAAAGGTAGGATGTATTGTATATTCATCAGGTAATTGTAGTTGCACCGTGACTGGGTTCAAAATCTGTTTTATTGGAAAGGGACCAATAAACTTAGGCTGTAGTTTTCTGGGGCCTTCTAATTGAATATTTCGTGTAGATAACCAGACTAGATCTCCAACTTTATATGTGGGTTCCGGTGACCTATGCTTGTGTGCTTGTATTTTGGCCTGTGTTTTATGACTGAAAGTCACTGCAATGTCACCTCATTGAGCCTTCGTTTTCTTAGGGGCTTTATTTGCCAGGAAATATGGTTAATCCTCACCGCAATACAAAGTTCACTTATAAATCCAAGGTCTGGAATTATTCCTTCTAGGAAGCCCTTTTAAAAGTTGTTTGTAAAACGCGCAATCCAAAATATAATAACTGCAAGAAAACTCACAATAGTGTAATTTGTTCTGAATACCTTGATTTAGGCTTTTGTTCTGCTCGCCTTTTCTAAGGAATGCGGTAAGGGAAGCCAGGAGCTGCGGAAGAGAATCGTCCGATCGGGAACTGCAGCCGGAATCCAGGAAGTCCAGGAAACTTAAAGACGAAGCCCGAGATGGAAGAAATCCGGTCCAAAGCTGGAGCCAGGTAAGTGTCGGGGAAGAACGAGGCAAAGCGGTTTAAATAACCTCTCATTCACATTGCAGAACATCTGAATACATGCTGCTCACACGCGTATGCCACTTGTCGGTTAGCGCGCGTCAGCAGTATTTACATATTTATGAGGCACATGCTGGGATCTTTTCAAAGAACAAAAATACACGTTTCTTTCACGTGTCTGTCTGGATTAAAATACACGTTGCCTTCACGTGTCTGTCTCCTGACAATAATCATACTCCTGTACATTTTAACATACAGAACAAAGATCCATGATACATGTTAGAGAAATGTGCTTTCCAAGAAAATTGTATACACACTTAATTAATGCAGTAAACTCAGCTTAAGGGCAATGCAACCAGTCATATGTTTTACATTAAATTGGATAATGTTGGGCAAGGCGGGCATGGGTGAGCATACCTGTAACAGTAGTTGTGTTCAAAATCCCTCAGGGAAATTGCATGGGAAATGCAAATTTTTTGACTCCCACTTTTTCTCGGCCCCCGCTTGACGGATCACCCTGAAACTTTCTATGCACAACTACACAGAGTAGGGCACTTTTTTTAGAAAATGTTGTGAAGATTAGTCAAACTGCGACAAAGTTATAAGCAAGTCAAAAAACACTTTTTCTATGGAAACTAAGTCCTAACTATAACTACCTACTGGTGTATATATATATATAAATATAAATATAAATAAATAAATATATGGATGATCACATAGATGATGTCATCAGTGATGTCATTTGAGATGTCATCAGTGATGTCACTGACCATGTCATGAATGATATAATATGTGAAGTCATCAGCAGTGCATTGTGGGGGTGCGAGTTATAGTTAGCTAAACTAACTATAACAGCCAAATTTCTCTGGTTTTGCACAAGTGAAATGTCCAACTACCTATAACGACCATGAAACCTGTGGTTTTTTCAGTGAATATATAAATATATATATATACACACACATATTACCTACTGGCGGTCGCCAGTAGGTAGTTATAGTTAGGACCTAGTTTCCATAGGAAAAGCATTTTTTGTTTTCCCAATAACTTTGGCACCGGTTGACGAATCTTCGCGAAATTGTCAAAACTAGTGATCAGTACCGGTCAGCTCCTGTCTTGAAAGTTTCGGGGTGATTCGCCAAGCGGGGGCCAAGAAAAAAGGGGGGTCCCAAAACACGTTTTCCCAATGTTATTTTCTATAGGAAACTTTAGACAAAGCTACAGCCCGAACTGCTGAACGGAATTACACCAAATTTGGCAAAAAGGTAGCCCTTGGTTCAGAAAGACTCCTTTTTGTTAAATGGTGTAAATCCGTTCAGTAGTTCCTGAGAAATTAGAAAAAGAAAAAGTTTCAATATCTATGGCCGCGGTAGAACCGAGTCACAAGAAAACAGTAGAAAAAACATTAAAAAAGAAGAAAAGGGGGCAGGGTAGAAACACCCTGACCCCCTAGGCCTGCTCATAGCATATTTTTTTTATAATTTCAGCGGAAATCGCAATGGGGTCGCGAATCCCTCCAAAATTATAAAAAAAAACAAAGCGCGGGCTCCCGCGTTTTGTTTAAAACAAGCCCCCGGGTGGGCCAGGTCCCGGAAGCACTGTAAATTCATTAGTGGGGGCCCGTGGGACAGAGGGGTAAAAAGGGGCATGGCCTCAGACCACCTCTCTGCAACGCAGCCCTGTGGTGCCTACTTGAGGTTCCTGGTGGGCTAGTTGGCCCCCAGGGACCCTCAGGATTCAAGGGGACTTAATCCCCCAACTTAAAACGCGCCACAGGGCACGTTTGCACACTTGTCACATCAGGCCCCACCCCTCCCTGCACCACTGTGCAAACGGGCCCTCTGGCGCGTAGTAAGTTGGGGGATTAAGTCCCCTTGAATCCTGAGGGTCCCTTGGGTCCAACTAGCCCACCAGGTACCTCCAGTAAGCGCCCATGAGCTGCGTTGCAAAGAGGTGTAAAAAGGGGCGTGGCCTCGGAACACCTCTCTGCAATGCAGCTCTGTGCCGCTTCCTGGAGGTAACTGGTGGGTAGTTGGCCCCTAGGGACCATCAGGATTCAAGGGGACTTAATCCCCCAACTTACAGCGTGCTAGGGGGCACATTTGCACAGTGGTGCGGGCCTGATATAAGAAGTTAGCAATCCTGTTGTGTGGGACTTACTGGTGGTAATAAAAGGGATAGTTGGCCCCCAAGGTTCACGTTGGGGGCTAACTACTCCTCCTGTTACCTCCAGTAAATACTACACAGTGGGATTGCTAAGAGGTGTTTCGGAGGCCACGCTCACCTTTCTCCACCACTCTGGAAACGCGACTGGTATGTTATAGTTAGAAATTAGCATTTAAAAAACCTTTGAAATTCACTGAAAAAACCATAGGTTTCAGGGACGTTATAGTTAGAAATTAGCATTTAAAAAACCATTGAAATTCACTGAAAAAACCATAGGTTTCAGGCACGTTATAGTTAGAAATTAGCATTTAAAAACCCTTGGAAATTCACTGAAAAAACCATAGGTTGCATTGACGTTATAGTTAGTTTGACATTTCTCTTGTACAAAACCATAGAAATTGCCCCGTTATAGTTAGTTCAGCTAACTATAACTCGCGCACCCGTAATGCACTTCTGATGATGTCACATATTACATCATTCATGACATGGTCAGTGACATCACTGATGACATCACTAATGACATCTCAAATGACATCACTGATGACATCACTGATGACAACTCAAATGACATCACTGATGACATCATCCAGTGACTGTGTGTTTCTGTAAAGTTTAAATATGTATTATATATATATGCCAAGGTGTATTGAAGAATGAGTGGGTGTATAAGTGTGTGGATGGAGGATTTTGTAGGTGCGTGACTGATTGGATAAGTGAGTGATTAAATGTGTCTTACTGAGTGCATGGGTTAGTGACTAAACTGTGTGAATGTCTGTATCAGTCTGTCTGTTGTGTAAGCTGCTGCATGGGTTGGTCAGTAGCTACATGACTGTCTATATGGGCTATTGATTGGTTGCCTGAGTATTTGTATGGGTGCCTGAGTGTGTGTGTGGGTGGGTGGGAGGTATGTGACTCTGTGCATAGATGTGTGAGTGGTTGATTCACTGGGTGTATGGTTTCAATAGTGCATGTGCAAACAGCTGTATGGGTGGGTGAGTGTGTGTATGGGTGTGTTGGTGAGAGAATGGATGGTTCAGTGGTACATGTCCAAGTAACTACATATGTAAAAGGCAGTGTATGTGAGAGTTGGAGTATATAAATGACTATACGTGAGAGTCAGTGATTGTGAGAGTGGCTGTATGAATGAGTGTGTACTTGTATCAGTGATTGTAAAAGAGTAAGTATGCATTTGTTTCTGTTTTAATAAGTGATGTGGTGTGTGTATAACTGTATAGGTCAGTAAATGGAAGTGTGATTGATTCTTTGCATGACTGACTAGCTGTGTGAGTAACTCCATGGATGAGTGGTGGTGTGTGAGTGTCTGTATAGGTGTATGAGTGCTTATGATAGTGTTGTATTGATGAGTGACTGCATGTATGAGTGACTTTATGGGTGAATGAGTGGATGTGTGTGTAGACCTAGAAATCAGCGAGTGCGTAAGTAGTAACTGGTGTTGGTGTTTCGATGGTTTCGAAAATGGTAGTCTGTATTTTACAGTGGGTGTATCAAAGGTTATATTAAGGTATGAGGAGGTGCATCAGATTTTCACGTGGATGATGTCATCAGTGATGTAATCAGTGATGTCATTTGAGATGTCATCAGTGATGTCATCAGTGATGTCACTGACCATGTCATGAATGATGTAATATGTGATGTCATCATCAGTGCATTATGGGGGCGTGAGTTATAGTTAGCTCAACTAACTATAACGGCCGAATTTCTATGGTTTTGTATGAGTGAAATGTGCAAGTAACTATAACGTCATTGAAACCTATGGTTTTTTCAGTGAATATATATATATATACACACACACATATATATACATATATTCACTGAAAAACCAAAAGGTTACAAGGCTGTTATAGTTAGGAAATAGAATTAAAAAACTTTAGCTATTCAGTGAAAAAAACCAAAGGTTACACGGACATTATAGTTAGGCTCAGATTTCACAAGCACAAAACCGGAGAAATTTAGTAGAGCTAACTATAACTTGACCCCGAAATGCACTGCTTATGACCTCACATATTACATCACTGATGACATGGCAGTGACATCACTGATGACATCACTGATGACATCTCAAATGATATCACTGATGCCATCACTGATGAGATCATCAAGTGAGAGTGTTTTAAAATGTTTATGAGTGTTAAATATATATACCAAGGTGTGTGAGGAGGTGCATCAGATATTCACGTGGATGATGTCATCAGTGATGTCATTTGAGATGTCATCAGTGATGTCATCAGTGACGTCTCTGACCATGTCATGAATGATGTAATATGTGACGTCATCAGAAGTGCATTGCGGGTGCGCGAGTTATAGTTAGCTGAACTAACTATAACGGGGCAACCTGAAACCTATGGTTTTTTTCAGTGAATATATATATATATATATATATCTATATATATATATAGATATAGATATATATATATATATATATTCACTGAACAAACCATAGGTTTCAGGGATGTTATAGTTAGTTAGACATTTCACTCGTATAAAACCAGAGAAATTCGGCTGTCATAGTTAGTAGAGCTAACTATAACTCGGGCCCCACAATGCACTGCTGATGACGTCACATATTACATCACTCATGACATGGTCAGTGACATCACTGATGACATCTCAAATGACATCACTGATGACATCCACGTGATCATCTGATGCACCTCCTCACACCGTAAAAAAACCTTTGATACTGTCGTGTAGTTCCTATAGTACCCATGCAGGACCTCCACGTTTGGATAACATAAACTGTGGGATTGATAGCAGACTGGTTCCGTACACCCCCACCGACAAATGTTAGCCTGTTTGCATTTAAGCTAGCTCACAGTGCCACTAGTGTCTCCTCTTATCGGGGAGAGATTAGTTTCTGGCAACCTTAGAACATGACAACCCTGATCCCTCAAGATCGTGGAAACAATGTACTACTTTTCGCTCAGTCACTCGTGCTCATTTAGTTTATCTCAGAGGTACACAGAATAAACAGTCTGGGTGTTTCAAAAAGGATTTATTGAACAGTTGTTATTCTCATGTAAAAAATATGAGCTGTAACAATCATTCGACAGTAGCAGAGATATATGATTAGCAGTACTATGAATATAAAAGGATAGTACAGGTCTACCATTTTGCAATAAGCATGAATAAATACATGAATATAAAATGCATGATAAAAGTGCGCGTACTCCTACGATGCCTATCTAGATGTACCTAAGTGTACCTAGCATGTGAGTAGGTGTAAAGCCAAGAATACCTCTAGGATTTAGTCGAACCCCATTACCTGAAGTGTGAGAATGTAGGAGCCCCTCTTGGTCTCGAGTTGGACACCCGCAAGGGATGTTTAGACCGCTGTCAGCTGGAGCATCTGCATGCAGGAGCGTTAGTGTCTCTGGTCAGTGTGTCGGCCTGGAAGTCTCGGTTCCCTCTAACACTAGCAAGAGGTGCTATATTTATACAGTAAGTATCTAGGGCTCCTTTGTCCCTTGTTGCTTGTATTAGCCATTGTTGGATTTGAGGATGACGTATGGGATGAACCGTGTACGTAGATATGGGGTGGAAGGTGGTGTGGCCCCAGCCTGGTTTCCAAGAACCCTTAAGAATATTCATTCATACTGTGTCAGTCTAAAGATGAAGTCATAGAACGCCATTGTTCAGGGAAACCCTCCTTCTGCACCCAGGACTAGAACTAGGTAAAGGTTCAATCCAAAAAGGCTTGTTACTGTGTAGTGTAGGGAAGGTGATGTAGGTGAAAGGGTATGATGTTACCCAGGCCTATATTAGGGTACCTATATGAAACATAACACCCACTCCTCTTCCGAACAGTCAACAATGATAAAAATGCTAGTGAACTATTCTCTTTACTAGATAGTAGTGCATAAAGCATTTATCAATGAGCTTTGTAAAAACCTTCATTGTAAAATCGTTTTAAAAACTGTTAAAAAGTGAAAAAGAAAGTGGGGAAAAAAATTGTTTACTACAAAAATCAGTTTTTTTGGAATTGTCCCTTAAGCCACAGTCCTAATTCAGTTCGTTTATATAAGTTACATTTCTATAAGCGTAAAAAGGCCATGCTTTTCAACGAGAAAGTGTCAATTTTTAGGAAATGTTCCAAATTTAGTAAAGTTTAGAAGAAAGGAAAATCCGAATTCTTTCCCAGCACACGATGAGCCAATTATAGATTAAATGTCCTGGCTGGGAGACGCAACATCATCGCTGCTTGCTGCTGCATGGGACGGTCCTTGTAACACCTCGCAGAGTACGTCAATGGAGCACAGATGATATTCAGTACTGCCAATAGCTGGTGTAGAGGCAGCCGGTGCTGTAGTCGATACCTCGGTGCTAGTGGTGGAGCTGAAGCTCACCCCAGTTGTAAAAGGCACCTGTGGATTCTCAAGGAATGCGGTCGTCAGGATAGCAATACTCTGGGGCCATTGCCAAGCAAGAGACCTCAAGGGTTCCAGCCTGGTATTCAAATCCGCAGGCGTGTCCGTTGCGAGTGTCAGACAGAGGTCCAACACGCATTCATCACCGCAAAACAGGCATCGAAGAAAAGGTAAGGTGCAGTCCATCAAGACTGGTCTAAACGATAGGAACCAAGAGGCGCTCAGTTCCCGTAGGCGAGGTGTGCCCAGATGCTGTACCATGCGTTCACGGTATTTCCGCTCCAGGAGCGCTTTTGCCATCTCGTTGGTGATTGGGCTGTCCATTGCGTAGCAGATAGATGACAATCAGGATTCCCGCTATTGACAGCAGGATCAGAGGTAGACCTCCAAAATGCTTCCAAATACGGAGTGTATAAAGTTTGTAATAACTCCGAGGATTGTCTGAAAGGTGCTAAGAAATCCTGACCCTATGGTCTTAAATAGGTGTACAATACCACTCGTATTAGACATATTAAAGATACGACCCACCATTTCTGCGAAATGAATGGGGCAGTTTGTACGTATAAGTGCCTGTATCTCAGTCGAGGTCCTTGCGATTTGAAGATCAAAGGTCTCTCGAGAGGAGGTTGAGGGTACGGTTTGCTGTAAAAGCATGGCTTTCAGTCTGCTCAAAGTATCAAACTGTATAAAAGAAACATTCAACAAAGGCCATAACGGCGCCTCCCTGACTGTACTTGTTGGGGGAAACAATACTTGCATACTGCAAGTAACCCTGGAGTTCACAGTGACCAGATGGGTAATGCCCGGAAGCATACCACAGCAACCTTGATCGTTCAGCATCAAGTAACTCCCATTCGAGAGCAGCTCAAACACCGGTTTAATCACGGCAGCTGGAGTCCCTTTCATGTGGCAGGACAAGTTTGCTATCGACCCATTACAAGCTCCAGGCAATGAAATGTCCTGGCACATGAGAGAACCGCTCAAAGCGTTCTTGCAGTTTGTACCACTTAGAAACACTTCTCGATCCCCACTCCGGCATCGAAATCTATATGGTAAATCCCAGGATTCCTTAATGTAATCCTTACCCATTTTTTCATATTTGCCCGCCTGCCTCTGTTCAAGGCAATATTGAAACTGAAAAGTAGTGACCAGTAGAGTTATGTGGCCATGGATAAGCCATTTAGTAGACAGAGCTTCCGCTACTGTAAATGGTAGTCGTTCCAGTTTTTCAATACGCAGCATTGTATATTTAGCTCCCCTTTGTGCCATTTCAACCTGTTTATCTGTTAGATTATATTCAGAAAACAGAGACGTACTGTTTGTAAAACGCCAAGGCACAAAGCCTGCACGCAAAGATTGCAGCGTCCAGCTTAATAACATGATAGAACGTAGTTGAGAATGCCCATGTTGGAATATGGCCAAATCTTGTTCTAGGATGTCTATCGCAGGAGACACAATGTTGCCTTAAGAATATATCCTGGAGGAGAAAGTTGTTAACCCATTGTCTACCACAGCTAAATATTTTTCTAAGTTAATACGGTCTATTTCCCATATTCTCTCTGCGGCCTCTTGTTGGTATATTTTCCAGATTTCATTATAGGCAGCGTAAATTTCACCATATATGAAACGTTTCTGACGTGTTTTCCTGGGACCTTGTAAAAAATCCCTAAGATCTATGTCTTGTGAGAGTAAGGCTAAGTGTTGTTTCACTTCGATAAGTGTTGAGGTTTCTAGCCAATCAAGGCACAACTTCCCAAAACTATAGGATGTCACTACCCCCGGGTGTTCTCTTTGTACATAGCGTGGGTCCGGGCTGTAGATACTGTACCCTTCGGTAATACCCAAGAATCTTTTATGACATATGTTCGTGTCTATGGGCCAAACCACCCATTCTTTCCAATTTGGATCTGTTCTATTGTACTGTAAAATGTCATCTACTGTTGCCCCATCCTGTGTAGTCGAATTTTGCCACCCCTGTGATGGTGTTGGAAACCGAGGTGTATTAAGGTCTTTTATCTTGGCTAATCCAAGACAGGATGTCTGTTGCACAGTTTCGTTTAGAAATATCATCTGCTGTGGAATGAGGCATGCTCTAAATAGCACTTCTGTTCCCTGGACTTGCCAGTCCCTAGAACCCCAGACTGATTTTAAGTCTATTGTGTCCTTCCATAGGTCAAAACCCTGTTCAGACAGTTGGGCGATGAAGGCAGCAGAGTAAATCTGTTTGGTGTTAGTCAGCATAATTTTCAGTGCCGATGTCGGTGTAACCTTATAAGAAAATAAGGTCGGGTCAGTGGTGTTAAAACCTGAAAAATATGAAAATTTCTGTGCAAAAGTTTGCGAAGTACTTTTGGGTGGTGTAGGACAATGTTCCCATTGATGGTATTGAAAAACATTTCTAGGTGAAATAGATTTGTGCAGAAAATGATGGCCATAATGTTGGTAACAGTACAAAGTGTCATAGTCTGAATTACTTTCTAACATTTCAGTATTCGGAAATGCAGCAGTTTTTCTAAATCAGACAACATGCTATTAACAGTTTCAGAGTCCCAATCATCAGAAAATGTACTGGAGGTAATGATATCACTTAATGAAATTTTAAATAGATGAGAGGTTTTTAAAAGTTCGGTCGGGTCGAATATGTTGAAATCAACCTTGTCCCAAACTATACCGTCCGGTATAGGAACTGCTGTAATGTTCACTGATGACAAGTCTCTTTATTCACGATGTGAGGATTGATGTGGTTTTAAAATCAAGTTGACTTTTTGGGCTGTAGCGCTATGCTGAAGGTATCTTCCATTAATAAGCATGCTAAAAGTTATAACTAAGCCTAGCCAGAAAAGAAAAAACAGTATCCCAGTAATTATCCAGAGTTCTACCCAAGGCTATACCAGGTATTTCTTTTGAAGAAAGTGAAGAAAGTTCTTGATTTGTCGCTTGTGTGATTGTTGGGCTGGCGTCGTTTCCGGTTCACTTGGATCCAAAGAAAACGTTTCAAAGTTCATGAAGTAGCCAGAAGCAGTTCGATCAATTGTTGGAATTGCATCGGGATTTGTTGAGATCGCATTTTGCTCTCGTCGAGGTATGTGGACGTAGACGTCTGTATCAGGTCTAATTGCAACATGGTTATTATTTTGAGTTTGATTTTGAAGTCGAACTTCAGGTTCAAGAGGAAAGAGTTCCATAGCATTGTTGCATAGTCCTTCATTCCGCACAGGAGGCTCTTCAAACGTGATGAGTCTTTCTGTTTGAACTTCTTGGATTGTAGCTAGAGGAGGGCGTCTGCTACTGTGGAGTCCACAAGGCCTACTGTTCAGATTCGGCCACTTAGTGTGGTTTGATTAAGTCAATTGAGACAAATCTTTTCTCCTTTTTTCCGGCAAGAGGTGGTCAAAAGTACAGTTCTTGTTCCTTGTACTGATAGGACCGGTACAGGTTTTCTGTAGGATGGCCCGAATTCTTTCTTGTCCGCTATTTTTTCTCTGACCAGATCCCCAACTTTTGGGATCCAGACAGGTCTTGCTGTGACTGCCTTGACTTCCCCAGTGGTGGTCTGTTTGGTGTTGACGTTACTTTGTCTTGTCCTGGATTCATTTAGATCCTGTAAAATAGCCAAACGATCATGGATATCAAATGCTTTCCCATCCGCCATTGCGCCTTCACAGTCAAGATCAGGTACCAACATTCTTGTCCCAAATAGGACCTCATATGGAGTGACACCCCCTAGAGAACTTCTTGGCTGATTGTTGAGTGCTCTCTGAACCCCATATAAGTGATTGACCCAACTACTGCCCTTGCCTAATACCCTAGCTGTTAAAGATTGCTTTAAGTCCTGGTTTTTCCTCTCCACAACCGAATTTCCCTCAGGATGGTATGGAGAGGAGTACCGCAATGCTACGCCCATACTTTCCATGGCCATGGCCTCTTTGTAAGCCCGAGAGCTAAACGCCGGTTCACGGTTAGAATGTAACGTGCCAACTGCATATGTCCCTATAAAGACTTGCAAATTTTTTATAACAGTTCAAGCGTCAACCGAGCGCTGAGGCCAAACCCATAGGAATCTGGAGCAAGAATCCACTGCCACTAAGATATACTTGTAAGCCCCATCAGATTGTAAAGAGCCGCAGTGGTCCAGGTAAACACAAGTGAGAGGTTTGTCAGATTTTAATAATGGTGTCTGTGCCGGTCGTGTTACTGTGGAGCCTTTCATTTGTTGACAGATGTCACATTTCAAGACATATTCTTTAGTTTGTTTTGCTAGACTTGGCCACCAATATCGCTGTTTCAACAAGGAAATAGTCACCGTAACGCCTGTGTGCGCAGAACCCAAACCCTCGTGTGCTGCAACAATCAGACCATGTCTACGATCCATATTTGGTATTACTCTATCCCCCACTCCAGGAATCTGAGCATATGGAATGTTGTTTGCATCTAACTTGTAGGAGTACTTGAGTGGAAATTTTTTAGGTACTGCTGAGCTGCCCTTGCGTGAAACATTGACAGCCACCATTATCTCGCCGTCTATTCTCGTTTTAGAGCGAGTGATTGCAGCTACAGAAGCCGTTCGCACAGCCCCCTTTGCGGCTTCATCAGCCAATGAATTCCCTTCAACGTGAACGCCATCACGCTGATGACTCAGTGTGTGTATCACGTGAGCCCGTGGTAGTTCGTTTTTCAACTCAACTACCTGTTCCCATAGCATTTTATGCTTAATTGTGCCACCTTTTGCATCTTTAAACCTGTTTAGTTCCCAGTGATGTAAGTACTCGTACGACTGTACACAGTAAAAGGAATCATGCACAATTAGTGTGGGGAATTCGTGATCCGTATTTACAAGTGCCAGTATCAGTGCTTTCAGTTCTGCCAACTGAGCCGTGCAGTCTCCTAGAGATTGCGTTTTAGTGCAACTTGGATGGAACTTTCCATTCTGCATGCGACCTTTAACAATAGCACACGCTGCGCTGTATTGCTGCTTACTCTCTATGGCCGGTTGAGCAGATCCGTCAGTGTAAATAATATATTCATACTGATCTAGAGCCAAGAGTTCATTTGGTAGAGGATATTCTTGTTCGTATTGCAGGAATGCTTGTGTTTTTAGACTTGGATCAAATCTGTATTCAACGTCCGTTGCAGTAAGAGAATTAGCCCATTGTATCCATCTCGGATGTAAGGCTTTTACATTTGGAATGCTAGCCTTTGTAACAGCTTCTAAAGCCAGTACAGGGGTTACGACAATTATGCCTTTCCCCTGAGCCAGTGCTCTTTCTCTCGCTACAGCGGTCTGAACTGCTGTCAGTATTTTTTCTGTTGAAGTGAAATGCATTTCTGCGTTTGTGTACAGGTGTGATTTGTATGCGATCAGTACCGTTTCGCCTTCATAAAAGGTTAAGTACATGTACCCGCATTGACCCGCTATTACACGGATCACCAAGTTGCGTACGTTTACGCGTGTCTGTAAGTGTTTGGAAGCAATCATGTCTACTTGTAGTGAACGTAGGATATTTGAATGTTCCTGTGTCCAATGTCTAACTGAAAAGTCAGGTTTCATTAAGTCGTAGAAAGGTTTTACCCTTTTTGCGTAATCCAAAATGTATGTTCTGCCGAAATTTAGGAATCCCAGTATTGATTGTAAGTTTTTTAATGTTTTTGGAGGTTGGAGCAGCGCGCACTTTTCTAAAAAGTTAGCTGCCAGGCTTTTCCCTTCACTTGAAAGCTCATATCCTAAAAATAGGACACTGAGGCGGGCAATTTTTGATTTTTTAAAGTTACATTTGTAGCCCTCACGAGAAAATCCCATAATAATGGTGCTCACTCTGGTCAAGTGCCTCATTAAGTCATCGTTCGTCAGATAAATATCATCCACATAGGACAATGCTTCCTCATCAAAATTTTGGAGTAACTCAGTTACCCTTGCTGAAAATACCCCGGGGCTGTTCTTATACCCTGGGGGAGACGACAAAATTGTCGCTGGGACCCCAATGCTGAGAATGCGGTCAAATACCTGCTTTCAGGCACTATATTTTGGCAGAAAAATCCATTTGAGATGTCAAGTGTTGTCTTGTATCTTTTCCGCACAATGTTATTCATTAATGCGGCACTGTGTGCATTTTGGACAGCGAATGTCTTTGTGCATGTGTTTAAATGTCTGTAATCTAAAACTAGATGATATGAATTATCCGGTTTTTGATACGGGAAACAAAGGATTGTTCATTGGTGAGGTGCAATTTTCGATCACCCCTTGGTATTCAAGTTGATCTAAGATCTCCCTGACCTGTTTTTTAGCTTCTTGCTTAATAGGATATTGCCTCTGAGCATTTGGTGAAACATTTAAAGGGGTCACGTGGTGGGTTGAATCCTCATCCCACCCTGCATGATTTTTATACAATGCTGGAGCTAGGGCTACTGCCCACGCCCGTGCATATGCATGTTTAAGATGTATGGGAACGAGGTCGGAGAATGCTAGAAAAATTATATTTTCTCCCCTTGGGCACTCTATAACGAATGTTGGCGGCCAATCTTGTTCTGCTAATAGGATGTCATACCCGGATGACAGATTTTCCCAAAAGAGACCCTTAACTTTCCTGGGCTTGTCCCCCTCCATTTGGAGTGTTATCTCGTGTAACTTATGTGGGACGCTCACCCTGGTGTCTGGTGTTTCCACCGTGATGTAATCATTCAAGTCCGCTGTCACCAGAAATTCCTTCAGGTTCTGGCGAGCTATTGTTACTTCTGCCGCACTGTCTAGCCTCGTCAGAGCCCATTCCCCGTTCAGAAGCTGCGTCCTCAGAATTCTGGGCATGTCTGATCTTCAGACCTGCAACTTTCTTTTTCTTAAATTGAGGTTTTGATTTTGGCTTGTCTTATTTTTTGGAAGTATAGTCTTGAGCGTGCTGCTTGTCTCTAGACTTTGTACGCTCTTCTTTGTGTTCTGACCGTCCTTTTCTCTCGGACGTTTTCGTTGAGCCCTGAAAGGAATGAGAGGAACGTGTATCAGTATCCTGATACCTGTCAGGTTTCCTAATATTATCCCTATTCCTAAGGTTGTACCTCTTTTCAGAGTGCTCCTGTGGAGGAGATCTACCTCGGGAATGAGATCTCTTTTCTGTGAAGTTTTGTTGTTTTTTATTATCCCACTTCGTTTTAGAAGAAGCAGGTGTCTGCTTAGAAGTGTCCTTTTCAGGACTGCCCTTTTCAGGACTGCCCATCAGTTGTGGTTTTAAAGCTCTCCCACCCAAACTGTCTCTGCCTAACTCTGCATATGCAGTTTTGATTATTTTGGGCAGTTCGTGTTGTTGATCCAATGAACCGAACTCCCTTAGGCGTTGGCGGATTGCCACTGAAGCTGCTTCCTCTTTAATATTAGCTAGAATTATGGCTGATACCTGGTCGTAGTTATTTAATAACTTTATCCCCAAGTTCAGAGCAGGCTCTGCCCTGTACTCGTTCTGTATTTGTCTTAATACATCTGGTACCACCGCTAATGAAGGAATACCATGTGTTCTGGTATATATGGCAGCAAAGACTGTACCCCAAAGAGGTGCAATCTTCTAATTGTGGTGTTATCCCCATGGGCAAGCAGATTGTTAGCATTCTGTGTTTTTCAAACGTGGTAGTATTTGGGAATACTGCCTCGAGCTGAGTTATTTTCTGAGCTACCCAGAATGGTATTTGTTCACGTTTCGTGGGCATTTTGCCCATTACCGTGTGTAATGTTTGTGTAGTTTTTAGTTGCTGTACCCTGTGATTGAGTTCCATTTGTTGCAACTGTTGTTGGTTGGACTGTGAAAGTCCTCATGACGAATTGCGTCAGGTTTCTGTAGATTTTAATTAAATCTTTGTGTTGTATGAGTAATTCTGGCTGTGGCATTGTATCAATGTCAGGATGCGGTGTGTAAGCCACTAATATTAGCCATGTTGCCCCGTCTCCTCCGAGCGGGCCTAATCTTACTCTGTGTCTTAAGTGGGGTAGGGCGCCTTTAAACCAGTAAAAATGTTCCTGGTACGTGCGCGGAACCTCTATGTCCTCGCAAGGACCATATTCCGCTAGTGCATCTCCCTCTCTGTGTAATAGTGAAATGTGTGTGTTCTAGCATCTGCTTCTGGGAATGTAACCCACAAATAGAATACCTCTGTTTTGTTTGATTTGTTTGCCTCAATCATAAAAGCTACTAAGCCACCCCTAGGTGTTAAACCATTTTCTAATAGTTTCATGGTGATTGTATGTCTGAATTTAGGTGGAATGAGAATTCCATTCACCTCTTCATCATCTGCTGAGAGGCGTCGCTCCAATACTGTGTTATTTTCAGCCTCAGTCATTTTGAAATGAAGAATTTTGTACTAGGGAACTAAGATAAGGTGTTATGCACAATTTAGGAACACTATGTCCTGTCAAGCTTGATTAACCAGCAGCTAATAGGATATTTCGCCTACTAAGCAGTGGCGGAGTTTTGTGCCCACCCACTCCAGACGTCTCTGGCGTTTTGTGAGTAGGGGTCTCTGAGAATTAGCACAACTGAACTACTCAGATTCTACTGTTAAATAAGTACCCAACCAACATTGGTGGCGCCATGTCATGTAGTTCCTATAGTACCCATGCAGGACCTGCGCGTTTGGCTAACATAAACTGTGGGATTATTGACAGACTAGTTCCGTACACCCCCACTGAGAAATGTTAGCCTGTTTGCATTTAAGCTAGCTCACAGTGCCTCTAGTGTCTCTTCTTATCGGGGAGAGATTAGTTTCTGGCAACCTTAGAACATGACAACCCTGATCCCTCAAGATCGTGGAAACAATGTACTAGTTTTCGCTCAGTCACTCGTGCTCATTTAGGGCCATATGTATCAAAGTCCCCTTTTGCGATTCTCAAATAGCGATTTTTTGCGATTCGCTATTTGAGAAACGCAAAACCGTATGTAAACAAATAATCGCAAAACATTAGCGATTCGTTAAAATTCGCTAAATGAATAGCGATGAGCCAAATAGCGATTAATTAGTATTGAACTTTCTATTTTGCGAATTTCGCACAATCGCGAAAATTGCAAAATTGCGAAGTTCGCGAACTACAATTCTGAGACTCAGGTGCAGCTTGATGACATCACAACCAGGAAGTGTGACTACCCATGCTGCACCTGAGTCTCGAAGCTAGAGTGAGAGAGCAGGAGTTGAGGCTGAGGCATCACTGCAGTGCTACACACATTGGAGAGAGTGGAGACATGGCCAGCAAGGACAAGCAGCAGGGGGAGACACCCAGAATCAGAAAACCAAAGTTCACAGAAAGTGAGCAGGAGGCTCTGATACAGGAGATGGTTGTGAGCCATGAGCTCCTGTTTGGCAAGAAGTCCCTGCGTGTGCCAGAGACACGCAAAGAGAAGGATATGGGCAGACATCCAGCGCAAAGTCAACGCAATTGGCATCACACATCGCAGCGTCAAAGACCTACAGAAGCGCTGGTATGATATGCGCGCGCGTCAAAGGAGAAGGTTGCTGCCAGGTTGGAGGAGGCCAACAAGACCGGTGGGGGGACCTCCACTGCCACCGCTTCAACACCACTCGAAGAAATGGTTGAGGGACCCTGCTTCCGGAGAGTGCAGTGGGCGTGTCAGACCTGGACAGCTCCGACCACACACAACCAAGACAAGGTAAGAAGCATGCCATCACACCCCTGATACCTCCCTACTACCCCCACACACCCAGGAGAGTCCCAGGGCACAACAAAACTACAATTCCAGTGCAGGTACACAAGCACACACAGCAATCCATTATGGGAGATGTAGTTACATGCACCTAACAGTGGAGCAATGACACCCAGCCAGGCTCAAACAGTATGTGTGCATCATGAAAGTCAAAATACAGATAGATAGGACCCATGTAACTCCAAACAGTGATATTTAATGCATGACAAATGCAAGGCAGGACAGTAAATTAATGTGTGCATTTATGTCCACAGCACCAGCAGAAACACAGGGAACAATCAGTGGCGGGGAGGATGAATCCCCCAGCCCAGAGGCAACAGGGCAAGAGGAGGAGGAGGAAGAGGAAGACGAGGGCAGCCCAGTCATCCCTCTAATACGCCGCAGGCGGATTGCAGTGCCACCATTGCCACCACTGGAGGAGGAATCCCAGGACACCGATGTCAATGTCCAAACAGTCCAGGGACAGTCAGAGCCACAACGCCGTGCACGAGCACGTGCCGAAACAATACCACCAATCCCATCCAGGCGCAGGGCACCACGTGCATCCACTAGTGTAGCAGTCACAGGAGACGACACAGTCTTCCAAGGGCTGGAGGGCCACATGTTGGAGGTACAGCGCCTGCAGGCAAAAAATATACGGTCAATCCAGAGGCAAATCAGGGTTGGCTTCATGGGCCTGACGGGTGCCCTGGAGGCACTCTGTGCTGAACTAAGGGCGGACCGTGCTGCTAGGCGCAGGGAGAGGCAGCGCCTCCACACCCGCCTAGACCTCTACACCAGGGCGGTAAACCGCCTTTCCTCAGCGACCTCTGTGCTGTCAAGGCGCAGCATCAGTATGCAGCACGAGGTGTCACACTGCAGCCAGGACGTGGCCAGGGGTCTGGTACAGGTGACATGTGCTGTGGATCAGCTGCGGGCAGCTGCCACTGCTGGCCCAGGAGTCCTCACTCCAACAGACGAGAACGCACAATCTAGCAGGAGCAGCATCACACCACCGCCCCCACTGGACAGGTGCCGTAGTGTGCGTCACGGCAGGGCTGCTGAGACAGGCGAAGAGGGCACAGTGCACCCACGGCGAGGGCCTACAGGCCGTCAGCGCCGCAGTTGAGGTGCTCAGACATAGGCATGGATATGGGTGCATCAACCCAGTGCACACAGACACTTGGTCAAGAGTCAATTTGCACTGTGAATCACACATGTGCAGTACTTTTAACAATACATTGTGTGCCACACAGGCTGTGTGCCGATATGTATCCTGTACAAAGGGAAATTAAACACAGTCCTGTATTAGATCTTTGGCATTGTGTCATCTTTTCTTACCTAGAAATAGTTCTGTGTTATCTCATCTCGCCTCTGGCGCCCAGCAGCTGCACCAATTACTCCGGCCGGCATGCGTCCAGGAGCTGGTTCCTCTTCATCTGATGATTCTGATTCAGTGAGCTCCACTGGTGTGCCCTTCCTGGTGGTGATGTTGTGCAGCATGGCACACACTACCACTATCTTGCAACAGGTCTGGGGGCTGTATTGAAGTGCCCCTCCACTCTTATGTAGGCATCGAAACCGGCTCTTGAGTATTCCGAAGGTCCGCTCGATGGTACATCTGGTTGCTATGTGGGCACTGTTGTACCTCTGCTCCCCAGCGTTGGCAGGATTAAGGTACGAAGTGAGTATGTAGTCCCGGACCGCATACGCACTGTCACCTGTGGGGCGAGAAAAATATGGTTGAACACTGTCCTGCCACTGCTATGCATTACTAGTGTGTCCTTCTATCACATGCAATTACCTAGTAGGTATCCCTCACCAAACTCCCCACTTGTGAGTTGGCGGTGTATCCCACTGTGGCGGAAGATGAATGAGTCGTGGGTGCTGCCTGGGTATTTAGCGACGATGTTGGTGATGATGTGCCTGGCATTACACACCACCTGTATGTTCAGGGAATGGTAGGACTTGCGATTCCTGAACACATACTCGTTCTGGGAGGGGGGATATGGCGACATGGGTCCCATCTATGCATCCAATGATGTGGGGGAATTGTGCAATTTGATAGAACTCCTGCTTGGTCTGGTCTAGTGCCTGTGGTGTGCTGGGGAAGTGTATGTGGTTATGCAGCCTCTGTACCATGGCATCAAGGAACGCGTGGAAGAAGCGCAACTATGCACTCTGTGAGACCCCTCCTGCTGTGGCTATCACCCCCTGGAAGCTCCCTGACGCCAAGAGGTGGAGTGAGCACAGGACCTGTATGTGGGTGGGGATTGTGTGTGTCCTGCGTGTGGGGTGTTCAAGGATAGGTTTGAGCTCTGCTATTAATTCCAGGATGCTCTCTTCATCCAGCCTGTAGTTTGTATGGATCTCCTCCTCAGTCCGCTGGAACAGGGTTATGCGCGCTCTGAAGATCCTTTCCTGGCGTCTCCTTCTCTGTGCAGCAGCTCTGAGTCGCAGCCTCCTGGCTATCACGTACAGCCCTGACATTGTGGCAAACATCAGTTGCATTGTGGGTCTCTTTAAATAGGTTGCACCTGGTTACCACCTGCTCAGACTTGGTGGTAATTGCGATTCTCTATTTTGCGAATTTCGTTAATTCGCAAATTGAGAATTATTTATGCATTCCGTTTAGCGAATTCGCTATTTCTGAACACAACAATTGTGAATTTCGCTAGATTTTGTCACATTTTGCGAATTCGCAAATATTTCGCAAAATGGGATTATTCGCTATTTTGCTAATCGCTAATTATGCGATTCGCACATTGGCAGTCGGGATGTGTCTCATACATAGCGGGGCTCTGTTTTGCGATCGCAAACACCATTTTTCTGCGATTCGCAGTGTTTGCGATCGCAAAACAGCTTCATACATATGGCCCTTAGTTTTATCTCAGAGGTACACAGAATAAACAGTCTGGGCGTTTCAATAAGGATTTATTGAACAGTTGTTATTCTCGTGTAAAATATATGAGCTGTAACAATCATTAGACAGTAGCAGAGATATATGATTAGCAGTACTATGAATATAAAAGGATAGTACATTTCTACCATTTTGCAATAAGCATGAATAAATACATGAATATAAAATGCATGATAAAAGTGTGCGTACTCCTACGATGCCTATCTAGATGTACCTAAGTGTACCTAGCATGTGAGTAGGTGTAAAGCCAAGAATCCCTCTAGGATTTAGTCGAACCCCATTACCTGAAGTGTGAGAATGTAGGAGCCTCTCTTGGTCTCGAGTTGGACACCCCGCAAGGGATGTTTAGACCGCTGTCAGCTGGAGCGTCTGCATGCAGGAGCCTCAGCGTCTCCGGTCAGTGTGTCGGCCTGGAAGTCTCGGTTCCCCCTAACTAACACTAGCAAGAGGGGCTATATTTATACAGTAAGTATCTAAGGCTCCTTTGTCCCTTGTTGCTTGTATTAGCCATTGTTGGATTTGAGGATGACGTATGGGATGAACCGTGTCCGTAGATATGGGGAGGAAGGTGGTGTAGCCCCAGCCTGGTTTCCAAGAACCCTTATGAATATTCATTCATACTGTGTCAGTCTAAAGATGAAGTCATAGAATGCCATTGTTCAGGGAAACCCTCCTTTTGCGCCCAGGACTAGAACTAGGTAAAGGTTCAATCCTAAAAGGCTTGTTACTGTGTAGTATAGGGGAGGTGATGTAGGTGAAAGGGTATGATGTTACCCGGGCCTATATTAGGGTACCTATATGAAACATAACAATACACCCACTCTAAAATACAGACTACCATTATCGAAACCATAGACAGACCAATAGCAGTTAGCACATACCGGCTTAGTGATTCATACGTCTACAAACATATCCACCCACTAACCCATACAGTCACTCATGCACGCAGTCATTCATCAACACAGCCACTGATATATCCACTCATACACCCTTATAGACACTCACATACTACCACTCACCCAAAGAGTTACTCGAAAACCTAGTTAGTCACCCAAAGAATTAATTACACTGCCATTTACTCACCTATACAGTTATACACACACCACGTCACTTATTCATACAGATAGTACCATATACGTACTGTCTTCAACAATTACTGACATAAGCACACACTTATCCATGCAGCCACTGTCACAATCACTCACTGTCACATATACTCACTTATATACTCCAACACTCACAAATACTGCCTTTCACATATGTAGTTACTTACAGATATACCACTAAGACATCCATTCACTCACCAACACAGCTATACGTACACTCACTCACCCATACAGTCCCTAACACATGCACTCATAAACGCATACACCCAGGGAATCACCCACTCACACATCCATGCAGGGAGTCACACCCCCCCCCACCCACACAGACACTCAGGCACCCATACAGGTACTCAGACAACCAATCATTCTTCAATATACCTTGGCATATATAGATATAACATTCTTGAACTTTTTAGAAACTCAGTCACTGGATGATGTCATCAGTGATGTCATTTGAGATGTCATCAGTGATGTCATCAGTGTTGTCACTGACCATGTCATGAGTGATGTAATATGTGATGTCATCAGCAGTGCATTACGGGGCGCGAGTTATAGTTAGCTCTACTAACAATAACGGCCGAATTTCTCTGGTTTTATACAAGTGAAATGTCTAACTAACTATAACGTCCCTGAAACCTATGGTTTTTTCCAGTGAATTTCGAAGGTTTTTTAAATGCTAATTTATAAATATAACGTCCCTGAAACCTATGGCTTTTTCAGTGAATTTCTAAGGTTTTTTAAATGTTAATTTCTAACTATAACATAGCAGTCGCGTTTGCAGAGTGGTGGAGAAAGGTATGGGATTTACTGGCGGTAACAGGAGGGGTAGTTAGCCCCCAAGGTCAACCTTGGGGGCCAACTACCCCTCCTACTACCTCCAGTAAGTCCCACACAGCAGGATTATTAACTTCTCATACCAGGCCACGCCCCCTTTCTCCATCACTCTGCAGACGTGCCTCCTGGCTCGTTCTGGGTTGGGGGATTAGGTCCCCTTGAATCCTGAGGGTCCCTGGGGGCCAACTAGCCCGCCAGATATCTCCAGTAAGTCCCATGCAGCTGGATTGCTGAGAGTGCTCCGAGGCCGCGCCTCCTGGCACACTGCTACTCAGGGGATGCAGTCCACTTGTGTCCTGAGGTCCTCAGGACACAAGAGGACCTCATCGCCCCACCAGCAGTGCGCCAAGAGGCGCGTTTGCAGAGTGGTGTAAAAAGGGCCGTGGCCTCGGACCACCTCTCTGCAAGCCAGCTCTGTGGCGCTTATTGAAGGTACCTGGTGGGCTTGTTGGCCCCCAGGGACCCTCAGAATTCAAGGGGACTTAATTCCCCAACTTAGAACGTGCCAGGGGGCGCGTTTACAGAGTGGTGCAGGGAGGGGGCGGGGCCTCCAGCGAGATGCCGGCTTTTTAAAAAATATTTTTTTTTTTAGAAGGGGGAGCTGTGTGGCCCCCCATCTTTTAGTATTTTTGGGGGCCTGGGCCTGACCCCTTTTTAAAAAAAAAGTTTTAAAAAATGGGAAGGGGGCCGCGTGGCCCCCCTTCCCTGGACCAATTTCGGCCCCGGGGACCGCATCCCCCGGGGCATGGCCTCCTTTTTTAAATTTATTTATATGGGAGGGGGGCTGCGTGGCCCCCCTCCCGGGCCACTTTTGGCCCCGGGGAGCCCATCCCCTGGGGCCGGCCCTCCGCATTGGGGACCGTGGTGAGAGCCCCAATGCCACCACGGTCCCTGCTGGCTCCCCGCCTCCTGCAGGAGCTGGCATTGCTTTTGGGCAAGGGGAGCTGCTGACATGCAGCTCCCCTTGCCCAAAAGCAATCTGATTTGCTTCGTTGAAGCGAGAGCTTTGCTTCAACGAAGCAAAGCAGGTGTTTGCTATGGCAGGGTGGGAGCCGTGCTCCCGCCCTGCCATAGCAAACAGCAATGTCCCGGGGGTGGACACCCCGGGACATTGCAGGAGCCGGCCCTGGGAGGTGGTGCTCCCCAGGGTCATCGAGGGCTCCAGGAGGGAGGCCGCGCGGCCCCCCTCCCAATGTTTGAAAAGCCCCGGTGAGGTGGTGGTCCCCGGGGGCCCGCAACGGACCCCCGTATTTAAATACAGGGTGCCCCGGGAAGGTGGTGGTCCCTGGGGCAGTGTGGGGGGGAATGGAGCCCCCCACAATAATTATTTATTACAGCCCCAGGGAGGTGGCGGTACCTGGGGCTTGTGGGGGCCCGCAAGGCCCCCCCTTATCTAAATAAAGCCCGGGGAGGTGGCAGTCCCCGGGGCATGGGGGGCCCTGAGGCCCCCCATAACTAATAAAGCCCTGGGGAGGTGGCGGTCCCTGGGGCTTGGGGGGCACGCGAGGCCCCCCACCCTTATTTAAATGAGGCCCTGGGGAGGTGGCGGTCCCTGGGGCTGCAGGGGGCTGCGTGCCCCCACGCATAAATTATAAAGCCCCGTGGAGGTGGCAGTCCCCAGGGCTGGGGGGCCCCCATGGGCCCCCCGCTACATAAATGAAATTGCCCCCGGGACCTGGCCCACCCGGGGCTTTCAAAAACGAAGCGCGGGAGCCCGCGCTTTGTTTTTTTAAAATTGTGGACGGATTCGCGCACCCGGCGCGACCCCGCCCGAAAATTAAAAACAAAAAAATGCTATTTTTGGCCTGGGGGTTTCCTGTGGGACCCCCTGAGCAGGCCTGGGGGGGTCAGGGTGTTTTTACCCTGCCCCCTTTTTCTTATTTTTTAATGTATCACTCACATTTTTCCTTCTCCGGTACCGAGTCACAAGATAGCTGCCAACACTTCCTGGTTTGAAGTGTTGGCAGCCAATCAGAGGCAAGCTCGTGCTTGGGAGGGCTCAGCCAATCAGATCTCACAATTCTCAAATATCGATATCTGTAAATCTTTAAATATCTCAAAAACTACTGAACCGATTTACACCATTAAAAAAAAGCGTGCTTTCTGGACCAAGAGCTATCTCTCTGCCAAATTTGGTGTAATTCCGTTCAGCAGTTCAGGCTGTAGCCATGTCTAAAGTTTCCTATGGAAATTAAAATAGAGAAAACATGTTTTGGGACACCCCTTTTTTCTCAGCCCCCACTTGATGAATCACCCCGTAACTTTTAAGACAAAAGCTGATCTGAGTGAACAATTAGTTTTAAAAATTCCGTAAAGATTCGTCAAGCGGCGCCGAAGTTATTGGCAAATCAAAAAATGCTTTTCCTATGGAAACTAGGTTCTAACTATGACTACATACTGGCGACCGCCAGTAGGATATATATATATATCCTACTGGCGGTCGCCAGCCAGTAGTTATAGTCAGGCTAGTTTACATAGGAATAGCATTTTTTGACTTGGCTATAACTATGGCGTAATTTGACCAATCTGCATAAAATTTGCCAAAAAAGTGTCACAAAGGGCACTATTGATTAGGAGAGTTTGGGGGTGATCCGTGCAGTGGGGACTGAGAATTTGGGGTGCGAAATAAGGTTGCGTTTGTAATGGTAATTCCCATGGAAACATTTAGCCACCTCTACAGCCCAAACCGCTGAACGGACTAACACCAAATTTGGCAGGGAGGTAGATGTCGGTTCAAGGAAGTGCCTTTTGCTTACGTGGTATAAATCCATTCAGTAGTTTTTGAAAAATTTAAGTTTAAAATTATAGTGACATCTCTGGCCATGGATATTACGCGATGAATCACGAATGCATGTGCCAACGAGAATGCTCTGATTGGCTGTACGCAACCTAAATAGAAAGTTGAGGCTGCAATTTTATCTATCGGGAACGGTTCCTGGGGCTGAAATCTATGTGAAAGCCCACATAAGGGGTCAGGGTGGAGATACTCTGACCCCATGGTTGAGAAATGGAGGTGTTAGTGAAAAGTTATATGTCCAAAATTGATTTTTTTAATCACGCGAGATATTTGTGACGCCGCTGCCACCAGCACGGTCCACGTGTACCATCATGGGGACATCGCTACTATCATCGTTCTTGTGAATATTGGTCAAAATATTTTAAAAATACATCAATGAATCATTAGTATGGATTGTTATAGAGATATTGATAACTGTATTATAAGAGTTATTTATATACTGAGTTATCTACTGTGATTGTTAGAATTAATTATCTAGTTATGATTTTTTTAATGTGGTGGTGGTTATTGAATCACTGCGTTTGCTTTCTGCTTTAGCGGCGTACCCGCGGGGATCGCAGTGACTGACGTCATCGCGATCTCTGGCCTAACTGCGAAAACGGAAAATAGGTTTTAGAGATGGTTGTTCTAGAAATACAGTAGAAAAACATGAGTTTGAAGTGTACAGTAATAAGCATCTAGTATGTAGAATACTGTAATGGTTGTGTATATATGTGTTTTCACTTTATGGGAAATGCGCGGTCGTCGCGGTTAACGGCGCCGTAGCGACATCTGGAATAACCGCGAAAACAGGAAATAGGTCTGAAAGATGGTTTTTAAAGAAACTTAGTTCAAAAATATGAGTTTAAACATGCTTTGAAAGAAGTATGTATATAGTAATGTGTGCAGGGCAATGTTCAGAATGGATTTTTTTTACATAATATTTTTGGATGTGTTGGTGGCCATTGAATGTCTGCTTTTGTTTTCAGTTTTTGTGACGTGTCAGTGGGGATCGTGACGTTGTCGCGAAGATTTCCAAAAACGAAAGAAAAAAAACCTTAAGAAATAAAACTTCACAATATTTCGGGTACTAGGGTGGCTCTGAGAAGAGCTGTTGTGTTAGTTGTGTGTATATGGCTGCTACACATAAGACCAGATGCAGATTTTCAGGTTACTTAGAAACACCCTGTTGCCTTCATCTGTAAAGTGCGCTCCATCATTTCTATAAATTCCATTCATGTCAAAATGCAGATGTTTGTTTTAGATACAGCCCATGCGATGGTCTCTGAGGAATGCAGAAACAGTTTTAATAACATGTTTCCTGGCTTTGTAAACCTGTGGACAGAATTGATTTGATCACTTCCATTTCTGTGTTTGGCATATATACACTAAGACAGTGTGAGGGAAAAGCGACATCAGTTCTGCAAAGGTTTCTTTCATTAGGATTTCCAGCCCTACCCCAGTCAATGTGCCTAGGCCATTGCCACCACAGTGCACAATCATGAGGTGAGGAGCTTGGGGATACACAATGGATTTAACCAAAGCCAGCAACTGATGAAACATTAACCCTCTCTGTCCAAACCAAGTAATCTGCACATTTGGCAAACCCACGTCCCTGTCAATACCTCTTTTTTTGCAGCTTCTTTAGCCCAATAAATATAGCTGTGGCCCACAATCCATACTCTAAGAAGTTTGATGTGAAGGAGGTATACTAGTCAGGAGAAGGCTGGAGCTAAATGAGGTAGTTTTCCAAAGGAAAAGCAGTTAAAATTGAGGTGTTTTAAAAAAAATATTTATATATTTCATTGGATGCTGTCAGCATAAAAGTGAATAAAATTAGGTATTTTGTTGGATGCCTTAGCAAGAAGTCTTATTATTGGCTATTGTTAAAGAAAATAAATGAAATACAGACATTGATATGTTTTTGAGTCTGTGAAGTAAAGCACACCTGCTGTATCTTATTTGTAAGCAGCATGTTCCTTCTAGAATGTGCTGTAAACTTTTGACCTACTGGTTCCACTGGGTTGCTAGGTACACAATTACTTGGTAATTTCCAACTCAGGACTGCGTAATAAACTGTTGTGTTGTATTTAAATTTCAGAAAAATTAAGCTAGATATAGGTTTGAACTCCCCTTTTTTTTGCGATTTCTCTGCGATCATCATGAAAACATTACAAAAACGCTTCACCAGGAACCTTGTTTTGAAAGAGAGGAAAGGTTTAACAGATGCTACCTATTCACAAGTGGAGATGCAATTGTCTAAAATGAAAGAGATGATTTCATTTTCTGATTTTCACATGATGATAGAGTGGAAAGTTGAAGAGGTTGCCATTTTAGAATTACTTTGTATGAGAGGGGTGTACCGTTCTTCTGCTTAGTTTTTACAAATCTTAACAGTGCCAAAACTGTACAGAAAAAGCTAAAACAACAATGTAGTTTTCAAACTGAATTCAGTGGTATGTATAAAGCTTTGTAATTATTTTAAAAATGTACATTAGAAATGAAGATGTATACGGGAGTTTGATTAAAAGGAGTATCACAGTGATGTGAAAAAAATATATCAGATGAACTGTATGCATTAGAGCGTATGTGTTTAAGAGGTTAGTGGTGAATGTTTTGGGAATGAGAGAAAAATGAATTAGTGCCTGTTTATTACATTGTGCATTTTGTGGAAAGTTGCAATGATGAGCTAAGAATGTTTTAAATGTCTAAACATCATGTGCAGAATAGATACATCTGCCATTTGCATTCTGGGAGTTGTAGTAATATTATTAAACAGGAATAGTGTAGTGATAAATAAAAGATGAGAACATGTTGTCCGCCTGTATATGAATGAGAAAGAAGTAATACGTGTTAGGTATGTATTGGTAAGTGTTTGTCAATGTGGTTTTTAACTTATTGACAACTTTGCTTAAGCTTAGATGGTGAGATATGGTTTTTGTGCTTGCACATAGTTATATATACAGTGGGACTTTTGAGTTTGCTTTGAGATGCAGAGAGGTATATATTATGGGAAAGATGGCTTGAAGGTGTAAATCTATTAAAAAATCGCATATATGTTTAAATGGTGATCTATTTTCAGTAAGGCTGATGAAAAGTTCATGTATATGGTGAGGGTAGTGTTTTTCTTTAAGCATGCTTTGTTAAAAATTAAGAAGGATTAATAGTGGAGAATGCCTTGAGAATTCTTGTGCTAGATTCATTTCGAGTGTATCTTTTGTTTGAGATATGCTGAATATATGTTTTAGAAGCAGAAGAAGTATTTAAGAAATGATGCATGTATGCCATTCGCAAAAGGTTTTGTGCTTTGAAAAATCTCAATGTTGTTTTCCGTTTTAGAAACTTACTGATGCATGTGCATGCTCCGTAACAAATAAATGTATGTTTCTAGAGCACCATGTATGCAATTATATATCAAGTGTGATACCTAGATTTCACTCACACATAGCTCAGAAGAAAAGCATGTATACAGTAAAACAGGTAGTTTGATACTGACAAAAGGAGATAACCAATGAGTCAGAGATATAGTGACAACTATTATGTATCTTATAGCAATGAAGGTACTTTCTCAGTCAGTCAGTCAGTATTCAGGCACCCGTGGATTCACCCAGCCACTACTCAGTCAGTCATCAAATCAGTGATTCACTATCCATGGAGTAATTCAATTATCCAGAAACTACACATGTACTCTTGCAATCAGGGAGGCAGAAATTATGTAGTCATTGAAGTATGCAGGCACTACGTATACATTCATCTATTCACCTAGTTACTAACTATTGACTTATGCAATTGACAAGACTGTAACTATGCAATCATTATTACATTTGCGCAGAACCTATGCAGTCATCTAAACACCCACTTACAACCCATGCACTCATTGAAATACTGAGACACACGTGTGCACTGATGAAACACTCAGGTTCTACTCATGTAATTATGTAGAGAGTACAATTGTAGTAAACCTATCACCCATCGAGAACCTATGCAGTCATTTAATTCCAAAGGCAATAGTTTTGCACTAATACATTCACCCCAGCAGTATACTTACTTTCATCCAATCTCTCAAGCTTTAACAATTGAATCATGCAGTCACTCAGACACTAGTCATGCACTCATCTAATTAGGTAGGCACTACTAATGCACCTATTCAATTCTCCAGGCACTGCCCATGTAGTTATGTAAGCATCCAGGCAATACCTGTTCAGTCAACCAAAAAGAAATGGGCAGTATCCAATCGCTGAAACACTATTCATCCACTCATCCAATAGGCTAGTTCCTGTGCATTGGCTTAAACAATCATGTATGCACTATCCATGCACTCCATAAATCACCCATATACTATATGTGCACTCTAGCAATTATCCAGGCACTAGAATTGCACTCATTTAATCACCCTACCAGTATCTATGCAAGTATTGAATTATTGAAGCATTAGTCACACACTTGTCGAATCATTCAGGCTCTACTCATGCACTCATCCAAACACCCAGATACTAATGGCATACTTATGCAAACACACTGGCAGTAAGTATGAAGATATGGAATGACTCATGGAGTTATGACATAGTCAGGGAATCATCTAGGCACTACTTGCATCCTCAGGGAATCACCTATGCACTCATTCTATCATCCAGGGAGTATTGATGTATTCAACCACAAACTCATGTATTTACAATTTTTACTGAGGAATATGTAGTCTAGACAATATGGGTGATAGTTTTACTACAATAGTATTCTCTACGTAATTACATGAGTGCATGAGTAGAGACTGAGTGTTTCATTAATGCACGTGTATGCCTCAGTAGTTCAATGACTGCATGGGTTGTAAGTGGGTGTTGAGATGACTGCATAGGTTCTGCGCAAATGTTGTAATGATTGCGTAGTTACAACCTTGCAAATTTAGTGTTAAATTTAAAAAAGTGTAGAAGGAGAGATGCAGTGAAACAGAAAGAACGAGTTGTGAGAGTATTTGATAAGGCCTTTTTCCTTGAAGAGGAAGCTTTTCATTTTGATTCTAAATAGAATGAAGACTCTTGACAAAATAGTGTGGTGCATGAGGACACAAAACCAGAAGATAAGATTAGTGAATAGAAGTAACTGTTGTACAGTTTTTAGTGGACAATGGATACATACTTCTTGTACAGAGGCTTTCTTTAATGAAGGAAGCTATCTCCAGGATAACAAATTAGTTCATGCTATTGATTAAAGAAGAAGATGTTATGAAATGAAGAATGGTAGTCCTATAGCAAAAGAGGTGATGGTACTTAGAAATGTAGAAGAAGTTATTGCAGAAGAGGTACAAGGAAGGCGTAGTCAGGGTACCGTACAGAAATAGAATTGTAGTAGTGTTTCTAGTATTAGACAGCAATCCATTGATATATTAAGAAAAGCCCTACATATCTTTCCAAGGCAAAGTTTAAAACACAAAATAAGTTATCCCACTCAACAATGCAAACTTTAAATAGGAGGCGGAATTATGCGAAAACTCCTGCTTTATGTTTACTAGAAATAAATAGAGCACTTTTGCATGGTAGTGTTGCAGACATAGAAAAGGTTTGTGGTGATGTGCAGTTTCGTATCTTTGGTCCTGAGCAGGATTCTAGGGAAAATGAAGAGTTGTTAAGAGGCGGAGTTGCAAAACAACACACATATATTACAGTTGATAGTTTTAAAAAAGAGATAAAAAAATTTAAGAGTAAAAAAACAGAGTATGTTTGTATATGTTGTTGATGCAGTTCCTAGAAGATTTAAACACAGACTGATGATTTATATTAAAAAAGTGAAAAAATTAATTACAATAACTGGCAAAAGTTACCTGTGTATTTATTTGTAGAGGGACAGTTTGACTTGTCTAAATGGCAAGTTATATGTAAGTAGTGTTAAAATAAATTGGACGATAATAAAATAAACAACAGATAGATGTTAGATAACCATTTTGTAAGATAATAAAATGCCTGCTAATGTAGAAAAACTATGAAGAGCCAAAAATAAAAAATAATATTTATTATTCTTTCCAGCATTGCGAAGGGCCATTATGGACTGCTCTCCAGCACTCACTACAACTCCACAATCCATGCAGTGTGATGCCATTGGGGAAAACTGTGGAGCCAAATCTTGAAGTTGAGATTGGACTTTTGAATGGACTCTCTGCTTCGGTGTTGTTGTGCTGCTATTGAAGTCGATGGTCCTTCAGCGTTGCCTTCTTGCTGCTCACTATGAACTCCTTTTATGAAATTTGAAAAAAATATAAAACCGGGGCAAAAATACCGTGTATGATTTTTGTCAGCATTGTGAATAGCTGTAACACACTGCTCACTAGCAGTTAAAACAACAGTTCACTCCATGCAATACGTGGTCACTCTTAAAAACTCTGGAGCCAAATCTGTTGCAGTAGTCTGTACCTCTGAAGGGACTTTCTTTCAGGGAATTGTTGCTGGTGCCACTGATGTAGATGGTCTGCCAGCTTCCCTTTACTTGATTGCCAGTTAGAGATGTTTTCAATGTTAGGTTTTAAGATGATACACCATGGATGTCATCCCACAAGAATAGTTTTTATTCGTCTTTCTACAGTGGATCTTTTCACAGTCTGTGCATTGCATTAGTTTTGGATCGGTTTTTGATTCTGTTGAGTTTGGGTAAGCATGGGTAGTTTTATGTGTGTTTTGTAGTTATGTTCTATTCATTAGTTCAGATGTTGAAAGTTATTTTTTGAAATTGTTGTTTTTGTTAAATGTGTTGTTAAAATAAAGTTAAACAATTATGTTACTAAACAGCTGGACTCAAACATTGTGTAAAATATGTTGAAATATCTGTTTTACATTTTGTCATTTGTATTTGGGACTACTGATGTCATTGCAACCTTCTGTGTTGCTGTGAAGACGGAAAATGCATTTTTGATGTAGTTATTTCAACAAATGTATACTTTGGGGAAAGTTAAATGAGTCTCTAACTGAATAGCTACATTGAAGCTCTATTTAAGATATGTCTATATATGTGTTTTATACTTAGTCAAAAACACCTGATATTCGCAGTGTGTCCTTGGCAATGGCACTCATAGAATCATATAGGCACTACCTGTGCAATCATCAAGGATGTCCTTTCTCCACCCCTCTGTAAACGCACCTCCTGGCACAGTACTAGTTAGGGGATGAAGTCCCCTTGGCTGTTGAGGCTCGCTGGGAGCAAACTACCCCTCCTGTTACCTCCAGCAAGTCCCACACTTGTCAGTTTGCTAAGAGGTCTTCGTAGGCCATGCCCCCTTTCTGCACCACTCTGCAAACGCATCTCCTGGCACACTACTGGTTGGGGAATGAAGTTCTCTTGGATGCTAAGGGACCTTAGGGACCAAGAAGCCCTCCTGGTACTTTCTGTAAGTCTTACACAGTGGGATTCCTGAGAGCTGGTCAGAGGCCCCGCCCCTTCCCACACCATTCTGCAAACACCATTTCTACTTAAAAAAACATAGAAATTTACAGAAAAATCCAAAGGTTACAGGTAAGTTATAGTTGGGAATTAGCTCCCCCACAATGCACTGCTTATTACCTCACATATTAAATAACTCATGACATGGTCAGTGACATCCCTGATGACATCATCCACAGAATCTCTGACGCTCCTACTCACACCCCAATGTAACTTTCCCTACACCCACTCCAACTTCCACACTAGCATTCTCAAAACTATTGACACACCCATACCCATACTTACACACCCACTCACTGATTCATAGTACTATACACACATTCACTCAGTCACCCATACAACCACACATACACTAACCCACTCACTAATACAGCCACTGTTATATCCACTCATACACCCATACAGCCACTCACACACAGTCAGTCACTCGTAGAGCTGCTTACACATCTACTCACTCACCTATAGAGTCAATCACACAGCCATTAACTCACCTATACACACACCCACTCATTTATTCATACAGATACTGACACATACTCACTCACCTATACAGTCACTGACACAAGCACACACTCACCCATACGGCCACTCTTCCCATCACTCAGTCACACATACAGTCACTCATATACTCCAACACTCACCTATACTGCCTTTCACATATGCAGTTACTCACCCATATACCACTGACACATCCATTCACTCATGACACAGCCATACACACACTCACTCACCCATACAGCCCCTTACACACACACTTACTAACCCATAGAGCCACTGACTCATGCACTCATCCATACAGGCAGTTACACACACCCTCACCCACCCACACAGACATTGAGACACCCATACATGTACTCAGACAACAAATCACTCACCCATACAGAAACTCACATACCCACTCACACACCTATACAACCACTTAGACACCAACTGACAGACAGATACAGACATTCACACAAGTCACTCACCTACACATTCATTGAGGCAGCGAATTGCTCACTTATACAGTCAGCCACGCACCCACTGGATAAACCATACAGGCACTCATACACCCACTGATTAATCAATACACCTTGGTATATATATTTAACACTCATAAACATTTTAAAAACACTCTCACTTGATGATCTCATCAGTGATGGCATCAGTGATATCATTTGAGATGTCATCAGTGATGTCATCAGTGATGTCACTGCCATGTCATCAGTGATGTAATATGTGAGGTCATAAGCAGTGCATTTCGGGGGTCAAGTTATAGTTAGCTCTACTAAATTTCTCCGGTTTTGTGCTTGTGAAATCTGAGCCTAACTATAATGTCCGTGTAACCTTTGTTTTTTTTCACTGAATAGCTAAAGTTTTTTAATTCTATTTCCTAACTATAACAGCCTTGTAACCTTTTGGTTTTTCAGTGAATGTATGTATATATATGTGTGTGTGTATATATATATATATATTCACTGAAAAAACCATAGGTTTCAATGACGTTATAGTTACTTGCACATTTCACTCGTACAAAACCATAGAAATTCGGCCGTTATAGTTAGTTGAGCTAACTATAACTCACGCCCCACAATGCACTGATGATGACATCACATATTACATCATTCATGACATGGTCAGTGACATCACTGATGACATCACTGATGACATCTCAAATGACATCACTGATGACATCACTGATGACATCATACACGTGAAAATCTGATGCACCTCCTCATACCTTAATAAAACCTTTGATACACCCATTCTAAAATACAGACTACCATTTTCGAAACAATACAGACACCAATACCAGTTACTACATACGCACACACTGATTCCTAGGTCTACACACACATCCACTCATTCACCCATAAAGTCACTCATACATGCAGTGACTCATCAATACAATACTATTATAGGCACTCATACACCTATACAAACACTCACACACCGCCACTCATCCAGAGTTACTCACACATCTAGTCAGTCATGCAAAGAATCAATTACACTTCTATTTACTCAGCTATACAGTTATACACACACAACCTCACTTATTCATAGTGATATTAACATATACTTACTCTCTTATACAATCACTGATACAAGTACACACTCATCCATACAGCACTCTCACAATCACTGACTCTCACATATAGTCATTTATATACTCCAACTCTCTCATGCACTGCGTTTTACATATGTAGTTACTTGGACATGTAGCACTGAGATATCCATTCACTCACCAACACACCCATACACACACTCACCCACCCATATAGCTGTTTCCACATGCACTCTTGAACCCATACACCCAGTGAATAAAGAACTCACACATCTATGCACAAAGTCACACACCTCCCACCCACTCACACACACACACTCAGGCACCCATACAAATACTCAGGCAACCAATCAATAGCCCATATAGACACTCATGTAGCTACTCATCAACCAATGCAGCAGCTTACACAGCAATAGACAGACTGATACAGACATTCACACAGTTTAGTCACTAACCCATGAATTCAGTAAGAGACATTTAATCACTCACTTATACAGTCAGTCACACACCTACTAAATCCTCCATCCACACACTTATACAGCCACTCATTCTACAATATACCTTGGCCAATATATTTATAAAACATATTTAAACTTTACAGAAACACACAGTCACTGGATGATGTCATCACTGATGTCATCAGTGATGTCATTTGAGATGTCATCAGTGATGTCACTGACCATGTCATGAATGATGTAATATGTGACGTCATCAGCAGTGCATTGTGGGGGCGTGAGTTATAGTCAGCTCAACTAACTATAACGGCCGAATTTCTATGGTTTTGTACGAGTGAAATGTGCAAGTAACTATAACATCCCTGAAACCTATGGTTTTTTCAGTGAATTTCAAAGGTTTTTAACATGATAATTTGTAACTATAACGTCCCTGAAACCTATGGTTTTTTCAGTGAATTTCTAAGGTTTTTTAAATGCTAATTTCTAATTATAATGTTCATTAAACCTATCTGCTGTGTGATCCAAAAACAAGCTGGTGCTTGTAGTGTTATGGACAGTGGACGCAACCATGTTACCTCAGGCAGTGGGGAAGATCTCGGTCATGAACCTGTGTCGTCGCCCCCTGTAAGCGGAAGCGCAGTGGGCTGGTCCAACGTACGCCACTCCAGCGTAGAAGTGTGAATAAATAGGCCGGGATTCTGGGCGTGGTTCACTTGTGTGAAAGCCAACGCGTCTGCCAGAGCAGCGACCCTCACCCTGCCACGTGACTGCCGCCATGACCGCGGGCCTCCTCGACACAAGCCCCCTGCGAACACAGCGGCACAGCACTGCACAGTTATGTCTGTACAGACTACTGCCTTTGATCTACACTGCGGACAGTAGGGCTCACAATTCAGATTGAGTCGCGATTCCAGATGACGAAGTCCAGTAGGCATGACACATTGCTCCCAGTGCGACCCGCCCGGACCACGCATCATCGCAGGCTGCGTACACGCTGAGCGCCAGAGGTACCACTAACTCAGTGCACCACAAGTAAACGCCACGTGGCCTTATTAAGGCAGAATTCATTATACAAAAGACATTGCTACCAGTGCAGACCACGCATCATCGCAGGATACGCACACGCTGAGTGCTTCAGGTGCCACTAGCTCACTGCACCATAAGTCATCGCCACGTACCCTTAAACCTACATAATATTCTTTTAGTATCCTTGCTTCAAGAACTTTTTGATATCAATTATAGCTTTAGTACAATGACCAAATTCATCTTGCAAGTCCAAAGGAACACTGAATGGCAGTCTACACTGCGGACAGCAGAGCTCACAATTTGAATTCAGTCTTGATTTATTAATTGCAGACAGAATTGTACTCTATGTCGTTGAATTTTCTCAAGAGGAAGTGACAAAAAGCTTTCCTCGATGTCTGTGCTGACTACTGCCTTCGATCTACACTGCGGACAGCAGGGCTCACAATTCAGATGGAGTTGCGATTGCAGATGACGCAGTCCAGTAGGCAACAGACATTGCTACCAGTGCGGCCCTCCCGGACCACGCATCATCGCTAGCTGTGCACACGCGGAATGCTTCTGATGCTCCTACCTCAGTCCACCACAACTGATGGACCCTTTATGACAGAATATTTTGTGTATGATTTCAGATCTGGTGCCCCTAACTTAGTGTAGCACAAGTCATGGACCCTTTATGATTGAATCTCTGTGTGTGATCTGATGATTACTGTTGTACTTGTTACCAGCACCAACCATTCCCGGAGGGCTGGCTTACACTCACCCCACACGCATCCAGCACAGACGTCACTGGACATGTGACCCTGGTAATAAAAAGGAGTCGAGTGCACGTGCTCGTATCCAGTTCCACTATCTATCTGTGTCCGTGTGTTCATTATGTATGCAACATGCTGCCCCTGGGCCCTACCACATTACATTGTGCTCTGGACAGCGTATGCAACCAACTTACCTTAGACAGTGGGAGAAAACTTTGGTTATGTAACTTTGTCTCGGTCATTGTACAAGTACGTACGTAGAGACTGGATGATTAGAGTACTGCAAGGAAAGTGTATAGTGATTTTATAATTGCGTGGGGATTGGCGGAGTGATTGTATAAGTACATATGTTGGCGCACCCTAACTCCGACAACGAGCTTGTCTCTAATTGGCTGCCCTCCATGTCCCAAAAACTGAAATTTGGATTTTGCATGGCCCAGTATTGCTACAGCTGTAATACTCCAGTGAATGTGCAATAAACATTCACACCCACACAGATGTGTCATGTCCACCATCTTTCTTGTGTGGAACTATGGATGAATGTAGGGTCAGTGATTCCCCGTACCTTCCATGTTGGCCATGTTCAGGGACTTGGCTCACAGAGTGACACATTGACGCTTGCGACCCGGGTGACGGCAGCACTACAACAAGAACACCGGCATGGCGGGCCCAGTGTTGCAAGATTTTTTAAGCATTCTCTAGCCCAAAGACAACCAAAAAGTAGCCCAAACTAGCCCAATATTGCTTCTTTAAGGAAGGAGGGTCAGGGACATCGTCAAGTAGGCGGTGAATGGATTGGAATTGATGTTGCAGCAGGCTGCCAAGTAAATATTTGTCTAATAAAGCGCTTTAACATACTAGTTTGCTGGAGCGCTGTATATATATTTATAATCTGGCAACTAGCACAAACCTAAATTTTACCGCACAACCGGGAAAAATATAGCCCAATTGTGCGTGATCTAGCCCAATCTGGCAACAGTGCCGCATCAGTTGATTCCTCATACAGCTCACGATGGAGCCACGCCCATAGCTCCGGAGTCATTCTTCACAGCCTCATGCAGAACTGGCATACACCAGGCCAGCCCACTCCGCTTACGCTTACAGGGAAGGACAACAACGCTACATGGCCCAGATTTTCATTGTAGTGATCTGCTGGTCACACCCTAGTTGTCTGTACGCCACAGCCACTCCCTCACAGCTAGTATACACCCACACCACACCCATCCAGCACAGGCGTCACAGGACACATGACCCTGCCAATAAAAAAGACCGGGCGCACGTGCTCGACGCCATTTCAGAGTTGCTCGCACCGGATGCACTGCGGCCGGCACAGGCACACCGGCACAGGACGGTGACTTTCAGTCCACTGAGGTACGGGTACCGTAACTGCTGAGCGGGTGTACAGCCTGCGGTGATGGCCCGTCCCGGCGGTCTGGACAGCTCAGGTTTTGTGTGCCCTGCTGGACCGCAGTGTAGGCCTGAGCCACTGAACAGGGAGGCCTACCACCACGTGCGTGGCCTCACTGTTCACTGAGTTAGTGGCACCGCAAGGACTGGGTTCAAGATGGTTGTCAGGGCAAGATTGGTTTCTCGTATTCCTTAAGGAAAGAATTCCAATCAGACAATAGTTCATTTTGCTGGTTGTTTATAAAGGTGTTGTCACTCTATCCGTGAGAGTGAGTGAAAAAACAAACTGACAGCCAACACGTGTTTCACCCCTTTAGGCGGCCATCCGGCCTGGGGCTTCCTCAGGGCTGTACATACAATCATGGTGAACAGAATGGGGGTGGTGTGTATCCCCGTGACAGAGAGGAAGGAGGATAGGAAGATAGGAGGTAAAGAAGAAAAAAGGAAAGAGAGATAAGATATTAGGGGAAGGTGAATTTGGAGGTGAATTGTTAGTTTTTAAGCGATAAAAAGGGGGGGTTTGGGTGGTGTGGGGGTAGAGAGAAGGGAACACAACGAACAGCGTGCAGTAGTTTAGACAACAATATATAGCATTTGAGCACAATAGTTTGAGAGAGAAACCAACGCAAGAGGCAGAGAAAAGAACAGAAAAAGGAAAACATGGAAAAACCATAAGGGAATAAGGAAAACAGAAGGGAGGCAGAAAGCATATAGGGCAAATGGCATTTGTATCAAATTATTACACAAATGGACAGTTCAAATAAAGACAAATCATCGGAAGATAATATGTCATTATATAAGTACATCCAGTGGAATTTGCACATATGAGAATAAGTATTTGCACAGACGTGCAAAAGGAAAGCACATGGATCAGTACATGGTTATGTAGGTGGACGGGCGAAGCGATAGTATTTGTGGTATAGAGAATTGAGGTATCATGTTGGGTGACAAACAAAGATGGTATACCGGATGCACAGTGAACAGGATAATAGATGACAGGGGCATAAATAAGGCACAATAGGCAAAGGCAAAAAATGTAAGAAGGTGAGAAAAATACAGCGATCATGACAGAAATCAAGTTCAATATACAATAGTGTGACATTCATCAATTCAAGTGATTTACAATTGCATGTAATAAGTCCCCGAGTTCAGGAAGCGAGTAATGGAAAGGCATATTAATAAAGGAAGTATTGGAAAGAGAACGATGGAAACGAAGTGTTTAAATCAAAAGTGACAAAATTAGAAATAAATTGAAATAAGGTGGGCAGCGATATAATTACATATGTCGTTGTAAAGTCGCGTTGCCGGGTCCGACCGGATCCAAGGATGTGCATAAAAAGAAATATAGAGGAGGCGAAATTTGTTAGTCAAGGGAAAACGGGGTCATGGTATAGGTACAACAGAGGAGAGTCCTCCGGTGCATAGATACGATAATGACTCCCGGGGCTCAACTATTCACGTTTGGACAGTGTACAAAGACATTTGTGAGTGATTAGGAAAACTCTTGCGGCGAGATCAAAAGTGTATATCTCATGCGGAGGCGCGGTTTATAGTTATCGGGGCAGCAAAGTTGTTGTGCGCTGGGTGTGCTCACTACTGATGGGTGGCACCCAGGTACATCGGGCAGTGACACATGTACAACTGAAGGTAGCGATCGTGCGCTGAGTGTGCTCGCAGCTGCTGGAGGCACACAGGTGTGTCGGGCAGTGACGCAAGTACGTCTATAATAAATGTCTTGTCTTACCGTTTGAAAGTATCGATTAAGAGGAGTCGTCTGTGTTGAATAAATTCCTGATAATTCTAAGGGAAGAATGGGAAGAGGGTTGGAGACGACCTAGGGCAAGTAAAGGGATTGCAATTGAGTGGATCTAGGAGGGGGAGCCGAGGGGGTGGCAGCGAGTAATATCGGGCGTAATGCCGGTTCAGTCAAAATCGGTCTGTGGTTGTGGATAGCCCGCATGAATTGTGTGGCGGCCAATATAGAGGTGGAAAGGTGTACTGCTTCCGGGTCATGACATAGATGGGCTGTCCGGGGTGCTTTTCTGGGCACCATGTTGGAAAGGTCAAATTGGATTACTCGATAACGGAAATGATTAGGCGGGCAGTAGGGTTGGGCGGTCCCCATTGGAATAGTGTATGGGGATAAGAGGACAGAAAACCGTAACTTGTTAAGGTGTTGGAGGAAATTCCACCTGGAGGTAGCGATCATGCGGATGATGCTGGGAAAGTGCACTAGCGGGGGGTAGGAGTGAGTGGAAAAAAGCCTCGGGAGGAGGTCCTGTGGCAAAAAACTGGATTAATAGTAGAGCGATAAATAATCTGCAGGTCTGGGTTACCAAGTGTGTGACTACCTGCAGAGCAAGGTTGGATATAGCGGGCCAAATAAACTTAAAGCCGAGCATAATAAGGCATATGTGGAGTAATTGTTGGGCAGTGACGATGCTATGCTAATCAAGAGAATTTGTGAGGATGAGAGAAACAGTCCTGGCATGTGTGGGGTTCTTATTAGAGCAGGGCGACGCTATGCTAGACATGAGATTAGGAAATAGCGTGATAAAGGTCCTATGGACATTTGGTCTGGGACAGAGTTGGGCATTTCACTCTGAGTGAAAACCAAGATCTCTTGAAGGTGGGTTGGGTAGGGTGTCTGTGGGAGGAAGGAGTGGTGTTCTTTAATAAGGGTCAGCGGTGGGCATGTCTAGGTAGTTGTACTGTAACCTGAGGTGGATGGGCAGGCATGGGATAAGGCCCTAGCAGGGTGCAAGAGGGAGAGAGACAGGTGGGATGTAATTTACACTGTACAATACCCCCCAAAAAGTCCTGTAGTTTCAGTTATATCTTGTATTATTCCTCTCCCAGCCATACATGCATTTCTGCATCTTTATTTAGACCCAGTGCCACTGTCTTGAATTTCAGGATAAGTTCTCTTTCTCGTCTCCTGAGTTTCAGTTCACGATCTCCCCCTCTTCTGGCAGGATGGACAACTTCCAGGCCAAAGAAGATGAAGTCTTTCTTGTGTGGGTGCATGCAGTGGAAATGTTCAGTAAGTGGGTGGCCGGTGTTGTGCTTGTGTATGTTACGATAGTGTTCTTGAATCCGGGTGCGTAGTGGTCGTATCGTGCTCCCAATGTACGGAAGGTTGCAGGGGCAGATGATTACATAGATAGTGAATTTGCTGTTGCAGTCAATCCATTCTTTGATGGTAAATTCTTTTCCTTGTGTCAGTGGTACCTGCGTCGTTTTACTTCTGCTCAGTTTGCAAATACTGCAGTTTTTACAGGTGTGAAACCCCGGTGGTCTGTCTAGGAATGTGGTGATGGATTTCCTTTTGTCCTCAAATTCAGATTTGCACAGAAGGCTCTTTAGGTTGGGTGCTCGTCTGAAGGTCATTTCTGGATAGGTTTTCAGATGGTCAGTTAGGCTGGGTGTTTGTTGTAGAAGATGCCAGTGACGTTTCAGAGTTTGTCTAATTTGGTGGTGGCCATTATGGTAGTCTGTAATGAAACGGATCATGGTGTTGCTCCCTCGCTGCCGTTTGGGTTGGAACATTTTTTTACATTCCATTTGAGCCACTGAGGTGAGGATGTTGGTGAGTGTGTTGTGGTCATATCCTCGTTGGCTTAATCTTGATACAATTTCTTGTCCTTTTTCCTTGAAGACTTGGTCTTCGCTACAGTTTCTGCGTGTTCTCACTGTTCACTGAGTTAGTGGCACCGCAAGGACTGAGCAGGTGTGCAACCTGCGATGATGATAGGTGCACTAGTTTGTCCTCTGGCATGGCAAAATCAAGACGCAGCACCAAATGTGAGACCTGTTGGCCTGCGGAGCGGGACTGCATGATGCGGAGGGTGCCCTGTCCGCGAAAAGGTGAGCAGTGAGGCCTGGGTGCGCAGCAGTGGGCAAATACGTCCGGGCGGCGGGAGTGGATACACAAAGGCGGCACAGAGATTTAGGCGTACGCAATCGTATATACTCTCCCATTACTAATTCTGTACTATGTTTAGATGTGGGAGCTTGAGGGCTCCACTAGGTCCCGGCACGTGGTTGGAGACACAGCACTCACTGTCCCTCTTCATCTCTTCCTTTCTCTCCTTCACACTCTTTCTCTCTCTCTTCTTCTCTCACTCTTTCTCTTTGTCTTCCTCTCACTCTTTTTTTCTTTGTCTCTCTCTCTTCCTGTCACTCCCACTGTTTCTCTCTTTCTCTCTGTCTTCCTCTCACTCCTTCTTTCTTTTTCTCTCTGTCTTCCTCTCACTCTTTCTTTCTCTCTCTATCTCTCTTTCTCTCTCCTTTGATGGACGCATGACGCACAATCTTATCTTGCTTTTTGTCTTGCAGGCCTGCAATGAAGCGTGGCCATCCTGCAATCAACACTCAACCTGAATTGTGAGATCCGCTCTCTGCGTGTACACAACGGGTGAGGAGGTTTCTTCGGCACGTGGTGGACCCTCTTCGACACACGCCAGTGGTGTAAGGTGAGCAGAGAGGCTTGTTTGCGCAACGGCGGGCAGTCACCTCCGGGCAGTGGGAGTGGATGGGGTGCAGCAGCCTGGGTGCGCAGCGGCACGCAGTCACCTCCGGGCAGTGGGAGTGCATGGGGTGCAGCAGCCTGGGTGCGCAGTGGCTGTCATACACCTCTGGGCAGTGGGAGTGGATGGAGTGCAGCAGCCTGGGTGTACAGCAGCGGGTAGACACCTCTGGGCAGTGGAAGTGGATGGGGTACACTAGCCTGGATACACAAAAGCGGGACAGCGATTTAGGCATACGCAGTTGTATGTACTCATCCATTACTGATTCCATTTTTATGTTTAAGATGACTAAGCTTGAGGGCTGCCCTATATCCCGGCACGTGGTTGGAGACACACCGGTGACAGAAAGGTGAGCTGTGAGGATTTTCTCCACAGTGTCAACACTCACTCTCCCTCTCCATCTCTTCCTTTCTCTCTCTCACACTCTTTCTCTCTTTCTCTCTCTCTTCCTCTCTCTCTCATTCTTTCTTTCTCTCTCTTCCTCTCTGTCACACTGTTTCTCTCTTTCTCTCTTCCTTGTATCTCACTCTTTCTCTCTTTCTCTGTCTTCCTCTCTCTCACACTTTCTCTCTTCCTCACTCTCACTCTTTCTCTCTCTCTCTTCCTTTCTCTCACTCTTTCTCTCTTTCTGTCTCTCACTGTTTCTCTCTCTCTTCGTCTCTCTCACTCTTTCTCTCTGTCTTCCTCTCACTCTTTCTTTCTTTTTCTCTCTCTTCCTGTCACTCCCACTGTTTCTCTCTTTCTCTCTGTCTTCCTCTCACTCCTTCTTTCTTTTTCTCTCTGTCTTCCTCTCACTTTCTTTCTCTCTCTATCTCTCTTTCTCTCTCCTTTGATGGATGCATGATGCACAATCTTATCTTGCTTTTTGTCTTGCAGGCCTGCGATGAAGCGGGCCATCCTGCAATCAACACTCAACCTGAATTGTGAGCTCTGCTCTCCGCGTGTACACAACGGGTGAGGAGGTTTCTTCGGCACGTGGTGGACCCTCTTCGACACACGCCGGTGGTGTAAGGTGAGCAGAGAGGCTTGTTCTGCGCAGCGGCGGGCAGTCACCTCTGGGCAGTGGGAGTGGATGGGGTGCAGCAGCCTGGGTGCTCAGCGGCACGCAGTCACCTCCGGGCAGTGGGAGTGCATGGGGTGCAGCAGCCTAGGTGCAGCAGCCTGGGTGCGCAGCGGCAGTCATACACCTCTGGGCAGTGGGAGTGGATGGAGTGCAGCAGCCTGGGTGTACAGCAGCGGGTAGACACCTCTGGGCAGTGGAAGTGGATGGGGTACACTAGCCTGGATACACAAAGGCGGGACAGCAATTTAGGCATAAGCAGTTGTATGTACTCATCCATTACTGATTCCATTTTTATGTTTCAGATGACTAAGCTTGAGGGCTGCCCTATATCCCGGCACATGGTTGGAGACACACCGGTGACAGAAAGGTGAGCTGTGAGGATTTTCTCCACAGTGTCAACACTCACTCTCCCACTCCATCTCTTCCTTTCTGTCACTCACACTCACACTCTTTCTCTCTCTCTCACTCTCTATCTCTTCCTTTCTCTCTCACACACTCTTTCTCTCTTTCTCTGTCTCTTCCTCTCTCTCTCATTCTTTCTTTCTCTCGCTTCCTCTCACTCTTTCTCTCTCTCTTCCTCTCTCTCACACTGTTTCTCTCTCTCTTCCTCTCTCTCACACTGTTTCTCTCTTTCTCTCTTCCTTGTATCTCACTCTTTCTTTCTTTCTCTGTCTTCCTCTCTCTCACACTTTCTCTCTTCCTCACTCTCACTCTTTCTCTCTCTCTCTTCCTTTCTCTCACTCTTTCTCTCTCTTCCTCTCTCTCTCACTCTTTCTCTCTCTCTCCTCTCTCTCACTCTTTCTCTCTCTTTCTGTATCTCACTGTTTCTCTCTCTCTAAGTCTCTCTCACTCTTTCTCTCTGTCTTCCTCTCACTCTTTCTTTCTTTTTCTCTCTCTCTTCCTGTCACTCCCACTGTTTCTCTCTTTCTCTCTGTCTTTCTCTCACTCCTTCTTTCTTTTTCTCTCTGTCTTCCTCTCACTCTTTCTTTCTCTCTCTCTCTCTCTCTCTCCTTTGATGGACGAATGACGCACAATCCTATCTTGCTTTTTATCTAACAGGCTATGATTCACGAATCGATGTCCCCCCCCACACCACCACAGCTGAACGCGTGTACAAACTGCGTGGCCATCCTGACAATGCCTGACAAAGTTGCTTCAGCACGTGGTGCAACCTCTTACACACACGCCAGTGGCGGAAGGTGAGCAGAGATACTTCTTTCCGCAGCAGCGGGCAGTAACCTCTGGGCAGTGGGAGTGGATAGTGTGCAGCAGCCTGGGCGCACAAGAGCGCACAGACACCTCCAAGCAGTGGGAGTGGATGGGCTGCAGCAGCCTGAGTGCGCATTGCCGAAACAGATAATTAGGTGTGTGCAGTTGTATGTACTCTGCAATTACTAATTCTATACTATCTTTCAGATCACTAAACTTAAGGGTGCACTATGTCCCGGCACGTGGTTGGAGACACACCGGAGGCACAAAGGTAAGCTGTGAAGATTTTCTCCAGTGTCAACACTCCCTCTCCATCTCTTCCTTTCTCTCTCTCACACTTTTTCTGTTTCTCTGTCTGTTCCTCTCTCTCATTCTTTCTTTCTCTCTCTTCCTCTCTCTCACTCTCTCTCTTTCTCTCTACCTCTCTCTCACACGCTGTTTCTCTCTCTCTCTTTTCCTTGTATCTTACTCTTTCTCTCCCACTCTTTCTCTTTCTCTGTCTTTGTCTGTCTTCCTCTCTCTCACTCTTTCTCTCCTCTCTCTCACTCTTCCTCTCTCTCACTTTTTGTCTCTCTCTTCCTCTCTCTCACTCTTTTTCTCTCTCTCTTCCTCTCTCACACTATTTCTCTCTTTCTCTCTCTCACTCTCTCACTCTTTCTCTATTTCTTTGTCTTCCTTCCTCTCTCTCTCCTCCTCTTTCTTTGTTTCTCTCTTTCTCCCTCACTCTTTCTCTTTCTCCTTTGCTGGATGCATGACGCACCATCTTATCTTTCTTTTTGTCTTACAGGCTGTGATTCACAAATGGTCCAGCGATGACACGACATGGCTGTACATAGTTTTATTTGTTGTTGTTTTGTTTTAATAAAATGTTTTATATGTAAATCCATACATGGCTAAGATTCTTATTTCTCCAACCTAACGTGACTGTCACATTTGTTTGTGGGGGGTGGGGGTGAGGGGAGATGGCGGACAAGGAGCTCCTACTGGGGGATGTCGGAGCAGTGTTGGGTGTCCGACCTGCATGATCGTTGCCTCCATTACATCTGTTCTCAGAAACTTAAGAGCCGGCGGTCTGGCTCGTAGATGAAGAACTGCGAGCCGACTAGCAGGCTCATAGAGGAAGAACCGCGGCCCGTCAGTTCGCAGAGGAAGAGCTGCGGTCCAGCTCGCAGAGGAACACCTGCGGGCCGACTAGTATAGGGAAAGGTGCGGGCCATCGGCTTCCAAAGGGATAGCTGCAGAAAACTGATGTGGGGAGAGGGAGCGTGAAGAGCGTATCTCGCAGAGAGACACCTCCGGTATATTTCCAGTATTGGCTTCACAGATACAACTGCGGGCCCAAGAACTCGCACCCGAAGAGCTGTGAGCCGACATGTGGTTCGCAGAGGCAGACTTGCGGGCCCAAGTATATTGTTGGAGGTATGCTGTTGATGGTGGAAAAGGGTGCGTTACCTGCTGATGTAGGGAGACGCAGCGTGAAAGCGGTATCTCGCACAGACAGAGCTCTGGTATATTAAATTGCCCCCGGGACCTTTCCTTTATATTTTCACTCGATGCGAGGCACAAGATGGCTGCTAACACTTCCTGGTTTGAATTGTTAGCAGCCAATCAGAGGCAAGCTCATGCTCGGGAGTTAGGCACAGTCCAGATATATATATATCTTTTTTTCCTTTAATATCTCAAAAACTACTGAACGGATTTACACCATTTCCACAAAACAGCGCTTTCTGCACCAAGACCTTTCTCCCTGCCAAATTTGCAATTCTTTCTTTGTCACATAGTACATGTAATGCACCGCTCTCATCAAGAATGGAATCAGTAATGGCACAATTTCCCTGTTGCTCCACACATAAATACATGTAAAGAACAAATCAGAATAGTTCCTTTATTTTTTCAAATTGCAAAACTTTGCTCTATTGGTTATTTTTGAACTTTCCATATAAACAGTTTTTAAAAAATTTAAGAACACATACAGGTGAGAAGTTCAACGTATTCTATCAACAAACTTTCTAGAACATTCTACGACACGTGCAGGTTAAAAGTTCATCATTTTTTCAAACCTAACGATATTTTTTTGCAACATTTTCTCAAACATTTAAGGGCACGTGCAGGTTAAAAGTTCACCATTGTTTTAAGTTCGAACAGTGCCTTCCAAATGCAAGTAGCAGGTGTGGTTGAACTGAGCAAATTTTATCCTATCATATGAACTCTACGTGAAACTGCTTTTTATTAACCAATCACAAAGATGCCTTTCGACAAACTAATATGCACCCTACTTTTTAGTAAACAATGTTTTTCATCTCCCAATCAGTTATCATTTTGTATGAGAAAAGAAAGTAGTTCCCCATCTTTAAACATATCTCTTATTCTACGAACGGACTGCATGAGCTACAGACATCTATCCATATCTTCCAGCTACACCTTCAAAATGCTAGTGTGGATTGTAGGACATAGCTATGTTTTCTGGTGCAAGAGGTATGCAGAACAGAGACGTATTGACTTAGACCTAGGTTTACAAAATGTGGACATTAAATGGTTTGGACAGAGAGGATTGAAGTGGCACCAATTACTCCCTTTGGTTAAAGCATGTTTGCATCTCCAACTCCCTGACCTCATGATTGTGCACTGTGGTGGAAATGACCTAGGCACATTGACTGGGGTAGGTTTGGAAATGCTAATGAAGGACACCTTTAGACAATTGATGTTGCTTTTGCCTCAAACTGTCTTTGTATATTCCAATATATGCCAAAGACAGAAGTGGAAATGGTCAAACAAATTTTGTCCTCAGATTGAAAAATCTAGGAAGAATGTCAACAAAGCTGTGTCTGCATACCTCAGAGACCATAGAATGGGGTCGATCTACAACAACAACATATGTTATGATATGGCTGATATCTACAGAAGTGATGGAGTACACTTCACAGATCAGGGAAATCGAGTTTTTCTGAATAACCTGAAGCTGTGCATCCGCACTTATATGTAGCTCCAACTAATAAACACAAAGGCTCTTTTTAGAGCTGCCTTATATTCCCAATATCGGTTCGTAGACTGACAACTGTGATCCGGCTAGCACAGGGAGACCTGCGGGCCGTCGGGCAGCCTGGCAAAGGGAGAGCTACGGCCCGTGGGCTCCGCTCCCACAGAGAGAGCTACGGGACGTCGGCTCGCAAACGCAGAGCTGTGAGCCAATGGACTGGTAGTGTTTTATGGTTTAGGGTAGTGCAGTGGTGTTTGTGTAGTGTAGGGGGTCCTGCTGTGGGTAGTGTTTTAGGGTTTACGGTAGTACAGTGGTGTTTGTGTAGTGTAGAGGATAGTGCTGGGGTACATTTAGGGTTTAGGGTAGGGCAGTGGTCTTTACGTAGTGTAGGGGGTCCTGCTGTGAGTAGTGTTTTAGGGTTTAGGGTAGTGCAGTGGTGTTTGGGTAGTGTAGAGGGTCGTGCTGGGGGTAGCGTTTTACGGTTTAGGGTAGTGCAGTGGTGTTTCTGTAGTTTAGGGGGTCGTGCTGGGGGTAGTGTTTTAGGGTTTAAGGTAGTGCAGTGGTGTTTCTGTAGTGTAGGGGGTCATGCTGGCAGTAGTGATTTAGTGTTTAGTTACGTAGTGCAGTGGTGTTTGGGTAGTATAGGGGGTCATGCTGGGGTAATGTTTTAGGGTTTAGGGTAGTGCAATGGTGTTTCTGTAGTGTAGGGGGTCGTGCTGGGGGTAGTAGTGTTTTAAGGTTTAAGGTAGTGCAGTGGTGTTTCTGTAGTGTAGGGGGTCATGCTGGCAGTAGTGGTTTAGTGTTTAGTTAGGTAGTGCAGTGGTATTTGGGTTGTGTAGAGGGTCATGCCGACAGACTGACTCACAGAGCTCCGAGCCAACGGACTGGCTTCTAAAGGGATAGCCGCGACCTCGTGATGTGGGGAGAGGCAGCGTGAAAGGAGTATCTTACACAGACACAGATGCCAGTGTTGCCTCGCAGAGGTAAAACTACACACCCGATGGCTTCTACACGGAGAGATGCGAGCTGACAGACTAAGTCACAAAATGGCTGCCAACACTTCCTAGTTTCAACCGTTCACAGCCAATGAGCTGCGTAACCCTCAGCCAATCAGATGTCAGAATTCTCAAATATCGATATCTGTAAAATTTGATAGTTCTCAAAAACTACTGAACGGATTTACACCATTTCAACAAAGCGCGCTTTCTCGACCACAACCTTTCTCCCTCACAAATTTGGCATAATTCCGTTCAGCAGTTTGACCTGTAGCCTTGTCTAAAGTTTCCTATGGAAAATGCATTGAGAAAACACATTTTGGGACTCCCCTTTTTCTCAGCCCCCCTTGGCCAATCACCCCCAAACTTTCAAGATAGGAGCTGATCAAAAAAGAGAAACTTTTTGAAAATTTCGTAAAGATTCGTCACATGACGCCAAAGTTATAAGCACATGGAGGGCTCCAGGAGAGGGGCCGCGCAACCCCCCTCCCAACATGAGTGAAGCCCCGGGGCTGCGGGGACCCCAGCGGGCCCCTGCAGCCCCAGCGACCCCCAGCTATTATTTTTTAAGAAATGCCCGCAGGACCTAGCTCACCCGGGGACCTCATTAAAATAAAACGGGGGAACCCACGACCCCAGCGCGAATTGCGCCGATTTAAAAAAAAAAAAAAATGTTTTATTTGGCCCTGGGGTCCTTCTGGGACCCCCTGAGCAGGCCTAGGGGGTCACGGTGTTTCTACCCTGCCCCCTTCTCTTGTTTTATACCTTTGTTTCTCTGTTTTCTAGTGACTCGCTTCTACCGAGCCACAAGATGGCTGCCAACACTGCCTGGTTTGGAGTGTTCGCAGCCAATCACAGTGAAGCTCGTGCACGGGACTTAGGCTCCGCCCAGATATCGAAACTTTTATTTTTCTTATTTCTCACCAACAACTGAACGGATTTACAGCATTTTACAAAAGGTCGCTTTCTGAGCCAAGCACTACCTTTTTGCCAAATTTGGGGTAATTCCGTTCAGTAGTTTCGGCTGTAGCCTTGCACAAAGTTTCCTATGGGAAATTGATTTTTTTGACTCTTATTTTTTGTATTTCTCAAAAACTACTGAACGGATTTACCCCATTTAAAAAAAAGGTCGCTTTCTGAACCAAGCTCTACCTTTCTGCCAAATTTGAGGTAATTCCGTTCAACAGTTTGGGCTGTAGCTCGTCGCAAAATTTCCTATGGAAATTAACATGGAGAAAACGCGTTTTGGGACCCCCCTTTTTTCTCAGCCCCCGCTTGACAAATCACCCCCAAACTTTCAAGATAGGAGCTAACCTAAAAAGTGCAACTTTTTGCAAAATTTCAAAAAGATTCGTCAAACGACGCCAAAGTAATTAGCAAATTAAAAAATGTTTTTCCTATGGAAACTAGGTTGTACCTATAACTACCTACTGGCGACCGCCAGTAGGTAATATAGAGGTGTGTGTGTGTGTGTATATATATATTTACTGAAAAAACCATAGGTTTTAATGACGTTATAGTTACTTGCACATTTCACTCGTACAAAACCATAGAAATTCAGCCGTTATAGTTAGTTGAGCTAACTATAACTCACGCCCCCACAATGCACTGCTGATGACGTCACATATTACATCATTCATGACATGGTCAGTAACATCACTGATGACATCTCAAATGAATCACTGATGACATCACTGATGACATCATCCACGTGAAAATCTGATGCACCTCCTCATACCTTAATAAAACATTTGATACACCCATTCTAAAATACAGACTACCATTTTCGAAACAATACAGACACCAATACCAGTTACTACATACGCACGCACTGATTCCTAGGTCTACACACACATCCACTCATTCACCCATAAAGTCACTCATACATGCAGTGACTCATCAATACAACACTATTATAGGCACTCATACACCTATACAAACACTCACACACCGCCACTCATCCAGAGTTACTCACACATCGAGTCAGTCATGCAAAGAATCAATCACACTTCTATTTACTCAGCTATACAGTTATACACACACAACCTCACTTATTCATAGTGATATTAACATATACTTACTCTCTTTTACAATCACTGATACAAGTACACACTCATCCATACAGCACTCTCACAATCACTGACTCTCACGTATAGTCATTTATATACTCCAACTCTCTCATGCACTGCGTTTTACATATGTAGTTACTTGGACATGTAGCACTGAGATATCCATTCACTCACCAACACACCCATACACACACACACCCACCCATACAGCTGTTTCCACATGCACCCTTGAACTCATACACCCAGTGAATAAAGAACTCACACATCTATGCACAAAGTCACACACCTCCCACCCACTCACACACACACTCAGGCACCCATACAAATACTCAGGCAACCAATCAATAACACATATAGACACTCATGTAGCTACTCATCAACCAATGCAGCAGCTTACACAGCAATAGACAGACTGATACAGACATTCACACAGTTTAGTCACTAACCCATGAATTCAGTAAGAGACATTGAATCACTCACTTATACAGTCAGTCACACACCTACTAAATCCTCCATCCACACACTTATACAGCCACTCATTCTACAATATACCTTGGCCAATATATTTATAAAACATATTTAAACTTTACAGAAACACACAGTCACTGGATGATGTCATCAGTGATGTCACTGGCCATGTCATGAATGATGTAATATGTGACATCATCAGCATTGCATTGTGGGGGCGTGAGTTATAGTTAGCTCAACTAACTATAACGGCCGAATTTCTATGGTTTTGTACGAGTAAAATGTGCAAGTAACTATAACGTCCCTGAAACCTATGGTTTTTTCAGTGAATTTCAAAGGTTTTTAACATGATAATTTGTAACTATAACGTCCCTGAAACCTATAGTTTTTTCAGTGAATTTCTAAGGTTTTTTGAAATGCTAATTTCTAATTATAATGTTCATTAAACCTATCTGCTGTGCGATCCAAAAACAAGCTGGTGCTTGTAGTGTTATGGACAGTGGACGCAACCATGTTACCTCAGGCAGTGGGGAAGATCTCGGTCATGAACCTGTGTCGTCGCCCCCTGTAAGCGGAAGCGCAGTAGGCTGGTCCAATGTACGCCACTCCAGCGTAGAAGTGTGAATAAATAGGCCGGGGTTCTGGGCGTGGTTCACTTGTGTGAAAGCCAACGCGTCTGCCAGAGCGGCGACCCTCAACCTGCCACGTGGCTGCCGCCATGACCGCGGGCCTCCTCGACACAAGCCCCCTGCAAACACAGCGGCACAGCACTGCACAGTTATGTCTGTACAGACTACTGCCTTCGATCTACACTGCGGACAGCAGGGCTCACAATTGAGATTGAGTCGCGATTCCAGATGACGTAGTCCAGTAGGAATGACACATTGCTCCCAGTGCGGCCCGCCTGGACCACGCATTATCGCAGGCTGTGTACACGCTGAGCGCCAGAGGTACCATTAACTTAGTGCACCACAAGTAAACGCCACGTGGCCTTATTAAGGCAGAATTCATTAAACAAAAGAAATTGCTACCAGTGCAGCCCACACGGACCACGCATCATCGCAGGATGCGCACACGCTGAGTGCTTCAGGTGCCACTAGCTCACTGCACCATAAGTCATCGCCACGTACCCTTAAACCTACATAATATCCTTTTAGTATCCTTGCTTCAAGAACTTTTTTGATATCAATTATAGCTTTAGTACAATGACCAAATTCATCTTGAAAGTCCAAAGGAACACTAAATGGCAGTCTACACTGCGGACAGCAGAGCTCACAATTTGAATTCAGTCTTGATTTATTAATTGCAGACAGAATTGTACTCTGTCGTTGAATTTTCTCAAGAGGAAGTGACAAAAAGCTTTCCTCGATGTCTGTGCTGACTACTGCCTTCGATCTACACTGCGGACAGCAGGACTCACAATTCAGATTGAGTCGCGATTCCAGATGACGGAGTCCAGTAGGCATGACACATTGCTACCAGTGCGGCCCGCCCGGACCACGCATCATCGCAGGTTGCGTACACGCTGAGCGCCAGAGGTACCACTAACTCAGTGCACCACAAGTAAATGCCACGTGGCCTTATTAAGGCAGAATTCATTAAACAAAAGACATTGCTACCAGTGCGGCCCACACGGACCACGCATCATCGCAGGATGCGCACACGCTGAGTGCTTCAGGTGCCACTAGCTCACTGCACCATAAGTCATCGCCACGTACCCTTAAACCTACATAATATCCTTTTAGTATCCTTGCTTCAAGAACTTTTTTGATATCAATTATAGCTTTAGTACAATGACCAAATTCCTCTTGCAAGTCTAAAGGAACACTGAATGGCAGTCTACACTGCGGACAGCAGAGCTCACAATTTGAATTTAGTCTTGATTTATTAATTGCAGACAGAATTGTACTCTGTCGTTGAATTTTCTCAAGAGGAAGTGACAAAAAACTTTCCTCGATGTCTGTGCTGACTACTGCCTTCGATCTACACTGTGGACAGCAGGACTCACAATTCAGATTGAGTCGCGATTCCAGATGACGGAGTCCATTAGGCATGACACATTGCTCCCAGTGCGGCCCGCCCGGACCACGCATCATCGCAGGCTGCGTACACGCTGAGCGCCAGAGGTACCACTAACTCAGTGCACAACAAGAATACGCCACGTGGCCTTATTAAGGCAGAATTCATTAAACAAAAGACATTGCTACCAGTGCGGCCCACATGGACCACGCATCATCGCAGGATGCGCACACGCTGAGTGCTTCAGCTGCCACTAGCTCACTGCACCATAAGTCATCGCCACGTACCCTTAAACCTACAAAATATCCTTTTAGTATCCTTGCTTCAAGAACTTTTTTGATATCAATTATAGCTTTAGTACAATGACCAAATTCCTCTTGCAAGTCCAAAGGAACACTAAATGGCAGTCTACACTGCGGACAGCAGAGCTCACAATTTGAATTCAGTCTTGATTTATTAATTGCAGACAGAATTGTACTCTGTCATTGAATTTTCTCAAGAGGAAATGACAAAAAGCTTTCCTCGATGTCTGTGCTGACTACTGCCTTCGATCTACACTGCGGACAGCAGGGCTCACAATTCAGATGGAGTTGCGATTGCAGATGACTCAGTCCAGTAGGCAACAGACATTGCTACCAGTGCGGCCCTCCCGGACCACGCATCATCGCTAGCTGTGCACACGCGGAATGCTTCTGATGCTCCTACCTCAGTCCACCACAACTGATGGACCCTTTATGACAGAATATTTTGTGTATGATTTCAGATCTTGTGCCCCTAACTTAGTGTAGCACAAGTCATGGACCCTTTATGATTGAATCTCTGTGTGTGATCTGATGATTACTGTTGTACTTGTTACCAGCACCAACCTTTCCCGGAGGGCTGGCTTACACTCACCCACCACGCATCCAGCACAGACGTCACTGGACATGTGACCCTGGTAATAAAAAGGAGTTGAGTGCACGTGCTCGTATCCAGTTCCACTATCTATCTGTGTCCGTGTGTTCATTATGTATGCAACATGCTGCCCCTGGGCCCTACCACATTACATTGTGCTCTGGACAGCGTATGCAACCAACTTACCTTTGACAGTGGGAGAAAACTTTGGTTATGTAACTTTGTCTCGGTCATTGTACAAGTACGTACGTAGAGACTGGATGATTAGAGTACTGCAAGGAGAGCGTATAGTGAATTTATAAGTGTGTGGGGATTGGCGGAGTGATTGTATAAGTACATATGGTGGCGCACCCTAACTCCGACAACGAGCTTGTCTCTAATTGGCTGCCCTCCATGTCCCAAAAACTGAAATTTGGATTTTGCATGGCCCAGTATTGCTACAGCTGCAATACTCCACTGAATGTGCAATAAACATTCACACCCACACAGATGTGTCATGTCCACCATCTTTCTTGTGTGGAACTATGGATGAATGTAGGGTCAGTGATTCCCCGTACCTTCCATGTTGGCCATGTTCAGGGACTTGGCTCACAGAGTGACACATTGACGCTTACAACCCGGGTGACGGCAGCACTACAACAAGAACACCGGCATGCCAGTGTTGCAAGATTTTTTAAGCATTCTCTAGCCCAAAGACAACCAAAAAGTAGCCCAAACTAGCCCAATATTGCTACTTTAAGGAAGGAGGGGCAGGGACATCGTCAAGCAGGCGGTGAATGGATTGGAATTGATGTTGCAGCAGGCTGCCAAGTAAATATTTGTCTAATAAAGCGCTTTAACATACTAGTATGCTGGAGCGCTGTATATATATTTATAATCTGGCAACTAGCACATACCTAAATTTTACTGCACAACCGGGAAAAATATAGCCCAATTGTGCGTGATCTAGCCCAATCTGGCAACAGTGCCGCATCAGTTGATTCCTCATACAGCTCACGATGGAGCCACGCCCATAGCTCCGGAGTCATTCTTCACAGCCTCACGCAGAACTGGCATACGCCAGGCCAGCCCACACCGCTTACGCTTACAGGGAAGGACAACAACGCTACATGGCCCAGATTTTCATTGCAGTGATCTGGTGGTCACACCCTAGTTGTCAGTACGCCACAGCCACTCCCTCACGGCTAGTATACACCCACACCACACCCATCCAGCACAGGCGTCACAGGACACGTGACCCTGCCAATAAAAAAGACCGGGCGCACGTGCTCAACGCCATTTCAGAGTTGCTCGCACCGGATGCACTGCGGCCGGCACAGGCACACCGGCACGGGACGGTGACTTTCGGTCCACTGAGGTACGGATATCGTAACTGATGAGCGGGTGTACAGCCTGCGGTGATGGTCCGTCCCGGCGGTCTGGACAGCTCAGGTTTAGTGTGCCCTGCTGGACCGCAGTGTAGGCCTGAGCCACCGAACAGGGAGGCCTACCACCACGTGCGTGGCCTCACTGTTCACTGAGTTAGTGGCACCACAAGGATTGAGCGGGTGTGCAACCTGCGATGATGATAGGTGCACTAGTATGTCCTCTGGCATGGCAAAATCAAGACGCAGCACCAAATGTGAGACCTGTTGGCCTGCGGAGCGGGACTGCATGATGCGGAGGGTGCCCTGTCCGTGAAAAGGTGAGCAGTGAGGCCTGGGTGCGCAGCGGTGGGCAAATACGTCTGGGCGGCGGGAGTGGATAAACAAAGGTGACACAGCGATTTAGGCGTACGCAATCGTATATACTCTCCCATTACTAATTCTGTACTATGTTTAGATGTGGGAGCTTGAGGGCTCCACTAGGTCCCGGCACGTGGTTGGAGACACAGCACTCACTGTCCCTCTTCATCTCTTCCTTTCTCTCCGTCACACTCTTTCTCTCTCTCTTCTTCTCTCTCTCTTTCTCTTCCTCTTCCTCTCCCTCTTTCTTTCTTTTTCTCTCTCTCTTCCTGTCACTCCCACTGTTTCTCTCTTTCTCTCGGTCTTCCTCTCACTCCTTCTTTCTTTTTCTCTCTGTCTTCCTCTCACTCTTTCTTTCTCTCTCTATCTCTCTTTCTCTCTCCTTTGGTGGACGCATGACGCACAATCTTATCTTGCTTTTTGTCTTGCAGGCCTGCGATGAAGCGTGGCCATCCTGCAATCAACACTCAACCTGAATTGTGAGCTCCGCTCTCTGCGTGTACACAATGGGTGAGGAGGTTTCTTCGGCACGTGGTGGACCCTCTTCGACACACGCCGGTGGTGTAAGGTGAGCAGAGAGGCTTGTTTGCGCAGCGGCGGGCAGTCACCTCCGGGCAGTGGGAGTGGATGGGGTGCAGCAGCGGCACGCAGTCACCTGCGGGCAGTGGGAGTGCATGGGGTGCAGCAGCCTGGGTGCGCAGCAGCTGTCATACACCTCTGGGCAGTGGGAGTGGATGGAGTGCAGCAGCCTGGGTGTACAGCAGCGGGTAGACACCTCTGGGCAGCGGAAGTGGATGGGGTACACTAGCCTGGATACACAAAGGCGGGACAGCGATTTAGACATACGCAGTTGTATGTACTCATCCATTACTGATTCCATTTTTATGTTTCAGATGACTAAGCTTGAGGGCTGCCCTATATCCCGGCACGTGGTTGGAGACACACCGGTGACAGAAAGGTGAGCTGTGAGGATTTTCTCCACAGTGTCAACACTCACTCTCCCTCTCTTCCTTTCTGTCACTCACACTCTTTCTCTCTCTCTCACTATCTCTTCCTTTCTCTCTCTCACACTCTTTCTCTCTTTCTCTGTCTCTTCCTCTCTCTCTCTCATTCTTTCTTTCTCTCTCTTCCTCTCACTCTTTCTCTCTCTCTTCCTTCCTCTCACTCTTTCTCTCTCTCTCTTCCTCTCTCACTCTTTCTCTCTCTCTTCCTCTCTCACTCTTTCTCTCTCTTTCTGTCTCTCACTGTTTCTCTCTCTCTACGTCTCTCTCACTCTTTCTCTCTGTTTTCCTCTCACTCTTTCTTTCTTTTTCTTTCTCTCTTCCTGTCACTCCCACTGTTTCTCTTTCTCTCTGTCTTCCTCTCACTCCTTCTTTCTTTTTCTCTCTGTCTTCCTCTCACTCTTTCTTTCTCTCTCTCTTTCTCTCTCCTTTGATCGACGAATGACGCACAATCCTATCTTGCTTTTTATCTAACAGTCTGTGATTCACGAATCGACGTCCCCCCCCCCCACACCAGCACAGCTGAATGCATGTACAAACTGCGATGATGCGTGGCCATCCTGACAACGCCTGACAAAGTTGCTTCAGCACGTGGTGCACCCTATTACACACACGCCGGTGGCAGAAGGTGAGCAGAGATACTTCTTTCCGCAGCAGCAGGCAGTAAACTCTGGGCGGTGGGAGTGGATAGTGTGCAGCATCCTGGGCACACAAGAGCGCACAGACACCTCCGAGCAGTGGGAGTGGATGGGCTGCAGCAGCCTGAGTGCGCATTGCCGAAACAGATAATTAGGCGTGTGCAGTTGTATGTACTCTGCAATTACTAATTCTATACTATCTTTCAGATCACTAAACTTAAGGGTGCACTATGTCCCGGCACGTGGTTGGAGACACACTGGAGGCACAAAGGTAAGCTGCGAAGATTTTCTCCAGTGTCAACACTCCCTCTCCATCTCTTCCTTTCTCTCTCTCACACTTTCTCTGTTTCTCTGTCTGTTCCTCTCTCTCATTCTTTCTTTCTCTCTCTTCCTCTCTCTCACTCTTTCTCTCCCTCTCTCTCTTTCTCTCTTTCTCTCTACCTCTCTCTCACACTGTTTCTCTCTCTTTTCCTTGTATCTTACTCTTACTCTTTCTCTCTCACTCTTTCTCTTTCTCTGTCTTTGTCTGTCTTCCTCTCTCTCACTCTTTCTCTCCTCTCTCTCATTCTTCCTCTCTCTTCCTCTCTCTCTCTCTTCCTCTCTCTCACTCTTTCTCTCTCTCTCTCTTCCTCTCTCACACTATTTCTCTCTTTCTCTCTCTGTCTTTCTCTATTTCTTTGTCTTCCTCTCTCTCTCACTCTTTCTTTGTTTCTCTCTTTCTCCCTCACTCTTTCTCTCTTTCTCTTTCTCCTTTGCTGGATGCATGACGCACCATCTTATCTTTCTTTTTGTCTTACAGGCTGTGATTCACAAATGGTCCAGCGATGACACGACATGGCTGTACATAGTTTTATTTGTTGTTGTTTTGTTTTAATAAAATGTTTTATATGTAAATCCATACATGACTAAGAGTCTTATTTCTCCAACCTAACGTGACTGTCACATTTGTTTGTGGGGGTGAGGGGAGATGGCGGACAAGGAGCTCCTACTGGGGGATGTCGGAGCAGTGTTGGGTGTCCGACCTGCATGATCGTTGCCTCCATTACATCTGTTCTCAGAGACTTAAGAGCCGGCGGTCTGGCTCGTAGATGAAGAACTGCGAGCCGACTAGCAGGCTCATAGAGGGAGAACCGCGGCCCGTCAGTTCGCAGAGGAAGAGCTGCAGGCCAGCTCGCAGAGGAACACCTGCGGGCCGACTAGTATAGGGAAAGGTGCGGGCCATCGGCTTCCAAAGGGATAGCTGCGGAACACTGATGTGGGGAGAGGGAGCGTGAAGAGCGTATCTCGCAGAGAGACACCTCCGGTATATTTCCAGTATTGGCTTCACAGATACAACTGCAGGCCCGAGAACTCGCACCCAAAGAGCTGTGAGCCGACAAGTGGTTCGCAGAGGCAGACTTGCGGGACCAAGTATATTGTTGGAGGTATGCTGTTGATGGTGGAAAAGGGTGCGTTACCTGCTGATGTAGGGAGACGCAGCGTGAAAGCGGTATCTCGCACAGACAGAGCTCCGGTATATTAAATTGCCCCCGGGACCTTTCTTTTATATTTTCACTCGATGCGAGGCACAAGATGGCTGCTAACACTTCCTGGTTTGAATTGTTAGCAGCCAATCAGAGGCAAGCTCGTGCTCAGGAGTTAGGCACAGTCCAGATATATATATCTTTTTTTCCTTTAATATCTCAAAAACTACTGAACGGATTTACACCATTTCCACAAAACAGCGCTTTCTGCACCAAGACCTTTCTCCCTGCCAAATTTGCAATTCTTTCTTTGTCACACAGTACATGTAATGCACCGCTCTCATCAAGAATGGAATCAGTAATGGCACAATTTCCCTGTTGCTCCACACATAAATACATGTAAAGAACAAATCAGAATAGTTCCTTTATTTTTTCAAATTGCAAAACTTCTCTCTATTGGTTATTTTTGAACTTTCCATATAAACAGTTTTTTAAAAATTTAAGAACACATACAGGTGAGAAGTTCAACGTATTCTGTCAACAAACTTTCTAGAACATTCTACGACACGTGCAGGTTAAAGTTAATCATTTTTTCAAACCTAACGATATTTTTTTGCAACATTTTCTCGAACATTTAAGGGCACGTGCAGGTTAAAAGTTCACCATTGTTTGAAGTTCGAACAGTGCCTTCCAAATGCAAGTAGCAGGTGTGGTTGAACTGAGCAAATTTTATCCTATCATATGAACTCTACGTTGAAACTGCTTTTTATCAACCAATCACAAAGATGCTTTTTGACAAACTAATATGCACCCTACTTTTTAGTAAACAATGTTTTTCATCTCCCAATCAGTTATCGTTTTGTATGAGAAAAAAAAGTAGTTCCCAATCTTTAAACATATCTCTTATTCTACGAACGGACTGCATGAGCTACATCTATCCATATCTTCCAGCTACACCTTCAAAATGCTAGTGTGGATCGTAGGACATAGCTATGTTTTCTGGTGCAAGAGGTATGCAGAACAGAGACGTATTGACTTAGACCTAGGTTTTCAAAATGTGGACATTAAATGGTTTGGACAGAGAGGATTGAAGTGGCACCAATTACTCCCTTTGGTTAAAACATGTTTGCATTTCCAACTCCCTGACCTCATGATTGTGCACTGTGGTGGAAATGACCTAGGCACATTGACTGGGGTAGGTTTGGAAATGCTAATGAAGGACACCTTTAGACAATTGATGTTGCTTTTGCCTCAAACTGTCTTTGTATATTCCAATATATGCCAAAGACAGAAGTGGAAATGGTCAAACAAATTTTGTCCTCAGATTGAAAAATCTAGGAAGAATGTCAACAAAGCTGTGTCTGCATACCTCAGAGACCATAGAATGGGGTTGATCTAGAACAACAACATACGTTATGATATGGCTGATATCTACAGAAGTGATGGAGTACACTTCACAGATCAGGGAAATCGAGTTTTTCTGAATAACCTGAAGCTGTGCATCCGCACTTATATGTAGCTCCAACTAATAAACACAAAGGCTCTTTTTAGAGCCGCCTTATATTCCCAATATCGGTTCGGAGACTGACAACTGCAATCCGGCTAGCACAGGGAGACCTGCGGGCCGTCGGGCAGCCTCGCAAAGGGAGAGCTATGGCCCGTGGGCTCCGCTCGCACAGAGAGAGCTACGGGCCGTCGGCTCGCAAACGCAGAGCTGTGAGCCAATGGACTGGTAGTGTTTTATGGTTTAGGGTAGTGCAGTGGTGTTTGTGTAGTGTAGGGGGTCCTGCTGTGGGTAGTGTTTTAGGGTTTACGGTAGTGCAGTGGTGTTTGTGTAGTGTAGAGAGAGGTGCTGGGGGTACATTTAGGGTTTAGGGTAGGGCAGTGGTCTTTATGTAGTGTAGGGGGTCCTGCTGTGAGTAGTGTTTTAGGGTTTAGGGTAGTGCAGTGGTGTTTGGGTAGTGTAGAGGGTCGTGCTGGGGGTAGCGTTTTACGGTTTAGGGTAGTGCAGTGGTGTTTCTGTAGTTTAGGTGTTCGTGCTGGGGTAGTGTTTTAGGGTTTAAGGTAGTGCAGTGGCGTTTCTGTAGTGTAGGGGGTCGTGCTGGCAGTAGTGGTTTAGTGTTTAGTTACGTAGTGCAGTGGTGTTTGGGTAGTATAGGGGGTCGTGCTGGGGTAATGTTTTAGGGTTTAGGGTAGTGCAGTGGTGTTTCTGTAGTGTAGGGGGTCGTGCTGGGGGTAGTGTTTTAGGGTTTAAGGTAGTGCAGTGGTGTTTCTGTAGTGTAGGGGGTCGTGCTGGCAGTAGTGGTTTAGTGTTTAGTTAGGTAGTGCAGTGGTGTTTGGGTTGTGTAGAGGGCCGTGCCGACAGACTGACTCACAGAGCTCCGAGCCAACGGACTGGCTTCTAAAGGCATAGCCGCGACCTCGTGATGTGGGGAGAGGCAGCGTGAAAGGAGTATCTTAAACAGACACAGATGCCAGTGTTGCCTCGCAGAGGTAAAACTACACACCCGATGGCTTCAACACGGAGAGATGCGAGCTGACGGACTAAGTCACAAAATGGCTGCCAACACTTCCTAGTTTCAACCGTTCACAGCCAATGAGCCGCGAGCTTGTGCTCGTAACCCTCAGCCAATCAGATGTCAGAATTCTCAAATATCGATATCTGTAAAATTTGATATTTCTCAAAAACTACTGAACGGATTTACACAATTTCAACAAAAGCGCGCTTTCTCGACCACAACCTTTCTCCCTCACAAATTTGGCGTAATTCCGTTCAACAGTTTGACCTGTAGCCTTGTCTAAAGTGTCCTATGGAAAATGCATTGAGAAAACACATTTTGGGACTCCCTTTTTCTCAGCCCCCCTTGACCAATCACCCCCAAACTTTCAAGATAGGAGCTGATCAAAAAGAGAAACTTTTTTGAAAATTTCATAAAGATTGATCAATCGACGCCAAAGTTATAAGCACATGGAGGGCTCCAGGAGAGGGGCCGCGCAACCCCCCTCCCAACATGAGTGAAGCCCCGGGGCTGCGGGCCCCCGCAGCCCCAGTGACCCCCAGCTATTATTTTTTAAGAAATGCCCGCAGGACCTAGCCCACCCGGGGACCTCATTAAAATAAAACGCGGGAACCCGCGACCCCAGCACGAATTGCGCAGATTTTTTTTTTGTAATAAAAAATTCTTTTTTTGGCCCTGGGGTCCTTCTGGGACCCCCTGAGCAGGCCTAGGGGGTCACAGTGTTTCTACCCTGCCCCCTTCTCTTGTTTTATACCTTTGTTTCTCTGTTTTCTAGTGACTCGCTTCTACTGAGCCACAAGATGGCTGCCAACACTTCCTGGTTTGGAGTGTTCGCAGCCAATCACAGTGAAGCTCGTGCACAGGACTTAGGCTCCGCCCAGATATCGAAACTTTTATTTTTCTTATTTCTCAGCAACCACTGAACGGATTTACAGCATTTTACAAAAGGTCGCTTTCTGAGCCAAGCACTACCTTTTTGCCAAATTTGGGGTAATTCCGTTCAGTAGTTTTGGCTGTAGCCTTGTACAAATTTTCCTATGGGAAATTGATTTTTTAACTCTTATTTTTTGTATTTCTCAAAAACTACTGAACGGATTTATCCCATTTAAAAAAAAGGTCGCTTTCTGAACCAAGCTCTACCTTTCTGCCAAATTTGAGGTAATTCCGTTCAGCAGTTCGGGCTGTAGCTCGTCGCAAAATTTCCTATGGAAATGAACATGGAGAAAACGCGTTTTGGGACCCCACTTTTTTCTCAGCTCCCGCTTGACAAATCACCCCAAAACTTTCAAGATAGGAGCTAACCTAAAAAGTGCAACTTTTTGCAAAATTTCATAAAGATTCGTCAAACGACGCCAAAGTTATTAGCAAATCAAGAAATGCTTTTCCTATGGAAACTAGGTTCTAACTATAACTACCTACTGGCGACCGCCAGTAGGTAATATATATATATATATTTATTTTTTTAATATATATATATACATATATATAGATATGAAATTCACTCAAAAAACCATAGGTTTCAGACACGTTATAGTTAGAAATTAGCATTTAAAAAACCTTTGAAATTCACTGAAAAAACCATAGGTTTCAGGCACGTTATAGTTAGAAATTAGCATTTAAAAAACCTTAGAAATTCACTGAAAAAACCATAGGTTTTAGGGACAGTTATAGTTAGTTGGACATTTCACTCGTACAAAACCATAGAAATTCCCCCGTTATAGTTAGTTCAGCTAACTATAACTCGCGCCCCCGCAATGCACTGCTGATTATGTCACATATTACATCACTCATGACATGGTCAGTGACATCACTGATGACATCACTGATGACATCTCAAATGACATCACTGATGACATCACTGATGACATTATCCAGTGACTGTGTGTTTCTGTAAAGTTTAAATATGTTTAATATATATAGGGAAAGGCGTATTGAAGAATGAGTGGGTGTATAAGTGTCTGAATGGATGATTTAGTAGGTGCGTGACTGACTCTATAAGTGAGTGATTAAACGTATCTTACTGAATGCATGGGTTAGTGACTAAAATGTGTGAATGTCTGTATCCGTCTCTCTGTTGGTGTGTAAGCGGCTGCATCTGTTTGCGAATAGCTACATGAGTGTCTACATGGGTTATTGATTGGTTGTCTGAGTATCTGTATGGGTGTCTGAGTGTTTGTGTGGGTGGGGTGTGTGTGACTCTGTGCATAGATGTGTGAGTGGGTGATTCACTGGGTGCATGGTTTCAAGAGTGCATCTGTGATGGACTGTATGGGTGGGTGAGTGTGTGTATGGGTGTGTTAGTGAGTGAATGTATATCTCAGTGGTACATGTGTGAGTAACTACATATGTGAAAGGCAGCATATATGTGTGTAGGAGTATATAAATGGGGATAAGTGAGAGTGTGTGATTGTGGCTGTATGGATGAGTGTGTACTTCTATCAGTGATTGTATAAGAGCGTAAGAATGTGCTAGTATTTGTATGAGTAAGTGAGCTGGTGTGTGTATAACTGTATAGGTGAGTAAATGGCAGTGTGATTAATTATTTGCATGAGTGACTAGGTGTGTGAGTACCTCTATGGATGAGTAGCGGTGTGTGAGTGTCTATATAGGTGTATGAGTGCATATGATAGTCCTGTACTGAGTGACCGTAAGTATGAGTGACTGTACGGGTGAGTGAGTGGATGTGTGTGTAGACCTAAGAATCAGTGAGTGTGTATGTAGTTATTGGTGTTGGAGTGTCTATGGTTTTGACAATGGCAGTCTGTAATTTAGAGTGGGTGTATCAAAAGTTATATTAGGGTGTGAGAAGATGCATCAAATTATCACATGGATGGTGTCATCAGTGATGTCATCAGTGATGTCATTTGAGATGTCATGATGTCATCAGTGATGTCACTGACCATGTCATGAGTGATGTAATATGTGACGTCATCAGCAGTGCATTGCGGGGGCGCGAGTTATAGTTAGCTGAACTAACTATAACGGGGGAATTTCTATGGTTTTGTACGAGTGAAATGTCCAACTAACTATAACTGTCCCTAAAACCTATGGTTTTTTCAGTGAATTTCTAAGGTTTTTAAATGCTAATTTCTAACTATAACGTGTCTGAAACCTATGGTTTTTTCAGCGAATTTGAAAGGTTTTTTAAATGCTAATTTCTAGCTATAACGTGTCTGAAACCTTTGGTTTTTTCAGTGAATTTCAAAGGTTTTTTTAAATGCTAATTTCTAACTATAACGTGCCTGAAACCTATGGTTTTTTAAGTGAATTTCAAAGGTTTTTTAAATGCTAGTTTCTAACTATGCCTACAGAGGTAGGACATGTGAAGAAAGAAGAAAAAATGCACAGAAAGAAGCAAAAGAAATGCAGAAAGAAGCAACAGAAGTCCACAAAGACGAAGAAAAGAGCAGGAAGAAGCAAGACATGTGCAGAAAGAACCAACAGAGGAGCAGAAAGAGGCCTTGTTGCAAAATCATCCTGTGCCCACAACTTTTTCAGACGGGTACTGGTGGTAAGTGACTCGGACTAACCAGGCCTAGAGCCAGTGCTATGCTAAAAGACACTTAGAATACAGTGAAAACACCTACATACACTAGGGAACACTATGCGTTGGGGTACCCCTGTGATTAGCATGATCTCCTCTGTAAGGCCCTAGTACATAATAGGGCAGGGGGATTAAAACTTCCTCTTAAAACGCGCCCCGGGGCGCGTTTGCACAGTGGTGAAGGGAGGGGTGGGGGCCTGAGGTGACATGTGTGCAAACAAGCCCTGTGGCCGTTTTAAGTTGGGAAATTAAGTTCCCTTGAATCCTGAGGGTCCCTGGGGTCCAACTAGCCCACTAGGTACCTCCAGTAAGCGCCACAGAGCTGCGTTGCACAGAGGTGTAAAAAGGGGCGTGGCCTGGACCACCTCTCTGCAACGCAGCCCTGTGGCGCGCACTGGAGGTACCTGGTGGGCTAGTTGGCCCCCAGGGTCCCTCAGGATTCAAGGGGAATTAATTCCCCAACTTAAAACACGCCACAGGGCGTGTTTGGACACATCTCACCTGAGGCCCCGCCCTCCCTTCACCACTGTGCAACGCGCCCTGTGGCGCGTTTTAAGTTGGGGTATTAGGTCACCTTGAATCCTGAGGTCTCTGGGCCCAACTAGCCCACCAGGTACTTCCAGTAAGCGCCACAGGCCTGCATTGTAGAGAGTTGGTCCGAGGCCACGCCCTTTTTTACACCTCTCTGCAACGCAGCTCTGTGGCGCTTACTGGAGGTACCTGGTGGGCTAGTTGGACCCCAGGGACCCTCAGGATTCAAGGGGACTTAATCCCCCAACTTAAAAGACGCCACAGGGCGTGTTTGCACACATGTCACCTCAGGCCCGCCCCCTCCCTTCACCGCTGTGCAAACGCGCCCTGTGGAATGTTTTCAAACATTCATGCACCGTGTGCCAGGCACCATGTGGTGTCTGGCACACAGTGCATGAAGGTTTTGGGGGGGTACCACATGTGCCCACCAGCCCCATAGTGGAGGCCGACAGACAACATGGGCACTGCTATGCCCCCCAAAGTCCCTTTCTGTCTGCCTTTACATGGCGGTTGGACCGCCATGTAAAGGCAGAGGGAAAGGGAAATCCTAATGCTTACGGTAGTGCCTCCTCAGGCACTGCCCCCATTGTAGGGATTAGGCTCTGACCAATGCGCCAAGGGGCTCCTTGAGCCTGTTGGAGGTGGCGATCTTTCCCTCAAGCTAAATCACTCCGACCGCCGACATTGTAATCAGGCGGTCAGACCGATACTCTGGATGTCGGGCGAACTAACATCCTAATCGGGCCCCAAGTCTCTGAGTCCTGTAATGGCTGCTAGCAACATTTTTCCCATGCTGCTGGCAGCCAATCGGCGCGCTCGCTCCCTCAGGAGTTTGACTCCAGCAGAAGTGAATTGGCCCAAGGGGAAAAAAGCATTCTGGGCGAATCAGAATGCTCTATTTTTAAACTGCCGCTCCCGCAAGCCTCTCGCGATCCTCTTGTGGACCCAACGGTTCAGATATACAAATGTTTTTGAACCTTTATTTTTCAAAAACTACTCAACTGATTTATACCAAATCACAAAAAGCACAATCCACAGACCAAGATCTAGCTTCCTGCCAAACCTGGTGTAATTCGATTCAGCAGTTTTTGCTGTAGCCCTGCCTAAAGAAGTCTGTTGAAAATGCATGAGCAAATTTGCTTTTTTGACACCCCTTTTTTTTTGGTCCCCACTTCATGGGTCACCCCGAAACTTTTCAGGAAGGAGCTAAAGCGAATTTGCTTTTTTTTGGGGAAAGTTTTCTCAAACAGAGCAAATGTTATTAGCAAAACAAAAAATGCCTTGTCTATGGAAAAGCAATCCTAACTAGAACTACCCAGTTGCAACCACCACTGGGATATATAGAGCAGCTCCACAACACCAGCAATACTATAAAATCTGCTCACCTCAAATATCTATATATAGTAAATAGAAAAAGAAATATACTTACCATCTTAACTGAGAGGAAGAGTACTTCTGGTGTAAAGTAATGCAACATAAAGTACGATATAATGACAGCAATGTAGTGACTCCCAAGTTAAACTAGTGGTGTAACAAATGACGTTTACTCAAGGGGTTGTCAGAGAGCATGAATGATTGTTGTGTATACTGAGACCAAAATATATATGCAAAAATTTGCAGAGACTCACATGTAGGTTCACTTGCCTGACCAGCAGCTACATATTTCTTATTTTCCCACATTCACTATGATGATGATCATCAAATCCCGGTCAAAGAGCCACAGCATATGGATTCATGACCAGATCAATCTGGCATAGAGTTTCAGTTTGCACACACTAACAGACTAGTCTGTTGAAAGTCTCTAGTGCCATTAGACAGACTTTACATTTTGTCATGAATAAAAAATGTCCCACAGTCTCCAATCACTCCTACCAACTCACTGTTGTGCTCTTGTTTAAATTGACTCTGGATTGGTTTGGAAGCCACACCTTGTCTGGATCTCTAGATCTTGTCAGGCTTTGACCAACTGATCCAAGCATTTCATCCGTGTTCCTGTTGAACTTCATCATGCTCTCCAATGTTGAGGCACTAGGACTATCAGCTCCAAAGGTCTAGCTGCTGCCTCACATTTCCTTCATTGGTACCTGCTGGAAGACCAAGATCCAGAAAGTATGATTAGTAACCCTGTTAGGGATTCAATTCACATTATTCATGCACATTTTGCAGATTTGCACCTGACGTATGCATCCAGGACTGCTGCACCAACTGCTGATGTTTGGATAGTGTTAGAACTTGACCGTATGGCTCATCATTTAAGACTCGCCTGGTTTCATGCAGTTGCCAGTTATCTAGGTGATGTAGACTCACTAGTAGCAATGCATAATGTCATGCATAAAGGTAAAGCGAATTCTACAACTTTCCATCATGGGTCAGTATGTGTGGATGGTTGGATGGGTGGATGGTTCTGCATGAATGTTTCTTAATATTATGTCAGTGGTAGCTATAACAGACCTCTATTAATCCTGCTTGTATTACTTTCACATCACAACTGAATAGGTGTAGACTATTAGTACTGTAATTGTGCTTTAGAGAGCGGGCGAAACAAGCCTCTTCAGCAGGTTTATAAACAGAAAGGTAGTTCCAAGGCTGATTGTGCAAATGACCACTGATCTTTAGTGTAGTAATATGAATAATGATTGTTGTAGAACCTTTTGCTTTTTCTAGTGTATTGTCTAATGCCCAGTGCGTTACATCTATCACACAGGTTGTGAGCAGATTGTGTATGCATACCAACATAAAGGATGCAGACTAAGTAGCACAACAGCTGTGGTCTTTCTCCATCTCTTCCATTCCATTTCCCAACTCACGTGTGTCACTCGCCCCTTGATACTTGACGGTAGTTACAAGTGAGGAAGGAGTGGTGTGTTGACGTTGATCCTGCAGGACTAATGACGCACCATATAGGTTTGTGCATACCATTTCTTGTCCCTCACGAAGCTTGCACCAACCATTCCTACAAGATTTAGAAATACAGTAGTTGCTTTTGACCAGAGTTAAAGAAATGACATGTTTGTCATGCCCAATCAGAGGCAGCTTGGGCCATTCCTGACAATATACTGCACGTTTATTGGAGAGTCTGTCTGTACTTGCAGTGCTTATTCTAATTGTTGGACCTGGCCCTTTTTGCATGTTCACCCCTAAACTTTTTGCATTTCTCCCAGCCTTTTTCTCTGTGTAGTCTTTAGTGGTTTTAGGCCTCTGGGCACTTTAGCACTGTAGTCCAGTGTAAAGTGCGTGCGCTCCGTGTTACATGTAGTGAGAAGTGGCCTGCCCTCCCATAGGATTGCATGGGGGATTCCCTGCTCAGTGTGTATCAGTAGTAATCCCTGTTATGAGAGGAGCAGTATGGTCAAGTCTGGTATGTATGAAATTGTGAGAATAAATGCTGCGCAATGGTGTGCGCACATTTATTATGACTATGTGAGAAATGACACTTTTAGCAGTTGGCATTTCTGTGTGCTATGTGTCTGCCTGCCGAGATGAATTGGGATAACCATAATTGGCTCATTTGGTTTACCTGTTAGTCCCTAGTATAAGTGCACTGTGTGTGCCCAGGGCTGGTAGACCAAATACTGCTGGTGGGCCTACAGCGCTGATTTGCGCCACCCACAGAAGCAGCTTTTAAAGTATGTTTCAGACCTGCCATTGCAGAGTCTACCGGCAGTCCAGAACTGCCTTTGTAACTGTGAAGTGCACCCACTTCGCACCTGCACCTTCCCTTCGCACCATGTAAGACACCCCTATGGCAGGGTGCGTTGTATGTGACAGGAAGAACATGCCTAGGTCTGTGTAGCATGTTCTAATAGCGAGTTCCCCTCCATTTCACTGTTTACTATTGTGAGGCTATCCATTCTCATAGACCAGAATGGGCAGTCTGAGTATTACACTCTATAATCCTAACTGACCCCAGGAACATGATAGGAAATTCGAATTTGATATGTCTGAGCTCAGGATATTGAAATACATCTTTTAGTAAGGATTATTTTTATATCTCTGTGTTCGAAAATACCTCTTCTTGAAACGAGGTATTTTCTTGCCTAAGCTTTCCAGGAGGCTTTGCTAGTATGTGTATTGGCCGTCTGGTTTTGGGGCAGCTGGGCCAGGCCTGGCTGGAGAGAGAGACCGGCATTCAGAGCATGGGGAGGGGTGACTCTTTGATCTGAACAGGGCTGTGCCTGGCAAAGTAAATGATGGCTCCACCTCCCACTGTGCGTCTGATAGCAGACCCCCTCTCCCTGAAAGGCAGGATGCAGCCTGGTAATAAAGATGCCCCATGGCCACACAGAACTGGTTCTGGCTGGGTTCAGTGACTTATGACTTTTGAGAACAAAGACTGTGGGTGATATAAATGTAGGGGCTGTGACCCCATGGGTTGTTCAGTTCCAGGATGCCATGATGCTGTACTAATCCTGCTGGGGCGTGCTGCTGCTGAGGCCCAGGAGGACTTGCCATGAGGGCTGCCTCCCTGGGCCCTGCATTGCCCCCTCGATCTCCATGGACTTATTCCTTTCTTCATAGGTAGAACTTTTGCTGGGACATATTCTTTTGATGCAGGACTTGTGATGCCTCTAGCGCCTCGTGTGCGCTTTCTTGCCATTTTCCCCAGAAGAGGAATGTGGGGATTTTGCAGCGCTGAGCTGCTCGTCCCGTTGGAGGGAATCCCGGCGTGAGGGATTCCCCCGTGGTGCTGATTGCGGGTGCCCACCCCGCTGGTGCTTTCACTTAATTGCGGGTGCCTACACCGTGTCATGGCCGCAGGTGATTTATTTTATTGATTAGCGGGTGCCCACCCCGCGATTGCGGCATTTTGATTTTATCTCCTAGCGGGTGCCCACCCCGCGATCGCAGCCTTGGGTTCTATTGCATGGATGGGTGCCCACCCCGCACTGAGGAGCCACCGAGAGAAACGTTGCCGGGCCGCGGCCGACGCGACCCGGCAGCCAGGCAGCCTTGCCCGGTTGTGGGCGGGGCGTAGCGGCCGGCTGACCAATTGCAGCGTGGCCCAAGAGGAAGTGCAGGAGCCTCGGGGGCTCGATAATGAAGTCCCGGCCCCAGGAGAGGGACCGGGCGAAGAAGCAGCTCCGCAGGAAGTCCAGGAGCCTCGCGGGCTCCCATGGCGAAGTCCCGGGTCCCAGGAGGGGGCCCAGGTGAAGAGAGGATGAAGGCGGGAGCGGAAGAAGTGCGGGCAGGAGGGAGAACGGGAGCCTACCCCGCCTCCGCGAGGACCGCTGCCAAGTCCCGGGTCCTAGGAGGGGGCCCGGGTGAAGAGAAAAGGCGGCAGAGGCCGCCGATGGCAGTGCGGGGCTCCCATGAGTGAAGGGAAGCCCCGCGCCACGAGAGAAGTTACCGAGTGGTGATCTCTGGTCGGCAGAGGAGACCAGGAGAAGTGCTGCCGCTCCCGCCTGCCAAGAGAGGAGCAGCGCAGAGACCCCAGGAGCCTGCAGAGCCTGGTGAGTGGGGCTCAGTCTTCCAGGGGTTGGGGGGTGTGTCGGGGCACATTGCCGGTGCCCGCCCCCTGTGCCAGTGCTTATTTTCTTTTCCAGCTGCCCCACCAGATAGCGGGCAGCTGCACTTCTTGGGGCCATCTTGGAAGGAGTCCCCGAACGGGGCTCCCCAGGCACAAAGAGTGCCAGTACCTTGTAGGGCCCATTGATAGGCCTCATTTGTTTTGGGGGCAATTTTGTGTAAAGAAGCCCAGCAGGGCTGAGGAGGCACAGATGTGCCCGGACCCCTTTATGTTCCTCATTCTCAGCTGCACCACACCAGCGCGGGCCGCTGCAAAGTTTTGCGCACATTTGGACAGGAGGGCACAGTAGTGCCCAGGCCCGCGTTCAGCTTCACAGCTGCCCCGCAAGTAGTGGGCAGCTGCAACGTTTAGGCCAACGGTTCTTGGGGGCATTTTTGGAGAGGGAGACAGGAGTGAGATGCACTCCTCTGCCCCAGTACCTCCACAGCTGCACGGCAATTAGCGTCAGCTGCACCGTTTAGGCCATCATTCCTTTGGGGGGGCATGTTTAAGGAGATAGGAGTGAGACGCACTCCTCTGCCCCTGTACTTTCACAGCTGCGCAGCACTTAGTGCCAGCTGCCACGTTTAGGTCTGCGCAATTGCGCACATGGATTCTGCTGCATGGGCAGCGCGCCCTGACTTTCGGACATAGGGCCTTTGAGCCCCTTGAGAAGGCCAGTTGGCCAGGGGGACTGTTAGGTTTATAGGGCGCCAGGCCCTAATGTGATTTATATGCTATGATTTACGCACCCTGTTTTATGCCTCTAAATGTGGTTTTATGATTATGAGGTTTTGCAGACTGTGGTCATGTCTGAGTTATTCTCTACTGTGGTTTGTGCTAGTGAGATTATTTCCTAACTGAGGTTTATGTATGAGGTTTATTGCATAATGTGTTTAGGCTTATGTATTTTACGCCTAGGGTAATGATGACTGCATAATATGATTTATGATGGCCTAATGTGTTTTATACTTGCGAGGCCTATTGCCTTAGGTGATGATTGGATAAGGTAGTATGCTTGCGATGCCCATTGCATCTTGTGATTTATTCCCTACTGTGGTTTATGTTGTTGATTATGCTGCTGAGACTTATCAGCTAAGGTGAGTTATGCTTAGGAGGGTGTCTAACGCTAATGTAGTTATTGCCCCATCCCATGTTATGACCTGTTAGGTTGGCGTCTCCTGCTAATATGTTTTCTGCTTGCGAGGCCTATGGCCTCATGCGAGGATTATCTAATGAAGTTATGCTTGCGATGCCCATCGCATCTCGTGATTGATCCCCTATTGTGGTTCAGGGTGGTGATTAGGCTGTTGATATTTATCCTCTAATGGGATGTATGCCTAAGGTGGTATGCCAACGAGATTCAGGCCTGATAGGATTTAGGTGCCCTAGGTTTTATGTTACGAGATCTAGCTCTCCGTACAGTATTAGGCCAGTAGTTATTGGTGGTGCATTATGTATGTGTTACTTGTGCAATTCTGAAGGTTCTGACTGTGGCCCGATTGGCCCGGCCAGTTGTAAATAATCCCCTGTAAATAGTGCCTAGTGCCAAGGGGCACAGTGTATATTGTGTGATTACTACTCTGATGTGTTTATGATAATACAAAGGCTATTTTTGATATACCCTTGTGTGGAGTTTCTTTTGTAGTGTGCCTAGTGGGTTGCTGCTGTGTGTGTGGTGCGCAAACGCTTTACACATGGCCTCCGGGATAAGCCTGACTGCTCGTGCCAAGCTACCCAGGGGGTGAGCAGGGGTTATCTTTGGCGTGTAACTCCCTTGCCCTGACTAGAGTGGTGGTCTCTGCCTGGCGTTGGCGCAAGCCTTCGCCAACCAGAGACCCCATTTCTAACACTAATCATGTATTGGACAGTATGTCTGTAGTTTGCAGAAGAGAATATAGCTCCTCATGGCAAGCATGCTACTCACTGGGAGTGGGAATACCTGTACTATTTATATGGCCATCAAATAATAAACATATATCTTTTGTGGGGGTAAAGCTAATCTGCTTTGTCATAGCTCAAGTGCATGCTTTCCCAGGTCAGGGCAATCCTCAATTTACAAAGCAAATAATTCCATTGCCTTGCTCTGGGTTAAAGAAACCTGGGAAGTCCTTATGAATGAAACGTGAGCATCTGTATTGCAAACAGAAGATATGTTTGCAGAGGGTTTCAAGACCCGGTAGATACAGAGTAGTTGGGAAAAGGGATGACCCAACATATATGCATGTTTTGTGAGTACTAGGTAAGGGGCAGAATGAGAAATGTGTATAGCACACACTCTCATTCTTCTGATCTCTAAGCTTTGTACAAAGTTCAGACCGGTTCTTTAATATCCTAGTAGATGTGTTCGGGTCAGGCTGTTGACTTTAATCGCAATCCCTCATTAGTTGAATGGTACTAGGAGAGCAGCCCTAATGTAGTTTTGCAGTGCTTTCACACTGTAAGCTACATCATTTCCACAGTGCCAGTGCCCCATCATATCAGAGGACTACCTCAGTGAAAGCTGACCTGTGCTAAAGGATTAAATGAAAGGGGCCTGATTCACAGAACTAACTTACGTGAAATACGTAAAGTTAGTAATTTTCGGTATTCACAGAATACACTTACCACTACTAACTTTATGTCGCTCCGGGCCGGAGATTCCGGCCTGTGGCGAATTTCGCCTCTGGGCCGGAATCTCCGCCTCCGGGCGGAATACCCTCATTTAGGCCGTTTGAGCATTGAAACAGCCTAAATGAGGGTATTCCGGTCCGGAGGCGGAGATTCCGGCCCAGAGGTGGAAATTCCGCCACAGGGCCGGAATCTCCGGCCCGGGAGCGGACATAAAGTTAGTAGTGGTAAGTGTATTCTGTGAATACCGAAAATTACTAACTTTACGTATTTCACGTAAGTTAGTTCTGTGAATCAGGCCCCTTAACTCACTGAAAACTGATCAGTATTTCACTGCTAAATAAATATTTAAAATTGAAATAAAAAAATGCAAGTACTACCTCTACCATAATGCTATGGGCCTCTACTGAAGGCACATATTAGTGAAAGGTTCATTTAAGTGCTACCACGATCCCTGTCCGTCATCCTTGGTGATGTGATATGTCACCATGCTGTAATCAATAATGTCATTTATGATGTCATGTGTGAAGCTTTAAGCAGTGCACAGCAGCTGTGAGAGTTAAGGTTGCATTGCTACCTTGACTGGCAGAATGTTATGCTTTTCATATTTTGTGTCATTGACACTACATAATAAAACGTTCGGATTTGGTTAATAACAATTTCCAGCTATTGTACTTTCATATCATTTGTAGGTCATCCATAAGTAAGTTTAAAAAAATAACCTATAAATGGCTCCTCTAACCCACTTTGGATAGACTTTAACCATGCACACAAATTCACCTACTCCAAAATCATAGTTTGCTCCACTGATACCCATAGACTTTATTCATGGACATTGATATATATGGAGAACATAAGGGGGCTTTGTGTCTAGACACATTGCTGTGAAACCAGAGCCCACCATGCATGGCATTTGGAAATGTGCAACAGGTGTCACGTGCGAGACATGTTCAATGGCAGTACCCTATTCCCAATCCCTATATCTCAAAACCCAAAGTGAACCGCCTTTAACTGTATATGATAACACCTTAGTCTAAAGGCTTGCTCACTAGCAGCTCCCTGCTCCCAGCCTTTGTTGTGCGTGCGATTGTACGCAGCTGTCAGCCATGCGCTGTGCAACATACAGGTGAAGCATGTGGCCTGTAAATGGGTGCAGCTTATGGTATTGTGGCTTTAGCTACTCCCTTTACCATGTTGCCGTCTCTCCAAAGTCACTGCTTCCATCTGACAGCTATGCACTGAAGAGACTGGATGCAAGGTGTGGCCTTCAGTGCCAAGTTTGCTACTGATAGCCTATAGTTTGTAGATTTATATAGCGCAGCTTATCACCTGTGAGGGTATCCAGGCGAAGTCCATGGGCATAGGGAGAGTAGGGGATTTTCTCAGATTCACAGGATGTTGCGCTGACGCCAAGACTTGAACCCTGATCCGCAGCTCCTGAGTCGGTGGCTCTGCCCGCTGCACCACATCCTCGCCTTTGGCTGTATACAGCATGTACTGGGTGCAGGACCTGGCCATCACCACCCATTGTTTCTTGACATGTAACAGAGCCCACTATGGCAAGTTAATGCCCATGTACTGGCTATTGGACTGCATTCAAACTCCCTACAAAGAGTAAATGGCCATGAGCAGTGGGCTTTGGGTGCAGGGCGTGGCCTTTGACAGCAGACCATGACCTTTCATCCTGTCCCATTGCAGATAGCATTACACATGCCATTTTGCCATGAACAGTAGGTATTAGGGTCGGGGATCGTCTCTAGCTATGTCCTTCATCCAATCCATCTGCTAACAATGCAGAGTGAGCTGTGTCTGGCATTTGACTGAGTACAGACAGCAATGAGAATAAAGCATGACTGAAGGTCTTTTGACTTTACAATATTTATACTTATAAGTAATAATGCAAAAAAAAACGCAACATAATTAAATACCAGTACATACTCAAACCATTAAATAATACTACATTCGTAGTCATCCATTTCATAGTGCTAAGGGTAACTTAACATGTAATCTCAACTGTCCGAATATTTATGACATTTGTAAATTCATCCGTCACATCAAGTATGAAGCAATGACCATTGCATTTGGTGTGTGAGTTATGGTTTGCGGTCTGTTAGCCGTATGGTGGTCTTCCCCAAACATTTTGCCTGCACTCCTGTTTTGCTGGAATTCGTTTTTGTTGACCTTAGGGCTCTGTGCACTTTACCACTGCTAACCAGTCCTAAAGTGCTTGTGCTCCTTCCTTTAAACATGGTAAAATTGGCTTCTACCCAACTGGCACATTTAATTTACTTTTGTCCCTAGTAAAGTGGTATTACATGTACTCAGGGCCGGTAAACTAAACAATACTAGTGTGACTGCGGTACGTATTGTGCCACCCACTTAACTAGCCCTTTTAAAATATGTCTCAGGCCTGCCATTACAGCATGTGTGCAGTTTAAACTGCCATGTTGACATGGCAAAATAAACTTTTTGTGAGAAACATTAGAAAATATTAGAAAATAGTGTGATTCACACCATTTGTATTCAGAAGTCATCATGATATTCGTCATGTTTAACTATTTAAGTTTATGAAGGCGTGCAAGCACGGTCCGCGCCCTGTCCCATTGCGCTTACAATGAACACTCAACACAGAGGAACCACATTTTGGGAACCCTTCCGGCTGCACAGCCAAATCCTGGACTGTTATGAGTCCAATAAATCAAGTATTCAATTCTTCTTCTTTGTACTCCTTGTTTATTTCGTATACTTCAACCACTTTTTCCATTTTCTAATCAATTTATTTTACTCATTCGTCTGTCGTACTGCAAAAGATGACGCAACCAAAGAAGGAGTGTACGTTTCCACATGTCACGACTTTATTAGCATCACCCAATGCATTTCGGGAATATCATTTCCCTTCGTCAGGGGTATCTACAAAGCAAGAAATGATAATCAAACACCACCATCAGTGTACGTGATTATTCTACTGACTTTTATGAAAGACAACATGGAAAAACTTAAACTGCGATCGATTGACTGTTTCAAATTGACGTGCAAATCAACATGTATTTAAACGTTCCCCATTTCCTGATGTTACTCATGACCCAACATAACGCCCCTACCTCTTCGTTGGTACCCACTCTATTCAACCCCCACATGACCACGGTTAACAAAACCTTCCTCAATCCCCTCTTTTCATAACCTTTTTCCCAGCTCTTACCCCTTCATTCATAGTCCCCTCTATATCTACAATATTTCCTCCACTCACCGTGGCATGTGTTCAATTTTAAAATCCCAACGTCTCAACAACGCTGCATCGTGTCAGCAAAACTCTTAGCTTCCACCATGCCGCTCCAAATCTACGGTGTTCCATGTTGACTTTCATAAAAGTCAGTAGAATAATCACGTACACTGACGGTGGTGTTTGATTTTCATTTCTTGCTTTGTAGATACCCCTGACGAAGGGAATTGATATTCCTGAAATGCATTGGGTGATGCTAATAAAGTCGTGACATGTGGAAACGTACACTCCTTCTTTGGTTGCGTCATCTTTTGCAGTACGACAGACGAATGAGTAAAATAAATTGATTAGAAAATGAAAAAAGTTGTTAAAGTATACGAAATAAACAAGGAGTACAAAGAAGAAGAATTGAATACTTGATTTATTGGACTCATAACAGTCCAGGATTTGGCTGTGCAGCCGGAAGGGTTCCCAAAATGTGGTTCCTCTGTGTTGAGTGTTCAAAACAAACTTTTTGCCAGGCCTAAACCTTCCCTTTTAATACAAATAAGTCAACCCTAGGGTAGGCCCTACACAGCCATTAGGGCTGGGTGCAGTGCATTTAAAAAGCTGAGCATGTACTTTTCACTTTTACATGTCCTGTTAGTGAAAATCTCTTATATTCATTTTTCTCTATTGCAAGGACATACAGGCACATGCATCAATGTTGGATTTTGCGATTTCTTAATTGCGATTTTTAAGGAATCGCAATTAAGGAATCGCAAAAGCCTATGCATGTAGAAATCGCTTAAATAATAGCGATTTCTAAACATTCTTAATTGCGACTCGCAATTTGCGAGTCGCAATTAAGGAATACCTCCCCATTCATTCCTATGGGCCTAGAGGCCCATAGGAATGAATGGGAAGACATTTCAATTTGCGATTCTCAATTAGAGAATCGCAAATTGAGAATGCAATTCATGGTGCCAGGGTGTCAAAAGGACCCCTGTTGCACCCCTGAAATCTGCATATGAGTACATCTTGCACACACACATGCCCCAAGGGCATGTGTGTGTGTAAAATGGAACTTTGAAAAATGCACTTTAGTGCATTTTTCAAAGTTTTTGCAAATTACCATGAAGTTCAACTTCATGGTAATTTGCGCCCCCTATTAGCGAAATCGCTAATTTTTTTACTTTAATGCATTGCATTTAAGGAATCTCAATTTGCGATTCCTTAATGTACTGTAATTTGAGAATTTGCAATTAATTGCGAATTCTCAAATTGCGAGGGCCTTGACCCTTGATGCATCGCAAAAGGTAATTTTGCGATCGCAAACGGCCGATTTTTGCGAATCGCACCGTTTGCGATCGCAAAAACCTTTGATGCATGTGCCCCTATGTCTCCCATATGATAACATTGGGTTCTCTTATTGCATTTAATAAGTGATCACTTTTGTTTAGGAACATCTAGAAATGTCATGTTTACACTCAAATGATTTGTAATTTGAAACACTCTTTAATGGTAAAGTCAGATTTTACGTCACAATTCTGAAAATGCCACTTTAAAGTTGGCCTTTATTTGCCCTAACCATTTGGTGCCGACAGCCTGCATCCTGGGTCAAATGACTAGGTATGGTTGGCAGTTGGTCTTTGTGCACTCCTCCCAGACAGTGGCACAAAGGGGGAGTAGGTGTTGCCAAGATGGGAGGGGTGGATCTGTGCACAGCCCAATTTACATTTCAAAGGAGCTGCCTTAGCACACTTACAAAGGATTTCACTCTAGCATTTTGCCATCCCAGACATCCTGAGACAAAGGCAGGGAGGAAGGAAATTCCAGTTCCCTCAGTGGTGGGGAAAATTTCAAACGTTTCTTTCACTTGAAAGCTGCCACCAGGTTTAAAAGTAGAACCCTCAGACCCACTCTTCAGTACACTTCTGAACCTGTAGATACTATAGTAGAAGGACTGCCCTGTTGCCAGAGGATTGCCCTGCTGCATGAGGCCTGTCTTGCTCTCTGAGAAGGAAAACTGGACCTGCTCCCTCATCCCAGGCAGAGTGACTCCAGGGGTCAGGTGGCTGGCCTTCAGTTATGAGCAACCAGGACACAGGGAACTCCAGAGGCCTCCCTGCAACTTCTCAGCGGACCTTCAACTGGACCTGCCTAAACCCTGCTGGTCTCTGCTGGAGTGAGTTCCTGATCCCTAAGAGACGCCTCCCCAGCTCCTGGACCCTTGGCTGGCATCAGGTGAGCTCCTCTTATGAAGAAAAGGAGAAGTCCTGAAGTTTTGGGCTCTTTGCGACCGCCAATGGGCCCATGCGTGCTGAGATCTTGCTGCTCGCAATGACAGCCAACGCAAAGCTCTAGTGGACGTGACTGTTGGCGCTACAGTGACTGCCAGTGGCAACCAGCAATGCGAGATCTGCATTTCAAAGATTCAAGCCTACCAGTGTAGCTGACTGCTGCAGTTTAAACCTTCAGTTCGACCTATCAAAATAACCCTTCTAGACAGGGAAAACCCTCTTTTTTAAATATTAATAAGTCCCTCTAGGTAGGCCTTGTGGCCCATAAGGTAGGGTGCATGGGCGTTTAAGGTAGGAGGTGTAGAAATATAATATTTCTTATGGTGACAAGGCCCAAAAATAAATTTTACCTATGGAAGCATCTGGCTGCCCTATAAGGAAAACTAGAATACAGATTAAAATATAAATTCTGCTATCTTAGTTTTGGAAACAACCAGAAAAAATAATTCAACCACTGTTTTTAATACTTATTTAATATTTATTCGACGCCCAATTCAGTGGTGAAGTTTGATTTTTAATAATTTTTTTACAAAGTAACCTTAATGAAAAAGATGCATTTTCCCCCACCTGAAGCTTCTGAAGCCGAATTTGCATTAGCTCTCCAGCTGCCCAGCCTTGATCTTAATAAGGTGTGAAAACTACTCCCAGAGCAGGAACAATGCCCTGGGGGTGGGGAGGTGTTTTCTTCCCTGTGCAGAAAGACCAGTTAGAGTGGACCCAGGAATTTCAAAAACTTGAAAGGGGCCTGTCCTTTTACAAGTAAATTTAAGGTGAGACCTGGAGAAGGCACCCTTTTGTTCCCCCAACCAGACTGAAACAAACCCAGTGGGATGTAGCTACCCCCAGAACCAGTTTTGAGTGACCACAAAGGAGAGGCCTGCTCATTTCCCTCACCACACCTTTGTGTGGGCACACAGGCTCTGCACAAGGGAGGAAGGGTTCCCCCATTTTGGATTGTTGGCAGTAAGGTACACTGTGGGATTGTTTACAATAGGGCAAACAGAAAATGCTTCAAAAATGGGTAGGATTGGCCCTGGAAACTTTTACTCCGAGGGCTAGGGAGAAACCAGGAGTCACCCCTACCGACTAGTTGGTGCGAACCATAAATGTCATAACCAAGGCACGCTCTGGACCTGCTGTTTTAAACCTGTGAGGAGACTTGAAGGACTGGACCTGCTCCGACTTATACCCAGGGCAAAGAAGTGGACTTCAAGGGTCAGTTGACTGAACTCCTGCATGGCTAAAAGAACACAACAAGCTGCAAGATGCCCAGCTGACCTGTAAAAACAGGACCTTTCTGGTGGCCTCTACTGGAGTGAAACTTGATGGCCAAGTGCTGTTCCTCAGGTCCTGGGACCTCTGGCTGTGTTTAACCGAACTTCTCCTAACAACTCTGAAAAGTTGGGACTTCCAGACCTCTGGAGGACCGGAACTAACTACCTAAGCCAATCCGCCCATAGCACAACATCATTGGGCTGAAGAAACTGGTTTCTCTTGCTTTGAGCTAATCTGCAGCAGCAAATGAGTTTCAGCGAGCCCTCGGGGGGGGGGATGGGTATCCAACCTCATGGAGCTCATTGTTGGATACAGCCTGCAACCTTGTCCTGCTGGTAGATTCTGAGATCTGAAAAAGAGACTAAGGGACTGATTTCAAACTTGGCAGATTGGTTACACCGTCACAAACGTGATGGATATTCCGTCCGACTTAGTACAGGTTTCATATAATATAATGGAATTGTAATATAGCAGATGGGATATCCGTCACATTTGTGACAGAGTAACCTTGTCTGTCAAACTCAAAATTAGGCCCCAAGTCTGAAAGTAGAATTTTTTAAAGCAACAAAAGTGTCGGGCTGACGCGAGTATTCCTCTGTGCTCAAAATTAGATTTTTTCCGCTTGGAGCTTTTCCTGCAACTACCAACTGCTTCACTGGACCTCATACAATGGCTATCCGACTTAAAGAGTACATCATCGGATACAACCTACAGTCTGCAACCTTGCCATGCTTGTTTATTTTGAATTCCATTTCAGAAACTAAGGGCCTGATTTTATTCTGGGCAGACAGCCCGTTGTTCTGCCAGGGTAATGGAGTAAATAACTCTGTTGCCCTGGTGGGGAGACTGTGCTCCACAGACTGTCACGCCTGTGGTCATTTACAATGTACGGGCAGAAACCGCCATCACGGTGGTTCCTGCTAATGCATTTTGCTGTTTGGTGTTGCACCAAAGAGTTGAATTTTTTATTTTCAATTAGAAAATTCCAAAACGGGATTTTATTTTTGAACATATAAAATTAAATGCTCCCCTCGCCATGGGTGTAATCTCCTATAGCGAGGGGAGCTTTATTACCATTTTACCGTCCCTCACCACCAGAGTTTGACAGTAAAAGAAATGGCTGCACGTCTGCCCAGCTGTGATAGTTAGGTTCGTGGAAATGATGTGCTGCACCAAATAATTTGTTTTATTTCTTTTCTTTATTTTATTAAGTCTGAGTCGATGTTACTGTGCCGAATGATAATCTTATGTTAATTTGTTTCTTCACTTCACTTCAGGTTCTTTTCCAATAATGGCACTCCTTCTTTCTTTCTAGGGTTTGTCCTCTCCGGTGGGGAACCGGAGACCCTAACAAAAAGAAATAAGGTCAGGTAAGTTTCTCTTCTGTATTTTCCTTTTATTATTTTTATCCCTCATCTTCTCTTTTCCTTCTTTCTTATCCTCTCTTCCTCCTTTTTCTTCCTAGAAAGTGAATTTGAATATATTCCTTCTCTATCCTTTTTTCAGGACTAGAAGGACTTCTACTGTATAACAAAGCCAACTGAAAATAGATGTTAATCTATAAGGAAAATATGTTTCTCCTTGCTTAAAAATCGATCCTTTCCTTTGAGTATCTTCAGAAAACCCCAACTACCTGAGGATACAGCGTGAAAGATATCTCAAAGAGTTCTCTGCCCTCCCATAACCTCTAAATTAAACAAATGACACAATATTACAGAAAAACATAGTAAACCCGACCTTTTAAAGGGACTCCCTCCCTTCAACACTCTGGTCAACGGGTCTTCTCTACTCCGGTATACGGGCGCTCAACTGACTGAGCCACACCCCCTGGCGAGTGTGGTGGGAGCCCAGTGCCTCTCCGGTGTCCCGGCGTCTTGGGAAGCACAGTGACTGATTAGCAGGATTCTCGCTGTCAGTCTCCCACGGGTCCTTCTCCTCACATCTTCTCTCCCTCTGCATCCTCCTGGCACCGCCACCACTCTTCTTCTGTCTCCTCCTCCTTTTCTAACGGTTACTCTCCCTTTCGTCCTTCTTGTCTTCCACCATTCTTGTTCATCCTCTTCCTGTTTCTCCCCTGTCGAGATAGAGGAAGTCTCTTTTCTATTTCTTCTCTCTCTTGTCCTTCATTCTTTTCTAATACCATTCTTTTTTTATTTGGTGTAGATGGGGCCATCGCTGAGTGGAGTCGGAGAGCATCAGGAGTCAGAGGTAAGTTTACATTGCCCCCTGGGTCACATCACACCATACTAATTGGATGGGTGGACATATAACAATTTCTTCATCGGGCCGTTGGAGAGGTTTGACTATAGTGGTAATGGAGTAGTCCCCACCGTAGCCAAACCTATGGTCTGCCCGCATCTAAATAGGGCAGGTGGACAATTATATTGGCGGTGTGAATACTCTGTCACCGTTGCCACAGAGTATACATACCGCCAACAAATAAATTAGTCCCCTTATCAAATTGGGACAAACCTGGTTGGTGTATCTAACTGTCACCCTATCTCAGATGCCTTAAATTGTGCATGGGTCCTGGTCTACTGTGACCATGGACTATCATTGCACTTAGTGCCTCTTAGGTTCCCCTTATTCTATTTTTCTTGTTTTGTGTCATTTTGCTTATGAAATGTTACTCTATTTTTTCGAAATTGGAGTGCCATTTTTTGGATCGTGTTGTATTTTTTGGTATTTTAAAATGCTTTACACATTTTCCTAAACTTAAGACTGTTTGCTCTGTGCCATAGCTACCAGGAGTTGAGCTCAGGTTTTAATTACAACATCTTTGACTGGGCGACATTATTACTTGTGGTGAACTTCCATCCACTCCAATTAATAGTTCACTTTCTTACACTGGCCTTCCTGAAGTCTCTTCAGAGGTGTTGATAACTTACACACATCAATAGAGAAAGCTGGGGAAAAGAGAGAATGGAAGGAGAAACATAGGAGCTTTCGTAGTAGCTGAATGGTGATGGTACAGCCTGGACAGGATTAGGAGAGGTAAGTTCCCTGCCTCAGGGGATGACCAGGGATATTTATTCATGTAAGGAATATTAATTAGCTGAGTATGTGAATCAGGTTTGATATAATACAGGAAAATGGATAATAGAGATGTTGTCAGCTTACCGTACTCTACGATGGAAGATGCCATAATGAGCCCAGCCATCGTCTGGGATACCAGCGCTGATTCTCTGGGCGCTACAGAGCAGGTAATCTTGCGCTGATTGTTGCAGCAACTTATAGACAGGCCAACACAAATGGATACACAGAAAGGGAACATCAATAACACAAGGGAAACTTGAGGGACTGATGGGGAACCTATAAGGGAAAACAAAACAAATTAAATATGTGGAAGCTAAGCCAAGTGGATGAACTAATGAGAACAAGCGTCAGTGTAACCAAAGCTGTTGCTAGGCACAGAGCTGAATACCCCCGAAGTAACCTCAAAATATGAATCCACACCCCTGCAGTAGTTAGTGGTCTAGATGTCTTTAAAAAGAGGATTAGCAAGTACAATATGCGCTGAGCTAAAAAAGGACAATCACTTTTTACCATCTAAAGACTGGGAACTACTTAGAGTTACTTTCTTGTTTTTTGCATAATTTATGTGGCACTCGTAGCTTACTAAGGCATTGTTTAAACTTATACGAAGAGTTTCCTTGTTTCTGGACAAAGCTATAATTCTCTGACAAGCTCTTTCAAGAGCAAAACATGTGTCAGGAGCTGCTTGTATTATACTGTTTATTCCAAAAAGGCTTGAATGATATTTTACCAATCAAAAACTGTGACTGTATGCCTGGAATGGTAAAATGCCTTTGTCCTTTTATAGCTTAGTTTGGATAGCAATTGTTAATCTTATGCTTAAAGACTTTGCTACAAAATGGCAAAGGACATAGCCACTTTTTTAGCTCAGAGTGGAAGACATTGGGCTAATCCTTTGCATAAATTCTCCTAGAAAACAGATATTTGAGATGAGCAGATTTTCAGTGCCAGTGGTGTTGTGCGTGTGCTCCAGGTAAAGGAGCAGCTCTCAATTTAAATGCTAGGAACTACTCTAATTTCCCTACATCTATTTTGCACAATGTATGCAGCACTCTAAGCATGCAAGGGCATTATTATCTGGAAATATACATATATATTGCGCAAGAGATATATGGATAAATATATTATTTATGTGTAAGGGATTTCCCTTACCATATTAAATGCCGCTGGGTGTGGGCTCTCCAATGGTTCCACTCCTCTGCCAGCGGTTACTTGCGCCCCAGCATGCCCGATTCTAGGGACACAGCAGCGTCTCTGGGCGCCATCTTTCTTCCCTCGTGCTTCTGCTCGATTGAGCTGCGCAAGGTATTCTAGGTCGATTCCTCTCCTACATGCTGGCGTATTGGTCATGCCGCTTGTAGGAGGTTCACAAGACCGCAGTGCCTATCTATATGTTGCAATTATTTATTTGGAAACATTGTGCATATTACTCTCCCATAATCCCGGAAAAGAAATATATATCTGTAATTCTGTTGTTATTCGAGTATTTCTTTTTATCTCAATCCAAAATGGCTGAACTGCTTCTCGGAATTGCTATTTCCTGTTTGTTAATATGAAATGGGATTTGAGTCCAGTTGTATTGCAATTGTTCTTGCTAGATTTCCCGCTTCTGGGTTCGTGGAATCTCTGCCTTCTATAGATTATTTATTGTTTTCCTCTGCTCTTCACCTTGCTTTGTGGGCCGGACAGCTGGAAGGTTTTTCTGGTCTGCAGCTTTTTTTCTTGCCGCTGGTGATTATTTCTGGAGCAATACTAGACACCCAGTGGAATTCTGGCATCTGGTTTGGATTCTGGAGATAGTAGGCCCTCCCTATGCACCAAGAAGACACTACAGCCATCGCCAAAAAGACCTACTTTTGACATTATGTAGAAATGTGTTGCAACAAAGAGCTAGTGCAGCATTCTTATGCCTGAAGGCGACTGGTTTCCACTGTACAAAACTAAACACAAAACATAAATTACTCTTACTGCGGTAACAAGCATTTCATCAACAGCTTTACTACACCAACATAGTCAGGTGAAATTGATTATTCATGCCAGTAGGAGAGAGAAGTTTGGGATTTCACTTCCTTTGAAGCCTCCTTTGCTTTCCTAAACGCACTTGTCCGATAATGTGGTCAATCCAAGAATGAGGGCACAACTCTCTGATACTTTTAGCTGGTTTAGTTATGTGTTTGTTGTTGCCTCTGTCTAAGAAGGGGGAAAAATTCCGGTATTCCACTGCTTTTCACTATAATTTTGCTGGACTTGACTTAAAATACACAAATATACCTGTGGCAACCCTATGGAAACTCTAAATAAAGGAAGCAATGATTCACATGAATGTTCTCCACAATAATATCCCTAGGCTGGAGGAAATGCAACTGGGGGATTCTGCACTATATTTAGAATTTCCTCCAGTAATTTCCTCCAGAAATCGGAGGATTCTCAACTAGTCCAAACTGTAAATGAGAGAGGCCCTTCATGGTTTATTTACCCAAACACAGAGCCATTTTAACAATTTTGAAGTCTGGTGATTTGGGAGACTCAGAAAGTGGAAGCAAATGTTATTCTTCTTCTTCAAAAAACAAGACTCCCCCCTCCACGCGCACAGCCGTAGAGTTGGCTGGTATCGCCTGGACAGACAGATAAGACACCATACTATCACACGATGCCAATTCGAGAACGTGCTATTCTGCACTGGACCCAGACACTGGGCTGTCTATATTTGTCACAGAAATTCGAAAATTCAAACCCTGCCAATGTGTTTGGAAATATTTCTTTCGGAAGCTTGATTTGAAAGTTATCATTTTGTTTCTAAATTTACAGCTACATTTTTATACTGTGAAGTGCATGAAGGGTTAAAGTACTGTAAATCAACCATGTTGCAGACTCTCTGGCTCGGCTTTGCTCATTCTATAACGCTCTCTTTATATATTGGTCTAAGAATCTCACCACCCCACGCCAGTTTATTTACACCGGTACACCCTTCACATATCCTTTTCATGAAAACATCCATTTCCACTTTTCTTTGTTTATTTAACACAAACTAACCTCTAATCTTGGGTTCCAGAGTAGCGTGCTACTCGCCACAAAGCGCTTTAACGTCCAGTCAGGGGTAGTAAGCGCTACACAAATACAATTGACAATTTACATTAATAAGAGCTGGTCAACCATCATGCTGTTTCTTTTTGTTATTGTGTTTCTTGAATAATTTGGCAGCTTCTGTTTCCTGTTGTAGGCGCAATTGCTGCTTTCTCCAGTAGGTGGCAGACTTTATCCATGCTTACACAGCCAAAGCAACGTCTGTCTGTTTTACTCATCTAATGCGATTTCACTGCTGATATATAGCTGCAGTGCACAATGTTTGGCTTCGTAGCACAACTTGGTGGGTCAGCCTTTTACTTCGTCTTCTAAGGAAACGGATTCAGCTTGACCTCACGATTACATGCATACTGCCTTTACTCTCTTCGTCTGCCTGAAATTGGTTTTGTATCTGTATGACCCCGATGGCAAGGAAGGCTCCCCATACATCTGCTTAATGCACCACAAATATGAGTTCACTTAACATACAGGCCCGTATTGGCGCAGCATTACACAGTGTCATAGTGGTAAATGAACACCTTACTGCTCAGCCCACGCGCTCCAACTGACATTCACTCATCCAGGCACACATCAGCATTCTAATTGCATCACAGTCACTCTGGCTGAGCAGCAGGGAACATAACACTAAGAGGGGAATGCATGGCATAGAAATGAAGATACCACAAGACTACTAAGGACTTTGGGGGCCTCGGGCAAGACATATGGGAGCCCCGGGCAAAATGTGTGGAATAAATTTGAATTTTGTTACCGACTTATCGCCAATTCAAGCCTGCATGATGTCAAACAATACTAAGTTAATCTTTAACCAGGCCACAAAAAACAGCTGAAATCTATGCTGCAGGACCCCCAAAACTCCTTAAGATGACACTTGGTTGAGATATAGACGCAGGGAGAGAGGGAGGTTTAGATAGAGAATTCGACTAAACAGGGGTCTAATAGAGAGAAGGTTCCCTTTCCTAGAGGACCCTTTAGAATGTGGAGGCCCTGGGCAATTACTCACTTTGCCCACGCCTTAAAACGTCTCTGACATTACAAGCACTATGGGCTTCCATCACTAGACTTGCATCCATCAATGTACAAAAGCAAAGCACAGTAATGCAGCATGGAATAAAAATGCCCGTACCTCAGTTGAGTTAACAAGAGTATAAGGACAGCACTGATAAACGGCGTACCAGACACTACATTTCTAGTCTTGTGGAGAGCCGATCCAGAGGTCTAGATTGGCGCTAAGAGCCAAAGGACGAGCCAAGCGACCAAAAGATGTAATTCAGGTAGATGTCAGGAAAAATATGATAGAGTCTTTAAAATGAAAAAAAAGAATTCAACATTTCTCAGTGTATCACTGAATTGAGTGACTTTTATTGAAAGTAATATTTTTTTTTAATGAAACCTTGAATAATACCCCATGCCCTGACGACGTTGCTCCGAGTTACCCAAAATGTGTCAGATTGTCATGTTCTCTATTTATATAGCTTATGTTGCTATTTAATGTGAAGCAAGATTATTTTATATTAACCCTATATGTGAGCTTTTTATGCAGCACATATCCTACCCTGAATTTCTTCAATGTGCTCTCAAACTGTATGGTTAAGGAAAAAGATATATAAAGTGAAGTAAAGTTATTGGCCATAGATCAGAAAATTTGGTCAAGTGGGGAAGCCAGGATTTGAGTCCAAGATTGCATATTGTGCATTTCAGAGCTGTTGGGATAACATCTTTCACTGTTCCATTTAACACCAAAAGTCAGTGCTTTGTGTAGTGGGGTAGCTTCCATTGGTGTATCAGGTGCAGTGCACCAGGGACCCGAGGCTAGAGGAGCCCACTGAACCCATATTATTGCTGTATTTTATCATTTAAACAGCAGCCGTGAGCCCATTTCTGTCCATGCCCTAGAGCCAATGAAACACTGGGTGCCCTACTGGCTTTGTGTTCAATTATTCAATTATTATTATTCATTTAGTGTTGGTATATAGAAAGCAAGATGTACAGCTATAACACCTTAAATCAAGCTGACAGTATATATACATTGGCGTAGTCATAAGATTTACAGGTGTGCTTTTCTGTTTGGAAGTCTCCAAAATCAGTGAAGATTACACACAGTGACAGAACATGCATGTCTGAAATCCTGCTGCATAGTGCTCTATTTGTAAAATTATCAGTGTCAGTGCCCAAAGATTAGTGAGGTATCTGTGGAGGGCACTATCGAATGTCGGGGTGCTTAATACCAAGGCTCTGTAGACTCAATTTCACCTCATGCCTCTTTTATCAGCCACCAGATACTTCCTGTCCATTTAGTTAACTCTTTCAGATTCTTTTTAATCCCTGCTGTCTCTCTTAGTCACTGCTTCCCTGAGTTTCCCACCCTTCTTCTTTCCCCCTTTTGTTTTTTTCTCTCTTAATGGATTAAAATATATTGAAGAAAAATAGGTGCTGGTCCCCAAAAATGAGTGCTGGCGGGCCCTACATGCAAATAACCAGCTCAAATTAACCATTGAGGCTACAGGAGCAAACTATGTGGAAGTCCAAGACCTCTTAGTATTTTGCCAAATATTTGATTGCGGTCATTGTGGTGTTGAGCCTCTCCTAAAGTGGGTCTTTCTCAAGTTAGTCAAACGAGAAGTAACAACATCTCATGTCTTCCCTTGCTCTGCTGGCTTGCCAAACTTGATACTCAGAACGATTTTATGAATGGCTCAACATCTCAGTGACAGCAAATTAAATAATTAAAAAAACAAAGAGTTCTTGGACCACCATACAGTTTGCTCATCAATTACAGCACTTCCAGGAGACTTGTCAATGTGCAGCATTGGCTTCAGAGAGACATGTTCTGACTGCTACTGTTTAATCTATATTTTCCACTCCAAAATCTGGGGAAGTATTGCCCCCAGCACCCCTCCCAGTCCAAAATATGGGACGGGCGGGATAAATCCCCCACACTTTCTATGCCCATGAGACCAATATTTGTCCAGTGCATTTACCTCCCCTCACTGCTGATTTTCTGTTGGAGTTCTGCACCTATATAAAGTACAGTTGTTATTTAAGTGCCACACTGTTCTCCCACAGATTGCAACAGGTGTATACAAACTTCATGCATGTTTAAGTGTTGATGTGCTGCTGGGCGATGATTCTTGAACCACCTCTCTTTACATGACTTTTACAATCACAAAAATGCATGTGCGAAACTATTCCATGTTATTTGTCAATTTTCCCACACACTTTTTATGTCTGGCTTGGCAGCGGGCTTTATGTGATTAATCTAACAAAGGGCTATAATAAGGACTACCAGGAGAGGGCCTATGGCTCCAACTACATGTTGGCCAGGAGTACAGGTTTTGATTGTACAGAAGTTGTGTGTTTCCACAAAAAAGTAGTGGATGGTGTGACAATGGTGAACAAAAGTAACCAGTGATACAAAAACCCAAGTGTTGATTAAAAAATGCATAAATTCATAATGTGGGGAGCCCTGGATTCAGGGTTCTGCCTATAGCAATTGTTAGAAATGGGATTTCTGGTTGGCTAGGACATGCACCTAAGCCAGGCAGAAACCACCACTCTAGTCAGGGCAAGGGATTTAAACGCTGAAGATAACCCCAACTCACCCCCTTGGTAGCTTGGCACGAGCAGTCAGGCTTATTCCAGAGGCAATGTGTAAAGCGTTTGTGCAACACACACACAGCAGCGACACACTAGGCACACTACAAAAGAAACTCCACACAATGTTATATAAAAAAATAGCCTTTGTATTACTCATAAACACATTAGAATCATAATCACAAATGTATACTGTGCCACCTGGCACTAGGGAATATTTCACAGGGGATTATATACATGACAGGGCCAATCGGACCACTGTCAGAACCGTTAGAAAGCACAAGTAGTAAATATAAAACAACCAGCAACTGCTGGTAAAATACTGTACTCAGCATCATCACACTAGGCATAAGCACATTATACATCACATTAGGCATAAACACATTATGCACCACATTAGGGCCTTGCGCCCTACCAGCACCTCAGGTGCTCACAGGCCAACTGGCCTTCCTCGGGGGCCCATCTAGGACTTCCCCGCAATGCCCTATGTCCACAAAAGTCAGGGTGCTAAGCTGCCACTGCAGCAGGGTGCAGGCCCAACAGGCCGGCACCAGAAATGGGGGGGGCGAGGGTGTCACCCACCCTTGTCTCTCCTGAGACGCAAACAATGCCCCCTCAAAGTTGCAGCTGCCCGTGATCTGGCGGCGCAGCTGTACTGAACAATCGACACCAACAGTGCCTTGGGAGGCCCCTCCTTTCCGGGGCTCCTCTTTGGGGAGAAAATTGGCCCAAGTACTCACCGGTACCACCAGTGCTTCCCCCTCCAGCCCCACTCACCGGGGCTTCTCCGATGGCTGAATCAGACCCCCATCAGGCCGCCTGGCAGGCCCCGTTCACGGGACCTCTCCTCCCATCGCCCGGTCTCCTCACTGTGACCGGCGACCTCCGGAGACTCGTCTTTCCTTCTACGAGGCGGGGTAAGGCGGAAATGGAGCCCGCGAGGCTCCAGCTCCTCTGGTGGCCACACTAGCTCGGGAACACGCGAGCGCTCCTCCGGCACCGGAGTGACACCCACCACCAGGCCTCGCCTGGCCTCTTCTCTGTTGGGGAAGCTCCGCCCCCGGTCAGGCGGACTTGCTTGACTTCCGGCCCATGCATGGGCCATCCCGTATTCGGAGCGAAGTTTCCTTCTCGCTTCTCGGCTGCAGAGAATCTCCTGAACCGGGAATCCTCGTCCTGCTCACTCTGCCGGACAGCTCGGGGCCACGTAGCAGAGCCCCGGCTGCTTCGCCACAAGCCCCGCCCACAACCAGGCGATGCCGGACTTCCCGGCTGCACGGAGCAACGTCTCCGCAACTCCTTGGGCACAGAACGGCGGGTATGCTCCCGCCCACAATCAGGCAACACGGGGGGAATCCCCACACCGGGATTCCTTCCGCACAGCGCTTTCGAGCGCAGCACCCCTGAGGCACTCTTCCAGTCCTCTGGCGCAATCAGCAAAAAAGGTGTAGCGCTCACAAGGCGCTAGGATCCAAGTTTTTAGAGGGGCAGAGCTGGGCACAGGCAGGCCAGCACGTAGGGACCCCCAGGAAACAGCAGCTGGGTCCCACGGCGGTTCCTCCTGACGCCCAGCAGTCCTCCAGCCCCTAAGCAGGTACAAGTAAGCCCACCATCATGGGGTCACAGCCCCAATATTTATACCACATGTATCTTTGTTGTTAGGGCTCTGCGCCTGGTCCAAACCAGTTCTGGGGGGCACTCCAACATTTCTATACAGTGCTAACACACCTTCATTGTTAGATTAGGCTCTGGCCCCAGACACACCACAGGGGGGCGGAGCCAGCATGGAACAAGGCAGGCACTGACCTATTCAGGGTCAGGGGCTACTCCTCCCACTACTCCAAATGCAGATCTCCCATTCAGCCTAGCGCTGACTCACCCAGCCCCTCTGGAGCCACAGCACCTCCCCAGTCCCTGTCACTCCAGAGCCAGACATGCAGTACACATCAGGCAGGCACAAAGACACATAGCACACAGAAATGCCAACTTCTAAAAGTGGCATTTCTAAAATAGTGATAATAAATCTGCGTACACCATTACGCAGCATTTATTATTACTATTCCAAACATACCAAACTTGACTACGCTGCTCCTCTCATACCAGAAATTACCACTGAAACACTTATCAGGGAATCCCCAATGCACTCCTATGAGCGGGCAGCCTCACAGCAGTGAGGAACCAAAAAATGGCTGTTTGTCACTACCAGGACATGTCACACAGTTAAGGCACATGTCCTACCTTTTACCTACAATGCACCCTGCCCATAGGGCTAGCTAGGGCCTACCTTAGGGGTGACTGACATGCAGTAAAAGGGGGGTCACAGACGTGGCAACCACTTTATGTGCCACATCACAGCGGCAGTAAACTGCGCGCACAGGCCCTGCAATGGCAGAGGCCTGAGACAGGTTTGAAAGGCTACTTTGGTGGGTGGCACAAGCAGCGCTGCAAGCCCACCAGTAGCATTTAATTTACCGGCCCTGGGTATCTGAGAAACCACTTTACAAGGGACTGACAGGTAAATTAAATACGCCAAACAGGTGTAGACCAATCTTACCATGTTTACTACAGAGAGCACACACACTTTACACTGGACAGCAGTGCTAATGTGCCCAGAGTCCTAAAACCACCAACACCAGGTCAGAAAAAAGACTAGGAGGAAGGCAAAAAGTTCAGGGATGACTGTGGAAAAAGGGCCAAGTCCAACAGCAATCATTTATTAAAGTCAAGAATAAGTACGTAGATGTTTTGACCCCAAAGTTTCAATTTGGAACTGAGTCTTTATCAGGACATAAAAAGTAGACACCTCTTCTTTTGAGATATGAATGTAATGTAGCAAAGATAAATGAAACAGAATTTGGACACCACTCTGCCATCATGTATGCAAAAGAAGTTCCTTGGATATGTATCAGCGCTGATCTCTGCAGTCACTGTGTATGAACATGTTGTCAAAAGAAGTGGTGTCTACTTTTTATATCCTGATGAAGACTCTGTTCCAAATTGAAACTTTTGGGTTGAAACGTCAATGTGTTAATGGTTGACTTTAATGAATGATTGCCATAGGAGGAAACCTGAATATAGGGTGCCCCACATTACGAATATATCAATTTTTAAGTCAACACTTGTGTTTTTGTATATGTATCACTGCACACTTTGGTTCACTATTGTAACACCATCCACTAACACCGTGCCATCCACAGAGAAAATGTACTTTTGATATAGTAACTGTCTGTTGAGACCTTCGTACCACATGTAAATGTTTATATCCTATGTTTGCACAGGCTTGTGCACATGAGTATATGGGTATTCATTAAACAGCTGGTCCTTTTCTATCTATCTGACTCCACTTGTATTTCTTTAACCTAGGAAGCAATAGGTTTCTTTAGCTTCCTCCGAGGGAACCATTTTCACCTGGGTTCATAGGGATACTGAGTTGCCATATTGTTTGTTCCCAAGTCAACAATACAGCAGCAGATCAAAAACCATTTAGCCACACAAGCAGCTAAACCGTGAACATAGAAACTACTGCTCGAGTAATTGATACGTAACAACACTCTATTTAGTCACTAGAATCTTGAGGTTTGATACTCGTACATTGGCTGCCTGGCAATTACGGAGGTCCTTGGTATTTGTGAAGCATACTTCCCTGTCATTCAGGAATAACCACAGGTACAAAATGTAATCACAACCAATCACATAAGCTGTTGGTGCTGTGGGTTTCAACACAAATGTCAGCACTGGTAGTATGATGCCTCAGGTACTTACTCTAAATTAATTGCAACATCGAAATTTGGACAAGCTAGAGAGTGGGCTTCATTTTGAAGTTTCTGCAGATTACCTCATGCGTGGGCCAGATTTATTTTAAAAAAACAAGGATATGACATAGTGACATTTCTAGTGAAGGGACTGGTCTAAGGACACCAATACCCTATTTGTAGTCAAGGAAAGCCTATGCACAAAAAATAGGGTTCACCTACACCACTATCTCATGGAAACCTATCACCATTAAGCTTATTGTCTGTCTTCCTCTGGTCTTAATGTGTTCCACTCTTTTACTGGCTGATGGTGTTTAACAAAAGTTTACCATTTCCAGTCAAGGGGATTCCTTCAGAGTGGGTCTTGGCTGATCTTTTTCTTGACCATATTTCCCATTAAAATAGCCTTCCCTCAAATGTGATTTAGAACAGAAATAGTCGATTTGTATCCAAATTCTGATTCCCTCTTATGTCGCATACATCATGTGCCTACTCAGTTGTGCACCAGTTTACATCTTCAGCCAGAGGTTAACACTAACAGCTGTCTCACATCTATGTAAATGTTTCCAATGCCAACATTTACTATCGGATTGCTCTTGCTTAGATTATGTTAGGCTGGCATGACAAAGTTTTTGCTTAATGTTCCTGGCTATAATTCCACTCAGCATTCACCTTACCATTGTTTTCAGCATAATCATCCTCATTCAAGCATGGCCTGAGTCCATGCACTGTGGGGCTGATTCCGATTCGGGCCGGAAATCTCTCCGACCGAGCCGGACCCGGAGAGATTTCCGACCGAATCGGACCCGTGCAGCCCGACCGAACGAGTACGATGCGCACGTATGCCATCGGACTCGAGTCGGTCGGACTCCCATTGAAGTCAATGGGAGCCGGTCGTACAACGCGTACGCGGGCTCCCATTGACTCAATGGGTGCGAGGCGGACAAGGGCGCCCCCTACAGCATGTACGCGGCGAAGCAACTCGCGCCGTACACGCACAGGTAGGGGGGACCCATGGGTCACCCCTGTGTGCGACTCGCGCGGCTACGCGTACAGGGGGGTCCGACACGGACCCCCAAAGTACGGCTCCGACTGCTTTTCCGAGCCGGAGTGCGCGGCTCGGTCGGACTGCTCGCGGCGCGCATCGTACTTACCCAGCCGGGAAACGTCTCCATTGCGCGGTGCGAGTCGAGTCCGAGCGAGTCGGTCGGTGCGGTTCGACCCGGGAACGAGTCGGTCGGAGCGGTCGGGACGCCCGGACGAGTCGGTCGGCGATTTCGCATCGTACTCGCTCGCCCGGACGCGCGTACGAATCGGTCGGGCAATAGGGCTCCGAATCGGATCCGGTTAAGCCGAATCCGATTCGGAGCCCTACCGGCCGAGATCGGAATCGGCCCCTGTGTTTTCAGTGAACACAGCGGCAGGACACCGAGCATGGTCTATAATGATATATGCTATGTAATTAGTGATGTGATTGATGCAAATTGCGACCTATTACTCAATGTTATGTGTGAGATCATGAGGACTGAATGAAGCTGTCAAGTATGTCACAACTTTTCTTTAAGAAGCTTGTGAGATTTTGCTATGTTAAAAATTAGCAAAGGAAGTTTGGTAGTCTAACGGCTCCATGTACATTTACTTACTACACAGAAGTTGGGAAGCTGAAGCTGTTCTCCTCCTTGTGTGCCCTTGGGAGATTGCAGCAAGTTGCTGGGTTTCACTGGGCATGCTCAGCCAGATTGTTACCAGGTTGGGAAGTCTTCTTCTTGAGCTAGATATTTCCCTGTAATTTCTTGGGCAAAACGGTGACTTAATATTTCCCAATATATATCCTTGAATTTCCTTTGGGAAGACATTATTCCTGGAATATCTTTTCTTAGGACTTTCCAATGGTATCATAGAGATAAAGTATTTCCTGTATAATGGACTTTACTTCTGGATAATTTATTCGAAAACTATATAAGGGCACATGAATTGTCTGTGGGTGTGTCGCAATGAGTTTTACTGCTGTTGTTTGCTCGAGGGAATTTTCCTGATGTCCAGAAGTTCTTCTGGACTTCTTTTTTGCGTCTGCATCGGGTTTTGGATCCCCTCTTAAGAGCACTGACATTTTTCTTCAGTCTGCTTTCTTTTCCTGCCAGTCATGCAATCTGGAGCTGGAGGAAGTTAAAGAAGGCAGCAGGACCTATGATTCAAGGCTCATTTTCTAGTGTCACCAGAGAAATCAGCTATTGCCATATAACCACACCAAAACATTCAAGCCAGACAGGCCAATATGGATCAAGTACAAAATCAGCTAATAGTGGCAAACAATTTGACAATGAAGAATGCCACCTTGCATCAATCTTTGGCTGTGCTTTAGTGAGGCACAAGTGCCTCTCTTGTAGTGGGGCTAGCTGAATTAACATTTTATGGAAATCCTAATAAATTTAGTGAATTCAGGGACTCCTGTACAATTCACTTCTCCTTTAAACCACACATTTGCGTAACAGATTGAACTAAGGTTGGTTTATTTATCAGTAGAACCACTGCTTTGTCTTGTGCCACTTTTCTGGCTTCTCAAGCCTCTCCATTGCTTGACAATTATCCTGCCTTTTGAATGGCTTCAAAGAAATGTTCTGCAAACAAGACCAGCATCATGTGGCTCAAGAAAAAAAAAAAAAAAGAATATCTCCTGGAATTTGTTCACTCTTTTCCATGAGCAGCAGAGTCTGCACTGATTTGGATAAGGCGAACCTTTGTATAGAGTGGCACAGTGGTTGAAAACATCGTATCTCATTGGGTACACAAGGGGAGGTTTTCGTTAAAAAAACAAAGGTCTGACCGATTAAGAGGTAAAAAGCAACGTCATCTGAAAGGAAAGATGAGGGCAGATTGCTGGCTATGATTTCTGAGAGGTAATTTGGAGAACACGAGATATGGAGAAGTCGTCTTAAGGGAAGGGAAGGTTTTTTAGTTAATCAGGGAGGCATTTAGGGGGCTTTACGGTGTTGCACACAAATTTCTTTATTTAATTTTCACTTTAAGTTTAGTTGTGAGTTCTGGCAAACGCGGAGGAGGGGTGATTGGAGTCATGGGAGGGATGTTGGGTGTTTTAGCACAAGGTTTCTTTTGGATGAGTTAGAATTCTTTTCAGTGCAGTGTGAGTTGACAGTGAATTGTTAGTCAAGCTGTTTCTTTTATTTTGTTGCAGAGACCCCTGACGAAGAGCCACAAGGGCTCGAAATGCATTGGGCTTAAGAAATGAGTCTACCATGATGTATGTTCTGCCTTGAACTTTATTTCAAACGTGTCGCTGCGAAATGCCATAATGGGCACTCAGGAGACATATGAAAAATGAAAAAGGAAATTATGAAATAAAGAATGAAGGTGAAACTACGCTGTCTCAGCGGTGATTTCATAAAGTTGATGAAATAATGATTAAGCAACAGTATAAAGTTTGGAATGAAATAATGAATAAGGATAATTCAACGAGGAGTGGTTAATCTTGAGGGATGTTTCCCACTTAGCAGTGCGACAGACGGGTGCGCGAGTTTGTGCCCAAATTTCACCACAGTGGTTGAAAAACCATGGGTTGGAATGCTACCCGAGCGATTGCCAGTGGTTAGACTATTTCTAAGCATTCCTCCATCACCTTTTGTGTGATTGACCATTGACCCCAGTCATATATTACGTGATTTTAGACTTTGACTTGAGAAACTGATTGGACAGACTCAAACTTTATTCACCTTGTACAGACGAGGTCTTAGAGATAAAATAAAGGATGAGTTGGCCTAAATTTCTAGACTAGCAAGTCTTCAAGAGTTACTTACTTTTACTATTCATACTGATCACTTAGGGGGTCATTAGGACGGCGGGTTGACTTGAGTTCGCCCGCCATCCCAGCGGTAACGGGACAGCCCGCCTCACATGCGGCGGTCCCGCACCCCTAATTATGATGCGACCACCACCGCGGCGGTCGCATCTGGCAGCCCCCGCCGCAATGTCAAATGGCCATGTTGTGCATTTCCATGCACAAGGTGGCAGGCACCACGCGGTGCCTGCCACCTTGTGCATGGAAATGGAGGGGGGTACCATGGGTACCCCCCAGTGCACAACTGCCCCCTCACCCACAGAGGGGGCCCGCAACGGGCCCCCAAAGCCAGTCTCCGCCTGTCCTTTTGCGGCCGGATATCCACCGCAAAAAGACAGGTGGAAGGGCTCATCCTAATCACTACGGCGGTGCCTGTATGGAACCGCCGCAATGATGCCCTGGTTCCGGGTTCCTCAAGGCAGGCGGAAAAGGACCGCCTTGCGGGACCATGGCGGACAGACTTTCCGTCCACCGCAGTACCAATGTGATTCCCACCGCCATCCTAATTTGGCGGTGGGTGAATCACATTGTGATGGCGGGAGGATCACCACCGCCGGCCCGGCGGAGGCGATCCTCCCACCATCATAATGAGCCCCTTAATTCGAGAAAGAAAGTCTAAAAAGTTAAAGACTGAATGATTGTTAGGACACACTGTGTGGCTGCCTTTCAAACATTCTAAGTGCTAAGGAATTCCAAAGAACCTACGCAGTTGGTTCTTCCAGAGGTCCATTATCAGATGAAGAGAAAATTTGTAGGGCTATGTATGCATTGTGGTCAGAAAGGGCATCTAAGTAGAAATTTCCCTACTCATCCAAAGAAGGTATTTATTTTTTTATTTAATCTTTAAAGTGCATCCACAGAGTGGGAAACAACCATTACAATGCAGGCATTACATCGTAATTCCTTTACTGCGAATCCATTACATCACATATGCCATTACAATGCATGGTATTATACAACACATGCCTTTAAAACGTAGAAGGTATTACAACGCATACCATTGCAACACAATTTAAGGTAAGTTGTGTAGGCAAGTTATGTTATTGATTTTTTTTATTTTAATTTTGTTACTAAGGTCTTGATTATGATGTTGGGCGGACTTGAGTCTGCCCGACACCGCCGTGATCTCGGGACTGACCGATCTCCGGTCAGCGGTCCCGGCACCCACTATTAGGATGCGACCACACATGGTGCAGTCGCATACTCCCATTTTTCTATGGGAACTTGTGTTACGGCCATAAACCGCACGTAACACAAGCTCCCATAGAGAAATGGAAGATTGGGTTAAACCCTGCACCCCGTGGCAGGCACCTCAGGGTGCCTGCCACAAGATGCAGGGAGCAACAAGGGGACACCATAGTTGCCCCCGCGGCCTACAACTGGAGGCCGCAAACAGAAGGGGGCCCATGCTAGAGGCCCCCAAACTCGCTTTGCGACAGACTATCTGTGTCGGATAGCCCGGCATGGAAGGCCTGTCGGAAACCATGCATCGTAATCCGGATGACATAAAACGCCGCCATATGGATTACGGGCCGACTTCGGACTGGCCAACGGTCTCATTGAGTCCGTCGGAATCCATGCCGGATTGACCAGCCGGTTTCAATTCCAAACGGCTGTATTGTAATCAGCCGGTCGGAACTAAAACTGACGATATCGGTCGGAGGCTTTCCGACCGAGATTGTAATAGGCCCTTTAGTTTTGTTAAATGTAAGGTATTTAAAGATTTAATATTGATATTATTAATAAAATAAGCCATTTAAAAAAATACTCTTGAAGGTGTAACACCCGCCCTCTGGCACGGGATGTGATGGAAGTAGGGGTTTTGGGTGAGGGAGTGTATTAATACCTAGGTATAATTGTAAATACCTGGGTATTAATAATTGTAATTTTTGTTTATAATTGTAATAGCTTTAAAAAATCAAAAACAATAATTTTGAGGGTGTAACATGCACCCTCTGGCACTGGATGTGAGGAAAATATGGGCTTTGGATGATGGAGTGTATTAATACCCAGTTATTAATTTTAATACTTAGGTATTCATTTATTTACATTTTTTATTATATTTTTAATAATAAAAATACAAAAAAACAATACTTATAAGGATGTAACACCCACCCTTTGGTACGCGATGTGAGGGAAATAGGGGTTTTTGTGGGGGTGTAATAATACCCAGGTATTCATTTTAAAACCTGGGTATTCATTTATAAAAATTATTTTAATAATTAAAATCCATGAGAAAAAATACTTGGCACGTGATGTGAGGGAAATCGAGGTTTTGGGAGAGGGAGTGTATTAAGGCTCAGGTATTAATTTAAATACCTGGGTATTAATCTACATTTATTTTTGGGAGGAGTTTTTATGGATACAATGCAATAAATACAATACATAAGAGGGTGTAACACCCAGCTTCTGGCACGGGATGTGAGGGTAAAGGGGGTTTTGTGTGGGGGAGTGTATTAATACCAGCCTATTAATTGTAATACCTAGATAGTAATGTATTTTAATGATTAAAATTACTTTGGATTATTTAAATACAATAATAACAATACTTATGAGGGTGTGATATCAATCCTCTGGCATGTGATGAGAGGGAAATAGGGGTATTGGGTGGGGGAGTGTATTGATAGCCAGGTATTATTTTTAATACCTGAATATTTATATACTGTATTTCTTAAAAATAATTTGGATAATTTAAATACAATAAAAAAAACGTATGAGGGTGTAGCACCCACCCTCCGGCACAGGATATGAGGAAAATATGGGTTTTGGGTGGGGTAGTGTATTAATACCCAGATATTATGCTTAATACTTCGGTATTTATTGTAATTTTAAATGTTAATTTAAATAATTTTAAAACAATTAAAAACCAATTATTAAGAGGGTGTAACAGTCACCCTCAGGCACGGGATGTTAGGGGAATAGGGGTTTAGGGTGGGGAGTGTATTTATACTTAAGTATCTATTTAGATTTCTTAGTATTTATTGTAATATTTAATACTAATTTAAAAATATTTAAAAAATCTAAGTAATAGGAATGTGGTGTTAGGGAAATAGGGGTTTTGGGTGGGGAAGTGTATTAATATACGGGTACTAGTTTTAAAACCTGGGTAGTAATTATTGTAAATATAAAAATTAATCAGAAAAGTCTTAAAAATAGGTAAGCAAAGGTGTGTATATATATATACATATATATATATATATATATATATATATACACTCAAATAACTTTAAAATATGTACAGTAAATATTAAAATAGTATTAGAATGTGAAACAACATTTATTTAGGAATTTAGTAGGACACATAAAATATAAATAAAAAACGTTTTATTTAATTTTAAAAATATATAACAGTTGATTACAAATATGAAATAAACTAATATAAATAGGTTGCAATGTATATTATTTTATAAAAAAATACTTTTTAGAAACAATCCAATAACATTTTTAAAGCATTTTTTGTATATTCCCATGCTTTTCCATTGAAGTCAATGGGAGAAATTGTCATTTTTTCCTTTTTACTTTCAGAGTTGACTTTCGTGGTTGTGCATCTGTTTCTACAGTTGGTGGAGCATTGCGGTCAAGATCGGAGGCAAGGAAGAGCTGCAGTCAATTTACTGTGGTCAGGTAAGACAAATTTAATTTATTAAACAGTGATTGTGGGTGGCATACTTTATTGTAAGGAGAGAGGAGGGAGGTAGTTAGATATATGTTTGTGCTAATATGTATGTTTTGAATGTTTTAACCACCATTTTAATTCCTATACAAGTAGCAGTTGTGAGCCCACGTTGGGATGATTGCTTTTTTTACATTTTTGGTTTAAAAAAAAAAAAGTTCAAAGAAGGTTTAGGAATTCTTTTAAAACAAAGCGTAAAGAAAGCAATATTTTTGGGGGAATTTTGTTTGTGACGTGTTTTTTCAACAAAGTATACTGTATTCACAGCAGGAAGAACATGTGGAAGTTTGCACAGCACGGATGCCTTGGTTCGACCAATTGAATTGTGAGAACATTTTGGAATTAAGTTTATGGATTTTTGCTTTATGCTGGATTTATGCAGCATAAGGAACTTTTGACTTTTGATTTTTGCAAATCGTTTGCTACATTATGGAGCTATTTAAACCGTATGGATATTGGATTGCACCGATGGATTTGTTGTTGCGTTTTTTGCCAAAATCTCTTCGTTTTTGGGGGGATTGCATTTTTTTTTAGATTACACAGTAATTTAGCAGCAGTGATTTTGCTGGAAAATATGGCTATGCCAATCTGTGTATCCATCGATAGTTTACAACGGAATTTGGATTGCTTTGTGGATTATGGTTTTCTAACTTTGGATTATTGGAGTGCACAAGACTCTTGGGGAAGTGTGGTTGTTTGTGAATCATCAAGAGTTGAAGAAAGAAGACAACTCCAGGTAAGAAACCTGACAATCCTTCAATTTAAAAAATGGCAATCAAATTATAAAAAATGAATTGCAAAACAGGCAACATAGAATAGGTGTTAGTGTCAGTCAGACATGTAATATGTGTGCAATATTGTCTAGGTAGTCTGAAGCCACTATCAACGAAAATTGTTACATTTGTCCCAATAGTCGCTCTGGCATTTCATTTGTTCTTTTGGAAATTCGTGGGTTCAAACTACCAGTCAATGATTGCACGATACTCATTTCTGGGAAACTTTGCTCCTTCCTCAAAATTTCCAAGAAATTATAAAAGTTTGGGTGAGGTTTTCCGATTGCTTTGTTGTAGGAGTTGTGCCATCCCTCTATGGCATTATTAGTCTTTGCTCCTCGCTTTAAGCAGGTCGTGTAACAATTCCACAATTTCTGCGACCCGACCTGTCCTCAAAGGAATTTAGTAAGGAAGCCACTTTGTCTTAGTTTGAAGTAAAATACTCAGATTCTGTAATTGATGTGTAGTATTCATCTACACTGTCAGGAGGAACAAAACATAATGCTGTTATTTTTTTTAACTCAGTTTACTGTCTCATATGTAATCCTAAACTAAGGATGTTTTTTAAATTTAATTTTTCTCCTATACGCCTGAGAAAAGTGAAAAAAAGCATCCTTGAATCAGGATACATTTTAGTTGTGGTGTTAATTATGGGTAATTCAAAAATATTATCACTTTTCTAGGACTTTTATTCAGGGTTTTAGATTTTACCACTGTTACAAATTCAGTGTATGTTGAGGTTTGCTTATCAGTAAGTAAACTGTTCACTAAAGGAACTGTAGAATTATTAATGTTGGCGTGAATAGTGCGACCCTTGACCCTGACTCAGGCAGGTCGCTCCCCACGCTGCACAGCACCACCTGTTGTGCCCGTGTACCTTGCTCCCTACCATCGCTGCTGCTGCGAGTTCGAGGCCCTCCTCCACCTGCAGGCTACCACCTGCGCCTCTTCCCTGGTGGCCAGTGGGGAACCGTAAGTCTCTGTGTGCCCCTGTGCCCCCTTATGATTGACTGTCTGCCTTCTGTTTTTTCTTCTCTACCTTCGTTGCCAGTGTAATTTCGTTTTGCCCCCTGTGCCCCTTTTTACTGTCTGCCTTCTGTTTTTTTCTTCTGTACCTTCGTTGCCAGTGTAATTTCGTTTTGCCCCCTGTGCCCCTTTTTACTGTCTGCCTTCTGTTCTTCTTCTGTACCTTCGTTGCCAGTGTAATTTCATTTTGCCCCCTGTGCCCCCTTCTGCTTGATTTTGTTGTATTGTTCTTTTTCCATTTTTAGCCTGTATTGTGCCCCGCGTTTTTCCGCCCGTCTCCACTCTCCCTTTCCCGCCGCTGTGTCCCCTGCGGCCCTGCCCCCCACACGCCCATTCGTCCCGCTCCCCCTCCCAGCTGCTCCTCCCTCCCACCTCCCCTTCTTATGGCGGCCGCTGCGCGGTGAGGAGAGCAACCCTTGACCCTGACTCAGGCAGGTCGCTCCCCATGCCGCACAGCACCACCTGTTGTGCCCATGTACCTTGCTCCCTACCCTCGCTGCTGCTGCGAGTTCGAGGCCCTCCTCCACCCGCAGGCTACGACCTGCGCCTCATCCCTGGTGGCCAGTGGGGAACCGTAAGTCTCTGTGTGCCCCCTGTGCCCCCTTATGATTGACTGTCTGCCTTCTGTTTTTTCTTCTGTACCTTCGTTGCCAGTGTAATTTCGTTTTGCCCCCTGTGCCCCCCTTTTTACTGTCTGCCTTCTGTTTTTTCTTCTGTACCTTCGTTTCCAGTGTAATTTCGTTTTGCCCCCTGTGCCCCCTTCTGCTTGATTTTGTTGTATTGTTCTTTTCCATTTTTAGCCTGTATTGTGCCCTGCATTTTTCTGCCCGTCTCCGCTCTCCCTTTCCCGCCGCTGCGTCCCCTGCGGCCCCGCCCCCCGCACGCCCATTCGTCCCGCTCCCCCTCCCAGCTGCTCCTCCCTCCCACCTCCCCTTCTTATGGCGGCCGCTGCGCGGTGAGGAGAGCGACCCTTGACCCTGACTCAGGCAGGTCGCTCCCCACGCCGCACAGCACCACCTGTTGTGCCCGTGTGCCTTGCTCCCTACCCTCGCTGCTGCTGCGAGTTCGAGGCCCCTCCTCCACCCGCAGGCTACCACCTGCGCCTCATCCCTGGTGGCCAGTGGGGAACCGTAAGTCTCTGTGTGCCCCCTGTGCCCCCTTATGATTGACTGTCTGCCTTCTGTTTTTCTTCTGTACCTTCGTTGCCAGTGTAATTTCGTTTTGCCCCCTGTGCCCCCCTTTTTACTGTCTGCCTTCTGTTTTTTCTTCTGTACCTTCGTTTCCAGTGTAATTTCGTTTTGCCCCCTGTGCCCCCTTCTGCTTGATTTTGTTGTATTGTTCTTTTCCATTTTTAGCCTGTATTGTGCCCTGCATTTTTCTGCCCGTCTCCGCTCTCCCTTTCCCGCCGCTGCGTCCCTGCGGCCCCGCCCCCGCACGCCCATTCGTCCCGCTCCCCTCCCAGCTGCTCCTCCCTCCCACCTCCCCTTCTTATGGCGGCCGCTGCGCGTGAGGAGAGCGACCCTTGACCCTGACTCAGGCAGGTCGCTCCCCACGCCGCACAGCACCACCTGTTGTGCCCGTGTGCCTTGCTCCCTACCCTCGCTGCTGCTGCGAGTTCGAGGCCCTCCTCCACCCGCAGGCTACCACCTGCGCCTCATCCCTGGTGGCCAGTGGGGAACCGTAAGTCTCTGTGTGCCCCCTGTGCCCCCTTATGATTGACTGTCTGCCTTCTGTTTTTTCTTCTGTACCTTCATTGCCAGTGTAATTTCGTTTTGCCCCTGTGCCCCTTTTACTGTCTGCCTTCTGTTTTTTCTTCTGTACCTTCGTTGCCAGTGTAATTTCGTTTTGCCCCCTGTGCCCCTTTTTACTGTCTGCCTTCTGTTCTTCTTCTGTACCTTCGTTGCCAGCGTAATTTCGTTTTGCCCCCTGTGCCCCTTCTGCTTGATTTTGTTATATTGTTCTTTTTCCATTTTTAGCCTGTATTGTGCCCCGCGTTTTTCCACCCGTCTCCGCTCTCCCTTTCCCGCCGCTGCATCCCCTGCGGCCCCGCCCCCCGCACGCCCATTCGTCCCGCTCCCCCTCCCAGCTGCTCCTCCCTCCCACCTCCCCTTCTTATGGCGCCCGCTGCGCGCCGAAGGCGCGCCTATGGCAAGCCCATCTGTGCCCGTCTGCGCCTGGACCGTGCCCAGCGCCAGACCCCCTGGTCCCCGCGACCGCCTCAACGACCGACGCCACTACGATGCCAGCACCCTCCACGCACTCAACACCGGACGATCACACACCTGTTTCCTGGTTGCCCCGAAGCGCACCCAAGGACCCTTCTCCTGCCAGAACTGCAGCTTCACCAGCCTCCGAGCCGCCAAACCGCCCGCCGAGAAAGGACGCAACCACCTCAGATGCATCCTACTCAACACCCGCTCCGCACGGAAACATGCTGTCGAACTCTGGGACCTGATCGACACGTCCACCCCGTCGCCGTCCTGACGGAGACCTGGATGAACGCCTCCTCTGCGCCCGACATCGCCATAGCCATCCCGGACGACTACAAGATCACCCGTAGGGACCGCACCAACGGAGTAGGAGTTGGAATCGCCATCGTCCACAAGAACACCCTCAGGGTCTCGACCAGCACCGACGACACCCTCAGCACCGCCGAACACCTGCACTTCCAGATCCACACGGACCCCAACACCACCCTCAGAGGAACGCTCGTCTACAGTCACCCCGGACCCCGGCCTCAGTTCAGTGACTCCATCGCCGACTTTGTCAGCACGCACGCCATGGCCTCCACAGACTACATCCTCCTCGGAGACCTGAACTTCCACCTCGAGAACACCAACAACACCAACTCCACCACCCTGATCGACAACCTCGGACTCAGACAGCTCATCACAACGCCCACCCACTCCACCGGCCACACGCTCGACCCCATCTTCTCCGCAAGCTCCCACGTCTCTTTCAGTCACACCACTGAACTCCACTGGCCCGACCATCGCTGCATCCACTTCACCTTCCGGAAACCCACCACGCACCACCGCACTCAACAGATCCCCCGCCGCAGCTGGAGCAAAGTCACCGATGTCCAGCTTAACACCACCCTCACCCGGAGCCCACCCGCCGACCCTACCGACACCGCCGCCCGCGACCTCAGGCGATGGATCGACGACTGCACCAACACTCTCGCCCCGATCAAGAAACCCTCCAACAGTCACACTGACAAGAAAGCCAGCTGGTTCACCGCGGACCTCCAGGCCTCCAAGCAAACCTGCCGGAAACTAGAGAAGAAATGGCACCGCGAACAGACACCGGACAGCCATGAGGCCCACAAGAACGCCATCCGCAGACACCATCACCTCATCAGAACCGCCAAAAGGGCCTCCTTCAAGGACCGCCTCGACAACAACGCACACAACAGCAAAGAGCTCTTCAACATCGTGAAGGAACTCTCCAACCCCAGCTCCAACGCCAACGACATCCCACCATCGCAAGACCTGTGCGACTCCCTTGCCACCTTCTTCCACCGCAAGATCGCAGACATCGACGACAGCTTCAACAACCTGACCGCCTTGACAGCCAACGACACCTAGGACCCGCCAGCCACCATCCGCATCGACCCCATGCTCACCTGGACCAACGTGAACGACGACGACACCATCAAAATCATGAACACCATCCACTCCGGCTCTCCGTCAGACCCCTGCCCGCACCACATCTTCAACAAAGCTAGCGCCACCATCGCACCCCATCTCCGCAAAGTCATCAACATCTCCTTCGAGACCGCGACCTTCCCGGAGAGCTGGAAGCACGCAGAGATCAACGCCTTACTCAAGAAACCCAAGGCGGATCCGAGAGACCTCAAGAACTTCCGGCCCATCTCCCTGCTCCCGTTCCCGGCGAAGGTCATCGAGAAGATCGTCAACAGACAACTGACCCGCTACCTCGAGGAGAACAACATCCTGGACCCATCCCAGTCCGGGTTCCGCAGCAACCACAGTACCGAAACTGCCCTCATCGCCGCCACCGATGACATCAGGACCCTGCTGGACAACGGTGAAACCGCGGCCCTCATCCTCCTGGACCTCTCAGCCACCTTCGACACGGTCTGCCACCGCACCCTATGCACACGCCTCCACAACGCAGGGATCTCTCCGGCAGAACCCAGAGCGTCCGCCTCCCCCCATTCCATTCCGAAGCCTCCGAGATCATCTGCGGCGTACCCCAAGGATCATCCCTCAGCCCGACACTGTTCAACATCTACATGGCACCGCTCGACCATGTCGCCCGACTGCACGACCTCAACAACATCTCCTACGCCGACGACACCCAGCTGATTCTCTCCCTCACCAAGGACCCCCTCACCGCCAAAGCCAACCTCCACGAAGGAATGAAGGCCGTCGCCGAGTGGATGAAGAAGAGCCGACTGAATCTGAACTAGGACAAGATGGAGGTCCTCATCCTCGGCTCAACCCCGTCAGCCTGGGACGACTCCTGGTGGCCAACCACACTGGGAGCAGCACCGACACCCACCGCCCACGCACGCAACCTGGGGGTCATCCTCGACTCGACACTCTCCATGACCAAGCAGGTCAACACCGTCTCGTCCTCCTGCTTCAACACCCTACGCATGCTCCGCAAGATCTACAGGTGGATCCCCACCGAAACAAGAAGAACGGTCACCCAGGCCCTCGTCAGCAGCAGGCTGGACTACGGAAACGCCCTCTACGCGGGAGCCTCGGCCAAACTCCTGAAACGACTGCAACGCATACAGAACGCCTCTGTACGCCTCATCCTCGACATCCCTCGCCACAGCCACATCTCACCCCACCTGAGAGACCTGCACTGGCTCCCCGTCAACAAGAGGATCACCTTCAAGCTCCTCACCCACGCACACAAAGCACTCCAACACCGGACCGGCATACCTCAACAGACGACTCACCTTCTACAACCCGAACCGCCAGCTCCGCTCCGCCGACCTCGCCCTCGCCATCGTCCCCCGCATCCGAAGAGCGACCACCGGCGGAAGATCGTTCTCCTACCTCGCCGCCAAGACCTGAAACACCCTCCCCATCCTCCTACGGCACACCCAGGACCTACTAACCTTCAAGAGGCTACTCAAGACCTGGCTGTTCGAGCAGTAGCAGCACCTCCTCCCCCCCCAGCGACTTGAGACCCTCACGGGTGAGTAGTGCGCTTTACAAATGTTCTGATTGATTGATTGATTGATTGATTGAATAGTGTATATTTGGGTGAATGGATGGGGTGTGGATTTAAAGGTCCCATCCATCGTCCAAATATCACTAGTCTACAATTTTACAAGGATATGGGGTGTGTTAAAGATTAGTATCCTGTTTGAGGGTTTTTGTTGTCATGCAAAAGAAAGGTTTCATTAGTAAAGGTTGCAGTCAGTTCAGGAGGAATGTTAATAGAGTATGTTTGGGGTGTTACATGTTGGGTGTTACTTGCCTGTTATTTTCTTTGGATAATTCTGGGTCGATTAGGAATTGTGGGCATACTACTTGCTACATGCCCAGGAATGTCTTGGGATACCTCCCTCGAAATGTTTTGGTTAGTTTTGGCTGTAAGATTAGGTTCTTCAATTATTTTACCTCTCAAGGTATTCTGCTTGTTGAGTATGTGCTGGTGATTATGGTTTGGAGTTCAGCTGATGGTTTTGTCTGTATTTTCTTGATGGGTATTTTACTAAACCTATGAAAAAAATTATAATTACTGTATGTACCACTGTTAATTGATTTAATTTCATAAAGCAACAACAGACCAGCACCTTCCTTGTGGAAAGCATACAGTGGAGTTAGAATAGTAATTTTGCTCCCCACCACTGACCAGCACCTTCCTTGAGGCAGGTACCTGGTGGAGTTAGAATAGGAATTTTTTCTCCGACCACTGACCAGCATCTTCCCTCAGGCAAGCACCCAGTGTAGTTAGAATACTAATTTTGCCCCTCACCACTGACCAGCACCTTCCCTGAGGCAAGCGACCAGTGGAGTTAGATTAGTAATTTTGCTCCTCATTACTGGCCAGCACCTTCCCTGAAGCAAGCACCCGGTGGAGTTAGATTAGTAATTTTGCCCCCCACAACTGACCAGCACCTTCCCTCGGGCAGGCACCCGGTGGAGATAGAATAGTAATTTTGCCCCCTACCACTGACCAGCACCTTGCCTGAGGTAAACGTTTTTTGAAAAATGTTTAATATTTTTTTTCTAAAAGAAATAGTTTAGCGTAAACTTACAGTGGTTTTTCTTCAGTTAATTTATTCAAATTTGAATGCTGTATGTCTGTGTCCAAAGTCTGCAAATTTATTAGAAAAGTAAATACATTTTAGGTATGGGGATTATTTTGCTTCAAATTAAATGTGAATCATTTTTAACTTTCTCTTTAATTATTTGATGGCAATTCGAATACTGTATGTCTATGTCCAAAATCTGTGAATTTATAAGAAAAATAAAATGTGTTATAGGTTTTGGGATTATTTTAGTTACAATTAAATGAGATAACGGTTAAAGTTTCACTTACTCAAGTCAACAGATGGCCATTCTAATGCTGTATGTCCATGTCCAAAATCTGTGAATTTATTATAAATTTGAAATTAATTTTAGATTTGAGAATTATTTCTGATCAAATTAAATGTGTTTTGTGTTACATTTTCACTTACTTCAGTCAATAGATGGCAGTGTTTGGAATCCAAACTCTCAGTTGTCTCCTCCTACTCCAGATGCGTGTGGTCACCAGGGAAGTCAGTGTACCACTGAGAACAAAATGGTGGTCAGCTGAATGTATACCTTTTTTTAGGGGTTAGCAAAAATGTTTAACAAAATATGGGGCCTATTAGGATGGCGGGCGGATCGCCCCCGCTGGGCCGGCGGTAGTCACCGCCGGCCCGGCAGGGGCGATCCGCCCGCCATCCAGACAGCAAAGACCCCCCGCCATATTATGATAGCTGGGGTGTCCGCGGCGGACGGAAAGCCCGTCCGCCGCTTTTCCGCCGGTCGACTCGTCAGGATAGTATATGGTGGCGGTGTCTCCAAGACACCGCCATCCATATTATGATGACTGCAGAGTGCAGCCTTTCCATGGCGGCGTTGCCGCCATGGAAAGGCATACGGTCTTTGTATATGGGGGCCCGTTGCGGGCCCCACGGTGTTGAGGGGGTGGGGGTGCACATGGGGGTACCTATGGTACCCCCTGCATATGTATGCACAAGGTGGCAGGCACCGCACGGTGCCTGTCACATTGTGCATGCACATGCACGACGTGCATTCACAGCATTGTGGCGGGCGGTGCGGTGAGCACCGCCCGCCACAATGCTGTGAATAGGGCTTGCCACCGCCACGGTGGCGGTGGCATCCTAATAGCATGTGCGGGACCGCCGCACCCCTTGTGGACGGTCCCGCATTCCGCTGCGGTGGCGGGCATCGTAATGATGCCCTATGTTTTGAAATTGATTTTTCGGCGTGATTCAGAGCCTGGGAGAATGTATATTTATTATGTAGTGTGTAAAATGTGGCTCTTTACGTTCCGTTTTCAAATGGCAGCCATTTTGTGTAGACCTTGGCTGAACTGTTGGAGTGAAAATAGTGGAAGGACACCAGTTTCTTTTACATTGGAATGCATATGCAGGTTTTGCCAATGAGCGTACAGTTTTGTATAAAATGTGCCTTGATGTGTACTTTTATTAATTTATATCCAGAAAAATGTTGCTTTTTTACATTTGTGATATATTAATATTTATTTAATTATTTATTTAGTTTCTTTTTCCGGTAAATTGTTTTAACATAGGTTTACTAATATGCATTGTAAATGGCATGCGTTGTATTGGCATTCGTAGCTATGTTATGCGTTGTAATGGTACTTTTAATGTTTGCCTATAAATCTGCGTTGTAAGGGTTTACGTTGTAAAAACATGCATTGTAATGGTAGGTGTGTTGTAAAGTCTGCATTGTAAAAGTATTCGTTGTAATGGTATGAGTTGTATCGTCATACATTTCCACAGAGTACACTTAATATCACAACAAGGCCAAGTATATAAATACAATACACAAAAATATTCTTTAACAGAAATTACACTAGTTAAGACTACACATCCATAATTAAAACATTCAGTATACATTATGATACAAAAGATATAAAAATAGATCAATTTACTACAAGAAACAATCCAAAAAAGCTTCACTGTAGGTGGATTTAACAATAGAGTTCTTCTTCATGGGTTACTATGAAGTGCTTCGAACTCACAGGATATATGTTTTCACTGTAAGTATATAAAAGCCAGGGTAAAAAAAAAAACATGATTTGACTCCTGTTTCATAGCTCCACAGTATTGACAACACAGATGGCAGGATGACCCATCCTTTTTAATCCACACGTTTTCACCAATCTGTATCGGATTAAATTCAAATTTAATAAAAAAACCTTTGCACAAGAGGACATAAATTGGCCTTTAAATATAATTTCATCTCATCACATAAACATACACCTCAAGTCTTTTCATCTGTAAACTATGGCACAAGTCATAGTAAAAACGTCTAACTCTGGGGGTCTTTTTTAAGCAGCACTTTATATCACTGCTAGTCAGGCAAGATAGCACCTCATCACTGTTCAAGGCCACCTGATGTAAACTATGATTGTAAATAGTCCCAAGTTTATAACTCCCTTTATTATCCCTTGAATGTTCCTGCCAAATAACTTTTTCCAGTGTATTTTCTGGACTGCTAAACAGTTGAAAAAAATAATAAATTACCTGGCAGTGAGCTCGAAAGGTTACACCAATCAGACCCAGCTTGAGATTAATCATTAAAATCGAGCTGGAAGAGCTTACACCAAGGAATCGTTTCCACAGAACAGATTGGATGTTGGAAACAATTTTAAACAAGGAAAGCGTCCTTGCCTTTATACTATACAGTGCTAATAGACTAACACTAGCTATGTACACCTTTATGAGTTATTGCACACCTCTCCTCCCATGTGCATTAAAAAATTGCAAAAGGCTAATTCCTGTAGACTTTGATTTAGAAGAGACTTGAGGTACCCATGACAAGTTACTGGAGATGTTAATTGCTAAGTATAAATATTTTTTTACCACCTGTAATTTACACCGATTAAAAAAAGACCTGGGAGAGTTAATACCTCTGGCCCCCATTATCATGATTTTAGTTTTCCTCTCATTTACAGAAAGAGTATGTGCGTGTGCAAAGGAGGCTTAAATGTCCAGTTGCGTCTGTAGACCAATAGGAGTAAGTCACATTAATACTAAATCATCCACATACATCTAGGTGAAAACTTCCCTTGATCCAAATTTAGGCCGATCTGTAACACCTTGGCTTAAACGGTTGGAAAGCCAGACAAATAAAGAGTAAATAACAGAGGGGCCAAAATACAGCAGTGTTTGAGGCTATTGTCTACTGGAAATTTATCAGAATATGCATTACCAGTGCCCAGGAGTACTTTCAACCAATTGTCAAAAGGAAGTGCTATCAGTGGGAGTAACAGGTCATACAGAACGCACAGTCTCACAAGTTTGACAACATGTTAAGCGATGTACAGAGTCACAAGCACTGCTAAAATCTACAAATGCCCTATATACCTTTATTTTACAGGTCCTCACATACTATTCACTAAGCATGTATAGGCACACAATGCTGTCTGTTATGGAACAAGCCTTCCAAGAGCTTGACTGTTTGATAGGCAATAACTGAGCAGACTCCACACAAGAAACTAAATGATTTGATAAACATTTGGAAAAATCTTCCCAGTAACAGCTAAGAATGCAATTAGACAATAATTTTTGGGAAGATTAAAGAAAGTATAGGAAAAAAAGGTATTCATTCTTGAAGCACTGCCATGTACACATTTAAATGAATCTTTTCCTCTGGTCTATAATACTCCTGCTTCTTCTGTGTTCAATATTTTACAAACTATTCTTCAGTTACCTGAAAGAGAACTGCATGTTTCAGTTTTAATCAACACTGATGTTTCCAGTTCCTTCATAGACATTAATTGGGCACAAGAAAACTTAATTTCAGCAAAGAGCAAACTAAATCTGCAAGTAGCTGAAGCAGTTGATGGAACTCCAGTATCATCAGATTTAGTAACGGAAGAAACGCAACCCTTACCTCTAACCATTTCCAATCATTGTGAATGTATACAGTTTAATCCTCTATATGCTCATATTCACCCACTGATATGGGGAGTGGCTTAAATGTTCTTTCATAATCTGTACATCATCTGTAGGGCTTGAACATTGTTCCTGGCTTCCAAAATTTGTTAAAGTTTCGATTTCCAAGAAAGTAAGTAAAGGCAGTTCTTCACCTCAGATCAAGGTAGAGTAGATACCAGAGCACAGTGTTCTTCCCTTCCATCTAAGTATCAAGAATCTCTGGAAGTATTTTCTGAATCTCATCTAGATAACGGCCTAATTTAAATATAGAGTTATGACATTTGAACTGTGCAATGACCCTCTGTATTTCAACGCTTTATGGACTCAGTTGTGTCAGGTTTACTTCCCCATTCAGTAATAGTACATCTCAAAGATATTCTTATTTTTTCCTAAGATTCTTCTGAACATGAACTTCTATTAAGGAAGTGAAGTCCTTTTTCTAAATTAAAATCAAATAGCCTACTAGCCAAACCTGAAAAATGTCTATTTGTTCAGTCATCAGTCTCCTACATATTATCTGAAAGATGATTGCAGATTGATACTATTAAGGTGAAAGCCATTTTGGAATGGTCTGTTCCTACTTTTATAAGACAAATCCAAACCTTTCTAGGATTGGAAAATCTCCCAAAGTCTTTTGGAACTGACACAGGCACTCACATTGCAGCACCTTGCATTTCCCTATCGCAGCTCCTTATCGGTGGCTTCATTGGATCTGACGCAACGTGGCGCAGACCGATGCAGGACCTCGCATCGCAGCACTGCACAGCCCTCTCACGAAGGACATAAGGTACAACTCTCAGCGGGCTGTACCTGGTGCCATACCTGACCGCAGTTGGCCTGAACTTGTGACTTTTGTCCCAGACTTCCCAGTTCAATCAGTTCCCCACAGTTGTCATTTCTCACCTTTTTGGGTGCAATTTTTCCTATAAATTTAAAAACTCATTACTCCAATACTACTGATTGGATATTTCTTGTTTTGGTGTCATTTTGTTTATTAAAATATTCTCTACTTTTCAAAATTGGTGTGAAATTATGCTTGTATTGTACTTTCACTTTATTACTGTTCGAGTGCTGCATAAATACTCTACTCACTGCCTCTCAGTTAATCCTGATTACTTTATGTCAAGCTACCAGAGGGTAAAGCACAAGTTTATTTAGGGACTTTTGTGGTTCACCCTGACAAGGATTGTGTTTATTATTTGAGTCCGTCTCTCTTTCCTCTCAACTAATAACCCAATTTCTTACACTTCCAAATTAAGTCCAAAATGGAATGGACCTTCTTCTATATCCTATATAATCAATCCTGTGACAGTCAGATTAAATAGCTCTCATTCTTGGAAGATTCATCCTACATATCATGTGTCTTCATTAAAACCAGACCTATCTACAAATAATCCTAAACCTTTACCTCTTAGGATTGATGGCAAGAATATGATATCAATGATATTTATTATTATCATTTTCACAGAGGAAAATTACATTACTTAGATGACTGGAAGGTTTTTGGTCCAGATAGACCATGGGAACCACATTCTCAAGTTCACGCTCCTATGCTTATAATTTTGTTTTTGTAATACTCTTAAAAACCTGACTTTTTTAGAAGGAGTGTCACATTTAAAATCAACAAAGGAACATTGGTGGTCCAACACCTTGGCATGGATTTACTTACTGGTTTGAGTTGCAAAGCTAAGGCTCTCTTCTCCTGAGTCTGCCATTGGGTGATTACAGTGAGTTGGTTGGTTTCCCTGAGCATGCTGGGACAGAGTATTATTGGACTTTGGAGGTCATCTTCTTGAGCTAGATGCTTCCATGTAATTCCTTGGGTAGTGTGTCTACCATCTTGAAGGATGAATCCTGATCCTTTTTAATGTATATTTGCAAAGTCCATACCTGATTATCCTTTGGGAAGACACTATTCTTTGAATATTCATTTTTAGCACTTTCCCAAGTTATTATAGAGAGATAGTAATTTCTGTACCATGTATTTCTCTTCTGGGTTCTTTATTAAAAAGCCCTGTATAGGAGACTGGAATTTTCTTCTGGTGCATTGCAACTCATTTTCCTGATTTCCTTAAGTTCTTCTGGATTTGGGTTTTGAGTCTGCGCTGGGTTTTGATCTGCCTGAAACCTTTGAAACATTATTTGCAATCATTTACACTTTTTGCCCATTGAAAAGTACTGAAGCTTTCTTAGTCTGCCTTCTTCACCTGATTTCCTTACAAGCAGGAGTCTGAGGAGGAAGGAGAAGGCAGTAGGCCCTATATACGTTCAAAGCTCAATTTCTAGAATTGTCAGTGAAATCCACTATCAACAGCTTTATAAATGCAAAGCTAGTAAAAGTAATAATTTCAATGGCCATATGAGGCAGTAGGAAACCATTTGTGATGCTGCAAGGGCCTATAGAATAGGATTTTATAACAAGGAGACAAAGTTATTTCCAGCCAAGGAAAGAAGAATGTAATCTGGTAAAGAACTATCTTTCACAATACTTCTGGGTACCTTTACTACCAAAATAGTAAAATTAGGTTTAGCAGCTAATTTCAATCATGCTATCAAAAATTACATTAGTTTCACAGTAGCAAATGACATAGCTCCTCTTCAATGGAAATAAACTCAAAATGGAGCCTAAGAAATCAATCCTTTCTGAACGACTCTATAGAAAAGAAGCTGGGTTAGAAACATAGAAATAAATGTCCTAACTAAAGATGTGAAAATTATACAGATAATCCATGTTATCAGCTAAATTAAATTTCATTCAAGCACAATTCAACAACTCAACAACCAATATTATCCTGTGCCTCTTTTTGAAAATCAAATCTACAAAACAATCAATCAAATACGACATTTCCACCACCTCACTGCAAATGTGAAGAATTGACATAACACCATCTGTCAGAAGCAACATTAAATCGGTTTTCCACAGAAACAAACTCCCTTCCAAAAACACCCGACAGGTTTTCTTACTCATTCAAAACAAAGACCTACCCACTATCACCAGGCAACTAAACTTGTAGGTTACTATCTTGATCAACTACCTACCAACATTATCCAGGACAATTTGAATATCTTTGTTTCTATTTGATGAAGCTTGATTAAAGCTTTCTTCTCTAGAGGCACCTTCTCAAACTCTTTACATTGTGGACAAATCACCCTATTCCCTCAAAATCCCAAAGTCTGCCCTGTTGTTTCTAGCTCACATTGACAAAGCTATGGAAAGTTGCACAGCTAGTCAACCAAATGACTTCATAGCCTAGGCACAGATGTTGCCAAAACATCACTGAGACTTCCTCCCTGGTTTGAGTTTTGAAATAGCCCCATAGTAGGTCTTGGATGATATGCAAAGGAGACTCCTGATTATTATTTTGACTTAGATGGCCAGGAAACATTCATAGTTGTTGTGCAGCAGTACTATACGAGACTGTTCAATAAAATAAAAGTTGATTGACTTCTGTCCTATTGAATAATGGCAATTTCTGAGTCAGACATATACAAGATTTATTCGATTTTCTTTTTCATATCTCTAATGAAAAGTGACACAATTCCTAAATCTGCTCCTAGAGGAATAAGAGAACTTTAAATTCAAGTGGAAGATGCAGAGAGCCTGGTGTAATGTTTGATTATTGCTGCAATTTCTCATAAATAGCATGGTTGCTTTACATTTATTCAACTTGTATTGGAGATATCCTCCTGACACGTATCTGTCACACTTTTTCTAATGTGTCTTTGTGAAATTACTTTGCAATACTGGTTGACCATTAAGATAATAAATGCTAATTAAGGTGTAAATGGTGCGGCATTTAGAGTCTGAGAAATGTGACAGAGGGTCTATCTTGTATTGACATTTGGAACTGATGTGTAGTGTGTTTGCTGCCTTTTTAAGGCTGATAGTTTTGTGAGCTCCCAGAAACAAGGCAGTGGATGGGGTGCAGACTCCGTCAGGTCCAGAGTCACTGCTTTTTGCCTTCTGAGGTTTTCTTTTTAGAGTTGTAGTCAAAGAAATGTCAACACTTGTAATTGTCACCTCTCATATATGTCTCAGAAGGATATGATTCTATTATGTCCCACATGCCGCACTTGCAATAGAAAATCTGTGCAGCTGAGTTTCCTCTTTGAGCTCCCTTCTTGACTACTTTGCATTTTCTCGACCAGATATGTTGGCTTGGATGGGCGAGCTGGCCTGTTTGTGCATCTAACGGGGCTGGCCTCTTCTGCTGCTGTTTAATTCCTCATGTGTATTCTCCAGCAGCAGTCAAAGGCCAATTTCATGAAAACACAAAAATAAGTATGGTAGTGGCAACACCGAAAAGAGGCAGATAGAAGATATGTTGTTTCATAATATTATAGAAACAATCAGGAATCCAGAGTATGTATGACAGGACTTCTGCCATGTTTAAAAGGAAAATCATCCTTTACGGAAGAGGAAACCTCACACAGATTATAGTGTCATGCTTCATCATCGGCATCTTCTACCCACCCTGGTAGTGCCACAAGGGTGGACTCAACCTCCTTGAAGACTTTACTAGATCTAGTTTAATACAATAACCCTAAAAGATGACTTTCCTCTTAAATGCGGCAGAAGTCCTGTGACGTCCAAACTCTGGATTCCTGATTGTTTATACAGTATTACGAAACAACATATCTTCTATCTACCTCTTTTCGTACCTGCCTTTATTGTAGTAAAATTGATCTGCTAATGCCTACAAAGTGCAAATAAAGGTACTGATGCATGAAAAGAGAAATGCCACAAACGCCCTAGGGCTAAAGCATCTGCTTTACACAACAAAGTAATAAAAATGTAAGCATTCCTGCCTACTGTTAGAAGCTGTCTGCCTTTTCCCTGGTAAGAGATCTTATCTTGACAGTGAATGGGGCTTAAACAGTGTGAAAAGCTTTAGTAGAAGATAAGTCTCGTAATTGCACGCAGCCTTGGGGAAGACAGGTCTCTGTAAACAGTAAGTGCTGCGCAGTCTTAATGTAAAAAAAAGGTTACACCCACTAAAGTGGAATGGGATCAGTTCTTTTGCCTTGGGAACCAAAAAGAGAAGCCCCTTTTAAGATCTTGTGAAATCTATTCCTTTTAATAGATCTTAAAAGGGGCTTCTCTTTTTAGTTCCCAAGGCAAAAGAACACATCCCATTCCGCAAGCACTGTGCTGATGAAAACAAAAAAATTACTACTTCAGCACCATCACCAATGGGTACAGGAATGGGACAACGTAACTACCCTCAAAATGCAATGGCCTTGACGAATAGTCCATCCAAGCAATGGCAAACCATGAAAAAACCATAAAAGCCAATGGCGGGGTGGTCTGACTCAAAGCCCATTGTCTCTATTCTACTTCTCACATGTACTTATTTAAAGTATTGATAACATGAGCTCTCCCAGACAGCTAAAGCTGTTTCTAACGATACCGAAAAGGGATCATATTTTTTTTTAGAAAAAGTGAGCTCCACCAAGGAACTTCGTTCTTGTTTCTATGGCAACCTCTTGAATAAACAAACTTGGTTCCAAATGTTTATGTAGAGATTGGTCCTACTTTTACACCGCAAATTGATTCTACCTTGCACAGAATACAGGGCAATGTGTGAAACTACAAGCCACCCAAATTAAACTGAACGGAGTCCTAAATACAATCAGTGCAGTTCCCACTATTGTTCAAATTATGTTTTAGAAATCCACACAATGAAGGGCACTGCAGGCAATAGAGAGTTTATCCCAAATTAGAATGTAATAAATGAACACATCAAGTAACAGCGGATCATATACATTATGTAAGTCTGGGCCAGAGCCACAAAATATTCATGTGTGCCTTTTCAGGTTTGAAAGAGGAGGAAGCACCTCCATTTTTCATTGCTGTGCCAGATAGGGGATTCATTATGGGGAGAAATATTTTACTCATGGATAAAATTAGAAATACCACAAAATTAAGGGGAAGTGCTCTTTTCCTTATTATTTATTCATACAGATTTTTTACCAGGTAGGAATTCTGTATGTGTAAGTTGTGAACTTGTGGGTGCTCCTGCAAATGCACAACTGTCAGTGATTTTGCAGAGCACACCTGGGAATCATTGGAAATCTCATAAAATGATAATATTTGGGCCAAGTTTTTTCAAGTTTGGTGTTGTAAATGGGGCTGCTGGTATGACCATCTGGTTCCAAAGGATTTGTAATACTGAAAAGTCAACCTATATAGGAATAATTTTGATGAGGGATATGCCTTTTCCTCGGTGTTTAGTCATAGATTTTGGAGCATTTCCAGATTTTCTAAAGCTAGTAAATCTGGGAATGCATCAAAATGCAACACCTTACTCAGTGAAGCGTAACGAGGAGAAATATCTTTATTTTTCCTCTTTATTTCCTCTTTCCATATGTGCTGCATTCTGCAGCAACAGTATAAAGAGGAAAATGCCAGTAATGATTGTCTCGGTGCAGTAAGGTGAACCTTCCTCCACAAAACAATCCTGCTTGCAGCGGTTTTGGGCTAGCACATACATAATTCACATAAGGCCCATTATGGGTGTGAGTTACTTCCCCAGATGACTTAAAGAAGACTGTTGCACCTTAAGAGGGTGTGAGGCTTTTAAAAAAATCACACAGGCAGTGTCTTCCCAGTCACTGTCTCAATCAGCAATTCTACTTGCATGTTTTTCTAAAATAAATATTGAAATGATGACCTCAACTAAATTCCATTCACCTCTTCTTTTGTTATACCTGTATCATATAAAACAAACATTCTGTTGCTGTGCTTCTCTGAGAGTGCCACAAAGCTTAAAAGGTGCAGCCTCTCATGATTAAGAAATCTCTTTTGAGTACATTGACTTTTGTTCCTTCAAGCAGAAAGATGTTTGTAGGGTCAAAGAAGGCCATGCAAACAATCACTACTAGTGAGGATAACATTATGGTTTCAGTGTGAAGCCTTGAGTGACAACGTTTCAGGAAACTTCAGTTAAAAATAGCATATTGAAGTTCAATAATAAAACAATATAGAAACCTCTAGTTTAGCGGTGAGTTTGCACATCTTGCCAGGAGTACTATATAAGACAAAACAGAGGGACCGCTTCAATCACTCTTTGGCACAGCGCTCCATGACTTTGGCATACATACATATATCTACCAAACTTTGTCTAACTCACTAAGATGAAGTGATACCTGACCCTTTCAGCTCTTGCACAAATCCCCTTTTCTCAGTGACCAAAGTGCAATGTAGTTTGGTAAAAATTGGGTGACTTTGTGGTGTTACAGCTGTCCTAAAAATAATATCCAATCATGAAGTAGCATTTTGGGCTGCAACAATAGGGATTCTGGGAGTAGGACCCCTTTGAGAACGACTGCATTAGCTTTGGCACAGGTCCGATACAGCTCAGCTGGGGAGTGCACATCCTCTTTTAGGGTTGCCCAGGGAGTTAGACAGGGGTGAATTTTTGCCCCCTTTTTATTTCCCTTTCATATTGATTCCTTGGAGTGCTTTTTACAGACGAATGGAAACAATCTGCCTAGATTAGGAGACAGGCTAATGCCTGTACTTTTGTACGCTAACAACGTGGTGCTGTCATGTACAGCTAATGCGGTCGATCTAATCTTTTTGTGTTCCAGGAAACTTGAACACAAACCAGTAAGAGATTTAATAGCCCTTCATAAAGCCAAGTGTTTTTCCTTGGGTATCTACAGGGTGGGTGTTTGGGGGTATGCCAATTCTAAACATTTACAAACGGTGGAGAACACATTTCTATCTAGATTAATGGCAGTCCCAAAGACTTCCAAATATATTACCCATACAGAGGTTAATTTGGCATACATTGAGGATGCTATTAAATTGGCCCCCCTTTTGCTCTGGGTTAAAATTTGGAGTTCACACTTTACAAAGTTTTCCTGCCTTGTCCTTACTAGCTGCATCACTCTTGATCACAGTTATAACATCCCTTGGTTGGCCTATATTAGAAAATCATTTACAGACCTGGGTGTGCCACAGTTTTATTATTCCCCGACTGTGATTGACAGTAATTCAAAGGCTCTGATTCGTTCTTTTTTATATAACAGTAATTTAAATCTGTCTAAAATCGGTGATGGAAGCAGTGAACTATTGCAAGGAGACTGTTACTCCACCTCGGTCTCAACCTTACCTTTACTGGATTCCTAATTCAGATCATTGTTTTATTTAACTCTATTCAGGTTAAATCTTTTTCAATTTTTGGTTGCTTTACCTCAACAGCGCAGTTGGTTTTTATCCCTAACCTGTTGTCCTTGTAATGGGACTAGCCAGCAATCTTGTTTGCATTTTATGTAGCATTTATTCTGCTCCTAGGACACAATTGTACACCCCATTTTATGCTCTTATGATTGCAGATCCATCAAACAGAATCTTCAACTTCTGCAGTGTTTATCATTAGAATTTGAATGTCATGCTGTTATTAGTTTTATTTGTTTCTCTCTTAGAATTAGGAGAGATATACGACAATGATACATTTTGTAATGTATTTTAAAGCAAAATTGTGCTGTACATACAAGCTCTTATTGTGCATCTTTTGTGGCCTTTTGGCCGAATAAAGATTATTTGAATTGAATTTGACTGTGTTTGCATAGTTAAGCTTTACTCTCAAAGAAGATTGTTATGAAAATAAGTTAAAGATGAAACTTGCATTGTAAATGGTAATCTTCAAAGGCATATGCAGCAGAATGTTGCATAGGAGAGCAGGGCGCAGGGGAAGCCAGATACTTGTTGTTCCAAGAAACAGATTTAGAGACCTACATGTATCCTTTAAAAGCAATTGCGATATAGCACAACTTCTGTGGCCCTGAAGAAGCGATGAGACATTGCGAAACACGTGTTTGCCAGAATAATTTCCCCTTTCAAGACTGAATTAAATAACATTGAAAAGGTTATCTAAGCGGACCCCTCATTTTTTTTATTACATTGATGGACACATATCCAGCAAGGTGAAGCTAGTATGTATAGTGGGTGCATCACCCTGGTCTTAACCTTGCATTTGCTTGTCAAGAATAAATACACACAGCAAGCACTTAATAAGGGGGAAAAAAAAAATCAGTAAACAAAATGGTATAATGTCAGCAAACTAAATACATCAAAGAACAGACACTGAGTCACAAGCTTCATGCCACATCTTCACTTTAAAAAAGGACTACTTAAAGCCTATCAACAAAACTTAATGGGAACACAAATTAGACAAAGTAATCATCCTCAAAATGCATTGCATTGATGAATACACCATAAAAGCAATGACAGACCATGAAAAACACATAAAAGCCAATGGTGGAAGGCGGGTGACCCAATGCCCACTCTCTCTCTCCCTCTGTGTATGTATGTGTATATATATATATATATATATATATATATATATATATATATATATATATATATATATATATATATATATATATATATATATATATATATATATATATATATATATATATATATATATATTATCTACTGGCGGTCGCCAGTAGATAGTTATAGTTAGGATCTATTTTCCATAGGAAATCCGCAACATTCTATTTGAAAAACTCTTGCGTCGGTTGACGAATCTTCGTGAAATTTTCAAACTTTATGGCCCGCTCCGGTCCGCTCCTATCCTGAAAGTCTCGGGGTGATTCGTCAAGCGGGGGCCGAGAAAAAGGGGTCCAAAACGTGTTTTCCCCATTCATTTTCCCATAGGAAACTTTAGCCACGGCTACAGCCCGAACTGCTGAACGGAATTACACCAAATTTGGCAAAGAGGTAGTTCTTGGTTCAGAAAGAACCCTTTTGTTAAATGGTGTAAATCCGTTCAGTAGTTGCTGAGAAAATCAAAAGTAAAATCACATATATATCTATGGCCGCTTAGGGTCCGCGTACCCTCCCGATCACGAGCTGCATGCTAATTGGCTCTCAACACTCCAAATCAGGAAGTGTTGGCAGCCATTTTGTCCCTCGGTAGAACCGAGGGACAGAAACAAGTGCGCAAAGCGCAAAAGGGGGCAGGGTAGAAACACCCTGACCCCCTAGGTCTGCTCAGGGGTCCCACAAGGACCCCTGGGCAGAAAAAGCATATATATTTTTAAATCGGCGGGATACGCTTAGGGTGCGCGGATCCCGCCGATAAAAAAAAAAAAATTGCAAGTGCGCAAACGCACAAAGGGGGCAGGGTAGAAACACCCTGACCCCCTTGGTCTGCTCAGGGGGTCCTACAAGGACCCCCTGGGCAGAAAAAAGCATTTTTTTTTTTTAAATAGGCGGGATGCGCTTAGGGTGCGCGAATCCCGCCGTAAAAAAAAGAAATCGAAGCGCGGTCTCCCGCGCTTCAGATGCTATTTTGCCCCCGGGTGGGCCAAGTCCCGGGGGCATGCGGGAGGTGGGTTTATAGTTAATGGGGGGCCTCTAAGGCCCCCAAGCCCGGGCCCACCACCCCCGGGGCTTTCTAATAAAAATGGTGCGGGAGGGCACTGTGCCCTCCTGCAGCCCCGAGGTCCGCCACCCCCGGGGCTTCTTTTTAAAATTTAAATCACCTGTGTGGGGGGCTCCAGCCCCTCACACGCCCGGGACCGCCACCTCCCCGGGGCACTAAAGATTTAAATATGGGGGTCCGTTACGGAACCCCAGAGCCCCGGGGACCACCACCTCCCTGGGGCTTTGAATAAGTTGGGAGGGGGGCCATGCGGCCCCCTTCCTGGAGCCCTTGATGGCCCTGGGGACCAGTACCCCACAGGGCCGGCTCCTGCAGTGTCCCGGGGTGCCTACCCCCGGGACACTGAAGTTTGCTATGACAGGACGGGAGCCTCGTGGCTCCAGTCCTGTCATAGCAAACTGCTTTGGATATTGGAAGAGAGAGCAGGAAACCTTCTCTCTCCCAATATCCAAAGCACATTGCTTTTCCACACGGGGAGCTGCATGTTAGCAGCTCCCCATGTGGAAAAGCAATGCCGGCTCCCGCAGGACGCGGGGAGCCGGCAGGGTCCGTGGGGGAGTTGGGGTCCCCCCACGGACCCCAAAGGATAGGGCCAGCCCCAGGGGATGGGATCCCCGGGGCAAGTAGTGGCCCGGGAGGGGGGCCACGTGGCCCCCCTCTGCAAAAATAATTAAAAATTATTTTTTAAAAAGTGGCCATGCCCCGGGGGATGGGGTCCCCGGGGCCGGAATAGGCCACGGGAGGGGGGCCACGCGGCCCCCTTCCCCTACAGTATTTTTATTTTTTAAAGGGAAAAGGCATCAGGCCCTGGGGGATGGGGTCCCCAGGGCCCCAAAACTAAAAAGAAGGGGGCCACACAGCCCCCTTCAAAAAAACAAAAACAAAAGAAAAAGACGCGATCGAGCGTCAGGCCCCGCCCCCTCCCTTAACCACTCTGCAAACGCGCGCTGTGGCGCGTTTTAAATTGGGGAAATAATTCCCAATCAATACTGGGGGTCCCTAGGGGCCAACTAGCCCACCAGGTACCCACAGGGCTGGGTTGCAGAGAGGTGGTCCAGGCCACGTCCCTTTTTACACCTCTCTGCAACGCAGCTCTGTGGCGCTTACTGGAGGTACTTGGTGGGCTAGTTGGTCCCCAGGGACCCTCAGGATTCAAGGGGACTTAATCCCCAACCCAAAACGCGCCACGGGGCGCGTTTGCACAGTGGTGAAGGGAGGGGGCGGGGCTTCAGGTGACATGTGTGCAAACAGGCCCGTGGCGCGTTTTAAGATGGGGATTTAAATCCCCTTCAATCCTGAGGGTCCTTGGGGGCCAACTAGCCCACCAGGTACCTCCAGTAAGCGTCACGGAGCTGCGTTGCAGAGTGTTATTAAAATGGGCGTGGCCTCTGAACACCTCTCTGCAACGCAGCTCTCTGGCACATACTGGAGGTACCTGGTGGGCTAGTTGGCCCCTAGGGACCCTCGGGATTGAGGAGGAATTAATTCTCCAACTTAAAACGCGCCACAGGGCGTGTTTGCAGACATGTCACCTCAGGCCCCACCCCCTTCCTTCACCATTGTGCAAATATTCCTCTAAAATCAGCCGAACTCCGAATTCCGATTTACTCACCTGTTATCAGGAGAGACCTCAGTGCTGCATCTTTGAGCCCAGTACTGATCCTGAAAAGTAATTCTAACCGTACTTACCAGTAACTTGAATTTCCTTCCATAGGCTAACATTGACTGGTTTCACTTGGAAATTCTTCTAAGTGTGGAGTTTTGGAACTTTATAATATTCCTCTAAAATCAGCTGAACTACGAATTCCAATTTACTCACCTGTTATCAGGAGAGACCTCAGTGCTGCATCTTTCAGCCCAGTACAGATCCTCAAAAGTAATTCTAACCGTACTTACCAGTAACTTGAATTTCCTTCCATAGGCTAACATTGACTGGTTTCACTTGGAAATTCTTCTAAGTGTGGAGTTTTGGAACTTTATAATATTCCTCTAAAATCAGTCGAACTACGAATTCCGATTTACTCACCTGTTATCAGGAGAGACCTCAGTGCTGCATCTTTGAGCCCAGTACAGATCCTGAAAAGTAATTCTAACCGTACTCACCAGTAACTTGTATTTCCTTCCATAGGCTAACATTGACTGGTTTCACTTGGAAATTCTTCTAAGTGTGGAGTTTTGGAACTTTATAATATTCCTCTAAAATCAGCCGAACTACGAATTCTAATTTACTCACCTGTTATCAGGAGAGACCTCAGTGCTGCATCTTTGAGCCCAGTACAGATCCTGAAAAGTAATTCTAACCGTACTTACCAGTAACTTGTATTTCCTTCCATAGGAATCCATTGTCTGGTTTTCAGCAGAAAAGTTTCAAAGTGTCGATTTTCACAAACTACAAATATTCCTTAAAAATCGCCTGTATGACTTAAACGCATTCTTTCAACTGTTTACAGGAGATGCACCAGTGCTGGATCCAGGATCCACCACTGAGTAAGAAAAAGTAACAATAACACTACTTACCTGCTAAGTGAATTTCCTCCCATAGGATAACATTGGTGATTCTATGTGAAAAAGTTTCTAAGTGTCAACTTTTAAAATACAATAATATTCCTTAAAAATCACTACTGTAACCAAAACGTTTTTACTCAACTGTTTACAGGAGATGTCCCAGGACTGAATCTAGGATCCAGTCCTGTGGTTAGAAAAGTAATCCATAAAGTAACTAATTGCATTTAACTAGAAATTCACATTGAGCTCAATGTTGCATTGTGTTTGAAATTGTGTTGCCCATTGCAACAACTGTAACTACTGTACTTAAAAGTCTATTGCCTATTTGCAAAGTATTTAAACTAAAGTAAATCATTCTGAGAAAGTATATTTTGTAATGTAATGTATAATGTAATTACAATGTAATTTAAAAAATAAAATATCTAAAAATAAATAGTTTTAAAAAATGTAGTAAATCAGTATGAAAAAAATAAATATAACAATTAATACATTTAAAAATTGTCATTTACAAAACCTTTGAAATTCACTGAAAAAAACCATAGGTTTCAGACATGTTATAGTTAGGAATTAGCATTTAAAAAACCTTTGAAATTCACTGAAAAAACCATAGGTTTCAGGCACGTTACAGTTAGAAATTAGCATTTAAAAAACGTTTGAAATTCACTGAAAAAACCATAGGTTTCAGGCACGTTATAGTTAGAAATTAGCATTTAAAAAACCTTTGAAATTCACTGAAAAAACCATAGGTTTCAGACACGTTATAGTTAGAAATTTGCATTTAAAAAACCTTTGAAATTCACTGAAAAAACCATAGGTTTTAGGGACAGTTATAGTTAGTTGGACATTGCACTCGTACAAAACCCGTGAAATTCCCCCGTTATAGTTAGTTCAGCTAACTATAACTCGCGCCCCGCAATGCACTGCTGATGACGTCACATATTACATCACTCATGACATGGTCAGTGACATCACTGATGACATCACTGATGACATCTCAAATGACATCACTGATGACATCACTGATGACATCATCCATGTGATAATTTCATGCAACTTCTCACACCCTAATATAACTTTTGATACACCCACTCTAAATTACAGACTGCCATTCTCAAAACCATAGACACTCCAACACCAATAACTACATACCCACTCACTGATTCTTAGGTCTACACACACATCCACTCACTCACCTGTACAGTCACTCATACTTACGGTCACTCAGTACAGGACTATCATATGTACTCATACACCTACATAGACACTCACACACCGCCACTCATCCATAGAGGTACTCACACACCTAGTCAGTCATGCAAATAATTAATCACACTGCCATTTACTCACCTATACAGTTATACACACACCAGCTCACTTACTCATACAAATACTAGCACATTCTTACGCTCTTATACAATCACTAATACAAGTACACACTCATCCATACAGCCACTCTCACAATCACACACTCTCACTTATACCCATTTATATACTCCAACACACATATATACTGCCTTTCACATATGTAGTTACTCACACATGTACCACTGAGATATACATTCAGTCACTAACACACCCATACACACACTCAACCACCCATACAGTCCATCACAGATGCACTCTTGAAACCATGCACCCAGTGAATCACCCACTGATACATCTATGTGCAGTCACACACACCCCATCCACACAAACACTCAGGCACCCATACAGATACTCAGACAACCAATCAATAACTCATATAGACACTCATGTAGCTATTTACAAACCCTTGCAGACACTTACACACCAACAGACAGACGGATAAAGACATTCACACAGTTTAGTCACTAACCCATGCATTTAGTAAGATACGTTTAATCACTCACTTATAGAGTCAGTCACGCACCTACTAAATCATCCATCCAGACACTTATACACCCACTCATTATTCAATACACCTTGGCATATATATTAAACATATTTAAACTTTATAGAAACACACAGTCACTGCATGATGTCATCAGTGATGTCATTTGAGATGTCATCAGTGATGTCATCAGTGATGTCACTGACCATGTCATGAGTGATGTAATATGTGACGTCATCAGCAGTGCATTGCGGGGGCGCGAGTTATATTTAGCTGAACTAACTATAACGGGGGAATTTCACGGGTTTTGTACGAGTGCAATGTCCAACTAACTATAACTGTCCCTAAAACCTATGGATTTTTCAGTGAATATATATATATATATATGATTATATTCACTGGTGTATAGAAGAGTGAATGGGTATATAAGAGACTGTATACATGAGATAGTGGGTGTGTGAGTTTTTGTATAGGTGAGCGAGTGGGTATGTCAGTGCGTGTATGATTAAGTGAGTGGCTGTGTGAGTATCTGTATAGTTGACTGAGTAGGTGTATCAGTAGCTGTAAATGGTGAATCAGAGGGTGCGTGAGAGGCTGAATGGGTGTTTGAGCAGATACATAAGTGTCTGTATGGGCGAGTGACAGGGTACATGAGTGGCTGTCATGGTGCATCAAAGCCCCATCTGATTGTAAGGGGCCACAGTGGTCCAAATAAACACAAGCCAAAGGCCGGTCTGACATCAATAGAGGTGTCTGTGCTGGACGTGTTACGGTGGAGCCTTTCATCTGCTGACAAATGTTACATTTAAGGAAAAAGCCCTTGGTCTGTTTTGACAGACCTGGCCACCAATAGCGGTGCTCCAGTAATGAAACTGTAGCAGTAATCCCTGCGTGAGCGGAACCCAAACACTCATGTGCCGCTAGTATCAGTCCTAATCTGCGATCAATGTTTGGTATTAATCGATCCCTACTCCTGGAATTTGAGCAAACGGCAGCAGTGCGTACTGTGGCCTTAGTGGCTACATCCGCTATCAAATTCCCTTCAACATGAACGCCAACACGTTGATGACTCAATGTATGAATAACATGATTCTGTGGCAAGCATTCTTTCAGCTTTGCCACTTGTTCTCAAAGCATTTTGTGCTTTACTGTGCAATTTTTGGAATCCCTAAATCCATTTTGACCCCAATAGTGAAGATATTCATTATAAGACTGGACACAGTAAAACGAATCACGCACAATATGTGTGGGGAATTCGCGATCCGTATTTTGTAGTGCCAATATCAGGGCTTTTAGGGGCACATGCATCATTCTAAATACAGGTTGCAAAGGGGCAGATTCGCAGAATCTTCCCCTTTGCAACCGGTATTTTTGCATTTGGGTTGCATCAACCCAAATGCAAAATCGCAATTTAAGTAATCACAAAATTTGCGATAACTTAAATTGCGAATGCATTTAGGGAATTGCAAATTGCGATTCCCTAAATGCAATGCATGATGAAAAAAAAAATTGTGATTTTGCAAATAGGAATCGCAAATTACCATCAATTCAAAGTTGATAGTAATTTGCGAAAACTTTGAAAAATGCACTTAGCCCTTGGGGCATGTGTGTGCGCAATATTTGGTCACATGCTAATTTCAGGGGTGCATCAGGGTGTCCTTTTGGCACCCATGCACACTTGAAATTGCATGCGCAATTTGCGAGTACCTATTTGGCATGCAATTCCCATTTATTCCTATGGGCCTCTAGGCCCATAGGAATGAATGGGAAGCTATTCCTTAATTGCGAATCGCAATTTGCAATTCGCAATTAAGGAATATGTAGGAATTGCTAAAAAATTTGCGAAACTTACATGCATTGGCAATTGCGATTCGATATTTGCGATTCCTTAATAATCGCAATTATGGAATCGCAATTGCACACAATGATGCATGTGCCCCTTAGTTCTGTCCGCTGCACTGTACCATCCCCTAGGGACTGAGTGGGTGTTTTCCCTGGACTAAACTTTCCATCATGCATGCACTCTTTTACAAGTGCGCATGCCATGGAATATTGCTGTTTCATTCCTACAGCTGGCTGGGCAGATCCATTGGTATAAAATATACATTCATATCGATCTAGAGGCATAATTTCGTTCGGCAGAGGATATTCTTGTTCGTACTGCAAGAATGCTTGTGTTTGTAATGTAGAGTCAAATCTGTAATCTACATCTGTTGCAGTGAGAGAGTTAGCCCATTAAATCAGTCGTGGAGGTAGTGCTTTAGCATTTGGGATGCTTGCCTTTGTAATGGCCTCTAGGGTCGGTACCGGAGTCACGACAAATATGTGTTTTCTCTGCGCTAGTGCTCTCTCTGTCATTACAGCAGTCTCTGTCATTACAGCAGTCTGTACTGCTCTTAGAATTTTTTCAATGGGTGCCAAACGCATTTCAGCGATTGTGTACAAATGTGATTTGTATGCTATAGATACGGTATCACCTTCATTGAAAGTGATATAAGTGTACCCGGTCGGTCCAGCGACTACGCTAATCACCAGGTTAGTTGTGTTAACACACATATGCAAATGTTCAGAAGCTATCATGTCAGCTTGTACGGAATGTAGAATATCTGCATGTTCCTTTGTTCAATGATGTACTTAAAAATCAGGTCTAATTAAGTCATAGAAAGGTTTCATCCTTTCTGCGTAATACAAAATGTAAGTCCTGCCAAAATTAAAAAATCCTAAAATGGATTGTAGTCTCTTCAGAGTTGTTGGAGGTTGGAGCAGTGCACATTTTTCTAAGAAATGTGCTGCCAGGCTCTTGACTTCACTTGTTAACTCATATCCCAGGAACAGGACATTGAGGTGGGTGATTTTTGATATTCTGAAATTAAATTTATAGCCCAGGTGAGCGAACCCAAGAATTATATGGTTCAATCTAGCCAGATGTTCCATCAATTCATCGTCTGTCAGATAAATGTCATCTTCATAGGACAATGCGTCGTCATAACATTTTTTAAGTAACTCTGTTACCCAGGCTGAAAAAAGCCCGGGGCTATTCTTATACCACTGTGGTAATCAACAAAATTGGCGTTGAGAAGTTAGCGCCGAGAATGCTGTCAAATATTTGTATTGTATTGTATTTGCATTTATATATCGCTTACTACCCCTGATGAGGCGTCGAAGTGCTTTTTCGGCGAGTAGCACGTTACTCCGGAACCCATAAAGATTAGTGGTGAATTAGTATAGTGAAATATGAAAGTAATTTGAGTGGTAGATATGTTAGTCAGTTATTTGGATTGGAAAGGATAGTGGAGGGATAGAAGAGGGAAAAAGTTTTGCATTTATATAGTATTTGCTACCCCTGATGGAGTGCTGAAGCGCTTTTTCGTGAGTAGCATGCTACTCCGGAACCCATAAAGTATTAGTGGAGAATTAGTATAGTGAAACATGAAAGTAATTTGAGTGGTGGACATGTTAGTCTGTTATTTTGGATGAAAAGGATAGTGGAGGGATAGAAGAGGGAGGATTTTGAATGGTTTTTTTGGAGCTCATAGCAGTAGGAGGAGGCTTGGGATGAGTAAAAGGGAGGTGGAGGGGGAAGGGTCAGAGGGAAGGGTTTACGAAGGCTTGTTTTGGGGGATAGGAATAGTAAAAAGAGGTATGAGATGATGTAAGATGAGGTGGAGTAGGGAAGAGCCTAGAAAGGGTTATTTTGGGGATCGTAGTAGTGGTATAGGGTTTGGGTTGAATGAGAGAGTGGAGGTAGAGGATATGTTGATAGAGGTATAGGGTGAGAAATAGGGTCATGCATTGGAATGAGTAGTAGACAGAGGTTTGAGATGAGTCGGAGAGTTGAGGTAGAGGATATATTGAGAGCGGTATAGGGTGAGAAATAGGGTAGTGCATTGGATATGCTTAATTAGAAGAAAAGTCATAAATATTTAAATCCATAAGTACATGGAAGTATATAGATGCATAAAGGAAGGTAGTATATGTAGATTAAAGATGCATTAAATTAAATCCAGCTTTCAAGTGTTGTTGTACTTAAAATTAATTGTATTTATTTATATATATATTTTTTGCAATTCAATAGTGAAGCAATTGTAGATAAATAGTTATGATAAAAAATTTACTTATTTATGCTGTCACTATATCGATGTTAAAAAATAGAATAATGTAATTATCAGTAATATGTACATTTGTTAAGCAGAACAAATGAATATCTATATATTTTTTTTAAACATAATTATTCTACATGTTTATAAAAAGCAATAAACATATATAGGTACATATCTATAGTACAAATAGATGCTTATATATAGAGGGATATGCTGTATATTTTTGTTTGCGTATGGTAGTTATGTGGGGAAGAGCCAATTCTTGAGTAGTTTTCTGAAGCTAAGGTGGTTATCTGTGGATCTTATGTTGGGGGGTAAAGAGTTCCATAGTTTGGCTGCTTGAACAGAGAAGGATATGCCACCCATGGTTTTTTCTTGGGATGTTGAGGTGAGATGCTACTTTACAGAGGAGGATCCTTTGTTGAATGTGTTTGGTGAATTTATTCCTAATGAAGAACGGTCCCGTTCCATGTATCGCTTTGTGGGTGATACAAAGCTGCTTGAACGTGGTTCTTCTGGCAACCGGTAACCAATGCAGGGCTTTCAAGGCAGGGGAGATGTGGTCCTGTGGTTTTATATGTAAGACTAGTCTGGCAGCCGAGTTCTGAATCGATTGTAGTCTTTTCATGGTCGTTAACCCCTTCCATGCTCATGACGAGCTCAGCTCGTCATGCTGCGCAGTGCTCGTGTGCGCATGACGAGCTGAGCTCGTCATGATCCCGCCCGCTTAATGAAAAGCCCCGCACAGGGCGAAAATCGGCCGCGCATGCAAGGGGTTAAAGGTGATCTGTGGTAGAGGCTATTGGCGTAATCTAGTTTGGACAGATCAAGGGAGATGGTGTGGAAATCCCAAATGGAGGGGGGAGGTAGGGGGAGATTTGTCACAGAGTTTTTCTAGCAACAAAGCTTGATCTTGCTAGTTTGTCCACCTGGGCATTCATTGATAGCTTGGAGTCCATGGTCATTCTGAGTTTTTTTTACTTCCTTCGATACTTTAGGCGGTGTTCCCAGATGATCAGGCCACGCAGCGAGCGGGTCATAATGTTTCCAATCGCCACACCTGAGTATTTCCGTTTTGGAAGCATTCAATTTGAGATGGCTCCACGTCATCCATTCATCCACGGCTCTGAGACAACTGAAAATTGGCGAGTTGCCAATGTCTTTGGGCCATTCCAGTTGAAGGAATGTTTGCATGCCATCTGCATAGTTATAGACAAGTGAGGTGAAATTGATTGATCAGTACCGGTAATGACTTCATGTAGATGTTGAAAAGCATGGGCGAGATGATAGAGCCTTGTGGGACCCCAAATAACTGCTCCCAGGTGCTACATTTTGGCAGAAAAATCAATTTGAGATGTCTAGTGTTGTTTTGTATTTTTTGCCGCACATTGTTCTTCATTATGTGCATTTTATACTGCAAATGTTTGTGTGGAAGCGTTTTAATGTCTGTAATCTAAGACTAGATGATATGAATTATCTGGTTTCATTACAGGAAACAAGAGATTATTCATAGGTGAGGTGCAATTTTCTATCACACCCTGGTACTCAAGTTGATCTAAGATTTCCCTGACTTGTTTCTTTGCTTCATGTTTTATTGGGTATCGTCTCTGTGGTCGAGGAATGGATTTTAATGGGATTTCCTGATGAGGTGACTCATCATCCCACCCAACATGATTGCGGTAAAGTGCAGGAGCTATCTCTAACGCCCACTCCTGCGCGTATGAATTTTTAACTGATTCTGGTACGAGGTCAGAGAAAGCAGGTAAAATAACTTCTTCCCCCATTAGGCAATCCGCTACGAAATTAGATGGCCAATCCTTTTCAGCCAAAAGAATGTCGTAACCATATGTCAGATTTTATCAAAAGAGACCCTTCACTCGCCTGGGTATGTCCCCCTCCATTTGGAGCGTTATTTCGTATAAACGATGTGGGCCACTTACTCTTGTATCAGGTGTTTCCACCGTGATATGTTCACTCAGCGCTACTGCCGCCAGATAATCCAGCAGGTTCTGGCGAGCTATTGTGACTTCTGCCGCGCTGTCCAGCAACGCCACTGCCCAGTCCCCGTTCATAAGCAGAGTCTTCACTACCCTGGGCATTTCTTATTTTGATCCTGGCTACCTTCTTCTTCTTAAATTGAGGTTTAGAAGTCTTTTGTTTGTCTTCCTGTTTAATGATGTAGTCAGAAGTGCGATGTGTCTCCCTTTTCGGCTTGACTCACTCTTCCGATCTGTGCTCTGACTGTCCGTCTCTCTCCAAACATTTTTCGGATTAATCCTAAAAGGAACGAGAGGAATGCGTATCGGTATCCTGATACCTGTCAGGCTTCCTAATATTGTCACGGTTTCTCAAATTGTATTTTCTCTCGGTGTGTTCCTGTTGAGGAGACCCGCCCGTGACTGTGTTTTGTTTTGTTTATTTTTTTGTTTATTATCCCTTTTCTTCTTTGAAGAATTGGGTGCTAGCTTAAAGTTATCCTTTAGAATTGCATTTAACTATTGGTTTCCCAGGTCTGGCTCCCAGATTATCTCTGCCATGCGAAGCATATGTATCTTCGATAATCCTAGGCAATTCTCGCTCCTGCTGTGCAGGAGTGAATTCCCTCAGGCGTTGGCCTATAGCCACTGCTGCTGCCTCCCCTTTTATGTTACTTAACATAATGGCCGATACATGGGCAAAATTGCCCATCAGTTTCATCACCAGATCTAGGGCAGGCTCTGCCCCGTACTCATTCTGTATTTGTTTCAGTACATCTGGTATAACTGCTATTGAACGGGTACCATGTGTTCTGGTATAAACGGCATACCTCATGTGACACAATCTTCTATCGAGGGAGCCGTCCCCATTGGCAAGCAAATTGTCAGGATTCTGTGTTTTTCCTGTGGGTCGTATGGGGAAAAACTGCTTCAAGCTGTGCTGTTTTCTGTGCTACTCAGAACGGGATTTGCTACCGGGTGGTGAGAATCCTTCCCATAACGGCATTCAGTGTTTGTGGGCTAATACCTGTAGTAGTCATTTGTGGTTGTGCAGCCTGAGCAGCCCTTGCAGGTTGCACTGTGAATGTTCTCATTATGTATTGAGTAAGATTTCTGTAAACTTTTACTAAATCACGATAGAGTGTATGCATTCCTGCTGCTGCTAAAGTAGCGATATCTGGAGCCAATATGATATGAAGCCCAGAACGGCCAGGTCGCTCCTTTACGGAGTGGACAGAGTCTCACATTTTCTGTGGTATGGGGTAAGGTGCCTTTAAACCAATTAATGTGCTCTTGGTAAGTTAATGGGACTTCTAAGTCCACGTATGGGAAATACTCATCAGGTGGTTCAACTTCAATGTAAGTGTGAAACAATCATGTGCTTGCTTCTGCAGGTGGGAATTTAACCCAAGAGTAGAATACCTCTGTTCTGAATGCTTCGTGTGCCTCAACCACAAAGGTAACATCTCCACCCGTTGCTGGGAGCCCATGTTGTACTAATTTCATAGTAACTGCCTGTCTGCAATTTTTTGAAATATTTAGTGCAACTACCTGTTCTTCAATGTCCTCACCCGCTTCTCCTTTTATGGACTTTGTGTGAAGAAAAAGGTATTTCATTTAAATGGATTTTATAGAGATATGGTATGCACAATGCAGGAACTTCTAATCCACCAAGTTTGAATTACCTACAGCCAATACATAGGCTATACCTATTCAACTGTGGCTTATTTGTTTCCCTTCCCACTTCATACGTCTCCGGTTTAAATGCGAGTAGGGCTCTCTGAGAAATCACGACTGAACTACTCAGATTTGACCTTTGAATAAGAACCTAAACAACATTGGTGGCGCCATATTTTGTAGTTTCTAATAATTCATAGGATCTGCGCATTGTTTGGACAACATAAACTAGGGGCTTGGTGCCAAGACTGATTCCGGACACCCTCGCAGGATATGTTGGCCTATAGACCAGCTACCTCATAGTGCCACCGTAAGCCCCCCTAACCTACCAGGGAGCGAATGGTTTCTGGCAACCACTGAACATGACAACCCTGACCCCTCAGGGATTGTGGAAACAGTACAGATCCTTTTGCTCAGTCACTTGTGCTCATTTATTCTCAAAGAAATATACCGTGTTTTCAATAAATTTATTGAACCAAAGTTATTCTTGCATAAAATAAGTGTGCTGCAATGATTAATAGACAGAAGCAGATAAACGTGATTAAAAGCAACGAAAGCGTACAGAGTAGATATAGTTCTACCATGGTGCTAAAGCAATGTATATATCCAGGCATATAAAATAAGGCAGTAATTGAGCGTACTCCTACGATGCAAACCCTAATCTAAGTGTACCTAGAGCATGTGTAGGTGTAAAGCCAAGAATCCCCCCCAAGGGACCATCCAACCCATTACCTGATAGAATAGAATGAATCACTCTGTCTTGGTCACGAACTGGACATCCCTCACGAGATGTCAGACTGCTGCGTTGTAAAGTCTCAGCATGCAGGGACCCTCGGTGTCAGCAGAAGTGCCTCCTCTGCTAATCTATCAGGATGCTCATCTTATATAATAGAAAGCAGCTTTGCGATGTGCGTATAGATTACCAATATTATGGATATGTAGATAGCCCTGTTGCCCTGTGGATGGAGATGACATTTGTACATAGTGCGAAACAAGACCTTGTACATGATGTTCAGGCCGTTTGTGATAACGTTGTGCAAAGCTAGATGTGTACTGTAAACAAGTTTAGTTTCAGGGAAACTAATCCAACACTGTTGTACATGCAAATATATGCAAAAGGTCACGGCTGAAAATTTTATTTGTGAGGATAATGTAAGAAATAAGCTGCTTCGCTACATGGGCCTAACTCGGGAATATAACATGTGCATACATGTAGAACTGTGAACGCGGTGACCTAATTAAAATTAATATGCTTTAATTGAGACCAAAAGGAGCAGCAACATTTCATTTTGAATATATAGTAACCTGTAATATTTTCAAAGTGCAATATACGTGTCAGTTGTGGTTTACTGTATCTCTTGATTGGCTTATTCTTCCTTGTATATAATTTTTTGGGCTGCCTGGAATCTAAAAATGACATAGCAGGATTCCTTTACATACTTGATAATTTATTATTGTTCTCTGAGCCAGAGTTAGTGAGATTCAGGATTTGAGGTGCTTTGTTGTGTTACTACATAACTCAAATGCATTAGCTGGCAGATCGAAGACCCTAGAACATAATAGGCTCCTTCTAGAAATGTTAGGCTTTTCCTTCTGGACGAAAAAGGTGGGCCATAACTTCCACAGCAAATGCAGAGAGGCAACTACTTATAACCAATCAATGGAGTTCAGCTTTTTAATGCTCTAGGGGTGATGCGGGGCAAACTGGTGGAAAAGAATTTATGTCCATAGCTGTAGGCCTTATTTTTTTATCTGAGAAAGTTTACATTAAAGGCTTTAAGTTTGGCGTACTTATTATATTGAGTCAGTGTTTGTAGATAAAAGGCTTCTGGTTATTGATGCATCATGTGCTACCAAAGGTTGTTGGCCTAATGTTTGATTTGTGGGAACCCTTGACAAAGCCAGTAGGCATAATTTTGTAATAATATAAAGCCTTGTATGTGTATTTTTATGGGAATATATTGAGGCATTGCTATTACGCAGGTTAGGGCCTGCTAGTAAACCAATTGTTACTAGGTACCTCCCATATATCCGACAGAGACTTGATGTCTGTGATTTGCCTCTCACTGTGCTCACTGTGATCTTCATTAAGAGTATGTGATTTGCATCTTGGTTATTTTGTGAGGTCCCTGTAAGAGGGGATCCATTTGGTGTTTCCACCAGCAACCTTGTATAAATGTGTAACTTTGTGTACAGTATCTTGATTTGTGTCTATGAGCGTACTTTTTAAAGAAAAAGCATGGACAGCCCTGAATACATTCATGAAGTGTATCTGGGTGAATTGTATCTCTGCGCTTGATTATCAAATTGGGATTTGTATTGAAATAATCATTTGCCCCAATTTTAACTGTGAATTGTAGCTGAGTGATGCATAGGCCTGTGGCCAGACAGCACTGTGAATTCTATTTAGATAATTGGTACCCAGTGATGACATTCTACATGTGAACTCTGAGTGACGGTAATCATGGGATCTTTTACAATTGATGGCTTGTTTTTAAAGAAACAATGACGTGATACCAACTGTGAAGTATACTTGAGTAATTGATTCCATTGGTGAACTGTATTTGAGTGACCACATTGCCCTGTACTGTGATATCAACTGCATTTTGTATTGGTCATCCGTGAACTTACTCCCTGTATCCATTCATGAATGTTATTGAGTAATCCATGGAGAAATGATACACCCAGGTCAAAGTCAATGATGAATAGCGTTGCTCATTGCCTGTCCTCTCGTCACTATCTAGATCTTTAAAATGATACCATGCTCTTCATGGAGCAATACCGTACAGCTGCCACCTGCTTTCTTTGCATCACACATAACCACTCCATCTATACGCATCTCCAAAGCTATAACTAAATCGCCAGTATCCGTCACCATGATCAAACAAGTCCCTTCTAGGAAAAATAATTGGCACTTATGTTTATCATCCAATAGACTCTAAACCTAATAACCACGATTCTCTCCTAACCATCCTACTCTATGATATGTTCAATCAATCTGCAGTGAAACCTTCTTCGTCATGCAGCATTTTTATTAAAACACTCCTTTGTCACACATGAATCTGTTCATAGGATATGATGACACCAGCAGTATTCTACACTGACCGTGCAAAATATGCACAACCAAAAATGCCCTCAGTGTTGATTCATCCTTGATAAAACACTCTAAGCCATTCCAACCCTTCCCTATGTATAAACCTCCTCAATAACATGCAGTGCATCAATTATCTTTGCATCCTTCAAAGCATAAATAATAGTAATTTATGACCTTGTTGCTGCAATCATTTGCTTCTTAGATGACCTTGTTGCTATTGTTCAAACTTCTCTCCTGTGTGAGATACATTACTAATTCAACCTGAATCTACTCTATCATCAATATAACAGTATATTCACCCAATATCTTTCTGGCCAATTCCTCAGTAAGCTAGATGCCCCCCACTCACCAGTGAAAAGGATAATCTCATGGTTTGGCATGGACATCAGCATCCCTGACTCATTCCCATCCCATTGTTTTAATCTAGCTGACGATCATGTCCTGATACACATGGCCATAAATGTCCCTCCTCCCCTTGTTCTGTCACTTAACCGCCCATTCAAACATAGATACCCGGCAGTTACCAGTCCAGCACACTTGTGATAAAACAGTCTCATAGTTGTGCCTCTTATGATTTCTTCTATGACCCTCAATATGCAGCCTTTGGTTCTTCACCTCCACACCAGTTGGTCTTGCTCCCAACCCAAGACCACTCCTACAATTCAGTGACTAAAGACTAAAGTGCATATATCTTGTCAAAGCTGAATAAAATAATGATTTAATGAACATCAGTGTTGGTAAGTCATCCTACTGCCAGTGCTTCCAGAACTTTAAACTAGGATTCTGAAGGAGCAGATGTAACTGAGAAAGGAAGTTAGTTCAAAATCCAAGGTGGCAGTAGCTCAAGGAATAAAAATGAGATGAGGTACATGGAGTATTGGATGTAGATAACAGGCATAGAGAAGTAGAATGTAGTGGACGATCATGAACATTTCACTTGTTCAATACACACTTAAAACTTTACTCACCACTGCCCCTCATTTTATATCCTCCCCTTTATACTTTGACAAAGTCACATCCTTCTGCCTTCATTCTAAATGAAATTCGGTCAAGAACAAGCTCATCCCTCCTAGACTCTCTGAATTTAAAGTCCCAATATCATTAAACCCTTGGTCCTTTCTAGCCACTCAATTCAATCTCTCTATCGCTCTCTGTCTCTCTAGTGCCTATTCTTGATGTTTCAAATTTGCTGTAGTCATGTCCCTAGTTAAAAAGCTGATAATGTGCCATATTTGCCTTTTTAATATGCCCTATTTCACGATTCTCATTTTATTCCAAACACATGAATGACTAGTATCTAATTGCTTCAACTGGAAACTATCACACACAAAATATTAAAGTTACTTCAATTTAGATTTTACACGCTCCACATCAGAGACACCATCTTGAATCATACAACAAACATCCCTTCTGACCATCACAAACATGTCTCCTTTAGCTTATTTCTCCTTGAGCTCTGCTGAATACTGTTGGCCATCCATCAATGATGACAACATTTGCTCCATCATATATAATTTACAAAGCGCAAAACTCCTTTCATTCCTGATTTTCTGATCAAACGAAAAGGAGCACACCAAGTTTCTATCCTCAACTCTAACTCTTATATCTCTTCACCACTTCACTTGGTGATATTATCCTGTTCTTTATTGGTTGTACTATGATTGCACTCTTATTTTCTTCTCTGTTACATCTTTCTAATCCGAGCTTTGTTCTGTTATGTAAAATTCCTTTAAAAAATTGAGATTATTTTCTAATCACCTATCTCTGCTCCAAGCTCTCTACCTAGCCCCTACGGTTAAACCCAGGCACAGTCTAGTGATGTCCCACTCTGCAAGAAATCTTGGCATAGTCATCTCCACTACCACTAATGAATATTTAAAATATCCACCACCACCTCCCATACCAGATAGCCAAATCATTCCTTACCATTGTGGTAATGAGTAATCTTTCTCCTCCTTGGTAAGGTAATCAACCTTGCTATGCAAACCCTCTTTATCCTTTTGGACACAATGGAAGTGACTGCCACATTCATAGCACTTTCAATCAGGTGCTAGGGACATGGAAGTCACATCTAAATGCTAGGTCATGAAATCCCTCTGGTGTTGGTGGTGTAGCGCTCTAGGCCGACCCTTCTTACCATTGGTTATCCGGTGGATGTTTTCTTCGCCGATTGAGAGGTGAAGAGAGTTAGCATTCAATCAATCAATTTTAATTATTAGTGCAACCCATTTGGCTACACAATAAGGACTAGGAATCAGTGACCATAGTTAAGAAGATTTAGTACAAGTTAGCAATCAGGTTAAGGTAAACAAATCTTAGTACCATGCCATAAAGATACAGTATAACCACTGGAAAACCCAACCTTCTAAAGAAGTTTAGGCGTACCAATGAGAGGCAAACAAGAAGTTCATTCACAGCAATACATAAGATCAATAACAGAATTTGGTGCTCAAAGAAAGGGTTTTGAGTCTCTCTTCTATACATTAGTGAAGTCTAAGCTCATCTAAGTTAAAGTCCAAACTACATGCTATCATAGTATTTGCTTTGTCTATTTTCCAGTTCTATGTCTCGTCTCTTTCTTTTCAATTCCCTTTTCACTTGTGCCCATTTGTAAACCTTCTAAATCATAAACAAGAATAATTCACAAAGAGCAATAATCAGTAGGTGTTTCAAGATGCTGCCAACAATTCCACTACCTAAGTATCCAAACCATCTGCCTATAGCAGAAAATCCATTCCCTATTGCTTCCCATGCACCTGTTGCTTCCAACCACTTCAAATCTCTCTTTAAGTCAGTAATGTTCTTAATATATTTCTTTAAGTCCCTACTCTTGTCAGGGATATAAGCACTTCATTGTTGAATTTTTAACATTCAACAGACTTCGCCCTCTTCCACGACAAGGACGTCTAATGCAAGTCTATTCTGCAAAACCATGGATCTGATAGCAACCATCTCAATATTTATAACTAAAAATCCTCCAGCTGTACTAGTGGACAACTTATCAACTACAGTGAGAAGATTTCTAATCATATGTGAATTCAGTATCACTCCTATAGATGGCATTATAGCACCAAAGATGTCTCCCACAATTTCACTAACAGTGGCACCTCTTTTAGTTCTTAAATGTTCTCCCCCTTCTGTTAGGTCATCAAGATGTCCCACATGATAGAATTTTGGGAAAACATCCCCATAAAACATACTCCGTACCATCTCTTAGGTAACCTGTAACATGCATGTTTCCCACAAATATAATAAACTTCAGGATCCTCTCTATCCAAACACAATCCCCAATTTCCACAAACATCAAAAGTATGATCATATTCGCTTTTTCCCCACATAATTTGTGTCTGTCTTGGGTTTTCTAATAAACAGGCATAAATTCCCTTTGTGTTGCCAATCTAGAGCTAATGCTGATAAATATCCAACTAGCCTATCTTCATTTTCTGCCTTGGCCCTGTTGTGTAGTTCCCACTAATCCGTAGGACCTGGCGTTTGTGGACAACAAAAACTTTGGGTGAGGTGCCTAGACTGATTTGAAGCCCCCCCGTAGGATATGTTGCCCTAGAGACCAGCTAGCTCAAAGTGCCACCATAAGCCCCCCCATTACCCAAACAAGGAGTGAATGGCCTCTGACAACCACTGAACATGACAACCATGACCCCTCAGGGATTGTGGTAACAGATCAAAACCCTTCCGCTCAGTCACCCGTGCACTCTTGCTCTCAGAGAAATATACAGAGAATACACAGTGGGACGTTTTCAATATATTTATTGAACCAATGATATTCTCATATGGAATACATGTGCTGCGATAATTAGTAGACAGAAGCAGATGAAAGTGATTAAAAGCACCAAAAGAGTAAATAGCAAATACAGTTCCACTATAGTGCTAAGACAGCGTATATATGCAGGCAGATAATACAAGGTAGTTATCAGGCATACTCCTGCTATGCAATCCCTACGCTGTGTATGTCTAGAGTGTGTGTAGGTGTAGAGCCAAGAATCCCCCCATGGGATGATTCAGCCCCATTACCTGGTGGGAGAGAATGTAGGACTCCGTCTTGGTCATGAATTAGACACCCCTCACGGAGATGTCAGGTAGCTGTTCTGTGAAGCCACAGAATACAGGGACCCTTCGTGTCAGCTGAAGTGCCTCCTCTCCTAACCCCCAGAAATGCTTCTTTTATTTATAATAAAATATTATGTACACACAGATTAGAATTGTTGTGAATATGTTGATAGCCCTGTTCCCCAGAGGATGAAGATAGAATGACATTTGTACATCATGCGTAAAGGCCTTGTACTCAGTGTTAGAGGCCTTGTGAAAATGTTGCGCGAAGCCTGATGTGTAAACAAAAGTAGTTTCAGAGAAACTAATCCAACATTGTCACACACACACGAATATGTGCAAAAGGTTGCAGCAAATAATGTTATTGAGCAAAAAAGAGGACAGAGTAAGAAAAAGGGCAGTGTTGCTGTATGGCCTAACTCGGCACATAACAGCCCATTGAGGTACATTTGAAAGATTTGCTGCTTTATCCAATATATCTGTTAAAGAAGTTAAATTATGTCTATGTGCATAGCAGTGTCTAATGTCATGGTAGGTCTGAAGAAATGTCCAACTATCTCTGAGGTTTAAGCATCAGGCTGACGATTCAAATGCTTCAACACAGGTACTTCTGAAATTCCAGTAATAATATTAAAGATGACCCTTTCCATAGAATAAGCTCAACAATAAACTATAGGTAACTACATATGTTAGGGAAAGTTGATGATAAGTAATAACCTCCGCAACTGAGGCAGGCAATTGCATGCTTACATAGCAATCCCTAGCATCCATAGTGTCAACATATTCATAAAGCAATTTGGAATAAACATTCAGTGAATAGTCTCCTCTAGATGCATCTGCCTGTAAGCTTTCTCATCTATTGAAGGTAAACTACTGTCAGTAGGAAATGGCATTTGAGGGGCACTTGTAGACTTAAACTCCTCTACATGAGAAGGTATGGGTAAGCTCAACACCACTAGCAAAGCAATCAATATTAATGTCACCACAACAAATACTCCTGCAAACATGCATCTACCAGTATTAGTACTAGGCTCCATGATTTTTCTGAGGTCAGATCTTTTAGTTGGAAGATAGCAATACAGTTTCTTGGGTGGTTTTCACCTGTGCAACCAGTAAACAAAGTTCAAGTGTCTTTTCAACAACATATGTGCAAAGGATTTTCGTGAGACATCCTTAGCCCTACTCCATGTTCTTCTAAATGATAACCTTTCGCTCCTTCAGCAGACTTGGGCCTCAATACTCTTCTTAGTAGTTTGGGCAAAATCTATTAAGTCCTTTCAAATAAATGCGCAGTTCAAATTCACTAATAATCAAATCAAGGAAAAATTGACTGAATCTGTTTAGTGGCAATGCAATTTAAAAGTTTAGTTCAGCCACAAAGTTGAGTTCAATGAAGCTCAATTGAATACAAATTGTTATAGCCAAATGCCTAAAATGCTGTCTCCCAGTCATTGACCGTAAGATATGTTCATTCATGTGAGGAGTACCTCCGACAGGGTACTCTAGCTCTCTTTGATTTCCTTACTGCTGGCCCTTCCTCATCATCGTCACTTAGGCCAGATCCTTCAGTATCTTCTGGGATAGTGTATAGCACATGCACTTCAGGCAACCTGCTTCTCCCTCTCTCCTGTCTTCTTGGCCACCAGTCTACAACACAACTCGTGTTACTGGTGCACTAGGCCCATAGTCGGAGTCAGATTCTGGTGCAGACCCTTGAGTACCGAACTTAACTATTGACTCTCTCAGACCCCACTCAGGCCGACCAAGTGCTGTCCCAGCTCCTTGCTGGTGCCCAAACGTTTGACTAACCTGCTCTCTTTGTCTCACTGTAACCACTGGCACTTCAGGGGCAGGTGCTGTTATATCATCAAGGGGAAAAGGGACTCTGAGAGTATGGGCGGCATGCACCCAGTTAGGGAGACCTCCACGCTTCACAGCTGTTTAATGACCTAGATGACTTCATAGGTGCCTCACCACTGAGGTTCCAAGCACAACTTGGGCCACTGTGAGTCTATCATTCCTCCTAGTTGGGTATGCTTCAACCCAACGCAAAAAGATACACACAATCACTAGGACATAGCTTAGCCCATTGCACACAGGCATCTCGTTAAAGTCCAGTTGCATGCTATTGAAGGGTCCTCCTGATCTCTCTATGTGACTAAGTGCTACTGCCATTCTTCTGCCTACATTCTGCTGCTTGCACACAACACATCTGTGACACAACCCTTCAGCGTCCAATCTGAACCCAGGTTAAATCAGGTTTGCCTGAACAAGCACACCATAGCAGGTCCATTATAATGTCTTGTCATTGGAGGCAACAAGCTGTCTGGCAAAACAGGTCTTGCATCTCCCAAAACCCAAACGTCATCCTCATCTCTTTTGACACAGCCTGCCTACTCCAAGATTGCTGTTCTGCTTCTGCCGCTTCCTCCTGTAACCTCTTAACCTCCTCCCAAGTATCAACTGTGGTTAATAACAGATTGCTATTTGTCTCATCCATTCTTTCATTTTAGTATTCCCCATTTGAAGGTACAAGCATTCAGGGCAAAATATCTGGCATTTTCATCTGCATACCTATTGTCCACAGTGACATAGGGCCTGATTTAGATCTCGGCGGATGGTTACTCCATCACAACGGTGATGGATATCCCATCAGCTGAAATATATATCCTATTACATCCTATGGGATTTATATTTTGGCGGATGGTACATCAGTCATCGTTGTGATGGAGTAACCCGTCACCGAGAGATCTAAATCAGGCCCATAGTCTGGTACTTGGCGGAATGTAGCACACTTCACAACAGCAATCTGAGCAGGTAGCTGTGATGCTTTTAATAAATTGTGTACACTCTCTCCATTGTAGATAAGTGATCCAAAGAGGTCATAAATTGGTGTTGTGTTCATAACTGTCCAAAGTCCTGAACAACACCAAAGCCATACTGACTATCAGTGAAAATGGTCAAACTCAGCTGGTCTGAAAAACAGCATGCTCTAGTAAGAGCAATCAATTTGGCCACTTGTGCAGAAAACAGTCCTTGAAACCAGGAGGCTTCAAACACCCATGAGACAGTACCGACTGCGTAGGCAGCTGTCCAGTTTCCTTTAGGGTCTCGTAAGCAGGAGCCATCAACAAACATCACATAATCTGATTCAGACAGTGGCACATATCGTATGTCAGGTCTCGGCTTGGTGCATAGTTCAGTAACATCAAGACAGTCATGTTCAATTTCACCTTCAGCATTTTCATTCCCTGTGCAGGCAAGAGTGTTGCAGGATTAAGAGAAGTAGATCTCCTAAAGGTAGTATTTTCCGTGGCAAGTATGACATGCTCAAACCTGGTAAGGCGGCTACTGGTAAGATACTGTGTTCTGGTGCGGGTTAACAGTACCTCTACAGAATGGGGGATAAACACAGTTCGAGGATGACCCATAACAATGCTCTCACACTGCTCGATGCTGACACCTGTAGAAGCCACGGTTTTGAGACAGCTGGGCAAAGCAGCAGCTACTGGGTCAAGTGTAGCTGAGAAATACGCAATGGGTCTGTGAGCATTCCCGTGCATCTGAGTTAGCACTGAGAGAGTGGACCCCTCCCTCTCCCTGCAAAACAAAGCAAAACATTTATTGTAACCAGACATTCCCAGAGCTGGAGCACAGAGACTTTCTCTCAATTCTGAGAAGGCATGCATGCAGATGCCATCCCATAGAACTGGATCTGACACATCTCTGTGTGTCAACCTCTGTAAAGGATTGGCCACAGGGGGAAAGTTAGGGATCCACTGTTGACAGTAGCCCACCATTCCCACCAACATCCTGACTTCTTTCTGGGAAAAGCTTTTGTGACTGGATTGTAACACCATGTTGACAAAAGACAATTTGCTCTCAGAGTTGTGAGATACAGTGTTACCTGAAGTCTAGGACTTTTCAGGGAAACACATAGGGCTCATTAAAGGTGTTGAACCAGTCTACATCACAATGAAACATGATGCTGAGTATCCAAGAATCCCACAATGTATCTGACCCCTGAAAAAATTGATGGGATTACTCCTATGATTGAATCAATGATTCAGCAAAGAATTCTGAAGGAGAGTATGGGGAGTCCATGTAACTTACCCATTATGGGTTTGCAGACACCCAGTGGAAAGTATAGGATTGTCCAAAATTTGAGAAAGATCAACACTATTGTTGTACCTTGTTGTCCTGGGGTACTGAATCCAGCTGTGGTTTTCAAATTCCAAGTGAAGCTGGGTGGTTTGCTGTCATTGACTAGAGCCAAGCCTTCTTCACCATTCCGTTGAATAAGGGTAGTCAATTCCACTTCGCATTTCGGTTTGGCAGCCGTGTTTCGGCATGGTGCAGAGTCCCACAACGGTATACGTATAGTCCATCTATCGTCAACCAGATACTTTAATAGAATCTGGATCCAAGCAGATTTACAGGACTCGAATCACACACCACAAATCAGTGATTCTTCTCAAAAGACCCTATTTTGACAGGAACTGCTTCTGAGACGGGGCTAGTCATTTGTTTATTTGCAACTCCTACAACTTGGATTCTTCTTTACTGTTCTCACAGTAGAGTGGGTATCACCAGAATCAATCAAGAATGATCCAGGGTGGCCATTCACCTCATCAACCACGAATGGACCACTCTGGTCTACCTCTAAGGTTGCTCCTAGCACGCAATGCTCCTCCCCTCTCAGGCTTTGTTATTGTGGCAGGTCTGAGCTGTGATCCTCATCTCTTTGTGTCATAGAGTACTGTTGAGAGGTACCCTGCTTCACGAAAGGATTTGTGTTTTTTTTTTACAGAGTTTTATATAGCGCAAACTTGACCCGAAGGTATCAGGTATCCAAGCGCTTTACACAAGCACCAGTTGCGTTACGTGAGGACACATTCATTTTTTGTTGTTGTTAGGCACGGGCACATTAAGTGATTTGCCCAGAATGACAGGATGTTGAGCGTCGTTGTCGAGACTCAAACCCAGTACCCCAGATTTGAGGTTGAGTTCCCTAGCCATTAGGCCACATCCTCTCCCCATTGTGTTTACATTGGGCACCTGATTTATGTTAAATCTGTGAGCATTTACCAATTTTTGTAGCATTGGGGCTTGTGGAACCTCGATTACCTGAGCTTTGGGCACGTTGAAATTTGGTACACTCTGCCTCTCTGCTTGCTGTGTCTGAACCATATTATTACCTTGAGGTTGCACAAATCCACCATTCTGAACCTAATTTCCTTTTACCATGCTACCAGCATTAAAACAGCAGTTCCGCTTCCAATGCCCCAACTCGCCACATGAATCCCTGTACTTGAATCAATCGGAACACCACAACCTCTACCTTTTTGTTGAAACCCATTACTACCTTGCATCACAGGAACTCCCTGTTGATACACTCCCAGCATGGAACCTGCATTCCCAAAAAACTGCTGATACTTACCTTGCTGTGCAGCTTTCATCAGTGCCATCATCAACTTCTCTTCAATTTCTTATGTTTCATTTCCAGTTCATCACTGCAGTACTTGGCATATCTCAATATTTCATCAATGGGCTTACTCTGCCAACAAATTAAATACTGTTAAATCATCAAACTAATCTCAGGCTTCAATCCATGCACAAACCTAAACAAATATTTTTCCATGTCTTTAGTTTCAATCGTCTCTGTTCCACTGTACGGCTAGAATGCCTGCAACAGTCTTTCATAATAGGCTCATTCTGTATATTGTTTCTTTGGACTCTTTGGTTCATCTGCCAGTCTTGACCCAATCAATATCTTTAGGAGATATTTTCGGTTTTGAAAAGGTAATCACTTGATAGTACTTTTTCATCATCACTAGTGATGGAGCGTTTGATACGGGATGTCTAATAGGCTCATTCTCAAGCCATTCCACAGCAATTTTGCACTCGACCCACAAGTCACCTGGAACCCCAATTTCAAATAAAGTATTCAGATCTATCCATAGAACTTTTGATATCTTTACAATCCGGTCAACTTGTCTGTACCATTCCACTAGGTTCTATCTCAATTGCGTAAAATCATTTATGAATGACGCAAGACCAGTCCTGCTCCAAGGTATGTGGACATAACCTCCACCAGTCACTCCTCCCATTGGAAGCATGTGTATATTCTCATCCTCCTCCTCAGTTCCAGGTGGAGGCAGGTCTAATCTAACTTTCTTCGGTTCTTTTTTTCTTTGACTACCTGCCTTGTCATCTATCCAGCTAACTCCATTTTCGATCATAGGCAATTAATTCCTTGATCTGTAATTTCATTTGTGACGGTCTCATGTTAGTGAGATCAGTCATTAAAGCCTAAACAGTAACTTCTCTGGATGGCTTTAGATTTTTGCAAGTCAATTTCATTTCTATGGGCCAATTCAGAAAACCTTTCATGAGCTTGTTCAGCACTTCTAGTAATATCTTTACAAATGAACAAAAGGTCATCATCCCAATAAGCATTTAATTGGGATTTCCTAGTATCATTTAGTCTAATTCTAGATTCAATTTGGCCACATCTATCATCTTTTCCCTCTCTGAGTCTTGAGTACTCCTTCCACTCGGTCCTGGATTCCCACTACCAATCGGGGTATCTATATCTTTGAACCAATCATCGAGTTTTTGGGCAGTAAGACCAGGTTGTTCTACCGGAGTATTAAGAATTATCTCTCCGTGAACAGAACCACGATTTGCATCAGGTGGTGAGTTCAAAAGGGACATGTCAGAACTTAACGAACCCATAGCTATTTTTGTCCTGGGGATACTATTATTAAAGCTTGGAAGCACAATCGTGTTGGGCAAGAAAAAGGGTTGCGATCTTTGGGATACCTTCCAGTTGGGTCAAACCTTGTCTGATGTAGGGTCTGCTCTTGCAGCACATGGGATATTCCCTTGTGTCGGAAACAAAGGAGTTTGAAGAAATTGATCTCGTTGTCAAGCCCACAGGATTGCTACCTGAGGTGCTCATCCCAGTAGGAGGAGCCAAAGTATGTGTAGTATTTCCTACCACTCCAAGTATATACAAAGGATCGACAGGACCAATTGTGACAGGAACAGTTAGGGCACCTGGAGCATTTAAATCAGTTGAATTTAGAGGGACTGTCATCCCTGAACTCTCTCCCATTTAATTAGGACGTGCATCTACTGTTGCTGCAGTAGGCACATCACAATTCTCACCAGTACTTGCATTACTCACTCCTCCAGTTTGGGTCACATTGTATGGGGTGGACGGTTTGATAATAATCTGGTTATAAAATTCTCATTTGAATTACTATCATGATCCTCAGTTACATTTTCTGTATCATCTGCCTCTTTCTTCTTTTTCTTATCCTTTCGTTTACCCTCCCCTTCTTCCTCACTCGTTAGTGCTTGGTACAATCTAGCTCCCTCGATCATATCAGTTCTCCCAGTTTTCATTCCATGTAGCATCTGCACAAGTGCGTATAGCTTTCTTGACTCTTCCTTGAAATTTGAGTCCCTTCCTAAGATGGCCTATATGTTCCCAGGCATTAAGGGTTTGTATTGTGTAAGTCTAGAAGGCGGTTTCATGTCATGCAATGTCATCCTTAAATGTTCAATGATTCTCAAATTAAATGTGCCATAACATGGAAACGTCTAGGGACCATCTTTCTCAGTGATCTTAAGCCATTGTTCAAGCCAAATACACATATGGAGACCCACATTTATTGCCATATGATGACCTGGCATACCTTCAGGTGGTGCCTCTTCCCCCTGTCTAACAGGTACAGTTACATTTCCCCTCATTAGATTTTGTAGTGCTTTAAAAAAAAATATTTTTGATCAAAATGTGCAAAATTCACAAATGAATTTTTGTTCAAACCAGGAAATGATTTTTCACCCACAATTCTCTGTTCGGTGTGCACAACCAATACCAGTGCAGCTCTCCATGATGTATCTAACCAATACCAGCACGGCTCTATAGCAACCAACCAATACCACTGCGGCACACTGTGATGTCAGTCTCACACCTTGCAGCAGTTTACCCTCCTTTACAATTCTCCATGAGCGTGTTCTCTCAGCAATTTACGCTCAAGACAAGCAAGCAATTTCATTAACTAACTTTGTCCGCTCCGCTAATGAAATTAAAGATCTTCATACACACAAGAAACAGTCCGGAGCAACACTTTCCGACCTATCCTAACAGGCACTTAAAAAAAATAAACCTCGACCAGCGTGGTTTCACCCAGATTTCTACAGTTCCTCCCTTTGCGCTGAGATTCACTATACCAAAAACGTCTCACAATCACACAAAGATGAAGTCCCTTTCTCAACAGCGCTGTCGACGACATCTCATGACAGGCACCACAACACAGCAGACAACTATACCCAGTATCTTCTACACTGATAACTTACCTGGTTATCTATCCTGGGATCTTAGGCCACGTCGGACCCAATAACCTCTTCATCTTCTCTGCATTAAGCGCCACACTCACACAACTTAAAACATTTCTGCAGAACACCACACAATCATTGTAAAATACCTCTAGCTAAGCATAAGCAATTGCAACGCACAACCTTAATAATATTCAATCCTTCAAATGAACCATGGGCTTTAGGGGTTTGAACTGGGTTCAGGTATTTTCTAAATGGGACACCATAACTCCCTCATTTCAGTGAAGAGCTATCCAACGGGCTACCAAGTTGGTGCGGCGCTCTGGGCCAACGCTTCTTACCACTGGTTATCCGGTGGATCATTTCTTCGCTGACTGAGAGGTGAAGAGAGTTAGCATTCAATCAATCAATTTCAATTTACAGTGCAACCCATTTGGCTACACAATAAGCACTAGGAATCAGTGCCTATAGTTAAGAAGTTTTATTACAAGTTAGCAATCAGGTTAAAGTAAACAAATCTTAGTACCATGCTATAATGATACAGAATTACCACTGGAAAACCCAACCACCTATAGAAGTTTAGGCATACCAATAGGAGGCAACCAAGAAGTTCAGTCACAGAAATATATAAGATCAATAACAGAATTTGGTGCTCAGAGATACATTTCTGAGTCCCTCTTCTATACACGAGTGAGGTCTAAGTTCATCTAAGTTAAAGTCCAAACTAAGAGGATGGTTTTAGACGTAACAGGAGGTAAAACAATCAGTGGAATGCAGAAAAACAGGGAAATATGGGAAATTACGAGGAGGTATAGGAAGGTGTCAGCATTTCAGAAGCTCGGTCAAGAGTCTTCTTGGGTCAGGGGGAGTTAGCCTAGGCCATACTCTGCAAGAGTCAAAAGGAATAAGCATAGAGGTGTAAACCTCTCAAAGTCCAAAGGAAAGTGGCTGTAACCTTCAACAGTGTGAACTCCAGGTATTTGCACCAGAATCTCCCAGGTGGCTCACCTCTGTTAGCATCATCAGGGGCTTCGCATTCCACGTTGTAAGCTGAAACACCAACATTTTCTCCCAGGACATACATGGGAAACGTATTGTCCATTGCCACCTATGAGTCTTTGCAAAATTTACAAATGGAAACTTTCAGTTGACACTCTGGCTCTCCATGTTCCTTGTCAAGGTCTTCTTCTCAGGCCCTCTCTCTATCACTGGTACTGTGTTGTATCTATTCCCAAACTAACAAACCGTATGAACTGTACCTGCAAGTAAAAGACATGCAAGCAGAAAAGGGAAAACAGCATTTCATATAGAAAGAAATACAGGCCTAGTAATGTCAAATTAGCAGATTAAATCAATGGTGCACATTTAATATACATGTGCATATTCTAACACAAATGAATAAAACTGTCAGTACATTAGTTTCAAATTAAGGTTCATAAAGGTAAAATAATCTTTGAGTACACATCCTAAATGTGACTAATAACTACATTTAAATGCAAAGAGGAAACATTAGTGCACACATTACATAAATCATTTCTGTTTCTAAAGTAAATACAAGTTAATGGAGTGAGGATGGTTTCTATTCAATCACCTAATCAGTAAACGTAATTTGATGAATTAAGGCACACAGTATTTTTGAATTTTCTAATTCTACAGTAAAAGCACTTTAATAGTGATGTCAAGTGCAACACTTTACATTAATATCGTTAAGCCATACAGAAAAAGTGCTAAGTGTACATTTATATTGCGTATTTGTGAGGTGAAAGGGTGAAGCCAAAATTACGCTGTTTCACTGACACCAGAGGGATTCACTTTTTTTCTTTTCAGGTTAGGCTGCTAGGTAATCAATCAATCAATCAATCACAGAATTTGTAAAGCGCGCTACTTACCCGCGAGGGTCTCAAGGCGCTGGGAAAAAAAAGGGGGGGGGGTGCTGCTACTGGTCGAACAACCAGGTCTTGAGTAGCCTCCTGAAGGTCAGCAGGTCTTGGGTCTGTCGTAGGCTTAGTGGAAGGGTGTTCCAGGTCTTGGCGGCGAGGTGGGAGAAAGATCTGCCGCCGGTGGTAGTTCTTCGAATGCGAGGGACGGTGGCGAAGGAGAGGTCGGCGGAGCGGAGTTGGCGGTTGGGGACGTAGAAGAGGAGTCGTCTGTTGAGGTAGGCTGGGCCAGTCTTGTGGAGTGCCTTGTGTGCGTGGATGAGGAGTTTGAAGGAGATTCTCCTGTCGACGGGGAGCCAGTGCAGGTTCCTCAGGTGGGGGGTGATGTGGCTGTGGCGTGGTACATCGAGGATCAGGCGTGCGGAGGTGTTTTGTATGCGTTGCAGTCGCTTGATGAGCTTGGCCGGGGCTCCCGCGTAGAGGGCGTTCCCATAGTCAAGTCTGCTACTGACGAGGGCCTGGGTGACTGTTCTTCTTGTGTCTGTCGGGATCCACCTGTAGATCTTGCGAAGCATGCGGAGGGTGTTGAAGCAGGAGGATGAGACTGCGTTGACTTGCTTGGCCATGGAGAGCGTTGAGTCGAGGATGACTCCCAGGTTGCGTGCGTGGTCGGTGGGTGTCGGGGCTGCTCCCAGCGTCGTTGGCCACCAGGAGTCGTCCCAGGCTGAGGGGTTGGAGCCGAGGATGAGGACCTCTGTCTTCTCCGTGTTCAGTTTTAGTCGGCTGATCTTCATCCAATCGGCGACGGCCTTCATGGAGGTTGGATTTGGCGGCGAGGGGTCCTTGGTGAGGGAGAGGATCAGTTGAGTGTCGTCGGCGTAGGAGATTATGTTGAGGTCGTGCTGTCTGGCGATGCGTGCGAGCGGGGCCATGTAGATGTTGAACAGTGTTGGGCTGAGGGACGATCCCTGGGGTACGCCGCAGATGATCTTGGAGGCTTCGGATCGGAATGGTGGGAGGCGGACTCTCTGGGTTCTGCCGGCGAGGAAGGAGGTGGCCCATTCCAGGGCCTTGTCTCGGATCCCTGCGTCGTGGAGGCGTGCGCGTAGAGTGCGGTGGCAGACAGTGTCGAAGGCGGCGGAGAGGTCCAGCAGGATGAGGGCTGCGGTCTCACCGTTGTCCAGCAGGATCCTGATGTCGTCGGTGGCGGCGATGAGGGCAGTCTCAGTGCTGTGGTTGCTGCGGTAAGAGACACCTGGGATTCATTTGTGAGGCCATTCCCCCCAACTGGCAATGGGCTAGTGCTTCTAGCCCCAGGCACAGTGGTCTTTACCACAAATCTCTTCCCCCTCCACTCCCCGGATGGCCAAAAACCCACAAGACATCAGGGCCTGATAGAAAAAATGGAAGAGGTGGAGGTGGACAACTGTAGGCAGGGCCATGCCTACAGTTCCCACAAGACATCAGGGCCTCATAGAAAAAATGGAAGAGGTGGAGGTGGACAACTGTAGGCAGGGCCATGCCTACAGTTCCCCCTGCTTCCTATCCCTCATAGAAAAACTGTGGTCCAAGCACTCATCACGTCAAGACTGGACTACGTAAATGTGTTGTATCTGGGCCTTCCGGAATACTTATTGAACCGCCTCCAGGTAGTTCAAAATGCTGCAGCAAGGGCCGTGCTTATGGTCGGACCCAGGTCACACATGTCTTCCCATCTTAGATCCCTGCACTGGCTTCCCGTGAAAAAAAGGGTCAGTTTTAAAGCCCTGGTGCTGACTTTTAAGGCCCTAAATAACATTGGGGCCCGTACCTCAGGAAAAAAATCCAGCCTTATAAACCGTCCAGAACCCTGCGGTCATCAACCCAGCAACTGACAATTGTGCCAAAGTTTTGTCGTTCTCGCAAAGGAGGATGCTCCTTTCAGGTAGCAGCCACGAAATTATGGAACAGCCTCCCACTCTCTCTTAGACAAGAACGTGACCTCCTCAGTTTTAGGCGAAGCTTAAAAACCTGGCTCTTCCAACAGTAGACTAGCCGTTTTTTGGCTGCTAGGTCTTTCATATGCTCTGTCCAGGGGTCAACATAGCGCCGGGACACTCCCTGGAGTAGCCGCGCGCTCAACAAATACCCTATAACATAACATATAACATAACATGCCCCACCTCAAGAAAGGGTGCAACAGTCTTTCTGTCTCATCGGGGGCTTACCTCAAATCTGCACCCATGGAGCACTAGGGTTAGATTGAAAAAAACAGCTGTATAGTGGGCCCATGCAGGGTCATTCAACATCCCAAAAACTCTTGGGGGAGCAGAAAGCTCGCAGTTTACCACCTACTTCAAGTAGGTGGTAAACCACTCGCAAACAGGATGGGGTCCCCAGGGGACCCCTTCCCCTTTGTGAGTTAGTGAGAAAATACTCACTCACCCACCCCCAGTCACAGATCTGGGTTGAATCCATCATCGTTCTTTAGCTCAGTTTGCCACCCAAGTTCAGACACAGCTATATGCAAATCAGTCTTGACCCTGTGCCTCATGGGAACAGTCCAGCCCGAACTGCCAAGCCATGTCTTCCCTGGACCGGAAACAAGCATCCTTGGACCGGTTTCGGGCTAACAGCCCTCATCAGCCAGGCTAGCTTGAATCCAGTGGCAAAGTGAGCAAGGGACCCACGTCTGGGCATACCCTGCCAACTTAGGGCGAACAAAGCAAACACAAAGAGATGATGGACGGAGTGCTGAAACTTTTCAGACACTCACCCCCAGTCACAGATCTGGGTTGAATCCATCATCGTTCTTTAGCTCACTTTGCCACCCAAGTTCAGACACAGCTATATGCAAATCAGTCTTGACCCTGTGCCTCATGGGAACAGTCCAGCCCGAACTGCCAAGCCATGTCTTCCCTGGACCGGAAACAAGCATCCTGGGACCGGTTTCGGGCTAACAGCCCTCATCAGCCAGGCTAGCTTGAATCCAGTGGCAAAGTGAGCAAGGGACCCACGTCTGGGCATACCCTGCCAACTTAGGGCGAACAAAGCAAACACAAAGAGATGATGGACGGAGTGCTGAAACTTTTCAGACACTCACCCCCAGTCACAGATCTGGGTTGAATCCATCATCGTTCTTTAGCTCACTTTGCCACCCAAGTTCAGACACAGCTATATGCAAATCAGTCTTGACCCTGTGCCTCATGGGAACAGTCCAGCCCGAACTGCCAAGCCATGTCTTCCCTGGACCGGAAACAAGCATCCTGGGACCGGTTTCGGGCTATCAGCCCTCATCAGCCAGGCTAGCTTGAATCCAGTGGCAAAGTGAGCAAGGGACCCACGTCTGGGCATACCCTGCCAACTTAGGGCGAACAAAGCAAACACAAACAGATGATGGACGGAGTGCTGAAACTTTTCAGACACTCACCCCCAGTCACAGATCTGGGTTGAATCCATCATCGTTCTTTAGCTCACTTTGCCACCCAAGTTCAGACACATCTGTATGCAAATCAGTCTTGACCCTGTGCCTCATGGGAACAGTCCAGCCCGAACTGCCAAGCCATGTCTTCCCTGGACCGGAAACAAGCATCCTGGGACCGGTTTCGTGCTAACAGCCCTCATCAGCCAGGCTAGCTTGAATCCAGTGGCAAAGTGAGCAAGGGACCCACGTCTGGGCATACCCTGCCAACTTAGGGCGGACAAAGCAAACACAAAGAGATGATGGACGGAGTGCTGAAACTTTTCAGATACTCACCCCCAGTCACAGATCTGGGTTGAATCCATCATCGTTCTTTAGCTCACTTTGCCACCCAAGTTCAGACACAGCTATATGTAAATCAGTCTTGACCCTGTGCCTCATGGAAACAGTCCAGCCCAAACTGCCAAGCCATGTCTTCCCTGGACCGGAAACAAGCATCCTGGGACCGGTTTCGGGCTAACAGCCCCCCTTAGCCAGGCTAGCTTGAATCCAGTGGCAAAGTGAGCAAGGGACCCACGTCTGGGCATACCCTGCCAACTTAGGGCGAACAAAGCAAACACAAAGAGATGATGGACGGAGTGCTGAAACTTTTCAGACACTCACCCCCAGTCACAGATCTGGGTTGAATCCATCATCGTTCTTTAGCTCACTTTGCCACCCAAGTTCAGACACAGCTATATGCAAATCAGTCTTGACCCTATGCCTCATGGGAACAGTCCAGCCCGAACTGCCAAGCCATATCTTCCCTGGACCGGAAACAAGCATCCTGGGACCGGTTTCGGGCTAACAGCCCTCATCAGCCAGGCTAGCTTGAATCCAGCGGCAAATTGAGCAAGGGACCCACGTCTGGGCATACCCTGCCAACTGAAAAGTTTCAGCGCTCCGTCCATCATCTCCTTGTGTTTGCTTTGTTCGCCCTAAGTTGGCAGGGTATGCCCAGACATGGGTCCCTTGCTCACTTTGCCACTGGATTCAAGCTAGCCTGGCTGATGAGGGCTGTTAGCCCGAAACCGGTCCCAGGATGCTTGTTTCCGGTCCAGGGAAGACATGGCTTGGCAGTTCGGGCTGGACTGTTCCCATGAGGCACAGGGTCAAGACTGATTTGCATATAGCTGTGTCTGAACTGGGGTGGCAAAGTGAGCTAAAGAATGATGATGGATTCAACCCAGATCTGTGACTGGGGGTGAGTGTCTGAAAAGTTTCAGCGCTCCGTCCATCATCTTGTGTTTGCTTTGTTCGCCCTAAGTTGGCAGGGTATGCCAAGACGTGGGTCCCTTGCTCACTTTGCCACTGGATTCAAGCTAGCCTGGCTGATGAGGGCTGTTAGCTCGAAACCGGTTCCAGGATGCTTGTTTCCGGTCCAGGGAAGACATGGCTTGGCAGTTCGGGCTGGACTGTTTCCATGAGGCACAGGGTCAAGACTGATTTGCATATAGCTGTGTCTGAACTGGGGTGGCAAAGTGAGCTAAAGAATGATGATGGATTCAACCCAGATCTGTGACTGGGGGTGAGTGTCTGAAAAGTTTCAGCGCTCCGTCCATCATCTCCTTGTGTTTGCTTTGTTCACCCTAAGTTGGCAGGGTATGCCCAGACGTGGGTCTCTTGCTCACTTTGCCACTGGATTCAAGCTAGCCTGGCTGATGAGGGCTGTTAGCCCGAAACCGGTCCCAGGATGCTTGTTTCCGGTCCAGGGAAGACATGGCTTGGCAGTTCGCGCTGGACTGTTCCCATGAGGCACAGGGTCAAGACTGATTTGCATATAGCTGTGTGTGAACTGGGGTGGCAAAGTGAGCTAAAGAATGATGATGGATTCAACCCAGATCTGTGACTGGGGGTGAGTGTCTGAAAATTTTCAGCGCTCCGTCCATCATCTCCTTGTGTTTGCAAGGCTATCTGCACAACAAAATGGCACAATTCTTTGAATTGGGCCTATGGAGTCTCATCTTTGCTTTGGACAGAATAGCACTCTAAGCGCCTGATTCTCAAAGCTATGTGCACGTGTAAGTTTGCTTGCCTTATTATGAATGAAAAGTTACTTTTGCCATCCTCAAAACATGGCTTTACGTTTGGAGGAAGATCTGCGCTTGTATAATATTACGCCCTTATGGTAAAATATTATGTGGGAGTAAATCTTCTCCAAAGAACAGGCATGGCTATTCTTATGCAGGAATACCCTAAAAGCTAAAGAAAACTCACAAACGAATGTGTTCACAAACTTTTCCACTATCCATTTCTAAGCCGGGCTGGGTGGCTTAGTGGGCTTATGGGCCTGTGTTCGACCTCATGGTGAAAGGTTCAAATCCCAGCAGGTCCACTCAGCCTTTCATCCTTCTGAGGTCAGTAAAATGAGCACCATTGAGTTGTCTAACAATAAACATCTGTTATATAGCGCCAAGATACCCTTGGGTGAACGTGCGCTTTACAAATACACGTTATGTTATCCTGGTAAGGTGAAAGATTTACTTGTGCCCAGGGAAGTTGTTCACTTGCCCTATCAGAATCCTGATTGGTATGATGGATACATTAGTAGCAATTTGGACAGAAGGGCCATGTCTTAGTGATTACTATTTTGTACGTCTTTAAGTAACTGGGCCAGGCTAATCTTTGTAACAAATTCACTCCCATATGTTGCTTTTGTTTTTTTCACTCCACTTTAGTCTTGCCCCCTCCCTCCCCTTCCCACCCGCGCTCCCTGGCTATGGTAGTAGAACACAGAAGCCTAAATATCATCTGACAAAAATATTGTGTCGTAAATATCATTTACAAAACTATCACTGCTTTGGAGTTAATATAAAATATAAACCTAATTTAGCATTATTTTAGTAATCAATATTCAGGCCACGATATTTACGCCAGAATATACTTTTGTTATTAACATTCTGGCATACAACCGCATCTAGAAACGAATATGACACTTTACCACGCACGCTTTTACAACGCGTGCCATTACCCGCATTTTTTACTCCTCAAAATCTTTTACAACGCAGGGCTTTACAACACAATCCATTACAACACATTGTTCATTACAACGCAATTTACTATTCTAACTCCACCGGGGCGTTGTAATGGGGAATGCGTTGTAATGGTTTGCAGTGTAAAGCCCTGCGTTGAAAAAGACTTTGCGGAGTAAAAAATGCGCGGTAACGGCATGCGTTGTAACGCAGTAGTTGTAAAGGATGTTTACCCTAGAAACCAACAGCCCAGCCCTTCACACCATTCAACGGTCCCCCGAGATGCATCCAAATAGATTACACGAGAGGGCACAAGTCCAGGCGTTCTGAGAAAGGTCCACTAAGGCTGAAAATGACAAATACCTAGGTAGGTGACCTGGGCAAACTAGAGGGTCATTTAGTTGCTGTTCGGCTTAAGACAGAACTATAAGAAAAGAAGAAAAAAGCCAATTGCATTGAAGTACAGCCCGTGTCAGACATGCGGTTGTGTCCTCAATATTTTCCGTTGTATTCTGGCAAACCGTTTTTGATTTTCATTTAGGAACGGGCCTTCAGCGTCTTTACACGTGCCTGTGTATCTTTAACTGACCGTTGGAAAGGGCCCACTCGAGCCCGCGTGAATGTATCAGAAAACGTGGCAATATTTGTCTTTGACGGAGGGTGGCCAAGGCGGGGGTTCGTGGTATCTCGGCGCGGTGTACAACGGACACTGCGCATTGCTCTGCCCTGCCTGGGTGTGGATGCTGAGCGCGCTGTTTACTGTTGCTAAAGGAGTTACCTGTGTCAGGAATGAACCAACAACGCCGGCTCCTCCTTTCAGCAGACCAGACAGCGCGCAGTCTTCCCGGGAGACGCAGAGGCGGACAGCAGCGCCGGCCGATAGACTCGGGGTTTTATCACTGTGACTTTCCTACTCAGCTTTTCTCTTCTACATTGGAAGAGCGGCGTTATTTGAGAGTGGCCACGATACACAGGTAAAGACGGCCACCTTCTGTACGCGAGTGCCACTGTGGAACTTTTTACTGCACAAAAATACTGTCCAGATAAAATGCTAATTTCTTAGATTAACTCGTATGGTTATATCAGGTACCTTGCTTGTTTGCTTTGAAAAGTAGCGGGCTGATGGCAGAATTCCTTTACCCATCTTGTTATTTCTGTAATGTTTTTACAAGTTATTTGCAGTTTCTAATGAGCGCATATAGAATACAAAATAACGAATACCGTTCACCAGCCACTGTTTTGGATTCTGAGTGGATGCATTGGGATTACTGCTGTATTCTCACTTTTTAAATACTTTGTGAACTCACTCTTTGTTTGTATAACATTATGTCGTTACAGAATTACAAATCGCGTTAGATTCTATTATTTTTTAATAAAATGGCAGCACACTTACTTTATGGTTAGGTTAGATTATTTTGTGAATAATCACACGCCGCTACATAAGATTTCCTGCTGCTCGAGTGAAATTCTCTAGTAACGTTCTGCCAATATGGACTTGGTGGTCAAATTGTGTCGTCTGGTTCAATTTAGCTGTAAACTGTATTGTATACTCCATTTTCACCATGAAATAATAGGACAACTATCACTGTACTGGTTGGAACTTTGGAGCTGTCAAACATTTTGTTCTCTCTTATCTGCTCACAGGCATACCTCACCGGTCGGACTGTATTTGTTTCCCAAACTGTTAGCTGAGTTTTTTTCTCATTTTAGACTCGTCTGCCTCCCACTTCCCCTGTGAAGCATCAGAACACACTTCAAGTGCAAAGCTACCACAATGTAAGAACCTTGAACTGTCTTAGTGGGCAGCCAAACATCTTTGAATTGCTTCAGGAAGGTTACAGTACCTCAGAAGTTTGATGAACACATTGTTAGGTCTCACCTAGGCTGGCAACAAAGCTATTGTATCAAATATAGCCTCAGTGTGGGCTTTGGGTTTGCCCTTTGCTCATGATTCAATGCCTTTTTTTTTGTTTAATTCAGTTACTTGCTCATGATTTAATGGCATTCCCCTGTAGTCTTGTGTTTATGCTGTAAGGAGCATTTTGGCATCACTGTTTTGATTGGATGAGCTGTATCCTACTCTGTCAGCCATCCGCTGTTCTATTGGTAGAGCAATCTTTGAATTGTTGTTTAACCATTCAAAGACGGCTGCCCATGCATTGCCCTGTCGGACCCCCCAGGATATTGCGGGATGGATTCGCTAATTTTGCAGCACAAATATGGACATTTTGCAGCACAAATTTGGGAATTTTGTGGCATTTTTGCAGCACTTTATTTTGCTATTTGGCAATTCCCCCCTACCCGCACTCCTCTATAAGCTCTTTCCATGCTAGGTTGTTGAGCTAGTTGCAGTGAAGAGGACTAGGGGTGTGCACGTGTTGACTTGCATGATGCGTACTTCTCATGAACATCATTCCTGTCACACAAATTGCGCTTCAGCAGTTGTGTGCAAATTAATTAAGGAGTGCTCGTTGGTACAAAAATCATGTGAGATCGCATTGGGTGGTTTGTGTGACTTTCTGCCCCAACTGGCCTCCTGTGTGCAAGAATTATGTGAAAAGTGTAGGACAAACCAAATTACACAAAGTTGGAAAACCCAATAATTCAGATTCATGCAAGATTTAGGGCCTGATTACGATCTTGGTGGATGGGACACTCCGTTACAACCGCGACGGTTATCCCGTCCGCCATATTACCAGTCCATTATATCCTATGGACCTTGTACTACGATGGATGGGATATCCGTCACGTTTGTGACAGAGTATCCCATCTGCCAAGATCGTAATCAGGCCCTAGTTTGCATAAACGGGTATCTTCCTGGCTGTAAGGACCCCCCCCTGCATCCAGAATCACATAGTTTGGGCCGGTACACTAGTTGTAGTTTCTGCAGCACGCCTGCCCAGCTTAGGCCTAGGAGGATGGACTCAATATCGGAATTTCAGGATAATCACTATGTCCATAAACTGTTTGGATTTATTGTGTCTAAATTTATTGTGTGGCTATACCAAAAAAATCTGGCATGGATTGGGGCCGCTGGTTGGAAGGCCACAAGGGCCCTACAAACTGACATATTTAAAGACTGAAGCAGCTTGTCCGTTACAATTATGAGGCATACCTCAGGCCATCTTGGGCGGAAATTGTTCTAATGACAGCTCTCTCTGTAGGTTAACATGAGTTAGGATGGCCTTGCCTTTAGCCCTGTGATGGGAGTTCTGATCACTTCTCTTGCCCAGTTCCGCTTATGTAAAATAGAATTATATGAACTGAATTTTATAGTCTGTGGGGACAAATACAGAAATCCGCCACAATCGGTTAGTATTTGCTGCTGAATCTAAATTCTGAGTACATGTGTTACTGTTTTGAAAAATTGTAGACTGGGTTTCAGTCTGGACTTGGCCATGCTGAACTAGATGTGTAGTCCTGTGGATGGCAACTTTTGCTAGTTATTTGAGATAAGGGATGTCCGATGTGTGTCCAGTAGAGCAAGATCCATAAATGAGTCCCCCCATAGAGTCAGTGGATGTAACTTCATATTCTGACAATGTTGCATGGATCTGGCCACCATGGATCTATGCTCGACACCCCTGGTTAAAATGCATTTAAGGTCTCGCATACACCTGTTTTATACAGATCAAGACGCAGCTTTGACAGTGTAAATTTAGTCTCCAAGGCATGTAATGAGATGGGGAAAGGTAAGAGATGGTCGGAGGGCAATGCTGGTCGAATCGGAATATAATATATTTGTGAAAGTCATACTTCTCGGCAAGGACAGGCGTACCTCTCAGCCTTCCATGGTCGATAGGCTGAGTACACTAAATTGGATATTTGTGACATTGCACAAAGTGCTAAATAAAAATTTTAAAAAAGCTTCATATTCACATCTTTGGTCCCCGTTCTGAGGTGTGAAAAAATAAGAATGATGCATTTTTCCTGCATGCATTCTACCAGGTTTTACCTGCAAAAAATGTGAGAGGGGCAACCCAGATGTGCGGTAATCGCTACAGCACTCATATTTCTGAGAGTTTAAGTTTACACTCAAGTCCAGTAACCTGCAGGAATTGGAATGAGGCCACAATGTGACCGCCTCAGAAAATTTTGCTCTGAAAGGCCACCCACCTCCTGCCTAGTTAGAACCATGCACAGTAAAATAAAAAGTCATTTAAATCGTCTGCGACACAGTTCATATTTCCAATAATACAGGTAAAAAATAAACTCCCAACATTATGGGTTTATCGACAGGCGAATATGTTAGGATTTTGACTTTTTACAGGCTTCAATTTACCCGTGTTTGTAAAACTGTTATCTGGGTCGACCTGATATGATGTAAGACATTGTGTCGTGTTTCCATACATTATAAAAATAAGTGCGTCACTGAAAAGCACAGCAGATTAGAAGCGTTTGCCCAACAGTGGATCTAGTTGGCCCAAGGGCCCAGACTAATTTGTACACAACAAAAAACAGGATTAGGGAGTGAAGAGGTAGTGTCCTTCGTGGGCACTGGAGGTGGATACGTCCTCCTCTAGAGATTCAAACAAAACATAAGGATCCACCTCAAAGGAGGTTCACAAGGATGTGTTTCCTATTATGACAGGACGCACGCAGTGTTTGCTTAAATACCCCTCACACACCAAAAGGGCCCTTGGTGTCATGCTTCATCATAGGGGTCTTCCCGCCCCGCTGCGGGACGGGGCGTGCTACGACCAGCGACTACGCGGGAGCACTGTTTTTACAGTACTATGTGTGGTGTAGGGGTAGTGAGAGGAAGGGTCAGGGGTGAATGCGAAAAAGTGAATTAAAAAGGACCTGGCCTCGTGGACTTTAGATACTTTAATAAGTCGTGGAGGCTGGTGCTATTAAAAAAGTGGTTCGGAGATGTCCTGCGTGTAATGTGCGGATACTCCTGATCAAGTCAACATGTTTCGAAGCGTCAAGGCTTCTTCATCAGGACTAGGAATGATCCCTTCAGTGCTCACTATGTTGCTATCAATGTGTAATAGAAAAGTGTGCTATATACAAAACGGTAAAAAAATGCAAAATATCATGCACTTTATATTACCCAGTCAGTATTTCTAAAATGTAAATTGGGATACGTAGGAGACAATGCTCCATGAGCCTTCTGAACGGGTGGGAAGGGTGTTGCCACTGTATTGTAGCAGTCAACACTACCTCGCTCAACCGCCAACCCGCGGCTCCCGCGTAGTCGCTGGTCGTAGCACGCCCCGTCCCGCAGCGGGGCGGGAAGACCCCTATGATGAAGCATGACACCAAGGGCCCTTTTGGTGTGTGAGGGGTATTTAAGCAAACACTGCGTGCGTCCTGTCATAATAGGAAACACACCCTTGTGAACCTCCTTTGAGGTGGATCCTTATGTTTTGTTTTAATTTGTACACAAGTCACTGATGTGGTAAATTTGTGGGGCAACTGACTTACAATGGAGGAGTGGCAGAGACAGTATGCCTCGAGGCCGGGAGAAATAGACCCTTGTGTTCAGTAATGAGAAGCATAATTAAGGAGCAGGTGAAAATGCTGCCCTGGGCTCCAGCCATTCTGTTGGCCATTTTCACTGACCTGTAACCACACATAAGCGATTGATTGTACCACAGGAGTTCTGACTTTCGGGCCCACATAATCATATTTTCAAACATGGATTGCATTTATCATTTGTGCCAGTGGGCAATTGCTTATCTGAAGAAAAAAATAAAGCTCGTACATCTGTGTTGAAAATAATGTTTCTCCTTAAGTGCACGCTTCCCTCTAGAAGATTTTTTCTTAGAATTAATATTTTTTGGCTAGGAACGATGCAAGTATTATTGGCGCCATGGGGAAAACTGCAATTTTTGCCTGCGGTGCCCACAAACACCCTGCAAAATACCCATGTTTGATTCTCCCAGCCGCAATATTCCTCTGTTTGCTGCCCCATTCTGGAGGAGCTGTATGAAATGGCTAGACCAGGTGCCTCCATCCAGTCGATCATGAGCTACCAGTTGCTCACAGACACCTTCAGAGTAGGCCACCTCCTCCAGCTCATTTTTTAAATAAGCACAGGGTCACATTTTCTTTTTAAAGTTAAGGGAAGGCTATGTTTATTTTACATTATTAACATCAGGCTGCAGATAGCTGGGCCTAATAGTGAGTAGTGCTCTGTCAGGTTTATGACCAGGCTGCACAGAGGTGAAGAAGTGAAGTAGTGAGGTATTTAGCTCTTAAATAAAAGCCCTTGTCAACTCAATATTGGAGCTGAGAACAAAATTATGTTTCTGAATGCTTTTAAATGGGCAAAAATGAAAATGAAAAGTTACCTTAATGATTAAGTTAATTCATCATTGAGATTTTCCCCCGTTTCAAAGTGTCAAACAGCAGGCCTCTTGCTCCCAATGGCCAGTAGACATTGTGCCATATTTATAACTGAGAAATACAGTCATTGTTTCTAAATGGGAGAATTTTAAAGTGAAGAAAAGTATTGCTATTGACCATTAAGTCGTAATGTCTTTCTCCATTTTCAATTGAGCCAGTTATGTCTTAATGTTTATTGAAGCATGTTTCTTCGCTTTAAATTCCTCCCATTTAAACAAATGGCTGTATTTTTTCTGTTATAAATATGGCATTGTATTTACAGACCACTGCCAGGGGCTTGATGTTGATGCAGTCGATATTTACTTCATAATCATTCAATTGTTATTGAATCAATTACCTTCAAATTTATTTATTAATTTATTTTGATGAAGACATTGAAGTTATCAATATTAATTGATAACTGAAGTGTCCTAACCCCTCAGCTGCTGAGGCTTTACCCCACCCGTGATGAGGTCTTTTTTTAACGTTGAGGGCACTTTGCACATAAGTTTTTATAACTTTTTTCTTAAAAGTTATCCAGGCCAAATTGTCTTCCTTTTTAACCAACATATAGGGTGATTCTAAAGGTACCCAGTGTTGGTGGATTACCCCCCAGAGAGAATCGAGAAAATAGCCAAAATATAGCAACATTTTGTTTATTTTGGAAAAATGGCAAAAAAGTGCTGTGCAAGACATTTTATGGGCTTTGTTCTAAAAGTAGCATCAACAAAACATTTGTTCTGTTAGATCACCATTTCCCAGCTTCTAGGAACAAGCAGAGCTATAAAAACATTTTTACCACCGTTTTTGTTTATTTTCGAAGTGATATTTGTTTTTTGTCCTGTTTTTGTGGTTTCTACAGTTTGGCGAGGACACAGTGTGAAACCCATGGGTGATCCCAGAATGCTATAAATTTGTGAAAAATAGACAACATTTCAAATTTAGCAAGGTGTTATTTCTATCAAATGCTCATGGGTTTCCAAAAGAAACTAATCATTGAAGAGAATAAGAATAATACAAAAGAAAAAAATAGAAATAACTGATAACATTCTCATTTGTAATTTTTTTTGCTCCAATGGCCAATTTACAAAAGTAATATACCATTACATCTGTAATTCTCTTCTGGTCGCAGGGATATATAGTGTTTCTTGGTTGTCCCCCCAAAAAAACTATCCAGAGCCAACTATTTAAGTGAAGCTTATAATATTATTTCATTTTGTAACCACAATGCAGCAATTCATATAATAAAATCTAATGAAAGAAACATGTGTATGAAGCAAACATACATTCGGTGGATGCACTAGGTGGCCACGAACGGACATTTTATTGAGGTAGCGGCATGCCTGAGGGGGAGGGGGGCGGTGGGTGTTTCTTAGGGAGTTAGGGTAGAAAGGAGGGGGGGGGCGGTGGGGCGGTGGGTGGCATTCACACGAGGAATCCTGCTGGGATGTCAACTCTGAGGAGGTGCCCTGTGACATTTATATGCGGCTAGACATGGGGAGGGAAGGTGGAATGGCGGGAAGACGTACCTGTTGCCTACCCAATGGGGGGCTCGACGTTAAGAGGGGAAGAAGGACCTTATGATAAGGAGCGGGGGGGATATCTGCACTGGACTTTAATTGCACTGCTTGATCATCTGTTGTGCCCTCCGGGCTGTTTTTCCTATGATGTCACCTTGAAAACTCAATAAAAATCTGTTAAAAAAAAAAAAAAAAATGAAGCAAACATACATTTTTTGAATGTGCCTACAATACTGAGTTTAGTAGTGGTTACTTCTATAACTCTGACTTTGGGGTTACCCATACTATCGTGTGATTCAGAAAGTAGGTTGCAAAATGAGTTCTTGCTTGCACACAATAGCTTAAATTTAGAAGCCCAAAGTAAAGAGAAATATAGCTGATAATAAATATTCTACATTACTCTCACACTTTCTTCTGGGAAAAAACAGTAAACCATTTGTGTGACTGGGCATATTGCCCACAACAGGAAAGGTTATTTAACGCAACTAGGAGACATCAAATGTTTGCCATCATAATCAGCCCACTATGGCGATTTGGGTAGCAGTAGTATTTGTTCCTCAGTCAGCCACCATCCGGGAAAAGTAACTCAACTCAGACATCTCTGAAAACTAGCCACCCAGGGGAGTCAAGTTGGAATCCACTATATTTACTTACCTAGAATGCCATGCACACCTCAAACTTTGGCTAAAATCACACATTTTTCCTCTCATTTCTTTGAGGGAACGTTTCAGAATCTACAGGGGTCCACAAAATTCCTACAACCCAGCATTCCCAAAAGGCCCCAAAACACGCCATGAACACATCACATTTTCACCCTAGAAATCGAGCCATTTTTGGCAATATGTGTAGCTGCAGTATTTGTGTCAGGGCTCGGCCGACATTCAAAACATGCTTTATATCTCTGGGGGAATAAAAAACAGAGCCTGTTTCCAAACTCTATTTGCAGTTGGATAATGGACCTAGCTAAATAATTTGACCAAACATATTCTTAGCCTCTGTTTACCACCTAATTTGTATCTGCGCTCTGTCAAGTCATGGCACATAATACTTGTGCTATCAGTTTTCATTCTGTAATGGTGTTTTAGGCTGGATGTATATGCAGCTCTGCCTGTGACTTCAGTAGTAAAGGTGAGTTTGTCCACTTGTGACTGCTCCATGCTGATGATCATTGCTTTTTTCCCCATTTCTCTATACAGATTGAAGACTGGCATTCTGTTTCATTTCTCCCGTGGCAGTAATCACTGTAAAATAGACACGCTTGTATGTGGTTTTGGAAAGTTTTGTGTGATTTTGTCAAAGTGCACCAAAGTTATAACTTAACAAAAAGACACTTTTGCCACATACTAATGTTTGGATATATTACTATAGAGATGTTTGTTTTTTAATGTCTTGTGCTAATTTCGGTTTTTGTAACAATAGGATCTTCTTCGAATGTTTACATTGTATAGTAGCTCTTTCTTTTTCTTTATTTTAATATTCTATGAGTGATGACTCACTAAACATAGCACTATGGCTCATTTTAGTAGCTGGCCCCACTCACTTATATTCACTGATCTATGAACTGTTGTGAATAACTAATAACAATGGCTGTACACATCTGTATTACATTGGCAAAGATTTCCATGGATTATAATTATTGCCCCAACCTTATTTTGCTTCTTGTACGCTGTTTCACTAAACATCCACCAAGTCACCCTTACTGTGTCTTCTATACGATGGGATGAAAGGCTGGTCTGACACTGTGTTCTAAAATTTTGTTGCTCTAAGATAAAAAAAATAGATCCAAGTACAAAAATCAATGGTGTTGTCAATGCTTTTTGAAACAATTTTTTTGTACATTTTGGCTGGCAGATCACAGGAAAACTTCAGCTTTTGGTACCTTTTCTGCGTCCCTTTCTGGGCGGTTACGCTATATATGCATTGTTTGGCAACATAAGGTCTTTACGAATCTAAGATTGAGAAATAAATTCAAAGTTTTTCAGATTCAGAGGCCCTACAATATGTCTTGCCCAGGACCTAAGTCCTGAAGAAGGCACTCTGTGAATGCTATTTGATGCTGAAACTGGATATATCAGTTTTCCCCAAATTAACTTCAAAACAGTTCTCTACATGACCTTAAAAAATACACACGTGGGCGAATTTTAGATTACATCAGCATAATTTTGAGAATTTTGTGTTATGCTTGTTACATGATTTTCCTAAAACTATACCGTTACATCCCATTGTATAATTACGGGGCCATTTGTGGCAAAATTGTAGAGGGAGAGAACAGTGCAAACAACCAGCAGTGCAAAACAGTGCAAACAACCAGCAAGTGTGGCTGTTTTTCCGAGCAGTTGTTTTTTTTTAATGCTATTTTTTAGCACAAAATGCATGATCTTGTCAAAAATTGGCACAAGGACACCTTTCGGGCTAAAATATAGCACAATAAGATTGATTTGAATTTTGTGTAATTACGTGTCATTTTGCAATTTCACAACCCCCTAATTATACCCTTTCCAGACTAGAAGTTTGATGTAGATGATCCGTCAGTGGAACCCTATACTTACATCGTTGTCTCCTTTGTTACATATCTGACTGTACTTCATATAGTACCTCATGTTGACAACTGTGAGTTGGATAAAAGGAGGCATATATTTGCCGGAATGTAAGTGCACTTTAAAATAGTATCTGACAAGTTCATTCGATTGGAATGACACCTCTTAACGTGTGCCTTCTTTACCAACTAATTAATTAGAAATTGGCGCTGCTATTCATGCTCATAGCGTTTGGGAAATTTGAAAATCGATTCAGACAATTTCCTACAATGTGTGACGTCAGTATTTGGGAAAGCGGTGAAATGAGTGGTAGTTGTGTTCTGTAAAGAGCAGAATTAAACTTTGATAGTATTGTAATGTTTTGTAATTTGTGATTAACAGAGTACTCTGTTTGTTTGGAGGAATCAACAAATATCTGAAGATATAAACTGAACTGGAATTAAACATTCCTACGCTTTTGTAATGTAGTTCCAAGGTTCACAGCAGAGGACTGTACTGCGAGGCTTTATTTGTATATTTGTTCTCTGGCTTAGAAAGGCAAACACATCTGTTTGCCAATTGCTGCTTGTTTTAATAAAGCCCCTTTCACAACTAAGCCTGCCTGAAACTGCAGCCTGACTCATTCATCACATGCACCATGGCAATGCCGACTCGGTTTGTGTTGATATTTGTTCTCCAGCCTACATATCATGGCTATTGGGTAAAGACTGATTATCAGACACTGAGTCCTTAGAAACCTCAGATTCATTAATCAACAGTCCAGCGAAGTGCATATTGTTTGGGTATTTTCCAGATACAAACTGACGCCAAGAAACTAAGGGACGGGTAATCAGTCAATTGTCAGATATTTCCATTTGTTTGACACAGGATGTAACTACCAGAGCCATTTGCGTAACTGAGATTAATTTAGCCGCTCAACAGGTTGCATGTAGTGTTTACAAAAGTCGGGAATTTTCACTTGCAACTTGATTTAATCATGGTGTCATTTTATGGTGGAGCAAACATCTCAGTGGTGTGGAGTGGGCATTCGAGTGGGGTGGGGGTGCCTTGAAACATATTGGAAAACTTGCAGTTTGCGGTTATTTGCAAAGTTTGAAAGGCTTTCCCAATCTTGATCTAGTAGAAGGTTTACACATGTTAAGGGTGGGAATAAATAGGTATCCAGAGTGGGGATGGGGAGGGAGCAACTCTTGATGTATTTGGAGAATATGAATTTGTCATGAGCTTAAATTAATCTATATCCAAATTTGGAATGTGGAGGATACACCCTCTAAATTTATGGGGGCTAGGGGCGGAGTTTCTCTTTGGTTCCAAAAAAAGTTACACACTTTGTTCAAGTGCCCTTAGTGTTCTAGTTATGTACTTGTTTTTTAATTTATTTGTAATTCACTAACATATTGCCAAGACAATTTACACTTCGAGTAGGAGAGAGATGGAATTCACAGTATAAACATTCGGATTAAAGACTGAAATGGGCACCTGTTAGGGGTGCATATTTGAGGTGGATATTGGTGGGAGCTACACTGTGAGCCAAAAGACGACGAGAAGCGCTATGATAAAAAGGGGGATGGATGGTCCTGAATAGTGTCTGATCATGGTCATAGGTTTCTTTGAATAACTTTTTCTTCACTACTTTGTTCAAAGATGAAAGTTTGACGGTGACTTGAAGGATATGGTGCAAGGAATTCCAAAAGGCAACCCCTGAGGTCTTACTGTTTTCCGCATGGTGCTTTCACCTGCTGTGGGACTATTGGAGGACTGGTGCTTCTTGGCCTCAGGTTGCTTCCTGGTTTACATTAGGGGTCAATTTACTGAGATAGAAAGAACCATATACTCGAAAGGGTTTGTAGACATTGACTTTGAATGTAATTCTTAGCTTAATTGAGAGCCAGTGTAGTTCCTTCAAGGCAGAAGTAATGTGGAAGTATTTCCTGAAGTGTATATTGTCTCAATGCTTGATTCGGTGATCTCCAGAGTATCTGAATTATATGAACTTAGCCTAATCATAAAAATATTTGGGCTCATGTGAGTTTGATCTTGTGGTTCAGTTGGAAGCCTTCTTCTCAGTCTTAACAGTTGGAGGTTGATGTTCTTGATGACAAAAGTAATCTGCTGATTGAAAGACATCTCATGGTCAACCGGACACTAAGATTCTTTACACTCCTACCTTAAAGGAGCAATACTCCGTTCCATGGGGCAGTTGAATGGGAGTGAAGAGTTATGTTTCCTGTGACCAATATCTCTGTTTTAGAGCCATGAGGGAATATGAAATAAACTTTCATCCAAACAAATATACGCTTGTGGCAATTTGCAATCTTAGAGTGGTATTCTTGGTTGCTTTTGAATTTCAGATGGACTTGCATATTATCGGCACACATTTGAAATTATAGTTGGTGCAGAACAATAACCCCTGCAAAAGGTCATGTATAAATATTGAAAAGAAATGGTGATAGGACAGAGTTCCTGCCTGGCATTGCTAATTCTCTTGTTGCCTGCAGTTTGTTATGAAGTACAGGATCCAGAAATAGGCAGCACCAGTAATTCTGCCCCAGGTTTACAAGATTGGAATAGTATATAATGCAATGCCATTAAGTGTATAAAGAGGAGTACCTCAGACTATCATTCATTTCCTCAGGCCATCAAAGAATATTTATTATGTATGAAGTGGTATTCAGGTACAGAGTAAAACTAGCTAGGAAGCAAAAGCACTTACTTTAGCAGAAGAAACAAATGATATAGATTTGTGTACAATAGTGACGGAGTCTGAGGGAGGTAGATGCCGTTGGGGGATAAAGGGACTTTGAGATTTCATTGATGGGTCAAGGAAGTGCTCATTGCAGAGATGTTGTTGTAAAGCACACCATCACCAGCAAGGGTATTCTGGCACTGCAGCAGGTGTGTGTGCCTATCCCTTCCTATGGTAAGTTGGTTAAGTGAAAAGCCAGGTTTTCAGCTTTTTGTGGTATTTAAGAAAAGAGGAGGCTCTGATGTGTAGTGGGAGGTCATTCTGTGCTTTAAAAATCATGTAAGAAATCGCTCTTCCTCCTGATCTTGTTCTGTGTGTGTGGGATGTGTGCAAGTAGGAGTTTTGCCGCGTGGAGGTGTCTGGGTGGCTGGTGGAAGGAGATGAAACTGTTCTGGTAGAGCTGGGCCTAAATATCTTTTTTGAATTGTAGGAGTAATAGTGCAAACTTTACTTGAGGGAAAATGTTGCTTCAGATCCTTGGTATATATAGAGAAAAAGCTTGACTGCAGTTATTTCACTTGCTGAGCTTCCTAATTTCAAGCACTTACATAATGTGGCATTGACTAACTGATGTGTTTAGTTTTTCAGCCATGTATGCTGGTGAGCTGTTTCTTGCTGTTCTTTAAGTGATTCAGCAGGTTTTGAAAATGATGCAATCCTATAGGAGAAGATACTAAGCCCATTCATGGTGGCAGTGATGTGGTTAGATGAATTAATGCCCTCTAGGGAACAGTCTTCAATAAGTGTATTGAATTATCTTACTTACTCAATCCAGTTCAACATAACAATCCTAACAACCATATCAAGGACATGTGAGATTCGTATTTTCATTTGGTCATTTGATGTGTGCACTGATTACTTTTCTTTAGAAACATGTCACTTCAGCAGATGCCACGGTGCACTCTCTCAACAATGCCATTCTTCAAACCACAGACTTTCTAGCCAGCCATGATAACAGTGGCTATTAAAATAACTGCCTCAGAGCTCTTAATCAGAAAGTTCTAACGTCATATTACCACACAGGGTGGACTTTTCTGGTCTGCACATCCTCATTCAGTGCACCCAGCACAGTTCAGGACTGTGCATCGTATTATAAAAACAAAAGTGTCAGTGTTCCCTCAGAGATTTCATACCTGAGACGAAGGGCCCACAGCGGTGAAATACTCAACAGCGATTTCGAACCACTACTCTGTCTTCTATGTCTGGCACACTGGCCTTCCTTTTGATGGATGGCAGGGTCCATTTTCTGGATGGTGCAATCAGTAAGTATCTGTATGCCATTTTCGAAGGTTACCTGGACGTTCTCTATGCCATTTTGTCCTCCAACCTAAATGATAGCCTTATTGCATAGTGTAAGGAAATGTCTCTTTTTGTATGGTCACCCCCACGTTTTTCAACTGACGCTGCTGGTTTTTCGACCATGAGAGTGCACTGAGGCCTGCTAACCAGACCTCAATGACAGTGTCCTGACTCTAAGGTGTATGTCCAATTGGCTGTACCTATTTGAAAATGGCTAACTTACCTGTAAGTCCCTAGTATAGGGTACCCTGGTACCCAGGGTGTGTAAGTTAGAGGGGTACCCCAGGGTTCGCAGCACTAGTTGTGCCACCCTGGAGGTTCCCCCACATACAAATCCCCCAGTCCGCCACTGTAGACTGGTAGAGCAGTCGTTCACTGCTAGCCCAACTTTGCCATTGAAATCAATGGCAAAGCCACTACTCCCCCTGCACAGCTGTGTTAGTCACCCCTCTGACAGGCCTACTAAGTCCTAAGGCAGGGAGCAACATATGACATGGGCAGGACATGTATTTTGCATGTCCTGAGAGTAAACGCGCAAAACTATCGTTTTTACTGTAGAAAGACTAGGTCGCCCTATCGACAAGTACAGGATTACATGCTGACCCTGCAGCTGTGCTAACTTCTGAACCGTGCAACCAAAGTGGGCACTTCAAGGTATCAAAAAACTCATTACATTAAGCCCGACTTGTATCTCAAGTCGAAGTTAGTGTAATTTGATGCAGTGTGCAGCTTTTGAAAAGCTGCCACTTTGTTGTCCCTAAAACTCCTATGCCTTCCTGGGCACACATGGAGCCTGGTACATGAGACATCTTTCTGTCCTCCTGGGGAGATGTGCCAATGACTCTAAGGATGTGGAAAATGAGGGATTGCAGGCCAGGGAGGTGTTACCTCCCTACTCAAGGAAGCCACTTGGGTGTTAGTCCCAAAAGGCAGGTTTTAATGGAGAAGCCACCTTTGAAGGGCAGATGTGTAACACAAGAAGGGAGTGCTGCCACATTGTTTTGGCAGCCAGGCTGGCACAGGGAGCAGAGAGGGGTAACCAGTTACAAAACTGGTTTCCCCAGGGGCATGTAGCCCTGAGGTAGCCACACAACAGGGGTGGGTTGGGGAGGTCTAAACACCGATATAGGGGTCTCGCTATATTGAGTGGGCAGAATGGTGCATCCTGGGATAGCCAGAAGCCACACTCTACAGGAAGTGGTCACAAGGTGGGAGGGAACCTTGTAGCCCATTGGCCACCAATGGCATACTTCCCTGAGGGCATTTTCGGAGCATAAAGGGAGCACCCATGGCACCCATACTCCAGACCTTAACCAACCTGGAAGAAGGACCAAAGAAAGACTAACATGCTGCACAGAGGGAACATCAAAGAGAGGCTTCACTGTCGAGGACTGCGCCTGCTTCACCTAGTGGCTCGCGAAGAGAGGGACTGTTTTTGCCATGTCCTGCTCAAGGAGAAGCTGTCTCCAGAGCTGAGCCCAGCCAAGAGACGCCAAGGGCGAGCCTACTTCCCTCCTGTTTGCAGCACAGGGACAAAACATGTGAGGAAGCCTGCTGGGGCAAGTTGGTAGCCCAAAGTCTTCAAGCCAATACCACTGCCGCCGTGCAGCACCAGGGACCAAGACCCGATGCCCAGAGTGGCACCCAAGTTCTCTGAGCCCGGGAGCACTGGTTGAGAGCTGCTGGGACCCTTAGAAGATGAGCTATCAACCCAGGAAGGATTGACCTGTGACCGCAACACTGGGTGACAGGTAGTCCAGTGGCGACTGGACTTCAGCCAGACCAGAGAGGACCTTGTGGGAAGTCGACCCTGCAACCCGGACCCTGCACCATCTTCATGGACCAAGGTGTTCCTGAAGGAAGATCCTCGTTGACCTCGTCACATCCAAAACATCCTTAGAGTATCTTCAGCATCCTTTATCGCTTGCATCAGGACCTCACCATAGGAATCCATTTCAACATGGATGAAGTGCCTGGAACTGCTTGAGGACTGCTTCTCCTGTGAAGGTAACTGCTTCTAAGGACCTTGCGGGTCCCCCTGATTAGCTCCATTCTGGAGTTGGTCACCCCATGTACTTCTATCCGACCTCATTGACACTTAGCTAAGTTTTCCTTGAAAAAGTTTCTAAGTGTCAAATTTCATTAAATTTGCCAAGGCTTGGTTGCGGTTGAGGGAAAATGCTTTGATTTATTATTACTTGTATAATCCATATCTCAGAACCCTCCGGTGGATCTTTTTCATTGTGGTGTCTAAATTCTCATAAAAATACTGTCTATTTAAAAAAATTGGTGTCGGATTTCTTGGGTGTCATGGTGATTTTTTTTCCAATTGTGTTGATGCTGTTAAAATACTTAACACTTATTTCTCTGTGTAAGTCTTGCTGCTCAGTGCCACAGCTACCCAGGGTTGAGCTGAAGGTTTGACAGCCGAAACCTACTGGACCTAAAGGGGTTGGTAGGTGTATTACATAGTGAGGTTGCACAATCACACCATATAATACACCACATTTTCTCACACATAGTTTTCGCCTATCCATAGAGTCTCTTTACTGATACACTTGCATCCGTTGCATGGCTCAGGTGAACAGGCAAAGGCTTTTCTTCATTTGAATGGGTCAATGCCCTCATGCCATGAGGGAAATCCTCTATGACATTGTGTGCCAGAGCAATAGGTATTTGATTATGGGCCACGCAAAACGTTGTCTCTTCTTCTGTGGTATGAAAGTAGCCTTACATTTTAATACATTTACGAGTTGCTTAGGCAACAGTTTTAACCACCAAAGAAAAACTGAAGCAAACTGAAGGATGCATAGAGCAATCCATTATAGCATAATGACCTACTCCTATCTGGTTTAATAATTATCCACTCAATAAAACCCAAGTCACTGTTTTTGTACAGTTAGAACCAACCTCAGAATGGCTCAACTACCTTCTACCCTTGTTCAGTGGTCCGTCCATGGAGATCAATTTAGCTTGTCAATAACTTCTTGATGGATAGTGTTTTCCACAGCCACACGCCATCACTCAACATGAACACACGATTAAAGTGCGGAATCTTTCTAAGGTTTTATGAGGTTTGGCATCCCTAAATGAAGCAAGCAAGAAAGGCAAAAAGTAATTTAATTTGTAGCTTTTGTCATTTTTAGTAGGTTTGGTCATGATTAGCTCAAACAATGATCAAGATATTTTGCCTGTCTTTCAAGATAATACTCACTTGGTTGAGTATAGGATTTGTCCTGATGCTTTTGTGAGGAGAATGGGGAAGCTTTGTCTGTAAGCTGGAATAGAAGGGTGCATTTTAGGTCTGGCATTAATCAATACCTTTTGATTTTACTAAAATGATATGTATAATATACTTAGTTAAAGGGGCTTTCACCCATATCTCTTCATCCATTGGTCTACTATTATGTCATTCACATTTTGCTTTTGCCCACAAACACATACAGCATGGGGCAATGGGTCAGCCTACTTCAGCCACTGTTTAACTTCAATTTGAGTGACTGCATTTTGCTCTTTCACAATGAGCACATCTGCATACAAAGTAGTCCCTTCCATTCCAGTGTTTTTGTTTTTACTTGCTAATTACTATAGTGTTGCCTTTTTATTTAGAGCCCGAGGTGAAAGCAGAACCATTCTACCAGATGTGAGCACAGGCTACATTCCACACTTTATCAGCTTCTGTCAATGCTGTTGTAAATTCCATTTGAAATGTCCTTTGTTTATTTGTACTTCACAGCAGAAGAGATTGTGTCCCTTTGAAACTGTTTTGTATTAACTTATTCTCTTTTTACTATGCATGCAGTGCACAAACCAAAAGCTTCAATATTATACATGTGAATTAATAAGCAGACAATTCTTCAGAATACGTTTATTCAGGACTCCGTTTCACTAATGGTACTTTAATAAACCGCCTTTATTGTTTAATTTGCAGCACATATACAACTTTTTAAAATTTATATCCATCTTCTTTCTTTGTTTTTTTCTTTCTTTCCTTATTACTTCTTTTTCTTCCTTTCTTCCTTCTTACCCCCTTTCCTTCTTTCTTTTCTTTTCTTATTTTTCTTTCCTTTTTTCTTTCTTTTTTTTTTTAAACACACTTTATTGAATTTTATACAACATGATACACAACGATTATTGTTTTTATAATATTGGCATTATGTATAATCATCACTTCAAAGATTTCACTGGAGAACATTACCAATAAGAAACGAGAATAAACAAGCTCTCAAACATTCAACTCACCACTCCCCTCTCACACAAACCACCCTCCCCTCCCCAAGAGTTGAGTTGAATCTCAGTATGGTAATATGTCTACAGATGTACGCTACAGTCTAAATAAGTGCACTAGTGTGGAAAAGGATGTATGAAGGGGAACTAAAGTCGTAAAGTGGTGCCCCCTATAATAGCTTCCTTCCTTGTTTCTTTCTTCTTTCTTTCTTTCTTTCCTTCCTGCTTTCTTGCCTTCTTTCCTTCTTTCTTGCCTTCTTTCTTTCCCGCTTGCCTTCTTGCCTTCTTTTCTTGTCTACTTTCTCTCCTTCCTGCCTCCTTTCCTTGCCTTTTTGCATTCTTTACTTCTTCCTTCCCCTCTTGCCTTCCTTCCATTCCTGCTATTGTTTTTCCATCCTTCCTTCTTTCCTGCTTTTGTTCTTCTTTCATTCTAGCTTTTGTTTTTCCTTCTTTCCTGCTTTTGTTTTACCTTCCGTCCTGCTTTTTGTTCCTTCCATTTTCTTGTTTCCATTCATCCATCCATCTTTCTTTCTTTTGTTCTTTCTTTTGTTTTTTCTTTCTTTTGTTCTTTCTTTTGTTTTTTCTTTTGTTCTTTCTTTTGTTCTTTCTTTCTTTCGTTCTTTCTTTCCTTTTTTTCTCGAAGGCAAGAGGCTGGCAGCCAATGGTAGAACGATTGGCTAGTTAGGTCTGATTTAGCCAAGACCATTGATTTTAATAAAATCATGTGTATGATATAGTTACCTATAGGATTTTTCCACCACAATGCATCCATTTGTCCGTGGTTGTGTCATTCACATTTTTCTCCAACCCACTGAAGCATGCACCAAAGCGTAATGCACCAGCCCACTTCAGCCATTGGCTGACTTCACTATGAGTTGTGGCATTCTGTCCTTTCACAATGAGCACATCTGCATACAAAGCAGTTTCCTTCAGTGCTAGGGATTACTATGGTAATGCATGCTTTTTTGAGACCAAAAACATTTTTGCGTTTAGTCAAGGGAGAGGTGTGGTGCAGCAGCCAGAGCGTCTGACTCCAGAACGCGGGCCTCACACTTCAGTCCCCAGCGGCAGCTCAGCTCAGCATCATGTGACTCTGTGCAATAGCTCACTTAATCTCCCCGCCAGCCCCAGCACCTTGAAACCTTAAGGGGTGATATGTTCGTGCTTTACATATAGTAATTATTATTATATGTTTTAGAATGATTGTTAGACCCGGGATCCCTGGTTGGCTGAGGTAGGTACCTTAGGCCAAATAGGGACCCTCGCTCTCACGTCAGGGAAAGGAAGGACACCTTCTCAGATAGCCCCCGCTCACCCCCTTGGTAGCTTGGCACGAGCAGCCAGGCTTATCTTCAAGGCAAATGTGTAAAGTATTTGCAACCACGCTCACGGCAACCCAATGATGACACAACAAATGGACTCCACACGAGTTTCATAAAAACGAGTATAAATTTATATAAAAAGATATACGATAAGACCACACGATATAAATCCAACATATGCGTATTTGTAATATTCTTCCTGGCCGGTTGTTAGGCCAGCTAGCCCTTGTAAGTTCTGGCGATATTAATGAGCACTTCTAAACGTTCCACTGCAGTCCTAATGCAATGCTATGCAGTTCGTAATGCTAGAATCAGGCACTTTGCAATGTAGAAATAATGCAGTTCGTAATGCTCGAATCAGGCACTTTGCAATGTAGAAATAATGCAATGCGTAATACACTAATCACGTAGTCCGTTATGCAGAAACGATGCAATGCGTAATACGACAATCATGTAGTTCGTTATGCAGAAATAATGCAATGCGTAATACGATAATCAGGTAGTTCGTTACGCAGAAACAATGCAATGCGTAATACACTAATCAGGTAGTTCGTTATGCAGAAACAATGCAATGCGTAATACACTAATCAGGTAGTTCGTTATGCAGAAACAATGCAATGCGTAATACACTAATCAGGTATTTCGTTATGCAGAATCAATGCAATGCGTAATACACTCCAGCACCGATCACGGTGCCTCAGGCGGTCTATCCGCCACTCGTACTGACTCGCAGTCAGCCTCTGTCAACAGTTGCCCCCACACGGGTATGGTGTAAACAAAAAGTGCAGCTCCGCACTCCGGCCCCGGTACTGCCACTCCGTTGGCAAGTATGGGCCGCGATACGAGCCGAAGCAGAGGCACGCACTGCAGGAATGGGAGAGGCCGAGAGCGTCTCCCTCCGAGCCCGCACCCCGCCCCAGGCGTCGACACACGTTACCTGGGGGGTGCGACCTTGCTCTCCTCTCCTCTTCCCGCAACTTGGGCCTCCGATGCAATCTTTGTGAATTCTGGGCAGTGGGACTCGGACCCTCCCTCGACGAGGTTGGTTCGAGGTCCCGCTCTGGCAACGGCGGGCTCGGGCCAGCCGCTCGGCTCCTCCGGGGCTGCCGGTCCGGGCCGCTGATGCTACAAAGATCTCAGGCTGCAACTGGGCACACGCACACATCGTCGCTGAAACTCACTTGAGCTTTGGGTGCACGATCACAGGGCACTCCTCACGAAGGTCTCAGGCTGCACGAAGCACACGCACACAGCGTCGCTGAGACTCACTTAGACTCCGAGTGTGCACAATAGCAGGGCAATCCTCACGAAGGTCTCAGGCTGCACAAAGCACACGCACACAGCATCGCTGAGACTCACTTGGACTCCGGGTGTGCACAATAACAGGGCAATCCTCACGAAGGTCTCAGGCTGCACAAAGCACACGCACACAGTGTCGCTGAGACTCACTTGGACTCCGGTGCACACAATCACAGGACAATCCTCACGAAGGGCTCAGGCTGCAAAAAAAAAGCACACGCACACAGCGTCGCGGAGACTCTCCTAGAAACTTTTGTGTTCCTGAGTTTCCGCAACAGGGAGCCAGCTCACCTTGGGCCCTTGGGGATAAGTTACTTCCGGACACAACATACAGCAAAGTCCTTTCAAGCAGGGGGACACAGCACACAGCAAAGTCCCTTTTGCCTCTCCTTGGTTAAAGCAGCAAACTGCAGGCCAGCCCCAGAACACACAGCAAGGGTCAGTCCTTTCCTTCAGTCTCTTCAGCTGTTTCTTCCTTGGCAAAGGTTCCTCTTGACCACGAAGTAGCTTCAGTCTTGTTCAATCTTGATCAATCCATTTCTCCAAAAGTTCAGGGGCTTCAGCTCTCATAGTTATACCCTTAAATGTCTTTGAAGTATGTGTGTTCAGGGAGGCACAGACGCCTGTTCAAAACAGTTCTGGGTGCCTTCCTGCCCGTGACACCTTATTCCTTTGATAGTGGGGGTCTGGATCCTCAGTCACTCAGCAGGGGACGGAGCCATTGGTTTATGGCTGCAGCCCAGGCCTATTCACCTCTAGGGGCTTCTCCTCCCCCCTACACTCCAGATGCAGGTCAGCCTGTTGCTGTTTCACCTCCTCCCTGGATCAAGACATTCCCAGATCCTATCACTTTGAAATCCAGACAGTCAATCCACAACCAGGCAGAGACACACAGAAATGTTAGAGCACAAAACCCAGCCACTTCTAAAAGAGTGGCTTCTAAACACACAATGCAAAAACCACCTTCATAAAAAGATGTGTTATTACATTGTGAGTTCAGGCACACTAAACTTTACCTCTCCATCTTAAGCATTTGGGAAGATAGGCTGGAAAACATATTACACAGCCTCCCCATTTCATCCTATGGGCAAGATGGCCTTTCCACAGTGGAAAAACGAAATGGAGATTATTTCACTGTCAGGACATGGTACACACCTTAGTACATGTCCTAACTTTCACATGCACTGCACCCTGCCCAGGGGGTACCTTGGACCTACCATAGGGGTGTCTGATGTGCATAGAAAGGGAAGGGTAAGGTCTGGCAAGTGGGTGCACTTGTCAGAACAACATGGCAGTTTAACAAACTGCGCGCAGGCACTGCAGTGGCAGGCCTGAGTTCCCTCTTTAAGGCTACTTGTGTGAGTGGCACAATTCGTGCTGCAGGCCCAATAGTAGCATTTGCATTACCAGCCCTGGCACACATAGTGCACTTTACTAGGGACTTTAATAGTAAGGCAAACATACCAATCATGGACAACCAATTACCATTACACTTTACACAGGGAGCACTTGCACTTTGACACTGATTAGCAGTGGCAAAGTGTCCAAAGCATCTAAGTTGGCAAAACAAAATCCATCACAGCACCAAAAATAGAGGAGGTAGAGGCAAAAAGTCAGGGGTAACCACGCCAAGAAATGCCAGCAGCTTCCCGAAGAATAAAGCTTTGCAAAAACCATGAAAAAACAAAACAAGTAGTGCCAAAAGCCTGGAGGACAACACCAAACGTATTGGCTTTGCCAATGCTTGTCCTAATTGTTCTAGGGGTACTAGGCTTAACCTTCAGTCTGGCCAGTTTGTTGGCCTCCCCATTGTTATTTTGAAGGAGGGAAGAGAGGCAAAGTATTTTGTTGGAGTTTTGGGGGTTTACTTTGGTATTGCCTACTGTAAACTGTGTTCAATTGAAATGAGTTATGATTTAGCATGTAGTATAGCTTTGTCATTAGGAGTAATTACCTGATGATGTTGTCACCTCTGGATAAAACAGCAGATCCAAGTCTCATAGAAGGATGAGAAGATCATTGGGGGTATACAAATTGCTAGCATTCAATGTGCTTCTTATGAACAATCCTATGAAGACTCAGAGGATCTTGTTCATGCTGAAAACAGAGACACACGTTTCTTTCAGGAAAACCACATAAGTGAGTCTGAACATGATGCAGTGCGTTTTTCATAAAGGGCTGCAATATAGGTCAGGAACACACCCCTGTATGACTATTCTACTGGTCTCCAACACTGATTGCCTCTACAAGGACACCTGCATAGCGATACATATGTATAGTCAAGTTATGCACACAGTTTGAGAGAGGATGCATTGGTAGCAGCTAGCAGCTGCAGGGTCCATGTGATTAACTCCATTTTGTGTGCCCCTGTTGGACTTGGCCCTTTTTCCCTGAATTTTTCGCTTTTCCCCCTAGCCTTTTTACTGACATGGTGTGTCTGAACTGAAAATAATAAATGCTGTGCAATGGTGTACGCACCTTTATTTCCACCATTGTAGAAATGCACCTTTGTAAAATGTTACTTTTAAAATGGATGCCCTTCCTGTCTGCACATGTGCCGCCTGTCTGAGGTGAGTTGGCGGTCTAGTTGTCTGTTTCCCAGCACCCCCAGCTTTTGGAGGGAAGCCTGGCACCCAGGGTGCTCTACACCTCCCCCTAAACCAGTTGGGACCAGTTTCCCAGGGAACCTTCCAGAAGCTTCGAGCCCTTTCTGGTAGGTGGGGTGAGGGGGGCTGTGCCTCCATGTGCTCAGACGGAGCGTGGACTAGATTGAGAGGGGACACTCTGCCAGGAGGTACCGCCACATTGGGCCTGTGTGCTGGCCCCTGTGCCCATCTGCACCCCTCCGCTGTCCACAGGGCCAGTGAGAGCCCTTTACTGGAGTGAAGTCTGCTGTGTCAGGAGGAGTGCCACTTTATGGGAGATGACTGCTTCTAGGAGCTGCTGTCCTGTTCTGATGAGTACCCACTGCCTGCTGATCTTGCCCAGTATTGCCTGCCTGCTCTCCTGCCGTCCTAAGCCCAGCACCTGGTGAGCACTATATCTTACTGCCAGCTGCCTGCTGCCTAGCACCCTGTGAGCATGTGGTCTGCCCAGGAGAAGAGAGGAGCTGACGCCTGCAGCGCTGTGCTGCTAAAGCGCTATAACTGTGCCACAGGGGAAGAGGAGCGCTGCAACTTTATTTTGTGGGACTTAGCGCTACAACCTTATTCCTGCACCAGGAGAGCGCTGCCTCCAGCCCTGCCCAGGAGAAGAAGGTGCGTGGGTCCTGCAGCGCTGTGCTGCCAGAGTGCCAATATTCGCATTGACTGTGCTCTGCTTGCTGCCAAGGCGCTACAACTGTGCCCAGGAGAAGGGGAGCTGACGTCTGCAGCGCTGTGCTGCCAAGGCGCTACAACTGTGCCCAGGAGAAGAGGAGCTGAAGTCTGCAGCGCCGAGATTCTAAAGCGCTACGAGGGAATCCCGGCGTGTGGGATTCCCCCCTGCCTGCTTGTTTGACTGAAGGAGCCCTGAAGCAACCCAAGAGGACTGCCGGTGAGTGGGGCTCATTGGGGAGCTGGGAGTGGAGTGGGCATCGGGGCACATTGTCGGTGCCCGCCTCCCTTTCGGTCCCTCTGAGGGGACCCTAGTGCCGTGTTGGTCTCCTCTTACAGCTGCACCGCGGCGGCGGGCAGCTGCGACGTAAGAGGCATTTTGTGTTTAGGGGTCCCAGAGTGGGGCCCCAGAGGCACCGTAAGTGCCAGTGTTCTTGTGGGCAGATTCCTGTTAGAGTCCGGAGTGGGGCTCCCATCGCTGCATTGTTGGCGCCAGTGCTTGTTGGGTTTACCCAGCTGCCCCGCAGGACAGGGGCAGCTGCAACGCATTGGGGGCATTGGATTACCCAGGAGAACAGAGAGGGAGTGAGAGACCCTCCTGCCCTAGCGCTTTGCGCACCTTTGTTTTCGCTGCCCTTGCAGCCAGCCCTGACTTTGCGGGACATAGGGCTTCTGAGCCCCTGAGAGAGGCCAGTTGGCCTGGGCCCAGTTTCAGAGTGTTGTGCCCCCGATTGGGACGACTGGGGCTTATGCTTGTGAGGCCTAGCGCCTCTTATGATTTATGTACAGGTGATTTATGCTAAGGCTATGCCTGCGCTAAGGGGTCTACGCTAATGCATTTATGCTGGTAATGTTTTCCCCCAAATTGCTAATGTGTTGTTCATGCTTTCACCCTAATGGTGTCGCCTCCATGCCCACATGTTGGTGCCTAATGCTCTTTTCTAATGTTCCAATGTTGTTTATGCCCGATGCTGTTGGTGTTCCGCCTAATGTTTATGCCCACAAGGACGCCTAATGCATAGAATTATGCCTACTGTGCATGGCTAATGCTTTCATGCCACGTTATGGGCCTTCAGGTTTATACTCACATGTCAGGCCTAATACTAATGTCAGGTTTTGATGTTCTAGGTTGTGCCTCATGCTAAAGCGATTTAGGCAAATGTGCTTATGCTCATGGTTTATGCCCCATCTGAATATGGTTGCAGAATGCATTTGTACCTAGGATGATGCCTAATGTTTTCTCCCCTAGGGCTGACTGCTGATGGACTGTACATTTATTCTCGGTACTTAGTGATGGTTCTGGCAGCGGCCCGATTGGCCCTGCCTTGTAAATAGTCCCCGTGCAAATTGCTACCCAGTGCCGGTTGGCACCATGTATATGCAACTGTGATTACATTCTGACGTGTTTATGTCACAATACACAAGTTATTTTCACATCACCTGGTGTGGTCTCTTTTTGTAGTGTGCCTGGTGTGTTGCCTGTGAGTGTGCTGCGCAGATGCTTTACACATTTCCTCCGGAGTTTGGCCTGCCCGCTCTGCACCACCCTACCCGTTTCTAACAGCCCCATACTCCAATTGTGGATTTTTTCCTAGCCATGGCCAGTTGAGTGGAAGCAAGGCTGCACCACGCGGCTAAGCTGAACTTGAAAAGGCTTGTGTTCTTCCCATTATGGTCACTGTTACGACCATATATTAAAGTGGAGATTGTTCACCCACCAGAGTGGAGCCATTGGGCCCTTCTGCTTTATGGAATTATCCAGGTCTATTGTCTCAGTTGGATGACTTTGGCATCCAGGTCGCTCCTTCACCCTCCTAGTCCTGATGGACACGTTTGAGGCATTCAGTGGCCCCCTTCCCCTCCCCAGGTGTCGGGTCAAAACATCAACGCTCTTTCATTGAGCCTGGATCGTTTGGATATCTGTGCAGAGAGGCAATAGTAACTTAATAACTGGACCACTTCTAGATGCGACATATGTTTTAGAGAAATTGTATACCGCACAGGCTTCCATGTACAATAATATGAGTTGTGAAATGGTCTAAAGGACCCACTCCTTTTTTCTTTTCCTTTTTCTACTCTTTATCCACACGAGCACCTTCTCTGAGCACTCACCATTATCACTTTATCCATTTGTGGAGCTAAGAGTTTTCGATATAATGTGCAAATAAGAATGTTGTTTGAGACTGACTTATAAGTGATTTAACTAAACTTTCAGAAATGCAATTATGTGTATGTGTCTTAATCTTCTGTTTTTGAAATCTTGTTTGCTGCCCTAACCTCGTAACTGTGGATTGAATCTACGTGATTGTTCTTCTTTTCCATATAGTGGTAGGAGATATTTTGATATATTCAGTTCTCCTATGCCTCTTGTTGCTTTTTCCGATCGAACCATTGTTTGTCTGTATCATAAGTTGCCCAGGTCCTTCGGGTTAATTTTGGGTTACCCCATTGTTCTGTGACTCATAAACCCTTAGGGCCAGATTTGCTAAGCCCTTGCATTGTACTTGCATCATGCAAAGGCAACGTAAGGGCCTAAGTGAGATTTACCAAGCCACACAAAGCCAGCTTGGAGGGTTCTGTGTGCTTAGTAAATCCAGTGTAGAGTAACGCAATTCAGCCATTTGCGCTACCTTTGCGTTACTCTACGTTGGAAAGGCATTTTATGGGTGGAGCATGGGCGTTTTTCGTGCATTCACCCATAGATTTTGAAGCAATCCCAGATTTACTAACGGTAGTAACCCTGGGATTGCGTCAAACTGGTACACCTTCCCAACAGAGGCGTAATGATGAGAAATATCTTTATTTATTTCTACGTTCTGCTGTTATATTCCCAAGTTAGGCTCATGTAGCGAAGCAGCTTATTTCTTACATTGTCCTCACAAATAAAATTTTCAGCTGTGACCTTTTGCACATATTTGCGTGCACGACAATATTGGATTAGTTTCCCTGAAACTAAACTTGTTTGCACATCTAGCTTCGCACAACCTTATCACAACTCCCTGAATATCATATACAAGGTCTCGTTTCACACCATGTACAAATGTCATCACTATCTTCACCCACGGGGCGACAGGGCTATATACATATCCATAACATCACTAATCTTTACGCACATAGCTTTCTATTATAAAAGATGAGCATCCTGATAGATTAGTAGAGGAGGCACTTCCGCTGACAATGAGGGTCATTTCATGCTGAGAAATCACCACGCAGGGGTCTGACATCTCGTGAGGGGCGTCCAGTTCGTGATCAAGATGGGGTCTTTCATTCTATAATAACAAGCGTCTCCCACGGGGAGGTGTCCCCTTTATGCACAGCGTTGATCCAAAGAAATGGAGTATTGCAATTAAACAGTCTTATTCACCATCATTGATTCTCACAAAGAAATTCTTTTTATTTCATTATCTTCTTTTCAAACGTAAGTGTATATATAATTACAAATTCTCTTCAATTCGTGTATAAAAGCTTCTTTAACACAATTAGAGCTTATCCATGTGTCAGCCCAATGCATTTCGGGCTTCCTGAGCCCTTCATCAGGGGAATTTTATTCAATCTAAAAAAAGTGCGAAAAAACAGCGCTGGGCTACCAACCCTGAAACAACAGAAATCTAATCATTTGTGAACTGTTATATGTTACCAGGTCAAGGTGTAACAAGGACCGCAAGCCAACCGCTGAGCCAGTTGGCCGGCTAAATGTGTAATCAGTGTCATTAATTACTATCTCTACGTTTATCGTGCGCATATGTGTTGTCACATAAGTCATACTTATTCTACCGCAGTGCGTGAAACCCGTGTGCGGATAATATCAAAGATGGTCCACCGAAGGTGTGAACTCGTTTACCAACTGTTAGTACACAAAGAAAACACCACCATGTCTAGTCGTTGTAATTACGGCGTTTCGCATGCAGTCTGGTGTCCCAATATTTATCAATACCACTATAGTATTAGACAAAAAGTACCTTAGTGTCTCCGGTTACTAAGTTCAGCATTTCGTGGTCGTTTCACAATAGTATGCCCATAGAGTGAAAACGCTCATAAAAATACGCGAGTGTTAGTAGAGTCGCCATGTTCAGTATAGACATAAACATCAATAAGGGACTCAAAACGATAAATCCCTCTCTCTCAATTCTAGTTACGGCCGCCATATTGGTATATATTATGGTCTATAAATACAATGCAAACAAATTCTATAAGTGTCAAAAAAGTAAATCTTTGTCTAATGTGTGTCTTTCATTCTATCCCATCAGGTAATGGGATTGAATCGGCCCTTGGCGGGATTCTTGTCTATACACCTACACACACTCTAGGTACACTAAGAGTAGGGTTTGCATCGTAGGAGTACGCTCGATTACTGCTTTGCTTTATATGCCTACATATATACATTGTTTTGGCACCATGGTAGAACTCTATCTACTATTCACGCTATTGGTGCTTGTAATCACGTTTATCTACTTCTGTCAATTCATCATTGCAGCACACGTATTTTATGCAAGAATAATGTTGGTTCAATAAATTTACTGAAAATGTCCAACTGTTTATTCTCTGTATACTGTTCTGAGAATAAGTGAGCATGAGTGACTGAGCGAAAGGTTCTGTACTGTTTCCGCGATCCCTGAGGGGACAGGGTTGTCATGTTCAGTGGTTGCCAGAAACTATTCACTCCCTGATAGGTTAGGGGGGCTTATGGTGGCACTGTGAGCTAGCTGGTCTATAGGCCAACATATCCTGCAGGGGTGTTCAGCATCAGTCTTGGCACCAAGCTCCTAGTTTATGTTGTCCAAACAATGTGCAGATCCTATGGATTAGTAGGAACTACATGACACTGCAGTTCAGATAGAAAAAGGAAAATAACCCTAAGGGTTGTTTTTGTGCAGAAAGGTGTTCCTTCCTGCACAGAAACAATCTTTCCTGAAATGCTGGCACTTTGCACCATGGCGCAAGGGTGCCTACATTGGCACTAGGAAGCACTCCGTGCACCAGCGCAGGGAGAGAGCATTAATGCATAATATCTTACTAGATATGATGCATTCCTGCTCTCTCCGTGTCACTCAGCGCAGCAAGTTGTCTTGCTGCATTGCATGACATTTTGATAAATGTGGCCCAAAGCACAGATGGAAAATAGTGAGGCTGACCACATTCTGCAACAAATCTTTGCACTGGTGAGTGAGCCTCTAGCTTGTCTGTTATGATAGAGTGCTAAAGGGAGGGGGTACAGTTTTAAGTAAGGAACAGTTAGCCTCTAAATATAGTCTACCCATGCATGTCTTTAAGTTGATAGATGCTATAACCTACCGACAGAGAAAGTTGATACATTTTGTGTAGGTCCCAGCCCTATGGGAAGTGCACTCACTTTCCTCATTTGGTCCCATAGCTAAGAGGGAGCATTGCATGCTTACTTTTCCCCTCCTGACCTAAACTGTAAACACTTTTAAATATCCACAGATCCTTTGGTATGGAGCACAAAGTTTGGAAGACTCGTATTTCTGGGAAAAAGAGCTCTTCTGATAAAAAGGTCCCAGCACCTGAGAGGATTATTATTTCATTGCGCTGCAGAGGGTCGACAAAGACCCCACACTGTGTGAGTGGTAAATGCTGCTGATTTGGGGACTACAAACAATTAAGCTGGAAGCTCCTTGCCATGGGAATACACCTCTCTGTCCAGGCAAAGTGTGCTATGAGGTACATAGCTGTATCACTTTGGCATGGACAAAGTACAAATGAGACACCAATAAGTGGAGATCTTTGAGTCTTTCAATATCCAGCGCATAGACCTCCTACCATGTAAGAGAATTGTGACTGCAACGAGAAGCACACAGGAAGTAATCCAAGCATACCTGAGAAAAAGGTATTCCCAACCAACACCGGGTCTACCACACAGGTGAAAATCTGTCTCAGTGCCTTATGCTGTGGGAAAAATGTGCAACAGATATAAGAGAGGATCTCATGCACAGAGAATGGGGAAAGTACAAAAGAGATACAAAAGAGTGGAGATCTTTGAGTCTTTCAATATCCAGCGCATAGACCTCTTACTATTCTAGAGAATTGTGAATGCAGCGAGAGGCACACAGAAAGTAATCCAAGCATACCCGAGAAGAAGGTATTCCCAACCAACACCAGGTCTACCGCATGGGTGCAAATATATCTCATTGCCTTATGCTGTGGGAAAAATGCATGCAACATATAAGAGAGGATCTCATGGATAGAGAATGGAGAAGAATATGTGCCTACAGTAGTACTTTAGCCAGCCTCCGCACACCAAATTCACCTACCGCGCGACCCGCAAGAACTGGACCTGACCACCTCAGATGTATCCTGCTCAACACCCGCTCCCTCAAAAGACACGCCATGGATATCTGGGACTGCTCGACTCCATCTCCCCAGACGTCCCCTTCTTCATAGAAACCTGGATGAACTCCATCTCAGCCCCGGACATCGCAACCGCCATCCCTGATGAATACAAAATCATCCATAAGGACCGCATCAACTGACCAAGAGGAGGCATCGCCATCGGTCACAAAGACACACTCCACCTCACAACCAGATCCGACGACCACTCTCTTGACATGGAGCTCCTCCACCTCAACCCGAATGCCACCCTTCACAGCACCCTCCTCTATAGACCTCTCCGATCCACCCCCCCTTCAGCGAAGCCATAACTGATTTCATCGCACTCCACACCCTCTCCTCAATGGACTACAGCCTCCTCAGTGACCTCAATTTCCACCTGGACAACCTCAAAGACAGCAACACCTCATCCCTACTGGAGAACCTGCCACCACCAGACTCAAGCAACTGGTACAACGCCAACCCACTCAGCAGGACACACTCTCGACCCCATCTTCTCTGCAAGCAACAACATCTCCATCAACCACACTGGACTGACCAACGCTGCATCCACTTCTCCTTCACCAAACCCACTGTATGCCACCACGCCCAACGCAAACCTTGCAGAACCTGGAACAAGGTCACTGAAGACCAGGTCACCACAGCCGTAAGCAAGACCCCACCACGGACGCCAACACCTCAGCACTCAACCTCCACCGCTGGATCTTCGACTGCGCCAACACACTGGCCCCCCAAAAGAAACCCTCAGGCAAGCAGCCCTCCAAGAAAGCAATACAAAAGGGGATGATGGACGGAACGTTTGAGCCAATCAAACACTCACCCCCAGTCAACTGATCTGGGTTTAATCCATCATCATTCTTTAGCTCACTCCACCACCCCAGTTCAGACATGGCCATATCCAAATCCAAGAAAGCAAGCTGGTTCTCCTCTGCCCTCCAAGCGTCCAGGCGCACCTTCAAACGGCTCGAGAAAAGATGGAGGAGCAGCAAGATCATGGCAGACCATGCAGCCTTCAAATCTACCGTCACACCACCCCCTCATCAGAACAACAAAGAAAGCAGCCATTGAGGAACGCCTCAAAACCAGCGCACACAACAGCAAAGAGCTCTTCGTCGTGGTCCAAGAATTTGCCAAACCCAGCACAGAGACAACAGATATCCCCCCGGTCCCAAGACCTCTGTGACAACCTCGCCACCTTCTTCCACCGCAAGATCAAGGAGATCCACGACAGCTTCGCAACCCAAGACTCACCCACCCGACCCTCAACCACCGCACTCAATGGCTCCAGGCCCCAGCAGACCTTGACCAACTGGACTACCCTCACTGCTGATGACTCCTTCAGAATCATAAAGAGCATCCACTCCGGAGCCCCCTCGGATCCCTACCCTCTCCACATCTTCAACTTAGCCTGCACCTCCATCGCACCTGAACTCTGCCGCACCATCAACTGTTTAATCGAGTCCGCAACCTTCCTAGAAGACTGGAAGCACGCAGAGATCAACCCCCTGCTGAAGAAACCTACTGCCGACCAGACGGACCTCAAGAACTACAGACCGATCTTTCTGCTCCCTTCCCAGCCAAAGTAATTGAGAAAGCCATCAACGCCCACCTCTCTGAGTTCATTGAAACAAACAATGTCCTGGACCTCTCCCAATCTGGCTTCAGAAGCAACCACAGCACTGAGGCTACTCTCCTCACTGCCACAGACAACATCCGTACCCTCCTTGACAGAGGTAAGACTGCAGCCCTCATCCTCCTGGACCTCTCAGCTGCCTTCAACACCATCTCCCACCATAGCCTCTGCACAAGACTCCACAAAGCCGGCATCCATGATAAAGCCCTAGAATTGATCCGCTCCTTCCTCACCGGCTGAACACAGAGAGTCAGACTTCCATTGTTCAGCTCAGAACCCACAGAGATCATCTGCGGAGTACCTCAGGGTTCCTCCTTGAGCCCCACGCTCTTCAACAGCTACATGGCCCCGCTTGCAGCCATCGTCAGAAGCCACAGACTCAACATTGTCTACGCCGACGACACCCAGCTAATCCTCTCCCTCATAGACGAACCCACAGCAGCCAAGAGCAGTTTCCACATTGGGATGAAGGCAGTTGCCACCTATCCAGGACAGCTGCCTCAAGCTACACTCAGACATGACTGAAGTCCTCATTCTGGACTTCTCCTCCTCCACCTGGGACGACTCTTGGTGGCCCACAGCGCTCAGAACCCACCATACGCACGGACCGCACACAAAACCTTGCCATCATCCTGGACTCCTCGCTCTCAATGAACCACCAAATCGACACCGTCTCGTCCTCCTGCTTCCACACACTCCACCTCCTTCGTAAGATCTTCAAGTGGATCCCCACCGAGTCCAGGAAAATGGTCACCCATGCGCTCATCAGCAGCAGACTCGACTATGGCAATGCATTCTACGCTGGCACCACCCGGAAGCTCCCCAAAAAACTTCAGACCATCCAGAACGCCTACACCAGACTCATCCTGAACATCCCACGCTGCAACCACATCACCGGCCACCTGCGATGCCGTCACTGGCTACCTGTCAATAAGAGAATCACCTTCAAGCTTCTCACGCAGGCTTACAAAGCCCTCGACAATGCCGGACCTATGTACCTCAACCACTGCCTCAACTTCTACACCCCCACCAGACATCTCCACTCCTCCCAACTTGCCCTGGCCACCATTCCATGGATCGACAAGACCACAGCTGGAGGATGATCCTTCTCCTACCTCGCTGCGAAGACTTGGAACACCCTGCTTCTGCACCTCAGGCACTCACCATCGCTGCCACAATTCAGGAAGGACCTCAAGACCTGGTTCTTCGACTGAACCGCAGACCCAGCCCCCCCCAACCCAGCGCCTTGAGACCCTCACGGGTGAGTAGTCGCGCTCTATAAGAATAATGATTGATGATTGATAGTAAGATGTGGAGGAAAGACAAAATGATGCACATAAAATGCAGTTTAATGAACAAGGCATACCTAATGCCTATCTGCACGAATCCATAAAATAAATAGCCCAACTGCTCAATCATACGCAAGATGTAATCAAGGCAGACTATAAAGTGATACAATCGACCAACAAACTGAACAGATGGACAGTCCATTCTTAAACTCTCCCAAAACATTAACTGGTAGGCGCTCTTTCTGGTAAAAATCATTTCAGGCAAGCGTGCAGTTGGCACTGTTGCCCTTGTTAAATGACATTGGGGCCGATTCACAGAACTAATCTGAGATAAAATCCTAAACTTACTACTTTTGGTATTCACAGAAGGCATTTAGTAGTAGTAAGTTAGGACTCCTAACTTTACTACTACTAAACTGAGACAAAATCCTAACTTTACGACTTTCGGTATTCACAAAAGGCATTTAGTAGTAGTAAAGTTAGGAGTCCTAACTTTACTAGTGGACAGATTCGTGCCTTGCTGGGAGTTTTTTCTCTTTCCCCAATCAGCTTAGCTCAAATTACATAGCGTGTTTGGGATCGAGGAACCTTTGTGTCTTCTTTACTCAATCTACCAAGTTATTCATATCAACAATTGACTTCTGGTGTTCTGAGCATTAGCAACAGTATCCTGAAGGAACTAACACCACCAAAAGGATTTGTTATCCGAGCAATGTCCATGCAAGCAGGTATGAACAATGTGCTTATGAAATTAACCTAATCGACACAAGTCTCATTAAAGATAATACTGATCAGTGAAAGATGGAGATGCCAACTTTTGACTGGAGATGTTCCATCTCCTGATGTGAGTCTCTGACATGGAAATCTGATTCAAGGGCAATAAGCATGATATATCCCACATATAGTTACAGGCAGAAGTGCATTTGTTAATGCCCATTGAGCAGACACTTTATGATTTTGAGATCATTAAAGACAGTATTATCTCTGTATATTTAGCCTGCAAGGCACTTTGGAAGGTGATATTTGCTGTTCTTTCCTTGAAAACTCTCTCCTCAGCTTCTGGAGCATTATTTCATTAAGCCTTTTGACACAGACTACAGACCGTATCTCTTCTAGAATTAGGTGGCGCAGACAACCTTTCCTTATGTTCCAACAGTGCAGAAATATCAGTGGTCAGAAAAGATGCAATTTAATCCCCCTTATATACAGCTTTTGGGGCAAAATTCTTTATTCATCAAAGATTTTCAAATGCCATTTTTAAAATAGGATTTTTTTCTTTATCTTTGAGGCGCTTCCTGAAGGTCCTGGGCTATCTCTATCGGTTAACTGATCTGGTCATTGTGTGAGGAGGGAGAGTACCCATTGAGTGCTAATGTGTTTGTGTGAGTTCAAGTCTGATTTCTGGTGGCCAGTCAGCACAAAGATTGAAACTGATTGTTCGACTGATATGCACTAGTTTCAGAGGCCATGGTTGGTGGCTGCAGAATGGTATGGTAGAGTGTGTTGGGAGCAAGCAGATGTTCTGCTTATAGTGGAATGGCGCTTTAGGATATTTCACCTCATATTAAGGGGTGTGGCTTACCATTTCCGGAGACAGAAGACATCTTGCAAGTGTTTGGATTTGATGGCGATCAGCAGTGAGAGAATATGTTGAGCTGGTCTATTGTTAGTGACAAGGTGAGGTGTGATAAGGTAGCTATTAGAATCAGTGGTGAGAATTGAGTAATTCGTTTTTAATTTGCAAGGATAGCAGATGGTGAGTGACCTGCCCTGTGAGGGGTTGACTGTTCTTTGTTAAACAATTATTGGGTGCAGAGAAAATGTGAGGGTACTAAGAATGTTGATATTTGAAATGGGTGATGGAGAACAGTTATTTTATCGTTGGTGAGGCACGGATCTCTGATTGTATTAATCACAAGCTGGTTGTGCTGTAAAACCGGTCAATTGAGAACCACTGCAAAATTCAGATTTGGGTGTTCTTTTCAATGCCACTTATTTATTTAATGAAATGATTTGTAAATTGCTGATATGTTGCTTTCTGTAATTTCACACAGCTACTGCTGTACAACTGAAAATTTGGGGGTAAATAAGCTCTGGGTTTACAGACTGGACCCTTACAATGGAATGGTGCTAGTGTTGGGCTAATGTGGATCCAGAATGGTTCTGAATTGTAAAGTGGGGTGAGGACATAGCTGGTGGTCTATTTGAGATCTGAAACTTCTTGAACAAGAGATATTTCTATCATCTCTTCAAGTCAAGTCAACACTGTTTTATTCGATCGATGTCTGAAACATTCATAAAAGCATTTAAAAAACATACAAATTATTACAAAAAGTGATAATTAAAAGCACATTATTAACCAGCTGTTTGTTCATACACTCATAAGATGCGCATTCAAACATGATATTCAGAAACTAAGCATTTATAATCAGTACTATCATTTTACATCTACTTAGTCTATTGAACTTATATATCAATGCTTTTCCTAAAATAAACCACTTTCTTTAAAAACATTGATATTCTCCACACTGAATGTACATTATCCAGGAGTTGTAGGGCGATAAACGCCGGGCGGCACTGCCTAATCCCCATAGATTTTAAAATCGGAACAACCCAAATTTTTCTCAATTCGCTATAAAATTTACAGAATAAAAATACATGAATAGTAGTTTGATGCAAGCGATTGTCACATGGACACAATTGCAGTATTCGGGCCCAATCATACATTTTTGGGAAACTTACAATTCTATGGAATATCCCGAACCTAAATCTTGTCAGGAGGAACCTATCATAAACACCAGGTACGATCGCTACATACGGTTGAATACTAAAAGTTGTTAAAATCATCTGGTTTTTCTGGACACTAGGCTTTAAAACCTCACCTGAGAATCTTAGGGTATCCAGCAGTAAAAGGCCCTCTTTTTTTAAATAGTTTCTCTGTACCGATTGCAAAGTATTAGGTTCAGTAAAATATTCCAAGTGGCCCAAGTCTTGCATAAAATCACGGATATATCTTAGCCACAGGATTTTTAAGGCCCCATCCAACTTTAGGCTATCTGTTAGGATGTCCCTGTTTAAATGAGGCTCCATTTTTGGCCAAATTCGGTGCCATAAGAGGACGGGCTCCATCTTTATGAGATCGGAAAGGTGCGTTAAACCCAATTCAGCGTGGCAGGCGTATGACGATGTACTACTTGGAACAGACAATATATATTTCAAGAAAATGTTTTCCTCCACTTGTAGGGAGTGCGTATCAGTAAAACCCCATAGTCCAGCTCCATACAACACTGCGGAAACACTTTTTGCTTTATAAATCTGCAGGAGCTCAACTGGAGGCTTCCTGCCTAGTTTTCTACAAAAATGAACAAGTGCAGTATTAGTTCTAGAAAAAACTAGTTTCTTGGCTAACACAGCTTGTGTCCATGAATCATTTTGTTCAAAAATTATTCCAAGGTACGAAAATCTCTTGGTTGGGACTATTTTCTGACCGTCCACAAACATATCCCTACATCCCCGACTGCCACGGCCACACCTCATTATGAAAGTCTTTGAGATATTCACCTTCAATCCAAGGTTGCCCATAAAATTAGAAAAACTGTCTAGGACCCTTTGTAATCCTACTTGCGTTTGTGACATTAAAACCGCATCATCCGCGTAGAGGAGAGCGGGTATGGGGCGCCCAGCTATCTGAGGAAAATCTTTATTATATTTGAGCAGAGCGTTTCCCAGGCCATTAATATAAAGGTTAAAAAGAAAGGGAGCCAACACACATCCTTGTCTAACCCCCTTCATTTGAGGGATGGGGACAGTACAGCTGCCCGCCATGCCAAATCGAACTCGCGCCTGTGCATTATCATAAAAACGTTGGAGAAAATAAATGATTTGTTCGTCCACCCCCAACATTCCGAGGATCTCCCACAGCTTCGCATGTCTTACAGAATCGAAGGCTGCGTTGAGGTCCACGAAGGCTAAAAACAATCTCCCCTGCTTTGCTCTTGTATATTTCCCTACTAGGATGAGCAAATTCAGACTCTGCTCGATGGTCCCTAGCCCTTTGCGGAATCCATATTGAAAATCAGAGAGGACTTTATTATCCTCTGCCCACACATGTAGACGTTTCAAAATTATACGCCCTGCTACCTTAGTTATGGCGTCCAGTAATGAAATGGGCCTATAACATCCAGAATCTTGGCGATTCCCCTTTTTGAAGACTGGCACGATTATTGACTCGACCCATGTTGGCGGGAAGGGGGCGAAAGAACTAGCATTAATCACCTGGATTAGGATTGGGCCCCATAAAGTCAGATTAGACTTAAACAAGTCTACCGGGACCCCATCCGGCCCGACGCCTTTCCACCCTTACTAACAGAGATTGCCCGATTCACTTCATCCAATGTGAATTGAAGATCTGAATACTGAGTCAAAGGGTTTTGGGCAGATCCCTCCTGGCTATTCTCGGTTCCACCCATACCACTAAAAACCCTTGAGAAGTGCTCAGTCTATTGCTCCTCACTTATCGCTATTTCTAATGTAGGACCATCGCTGGAGATCAAAAAGGGCATTTTAACGGTTTTCCAGAAAGCGGCACTGTCTCCCGCTAGAGAGGCCTTGTGCAGAGATTCCCATGCTTCATTCCTCAGTGCAATTTTCCTTTCCTTAATAGCTAGTCTGTACTCCCCTCTTGCCTGCCTCACTACCTCTGGATTTCGGAGGGTATTGTGCAAGACATTTTTTAAATTAGTGTATGCACGTGTACATTTTGGATCAAACCATCCCCAGGTGTTCTCTTTTTTTGGTTTTTGAATTAGTAGCGCCTCCCTTACAGCGCATGTTATAGTTTGAAAAGAAGTCAGGATACTATCTGGAGCGGCTATCATCTCTTAAAAACCACTAGGGTGATTAGAACTTCAACTGAGGCTCTAAAGAATTTCAAAGCTTTGTGCCGTTTTTGTGATGGTTTTTTGATCCATACTTTGAGATCCTGAATTTGGTTTGGGAGGCTGTAGCCCAGGATATACTGCAAGGCCAGTTTGCATAGGTATTTTGGAGCTTTGGTCATTAAGGCTTTGTAAAGGTTGTAAAAAACCCTTGAAATAGATGTTCCATAGGAAGCCAAATGGGTTATTTCAGTGTCATTGAGATGTGGTTTGGTTTCCTGCGCTTTAAGCAGAGTATTGTTGCTGGATTGTAGATACTAAGTTTCTATAGTCCCTTTCTTGGTGCCTGAATGTACTTTATATTAGAATAGCTAGAGTAGTTGATTCAGGATATAACTGATAATTTTGTGATTTTGATGCTGTGGTCTAAAAGGAATATTGGGAAGTTCTTCATTATGAGTTTGAGGTTCGAACTCTTGATGCCTCCTCTGAACTGTTCATTCAAAGAGACGGCCAAGTCACTCCAGCCTTCTATGCAAGTTACTTTCTTCACTGCTACCAGTTCTTGCTCTCATTCTAAAGAGATAGTGACATCTGATGGAGGGTTTTCTCCAGAATCTTAGTCTTGGATCAAGATCTGCAAAATAGTTCTTCTTCATCCAGGAAAAGATGTTCTCTAAACATCTGGTGATGTTAATCCAGTGGTGCATGCTGTTCCCCATTCCTCAGTTAATTTGAATCAGTGGAACTAATGTGGAATGAACCATTGAGCTATGGGCTGCATATAGATATTTAATAGCAATAAGGATGGTGATGAGCATTTGAGAGGCCTCCCAATTGCTTCCCCGTAAAACTTGTGGAAACACCAATCCTTACCTGTTAACTTCAGTTAGAAAGGAAGGATTAGAACCATTGGATGGCTCTCCTTATAAATATAGTCAATTATTCCAATGTGTTCAAAATAATGGCACGGTTAAACATACTGTAGGCTATTAAGTCAAGCAAGAGTAGTATCTCATACTAGTCTACCCTAAGGAATGAAAGGGGGTCTTCCTCAACACCGGCCACTGTATTTTCAATTCCTTTGAGAACATTGTCACTGACTGGTAGTGACAGAGGATAAATAGTTTGCTTCCTATTTCAGAGGTTTTTGGATTGCTGCATTCTATGATCTTAACGTGGAATTTATAAGGAAAATAAGTTGCCCAATTCTCACAAGTCCCTTCTTGATTTCTTTAGGCAATGCATGCTTTATGGTCTTTTAACCAAAAGCTTTGCGAAGGAGTGGACACCTTGCTTATTTGCCATCAAGATAACTATTGGATGCTCATTGGGTGGATAGGGTCAGAGACACATGGATATGTTTCATCTGACAGTATTAAATGGAGATTCGGCCTGATTGCTCATAATTTCTGTATGGACGTTATTAATTTGATTTGAGGAATTTAAATACATCTTTTCAATATCACACAATGTACATGTAAGAGACAATCCAGTTGTGTAATTGCATTATGACTTTTGAAATATTCACTAGTTTGATTTGCTTCCTCCACTGTCGCAGCAAAGTATGTGTAATTGACTATGTACTGTTCTATGTTAGCCGCTCAAATCAATTTTGCACCAAAGTTTGCACATATATCCACACCAAGTTTTTCAAATATCACTCCAGGGTTCGCTCCATATTCCTCATTATTGTATGTTTCTAGATAATAATTTTTTGTCCACCATATTCATAGGCTGAATCTTGCTTTGCCTGATTGTTGCATACTGTTGCACTGGTTATCTTGCAGTATTTGATCTTCATTACCTGGCAGTCGTGTGGATCAATTTGTGAAGAACACATTGTGGAAATATCAGATGGACTACTCCTTTCTGGTGTCTGCAGATGTGAGGGCTCAAGGAACCCATATTTGAATTGGGTTTGTTTTGAGTCAGCAATTATTGAATAACTAGATCAGTATTGCAGCTTTACTCTCAGATCTGATGGATGCATACCAACGTAGAAGATAAGATCTACATGTATGTAAAATCCTATACGTTATTACATTAAGTAATGGAGTTATCTCTCTGCTCTTCAGTATTTTTTGTCACTTCAGGGGTTGAAATCCTCATCTTTTGTGTCACAGGTTGGGTGAAAAGAACCAAGCCCAGGATCTCCTTCAAGAATTTGTTCAGCTACAAATCTCTCCACCTTCTAACTGTATTAGTACAATACAAAGGTCCCTACGCGAACATCACTGCCATCAAGCACACAGAAGGCCACACCCTTCACACCCAAAAAGATAAAACACAGTAATAACCTCTTATTTTAAGCATTTCTACACTTCACAACCAGTCATAGACCAGGTAATGCTAGAGGAGTAAATACACGGAGCTGCACTATTTCACCTGAGACTTGATCATACAGTAGAGCTATGTGTTTCATTTTCAGTAGCGGAGGTTAAATTTGCCATAGAACAGCTGGCCACTGGGCAGGGACCTACCAAACCATATGAACTCAGCGCAAGCTGGAAATGTACCAAGCAGCTCGCTGAAAAAGTGCTCCCTCCTTCCTACTACAGAGGAAGCAATTATTACGATGCTGCAGAAAACCGGACAAAAACACAGATTAGTCCAGTGCTTAATTTGAGCTGGTGCTTTCCAGTCCTCGGCACATGCACTTAATTCTCAACACCGGCAATAAGGACAGTCTGTCACAAGGTGGTGCTGTCTGTCTAATTTTATGATGAGCACAAGAACAATGGTTAATAATTCAATACACATTAAAATGAATAATACCTGCTGCCCACCCCATTCTTATTGCATTGGCTGGTCTGGAATAGTCTGAATTGTCACACTTGTAGGAGTGTGATGGTTAGTAATTGTGCTGGTACTGTTATTGGGAGTGCTGGCAGGGGCAATGGGTGGTGCAGTCTGCAGTGGCTTCTTGAGTAGGGCCCTGGCACTTACCTTTTTACAAATTAAGCATTAGATAAGTCATCTCACCGACCTCTGTCTATTTTAAAGCTATAAAATAAAATATTGGAGAAGATATTAATGAGGAGAACACAGAACATTCTCCCACAACTTCTACACCCAGATCAGAATGGGTTTGTACCGAAACAAACTGCTGCTGCAAATGTGCGTCGGTTATTCCATGTGTTGGATTGAGCACTGTCTGATCTGCCGCAAGTGGCTGTAATTTCCATAGATATGGTAAAAGTATTCACTATGCCCTGCTGGAATAATTTATTCCATGTCTTGAAAGAACTGGGAGTCGGTGAGGAAATTCTCTCCTGGATTCAGAGTTTGTACAAATGCTACACTTTTAGAATTAAATCAGGGAAGCTAGCATCAGAGCAGGTGTTTTCACAAAGAGGTGTGAAGCGAGGTTGCCCCATCTCACCATTACTGTTTCTTGGCAATGGAACCTTTTGCAAACTATATGCGTAAAATAGGGGACCATCACGGGGTGCTGTTGCAGGACCAAAAACATTTCATCTCACTATTTGCAGATGATATGTTATCATATTTGCATGCTGCTCACCCAAACCTTGCTAACGGTCCTGTGGCATTTAGAAGTATTTAGAAGGATGTCGGGGCTCAAGCTGAATAGACATAAATCTTATAGCTTCCTCTTAACAGACCTGAGTACCCGAAATCTGTCTTCCAGCGCAAGGCCTTGAACTAGCAACGCACACCTTCTGGTAATTGGGTGGGAACTTGTTTAGAGGGTCTGAAGATGTCAACAAAGGTAATTTGATCAAAGCCTTAGCTTCCACAAGTGCGTCAGTCACCTTTTGGAAGAAACTCCGACTATCCCATTGGGTAGAGGAATGTTATATCCTGTATTTGATATAATGTATTCTCTCCCTAGTTGCCATGATACCTGCTGCTCAGCCTCTGTGTGTGATGTCATAGTATGTTTATGTATGCCTGAGGCATCAGTTGGAGAGAGTGGGCTGAGCAGCAGAAGGCTGCTGCTGGTGGGGCATTGATATGGCAGTCACATGACATCTGTAACATATAACAGAGACCATTAGCTCCTAATAAATTTCATCATAAAAACAACATGGCCTGCCTACAGAGGATCATCTTTGAATGTAACAAGGAGCCCTAGCATAGATGGTATTCCTTCTACGAATTATCTATTATTTCTTCACTATTCTTATCGCCCTTACAGCTTGCTTGTTTTAGAGACTTCAATTCTGTTTTCTCAGAACCCATCTTGGGAACTGGTAGGCATAGCATTGCTCTCGCCAAACTGCTTCTCCCTGTAGATGATGGCAGACTAAGTGCTCCAGACTTCGAAACATATCACTTACTGGCTCACCTCCAATGGGTGGCCCCATGCATGACTACAGGCAGTACTACAAAAATAGGGTTTGTTAAGTTCATCCTACAATAAAGAAACTGTGACTGAGATTCTGCTGGGAATGCGGCAGATACAGACAGGCACTCCGCTTTTGCTGCCCACTGCCAAATATTGCTGGTGTAGATATTTGAAAATAACTAAACAGCGGGTTGTGTATGCTCTGGACATTCCACCCTGCTCCATTACATTGTTCAACCAGGTATCAAGATGGTGGCTAACACAAAGGCATGTTACAAAGCTGTTGTCACACCGATAGGGCAGCTGTACGATTCTGTTCTTACTTATGGTATTTGTGCAACTGAGGCGGCCATGTTTCCTACTGTCTGGCCAATTCCAATGCAGCACTATGCAAATTAGCTTTGTTAACTTTGGCTGAAATCCGGGAAGACCAGAGGCTGATGGAATGCTACAAATATTGTTAACATGGGCCAGACAGTCATCGTATGATCCTAAGCTGTATAAATCCTCCCTGTAAGTCAATGCAATAGTCTCCTCAGTCTGAGAGAAAACTGGGAAAAGGGCTTGGGTGCAGACCTCTATGATACAGAGAATGTACATAAAATGTCTACGAACGCTCAACTAAATTTTATACAATTTACTTACACCATAGTTAACTCACCCCATTCAAACTGCATAACATGTTCCCAGATGTCACTGATCCAGCGTAATCCCTAATTCATGAACCAGGGACCAGGAAACTCATCACACATAAACCATTTACCAAACAACGGGGCCCATCACACATTACCCATAAATGATCCCTGAAGACTGGCGCTGGATTTAAGGGGGGTTTAATTTGTCAGTTTTGTACATGTACAGGACTATACTTCACATTAATAACATATTTTATATATTCTTAGCTATTCTTAATTTCAACTGTTTTCTTTTGGTCGATGGACCATTAGTTGACGAGTTGATGGTGACTATGATTAACTAAACAGTTTAACACTTTTAACTAAATAACCACAGAGTCGTTTATCAGGTTAATAATTTTATCTCATTAAAATTATATGCTCATAATTCAGATTGTCAGTGCACACAAGACCACATATAAGAGAACAATTTATCAAGCAATGTAATCAAAATGAATCATTTGCCTCGACATCAAAGCGTGCATAGGAATAGGGGAAAGAAGGTACAGCAAGAATACTTTGCAAAATTATAATGCGAAATTAAAGCATTTAAGGAGGGTGATACCCACCAAAAAATCAGAAAAACCACTTCCTTGGCCGAGGTTGTAGCAAGGGGTCCCCAGAGATAGGCTCAGAGGACAAAGTTAATAGGGCAGATGCAGCTAAGTCTTGCAATAAACTGGCAGACAAAATTCATCTCCCGATCTATCTACCTTTGATCTAGTTCTCCTCGGACGCAGTTTCCTCCCAAGCACTCCCGCAACGTTCTCGTACCCAAGGTGCTCTCTGTCTCTGTGCTGGTCCGCTCTCTCTGTCTTGGTGCTCTCTTTCTCTCTCGATCTCTGTGTCTCAATGCTCTCGATGATCTCTCTCTCGATGTTCTGACACACCCCAAAATTGGGATATCAATTATACCCTAATTCCTAGCTCACTATCTTACAATGTTGCAGTGTCAGTAGAAACTCGGCCTGTGATTGGTTGACACGTGTCATGTTAGGATCTCCTCATCAGGTTCTCATCACACATCCATCCCATACCGGTTTTAACAAAGGAAGTATTAAGGATAAATACAATCGTATACTACTAATATCAATAGTTATACATTTTGCAACATTCTCGTATTATGACATCCGTTTCACATTCAAATTGCACGTAGCGATGACAGTTCCCACAGTCGCTGTCGCATCTTGGCACGTAAACAATAGGACACAGGTCAACATGGCCTTCACACGGATTACATCAGCTGGTGCACTCTGCAGTTCGTAAGCAGGCGGAGCATTCGGCGCATGCGTCTTTCATATAGACCAAGACAACCACATGCTGGTTCGGACAAGAGGCCATTTTCATGCAGGCCCAATCTCGTACTAAGAATATTGATTCATGAAATAAAACCTGTTATGTTTACCTCCCACCATACTAATACCCTGTATCAATTATTTCCTAGTGAAAGCTATTAATTTAAAGCAGCTTTTTCAAGTTATTCGTGCACAACATGCAAAATGTGCAATGTACAACATAGCATAATCATGCATTAGTACGATTTTTCAAAGCGCAAACAGTTAATACGTGCTCATGCCATCATGGTTTAGCATATTAGGTAAAATGCGTTTGCCCCATGTATGTGTGTGTATTCAGGGTTGGTTAGTCCATGCAGTCAATACATTATTATGGGGTTACTTAATTTCATGAGGATGTATTTTTGCAACCTCACTCCATCATCACCAACAATTGTCCTAGGTGCAACAGACCTGATGCCACATTTTACCATATGAAATGGTCATTACCTGTTATTGTCTCCTGTTGAGCCAAGGTGACGGGGCAGTGGACTAGCAGTTCAAACTTGTGCAATGCAAACACCTGCTTATTAGGTTTAATGTGGAAGACTAAGTCAGGTAAGCCCTCACGTCATGTTATTGACCTAGCTATGATTATAGCCAAAAGAGCTGTTGCAATGTCTTGGAAATGTCCTCATGCCCCTAATATAGCAAAGTAGTGTGTGGAACGCCACAAGTGGACTCAAGCCGAGGACACTGTGACTAGCCTATTACAACATTGATCTTGGAAGGAAAGGAAGCGGAGGCATCAGATTGGGATGACCCGAAATTAGACAATAACATAACATATCATGTGTATTTGTAAAGTGCACGTTCAGCCACAAGGGTATCTTGGCACTGAATAACAAATGTTTATTGTTACCCAACTCAATGGTACTCATTTTATCGACCTCAGAAGGATGAAAGGCTGAAAGGACCCACCAGGATTTGAACATATGACCATGAGGTCGAACACAGTCTCATACAGTCGACGCATTAGGACCCAGCTGGGATACACTAGCATAACCTATTGGCATTGATTAATACTATATAACTGTTTTTTATCTGTCTTAACCATAACTAATTGACTGTTACAGTCAGTCAGCTCTTTATCATTGACTCATAAACGATCACTGCCCAAGCTATGGTGATACATTTCATTCGATGCTGATGACTTCTAAATTGTTAGGTTGTGACTTTTTTTCTCTTTTGGTGCCTTTCATTTTCCTGTTTTTATATCTGATGCACATGAACATTAAAGGCAGTGATTACTACCTGCACATCTGTGCACTTAAATATGGCGAATGGGCACTTGTTATCCGAATACTTAATAAGCATATTTAAAAAAGGACCCCCTTGAAGAAGATGGCAGTGATTCTAATCTATGGTACATAACAGAACAAAAATTGTCGAATTCGAAGCACAGCGTCATTGTTTGCTCTAAAGTGCAGTACGGCCTAACTTCAATTTCAGTCCATGAAATGCCTTCTGCGGGGATCAGAGCTAACCCTCAAATCCTGTTAGGGCTGCCTCTTTGGAGTATTTAATATTCTAGAGGAAGTGGTTCATTGAAAAAGGATTGGCTTTTGACGTATAACCGTATTTCTGCTAGTCCTATTATGTGGAAACTATGATCTTCTTTCACATTTAAAAGGCCAATGGGTAGTTTGACTGTTTGTTGAGTCTGGCAGTAGGTTTGACTGGGATCTGCTTGCTGGTGATCTCAGTGTATGTTTGCTCCAGGATGACCTTTTAACGCTGGCCATTGTGCAGATGTCCTGTACATATTGTGGGTGATTATGAGGTGAAATGTTCAGTTCGTGACCTGTTTCTAGATGTTTATGTGACTCCTATGTCCCAGGCTAGTGCTGTTACATCCTGATGTCAGGGCACTGGTCTATACGTAGGTTCTGGCTAGATTTTGTGGCTGTATGTTGGTCATTGGCTGGCTCTGTGCCAAACCCTTTAGTAGACTTTTAGATGGTGGAAGGAGGCGCATGCTGGTCAGGCTTTTGCACATTGAAATCTTCTCAAAGTGTTGAATCTTAGACCCCTTCGGACATTGGTTAATTTTATAACTGTGAAAGGGTTCTCACACTACTTCAGACAGCGGACACCAAATTTATCAAGGGCTTGTGTTGTCCTTAAGTGAGATTTACCATGTGTAGCTCTGCGTGGCACAGTAAATCTGGAATAACGCAAGGCGGTGCAGGTAGCTGTCCTGCATTGCTCTGTCCTGAGAAGGCGTTCCATGGATGAAGTGTGGGTGTTCCCACGCATCCACCTATGTCGTTTGGAACATTAACAGGTTTACTAACACTAGAAAACCTGGGAATGCAGCAAAATTGTACACTTTCCCAGGGGAGGTGTAACAAGGAGAAATATGTTTATTTCGCCTCATTGTTTTCTCTTTGTATGTGTGCTGCAGTCTACTGCCCACTTAGAAAGAGGAAAAAGCCTCAGAGTATTGCTTTTGTGCAGAAAGGTGTTGCTTCCTGCACAAAAACAGTCCTTGTTTTAATGCAGGCACCCTTGCATCATTGTGCAAGGGTGCCTACGTTGTCGCTTGGCAGCCATAAATGCGCCAGCGTAGAGGGATAGGAAGAATGCGCCATATCTTAGCAGATAGCGAAAATTCCTGCCCTCTCCATTTGACAAAGCGCAGCAAGTTGTCTTGCTGCCTTGCATTGGGCCAAATACTCCATGTGTATACATTTTGTATAATATACCTTTGCCTCACCCACTGTAGTCTCAGTCTTGGCCACTTACCATGTTAAGGAAGCCCTGCAACTTTCACTCTGCTCTAAATATGACTTTTGGGATATCTCTGAGGCCTCTTGCATGAACACCACTCAGTCATATTTTTCCCTGTACCAAACATTTGTCTTCATCTTGTTTACACTCCAGATAGGGTGTTTACTCTCAGGCTCTCTGTAATAATGATGCTCCTCTTATTCACTAGGAATCTGCTGCACTGGCAAGGAAGTGAACTTTTAGATATGCACCATTTGTGTGCTGAATTACATTACACTATTTACTTTTGAAGGTTGTACCTATTTGACAATACATGTCAGCCTTTAGAGGGGCTACAGAATTTTGAGACTGTGTTGCATTAACACAGGAGGGACTGGTTAAACAGCCAAACTTTAAACGATTGGTAAATTTAAAGCATATAGTGGGGTGTTATGGCATGATGAGGAGTTTCCAATATCTAGTTGTTGGACTTGGCCCTTTTTGCAGGGTCATCCCTGAACTTTTTTGCTTTCCTCCTAGCCTTTTTACTGACATGGTGTTGGTGGTTTTAGGACTCTGGGCACTTTAGCACTGCTGTCCAGTGTAAAGTGCGTGTGCTCTCTGTGGTAAACATGGTAAGATTGGTCTACACCTGTTTGGCATATTTAATTTACCTGTCAGTCCCTTGTAAAGTGGTATCTCAGATACCCGGGGCCGGTAAATTAAATGCTACTGGTGGGCTTGCAGCGCTAATTGCGCCACCCACCAAAGTAGCCTTTCAAACCTATCTCAGGCCTATGCCATTGCAGGGCCTGTGTGCGCAGTGTTACTGCCACTGTGACGTGGCACCTAAAGTGTGTGCCATGTCTGTGACCCCCCTTTTACTGCATGTCAGTCACCCCTAAGGTAGGCCCTAGCTAGCCCTATGGGCAGGGTGCATTGTAGGTAGAAGGTAGGACATGTACCTTAAGTGTGTGACATGTCCTGGTAGTGACAAACCGCCATTTTGGTTTCTCACTGCTGTGAGGCTGCCCTCCCATAGGAATGCATTGGGGATTCCCTGATAAGTGTTTCAGTGGTAATTCCTGATATGAGAGGAGCAGCGTGGTCAAGTTTGGTATGGTTGGAATAGTAATAATAAATGCTGCGCAATGGTGTGCGCAGATTTATTATCACTATTTTAGAAATGCCACTTTTAGAAGTTGGCATTTTTGTGTGCTATGTGTCTGCCTGCCTGATGTGGATTGCATGTCTGGCTTTGGAGTGACAGGGGCTGGTGAGGTGTGTGTGGCTCCAGGGAGGGCAGGGTGAGTCAGCGCTAGGCTGAATGGGAGAGCTGCATTTGGAGTAGTGGGAGGAGTGGCCCCCGGCCCTGAATAGGTCTGTGCCTGCCTGGGTGAATGCTGGCTCCGCCCCCCTGTGGTGGTCTGATGACCGAGCCCCCACCTGACAATGGGAAAGAGGAGCCCTGTAAACAGAGTGCTCCAAAAACCCCCAGAACCAGTTCAGGCTGGTTCCCCCAAGCCCTGTGCCAAGGGCAGACAAAGGAAAAGGGTGTATAAATATTGGGGCTGTGACCCCATGAAAAGGTTGTGCTTTTTGTGTGCTTCCTTGTACTGCCTTGGGGTGCTGCTTGCTGGGCCCCAGGAGGAACCGCCACGAGGGACTGCCTCCCTGCTGGAGGGCCCTGTGAGCTGGCCTGCCTGGGCCCAGCTGTGCCCCTTTCCCATTCCTGGGCTCTAGCGCCTCGAGAGCGCTATATCTTTATTTTTGGAGCCCCAGGGAGGGGGGATCCAGCCTCCGCCAGGAGAAGAGGAGCGTGTGTGCTTCGCAGCGCTGAGCTGCGCATCGTTAGGAGGGAATACCCGGCATAGGGATTCCCCCGAGTTGCTGCAAGAAGAGCGGGAGCCTACCCCGCATTGTGTGGGAAGCGGGAGCCCACCCCGCATTTGCAAATACTAAGGAGCGGGAGCCCACCCCGCATGTAGCCATCTCCTGCGGCATTTGTTGTTGAGCAGGAGCCCAACCCGCGTTGGTGCCTCGCAAGGAGGGAGAGAGCTGCTGCAACGCGACCCGGAAGCCAGGCGTCTGCTGCCTGACTCTGGGCGGGGCCGAGACCAGGAAGCTGACGGCTGGCCGGTCAGGGGAGAGGCGGAGCAACGCGGCAACCCGACCGTCCGTGTCCGGATGAGAGTGGGACCCCCCTGTGCTGGTGGGAGCCCCGCGTGTTGTCCTGCTGCCCGGAAGCCTCGCCAGGGTGGCCGGCGTCCGGCGTGCCAGAGGAGGGGACCGGAGAGAGGAGACAGGGCCGGTCGAGGCACATTGTCGGTGCCTGCCCCGCAGCGACTAAAGCCCCCAGAGAAGCCCCGGTGAGTGGGGCTGAAGCCTACCTATTGTTGGTGCCTATGGTGGTACCCCTCTGTTTTGCCTGCGAGGAGTCCCAGTGGGAGGGGCATAGGGGGCACAGTTAGTGCCGGTTCTTTTCACAGCTGCACCGCGAGCGCGGGCCGCTGCCAAGTGGGAGCATTCCTTCTCTGGGCAAGGTTGGGTGCAACTCGGGTTCCCTGAGTAGGACCTGAGGGCACAGTGGTGCCAAGTCATTTTTCCCCAGCTGCACCGCGAGAGAGAGCGGGCAGCTGCAATGTGGGGGACATTTCTTTTGAGTGGAGAGAAAGGGGATGAGGTGCACCCCAGCCCCCAGTGCATTGCGCACATTGCTTTCGCTGCATTGGCAGCCAGAGGGCTACTTGAGAGGCCCTACGTCTCCGCCCTGATATTTTGGACAGAGGGTATTTGAGCCCCAGTGGAAGGCCAGTTGGCCTCGGGTCAGGTTTGGTACCTGTGTGTACCAGGAGGGCGTAAGGCCCTAAAAGAAGGTGATGTATGCACCTAGGGAGTGTTATTAGGTGCACTTCTAAATGTGATTTGTGCACCCTGATTTTGCGCATAATGTGTTTATGCTGATGAGGCCTATTGCGTAATGTGTTTATGCTTATGAGGTTTGGGCCTAATGTGTTTTATGCCTAATGTGATGATGCTGAGTACACTATTCTACCAGTAGTTACTGGCTGTGTTTTATATGTTCTACCTGAATTCTGATGGTTCTGACCGTGGCCTGATTGGCCTGGTCCTGTATATAATCCCCTGTAAAATATTGCCTAGTGCCAGTTGGCACAGTGTACATTGTGTGATTATGATTCTAATGTGTTTTGGATAATACAAAGGCTATTGTTATATAACCTTATGTGGAGTTTCTTTTGTGGTGTGCCTAGTGTGTTGCTGCTGTGTGTGTGTGTGTTGCGCAAACGCTTTACACATTGCCTCTGGGATAAGCCTGACTGCTCGTGCCAAGCTACCAAGGGGGTGAGCAGGGGTTATCTTCAGCGTGTAACTCCCTTGCCCTGACTAGAGTGGTGGTTTCTGCCTGGCTTTGGCGCAAGCCCTAGCCAACCAGAAATCCCATTTCTAACACTAGTTGACTGGAGACTGTAGAAAACCAGTGTTCTTTTCATCTCTTGATCCCACATGCTTTCGTCCTCTGAGATTCGACCCGCAGCTACCGAGGTGGAAAGTCCTGGTCATTTTAATATGGACATCAGCTTTGGAAATGTAATAGGGTGGTACCATGCATTAGGAGGAACAGCAAGGCATGATATAGAGCTCAAGGACACTCAACACACTAGGTTTCCTCCATTCAAATGAGCTTTAAGTGTGCTGCAGTAAAGGAGGAATGGTGTGTGATCGGTGCACTGGTTAGTGGTAATGGTGGCAAGACATGGGGTTCCACAAAACAAAGAACTACACATCTGTATGGGTGTGTTTAGGAAAGTAGGATCTGCTTCTTATGGTTACCCCCACTTTTTGCTAAATGTAATACTGTTTTGACTAGTCTGACTGGGATCCTGCCAATCAGGACCCCAGTCTATCGGCTTTCTCCTTAAACTGTTATGTTATGTACTTAGGTACACTCCAGATTGTATACTGGGGTACCCTTGTCAGTCCCTAGTATATGGTACCCATGTACCCAGGCCATATGTACCCCAGAGGCCTCCCTTGGGCTGAAGCATGAATTATGCCACCCATAAGAGGCCATGCAAAATGGAACTACAGGCCTGCCATTGCAGCCTGTGTAAGTTGGTGCATGCACCAATTACTTAAGATATAGGTTTACTATATATAAGGGTCACTGCCCTTAAAACCTATAAGTTACCCCTCTAGCAGGCCTGAGGGCAGGGTGCTTGGTTCTAAGTGAGAGGGTGCCACTGCATGAGCAGAACACCCCTGTAGCCTACGGAGTCCATTCTCCCGGGTTGTCAGTGAAGCAGCCATATACGACATATAGAGGGGCATTACGCAACCGCGTGATGACCAACTCTAAAACGGCTGAAACTAACCCTATCGTGTTTGGTGTCAAACATGTCGGAATCATACCCCCACACTGGTAACTGGTGTGTGAGGTATGATTCCACCCCTCAGAAGCGAGCTTCATGGAGTCCCTGGTGTTCCTGGTACCAGCCTTCTAGTCCCGGACAGCACAAAATGGTTGCTGCCAACCAGAGACACATTTCTGCCCTCCTGCTGCTGAGCCAAGCTCGAGCAGGGGAAGGCAGAACAATTGGCATCCTGTCACAACACCTCCCAGACAGGATTTAGTGTATTAGGGCTGGGTGGGTGCGCTTGCCAGCGACTGAAAGTCTGCATGAGGGGCACATTTGGTGTCCCTGTGCATAGTCCAGTTCAAACCATTCCTGGGAGCCGTTGGCTCCCGCTCTGGCGTAAAACTGGACAAAGGACATGGGAGTAACCTCCCCACTGTCCAAATCCTCCCCTGGGAGGGTCCCCTGAATCTTGCCAAACCTCTTCCGTGGGTACTTAAAGGCTTACCTGGCTGTAGGACCTTAGATTCGTCGTAGACAAGATTCTGAACAAGAAACCTCTGCACTTCGACCGCCTGGACACTCTGGACTTCGCTGGACTTCGTTTGGTCCTGACTTCGTCTCCCTCTCAATCTGCTGCATTGTCTGTGCCCGTGCACCATACAGGATCCATACAGGATCCATGCAGGACCTGTGGAGCATCAAGGACAACTGAAGATAATCTCCCTTGGAGTGAAAGAGTCACTCCCCTGCATTCGCAGGCACCTCAACACTTGGACTGGTCTGCTGATCCCAAGCTCCTATGGACTCTGAAGAGTCCAGAAGCACAGGAGGTGGGTTTCTACGTCCACCAAGGCCTGAGCTGCCCTCTTACCGAGTTTGAGGCCAGTATTCCTCGTGGGGGCTGCAATACCTGAACCCCTGTGCACCGCGTTCATTTGCAAGTGCATGTACTTGTTGGCATTTTTTTAACAAGTGCATTGGGCTCTGTGTAGCCCCAACCTATGGCACCATTTCCTACCAAGATCTTTGACCTTCTTGCACCAAGTGCTCCATGGCCTGTTGTTTGGTGAAACTGCTCGAGGTCCTCTTGCAACTCCTTTGCCTCCGGCCTGTGGGTCCATTTGAGGGTCAACTTTGCTTTTCTTGGGCTCCCCTGGTTGCTCCAGGCCTGCCATGACTTCCCTTGATGTGGTGAGTGTCCTGGACCATGCTGGTCCAAACCGTACACTATCTTGACATTCTGCGTGGGTTGCTGTTGCCAAGGCTTGTTGGTGCTCCCGCTGGACACCAACCCCTCAGCACTCGACATCCTTTGTGGGACAGCTTACATCCAGCTCCTGGTTGTCTTCAACGTCGCCTGGTCCCCGCAGCTGCAGAGTCAAGAGCACTGTCAACTAACATGAAGCACCAGACATCGGTGGGCATTCATCTACCGAGCCCCTGGTCACTCCTAAGTGACCCAGACTCTGCCCCTCTGCTTTCAGGTACTCTTCATCAAGAATCCACATTTGGATTCAACCGGACATTCTTCTCCCTTCCAGCAGCGGCACTTTCTTGAAGTCCTCCATTGGGTTCGACTGCGGTTTTCGACGCCACTTCATCCCTATGCACCCGGCTTCCCTGGGATAGGTAACTTGGGTACTTCTTTATCCACGGGTGGGGTGGCTCTCCAACCTTCTGTCTTCCGTGAGGTTTCTTCAAAGTCCACTGGGAAGGGTCCTTAATCTCTAAAACTTCAACGGCGACTTTCCCATAGAGTTGTACGGAGCACGCAGTCGTGTTCCCACACTACATCCGTCCTCCGTGGAGTCCCTACTCACTCACCTTGGGTGGTTCCTTGGGGTCCCAGTGATTCTACATCCTCTCAACATCATCCTGACTCAAGTTGTGGTTCTTTTACCACTTACTTAGTATATGGTTTGGTCCCCCTCTGGGGCCCACTGTATATTAGTGCTATTTACTGTCATTTCTGTGCTTCAGTATTGTGTGCTTTGTGATTATCTCCGTGTAGGAGATGCTGTGTCGTACTAGGAAGTGTTATATTAATAAATACATATTTTTATGACTACTGTGTGGTTCTCCTTTCATTTAACCAATACTATAAGGTTGCATTCTGGTAAAACAAGCTGCTTAACATTCCTTCATGACTAAGCCTGAAGGCTGCTCTCCCCAGCTACCACTTGGATAGCTTTCTAAGGTTATCTTTGACCTCTTAAATCACCATAAGGGTTGTTTGGACTGGTGCAAGGTGCCCACTTTAATTAGTGGACAGCATATACCAGGCCAACTTCTCACAGTGTGTGATCGGGTATTTGATTGCGAGAACATGATGGAATTCTCATTACAACCGCATGCGGGATCTGGTGGAGAGAGTCAGCATGCGGAGAGAGGCTTGCATGCAGGGCCTCTGGCAGGGGTGCTGTCAAAAGGAGTCAGGAATAAGGGGGTATTGGGTCCCGATCCCTTACAATCCGTATTTATTAGAGCCAAACTGTAGTATTGTACTTGTCCTTGACAATGGGAGACCCCTTCCCCATTGGATACACTATGCTTGAAGGTTTGTCAGGACAGGTTGAGATCGTCACTCTTTTCCCCGGAATGAATTCCAATATAAAGTTATTTTCAAAGGTTTTTTTTATGAGGCTGGAAGGATCATTGATCCATAGATCAAGGTGTGAGGGTTACAGCCAACACGTGTTTTGCCCCCTTTACACGGCCGTCCGGCCTGGGGCTTCCTCAGGGCTGTACAAACAAGTGATCATCATAAACATAGGACCATTTTGACAACATATTCACACGATAAAGCAATGGTGCAGTCGTCAATAAACATCACCAGGGATAATGTGATGTTAGTACCGTCGAGTGAGGTAAAAGGTAATTAAGAAAATAGGTTGGGGGAAGATGAAGGGAAGGAAAGTTACAAGCATGACATTTGAAAAAAAATAGAAAAGATTAGTCAGGAAAAATGGTTAATTCCAGGATAAATTGGTTGCAGCAGCATGTAAAAAACGTGGGTAATATAATTATGATGTGACAGCACAAGTATTGCAAAATAGCCCAGTAAGATAGAAAATAGAATGGGGGGTAAAGAGTGAAAGGTAGTCCAAAAATCAAAGATACAGGTACAAAGTGTATTTGTCGTGGTCAGTCACAGGTTGGACCGTGTAAAGCATACCATAGAAGTATGTAGTAGTGGGAGTGGTACCATACACTTTGTACCTGTATCTTTGATTTTTGGACTACCTTTCACTCTTACCCCCATTCTATTTTCTATCATACTGGGATATTTTGCAATACTTGTGCTGTCACATCATAATTATATTACCCACGTTTTTTACATGCTGCGCAACCAATTTATCCTGGAATTAACAATTTTTCCTGACTAGTCTTTTCTATTGTTTTCAAATGTCATGCTAGTAACTTTCCTTCCCTTCATCTTCCCCCAACCTATTTTCTTATTTACCTTTTACCTCACTCGACGGTACTAACATCACATTATCCCTGGTGATGTTTATTGACGACTGCACCATTGCTTTATCGTGTGAATATGTTGTCAAAATGGTCCTATGTTTATGATGATCACTTGTTTGTACAGCCCTGAGGAAGCCCCAGGCCGGACGGCCATGTAAAGGGGGCAAAACACTTGTTGGCTGTAACCCTCACACCTTGATCTATGGATCAATGACCCTTCCAGCCTCATAAAAAAAACCTTTGAAAATAACTTTATATTGGAATTCATTCCGGGAAAAGAGTGACGATCTCAACGTGTCCTGACAAACCTTCAAGCATAGTGTATCAAATGGGGAAGGGGTCTCCAATTGTCAAGGACAAGTACAATACTACAATTTGGCTCTAATAAATACGTATTGTAAGGGATCGGGACCCAATACCCCCTTATTCCTGACTACTTCCATTCGGTCGGACCCCTTAGCATCCGAAGAGCAAAAACATATATAAAGAAAGACAACCATCTAAACGAACTTAAGTTGATCCAACAGATGGCATTCTGCCAAAACAGAAGAGCGCAACGTTCAACCAGGGTTGAAGAAACTTTTTCAACTAACCTAGTTACCACAAGACCAGTAACAAGCAAACCCAACCCAACATCGGCTAGAAGCACTTTTCAAACACTAGAACGTGCGGATAAAAAAGAAACATCTAAATGGTGGGAAGCAGCGTCCCTGAAGAAATACCTGTAAGCAGATAGAATCCCACGGGGCCTGAGGATCCTTATCTTCCCTCCCACGGACATGACAAACCCAGAGTACATTGAGAGATGGGAAGGAAACTTAAAAGAATGCTCAAACAATATGATTAGACAACTAATAGGCTTTGCAGAAGAAGAATACAACAAAGCGAAAAGAGAAGTGAACAACTTAACAAAACACATTGAAGACTCCAACTGGGGGGAACTAACCACCAAAAACAACAAAGTACTTAACAGTATTATCGACGAGTTTGAAGAGGACATAATTAACAGAAAAAATCGCAAGTTCCGTCATGACCAGCTAGATTATCAGTTTGGTCGAGTATATACATTTGCCAAACGATACGACGCCAAACCAGTAACCAACACCAACGAAGACAACACAACACAACAATCAGGACCTTCAACTAGTTCAGACGTAGACTCACTAACTACCAATTTGGAAAGCGACACTACAAGATGCAAAGTAAATTTTTTCGAAGAGGTCCTCTGCTACAGACTAGGTATAAAAACAACAAACGCCCAAAATATCACAACGCCAGCATCATCCCCTCAATACCGACGAACAACAACATCAACAATAGGGGTAACTACCAGGGCCAGGAAAAAGGAACTGGACAGAAGAACCTAGCAAGAAATGATTTGGTAAAAAACCTCTCCAATATTACACTCTCCAGTCATGAACCTAATATACTAAATAAAGGACTGTCATTCTGCCCCACGGCCTCTTGGAATCTAGTACAAACACAGATAGACCTCTTCAAGTTTACAAGAAAGCTCAAATTAAAAGTGTTCTTCGCAGACAGAGTAAACCAACATTGTGAACCTCAACAAACTGCCATCTCAAGTCTCCCCATCCAAGATATTGAGAACATAGACCTACTCACCAATCTAAGTGAACAAGGGACAGACCTGAACTCACTGACTAGAACTGCAATGGAATTAGGAATCAGCACAAACCTGACTATTGACACGAACTTGACCAAGAAATCTTCCTTCAGTCCTCAGTTACCGGCTGGTAACAGCATTGACGCTTTTCATTTGGCAGTGATCCACGATCTCGAAAAAGAACACCATAAATATCTGAAGAAACAAAAATTTCTACCACAAAACATCACTAAGGAAGAAAGAACGGCTATTAGAACACTACAGGAGGGGCATGACCTAATCCTTAAGGAAGCAGACAAAGGGGGTAACCCAGTGGCCCTTCATGTGGATGATTACATCCATGAAGCGAATCGACAACTATCAGACACTACGTGCTACCAAGTACTTGCTCGGGACCCAACACCGGATATCCTACACATGATAAGGGAGAAACTATCAAAATGGTATGGGTCGGAACTTATCTCCAATGAAGAAAAGACTTTTCTTTACATCAAACAGCCTACCATGCCTACATTCTATCTTCTCCCTAAAATTCATAAGGGCACCTACCTGCCTCCTGGAAGACCAATTATAGAGGGCATAAATTCACCTTGCTCCCGAATCGGCGAGTTCATAGACAAGAAACTTCAAGTATTGATGAAAAACATCCCCTCCTTTGTACAGGACACCAAAGATATTCTTCTCAAAGTCAAAGATATTACATGGGAACCGGACTTTGTACTAGTCTGCATAGACATTGTAAGTCTATATACCTCAATTGAACATCAAGATGGACTAAGGGCAGTACAACAATCACTCTGGACACAACCGGCCAACTTCTTGGAAACCAACAAAATGATTCTAAAGATGTTAGACTTCTGTCTACATAACAACATTTTCAGCTTCAACAGAAAGACCTATAAACAAATACGCGGAACTGCAGTGGGGGCCAAATTCGCGCCGCCGTATGCCTCTATTTTCATGAGCCACGTTGAGAAATTCTGGCTATGGGATCCCAACTTTGCAGATTTCACCACTCACATAGTATTGTGACGTCGTTATATAGACGACATTCTGTGCATATGGCAAGGATATATACATCTGCTAAAGAGGTTTCTACACAACCTAGATAACAACCTTTGTGGCATCAAAACAACTTCTAACTAGTCCAAAAAAGAAATCAACTTTCTGGACCTTACACTATATGTCAAAGACAATTGTCTGCACAGCAAACTTTACAGAAAAGATACAGCGGCCAACTCCATCCTAAGAGCAGAAAGTTGCCATCCGAAACACAATATCAAAAACATTCCAAAGGGTGAGTTGTTGTGAATCCGAAGAAACTGCAGCGAAGAAACAGTTTTCATGACAAAGGGAACAGAAACAATAACACGATTGGAACAACGTGGCTATGACCGTAGCACGCTACAAAATATTTTGACCAATATCTCCAAGATAGAGAGAGCCAGTACATTGAATCCAAGATCTAAAAAGAAACATGAAGGGGACACCGTGATTCGCTTAATTACAGACTACCATAACGGACACCACAGCATTAGACAAACTCTTAGACGTCATTGGCACTTACTTCAACACACCCCGGGACTCAAGGATCACCTCCGACACTACCCAGAAATGAGCTTCCGAAGACCGGCAAATCTTAAAAGAATGCTGTGCAGATCGGAATTTGAAGATAAGAGGAAAAAGTCAACGACATTTCTAGACAGACCGGCGGGCTTCCACACGTGCCATAATTGCAACGTCTGCAAACTGGGGGTCAACAAAACCCAACTCGTACTGATGCCACCAAACAAACAACTTGTTATCAAAGAATGGATTGACTGCAATAGCAAGTTCACCATCTATGTGATTTTCAGTCCCTGCAATCGACCATACATAGGCAGTACGATTCGACCATTACGCACACGTATACAGGAACACTACAGGAACATTCACAAATACAATACAGGCCACCCGCTAACAGATCATTTTCACATTGCTCATCCACACCAGAAAAGCTTTACCTTTTATGGCGTTGAGGTTGTACATCCTGAAAGGCAAGGAGGAGACTGTGAGCTCAAATTGCGAAGAATAGAAAGTGAACTCATCCTCAAATTTAATACAGTTAAAGTTGGTCTTAACAAGGACGCAGAAATGCATGTTTGGCTAGGCGAAGAATGAATCACCCTGCCTAAGCAGTTTTTCTGTTACTGACCATTCTATGTGCTAGATTACTATGGATCCAGGTAAAATATTTTTGGGAGCAAGGGGTCACTCATCCACTGTCGCCAAGCCGACCCTGAATTATGGGCATGTGTGAGATGCCTCCAGAAGATCCCTGGTCCAACATTGAGTCTTGTGTCCCCCATAAAACCCTCCTACCCCGCTTTTTCAAATGATTATTTAAATCTTGAGACTGCACCGAACCAGGTTCTCAGCCGAACCCATTAACCTCTTACACCCACCATTCTCTGTGTTGCTCGGACTCCCGTTCATTCTCATACTATCTATTCTAATTGCCGAGGATTAATTTCATCAATGAGACCATTGAACTCAGTCCCGCCTTAACTACCCCCTTCCAAGATGGCCGCCACATACGGGCCATCGATTGACAGGTTGTTTAACCTAGCCCCGGCGGACTGCCGAACAACTATTAGATTTTACGAGATACAAAGCCCATTAATAGTTATATTCACAACACAATATATTTCATTGTCTGAACTGAGTTCCATCTCTACCATGTCATTTCTCCCCTGTCCCAGCAATTTTAACCTTACATATTGTGGACACTTCAGAGTGAGTTAGCTTTCGCTCGCCCATCATAAGATGGCACCCACATCTAGCTTGCATGCTCACCGTAACCCGGAACAGGATCCCGGTTACGGCATAAAAGGTAGCAACCCCTAAGGCTCTGTGCTCATGCCGTCTGACAGAGACCAGACGCTAATGACCAGACGTCTTTCACAGAAGTAAGTAAGGCGGTCCGCCGGACCATAAGCGAACACATTTCCTAACCTTTGCTTATTGCTTCATGATAGCTTTCTACCATGGGAGCAGTACTTACTTCCCTTTCACCCTCCCCATATCTGTCTCCTTCATATTAGATATCCGCCTACCCGTAAAGAGTATTCCCGGATTACATAAGGTCCTCACTCAAGCCTACGGTAAGCGAGAGCTCGTGAAATATGGCCAAACCAGGACCCTGCCCCCCCACAATATAGCCATTAGATCCCAGATACTAGCTACAACAACACCCACCCCTGGGACGATTTGATTTTGTGCACTCTGACTCACTTATGTTTTTATCGGGCCTTTGAACCACTATATAGTATTCCACACAGGCCGCTTACCATGATTTTGCCACAGAAACCATAGGCTTCCATATTTTCACTGGACCAATAGGTTATCGAGGCCAGTAAGATTTACGCTATACTATTGGTCCACTGCCCATTTCACTGTACTATTTACATTTATACATGTAACTAACAGATATGTGTGATTGTTATTTATCTTCATTTCTTTATGACACATGGCCCTGTGACCTGGACATCGACTCCATATGTAAAAATATTTCCAAATGCTAAACTATCTCCAAATGAATATGTGGTGTATTATTGTTATGTAATTTTGGGTCTACTGGTGATACTCCTTACTCGCTATATTCTTCCAAACACCTACTGCTCCGCATGGTACCACTTCCACTACTACATACTTCTATGGTATGCCTCACACGGTCCAACCTGTGACCGACCACGACAAATACACTTTGTACCTGTATCTTTGTGATTTTTGGACTACCTTTCACTCTTTACCCCCCATTCTATTTTCTATCATACTGGGCTATTTTGCAATACTTGTGCTGTCACATCATAATTATATTACCCACGTTTTTTACATGCTGCCGCAACCAATTTATCCTGGAATTAACAATTTTTCCTGACTAATCTTTTCTATTTTTTTCAAATGTCATGCTTGTAACTTTCCTTCCCTTGATTTTCCCCCAACCTATTTTCTTATTTACCTTTTACCTCACTCGACGGTACTAACATCACATTATCCCTGGTGATGTTTATTGACGACTGCACCATTGCTTTATCGTGTGAATATGTTGCCAAAATGGTCCTATGTTTATGATGATCACTTGTTTGTACAGCCCTGAGGAAGCCCCAGGCCGGATGGCCGTGTAAAGGGGGCAAAACACGTGTTGGCTGTAACCCTCACACCTTGATCTATGGATCAATGATCCTTCCAGCCTCGTAAAAAAAACGTTGAAAATAACTTTATATTGGAATTCATTCCGGGAAAAGAGTGACGATCTCAACCTGTCCTGACAAACCTTCAAGCGTGCTGTCAAAAGGAGTTTTGACAGAGCGGTTGAGAGTAGTTCTATGTAGATTTCAGACTAAGTAGTGTACAGATTAGAGAGTTGGTGCAATGACTTCGGATAAGGGTTCAGGTCAACATGAACTGGATTTCGAGGACAGTCTGTGGCCTCAGAGGTCAGAATCTGCACGACAGCCGGATGGGTGGGTGTTTCATGTTGCCCATTCTCTTGCGACCTTATCAGATGTGTGGATGGTTGGAGTTTGCGACATATTCAGCAGCATGTACAAAAGGCCTGTTGGCATGTGCAGTAGCTGGTCAAAACCTACTGCATTTTGGTGGAGGGCAGAGAGGTTTCATCTGTGTCTATGATTTGCTTGGGAATACCAGGGGTCTTTGATTCTTCAGTTTCCAGAGCCATAGCTATGATGAAAGGGCTGTGCTGATCAGGGTGAGGAGGCACCCAAAAAGCATCAGGACGAGTTGTCTTGAGCAAAGAAAGGCTCTTCAAATGATGTGCCTTGGTCTCCTTTGCCTTTGTGGTTTATTTTAATTGAGCATTGCCTGAGTGACCGATAAAGGGATACCGTCTGATGATAAATCTGAAGCAGTGTACTCTTTAGGGAGCATCCTGCCTGACAGCCATTTTGTCATGTTTATTATAATTTGCCACTTGTACCAGCTTGAAATGAATCCGATTTTCATTTGTGGCTCAAAACACTGATTTGCATGCTGGGAGAATACTGTAGTCATACATTTATAATATTATTGCATAATCTATTTCTGCCATTATTGTAATGCGTTTCATTAAACATTTTAAGGTTTTTCTGTGCGAGTCATTCTTCACACAATGGAAGCCAGCTATCTGTGAACTAAAGGGCACGGCTGGTTTGAGGTTATCTTGTACGCGTTACAATTGATTACAAGTGAACCGCGCCATTTCGTCATGTTGTCAAAATTAGATCTCGTCAGCAGAAGGGCATCTTAGAGGTCACAGTTTCAGTATTTCTAGAAGGGAAGGGTGGGACCGCGTTATTCTCGTGCACGCCACTTCCTCCCCTTAAATTATTCATGGGCTGAGCTATTAAAAATAGCCCTGTGTTAGATTTAGGGCTGACCACGTGTCCTACATCTACTGCCAGGGTAAAGGTCATAGGCATTTCACTTTTGGCACAGTGCTGAGGAAAAAGTTGTTGCAATTATTATTAACTCGGCTGAAAAACGGCTGGAGAGAGGCATTCTAGGAAGGCTGAAGCTTGATTCAGTTCCAATCAACTAGAACAAAGCTTTTATCCTTCAGACCTCTAGTGCATGACAGGAGAACAAGCAGCAAAGTTCAGCAAAAGTTATTCCTGAGAATAGAATTCCCTCCATAGATTTATGTTGTTAGTATCTTTAAACATTGGTCTCTACAGTTGACTTTTTTTTAGTATTTCTGTTTTTTCAGATTATTATAATTGCCTTCCAGAAAATGATGTGTTTCATTGAAGCTCCATGGAGTCTTTCAATTTAGCTCTATGAATACTATAATGGTTTATGTTGTAAACTTCACAACACTTCACATTAATTAATAGTATGTGGTTTTTGGTGCGTCTGATCACAAAATCACTTAGAGAGCTGCAAATTAGCTTGATAAATCTGTAAACAAAATATAAAATCAAAATTTCGTCTTTACAAGCAGCTTGTTCAGTATGTGTTGGGGAAGGCAGAGAGCAGTTACCATAATATTAAAGAACACAAGCATTGACAAAGCTGAATGGTCTGCCCTTTCTAATAAATTAAAGTGGTTCTTCCTTGCTGGTACGTTTGAGTACATGTGTCTGTGGTTGTGTGGATGGGTGAGTGGGTGAAGATGAAAGTGAGCCAAATGGTGGCTCAGTCGGACCTTGCAGTACTACTTGGTAACTCCCAGAATTAGTTAGAATAACACAAGATGTGTGACTCTTGGCCCGTCTGTGGGTGGATGGATGAAAGAGTGCAGTAATGGAAGAATGAGTGAATGGATGAGTTAGCAAATTGATGGCTGGGTGGATGTGTAACTGCAGAGTGGAATGATAAATGGGTGAGTAACTTTGCAGATCATCTTCTAAACACAAAAATCATCAAACCAACTATTGCAAAGTCATCCTGTGCCCTGGGCACCCCCGAACATTTTACTGATTGATACTGGTGGTAACTGACTCTGACTGACCCTGGGCTCTGCCTAACCAGGCCCAGGGCCAGTGCAATGCTGAAAGAGACACATTAGAATACAGTTAAAACACCTACATACACTAGGGTACACAATGGTATGGTGGGGTACCCCTGTGATTGGCATGACCAACCCCATAAGCCCCTAGTATATAATAGGGCAGGGGGATTGAAACTACCTAGAAGTCCCTAGTACCCTAGGGCATGGCAGTTTAGAGGCCAGCAGCTCTTTTTGCACTTGCATGTGTGCACTGCTGAAGCCTGAGGTCAGTTTAAAAGCAGCCCTGGGTGCCAGGGCTGCTTTTAAAAAAGTAAAACTCGACTTTGGGGTTTGGGGCACTTAAAAATGGATAACCTACAATGGTTTGGCATATTAGGGACCCCCAGGGTCTCCCCTAGGTATCCCAGGGGTGGGGGTCAGATATTTATAAGGTACACCCTTATAAAATGAGTTTTTATATGCCTGGGTTAAGTGAAATTTCACATTTCACTCCCACATTGTGGTAAAGTGCTGCCCAAATTCGACTTTGATGCTAGGAGAACTGTGAAGTGAGGATCTGCAAAATTTTTACAGATTCAGAACCCCTAAAGTCTCCCCTAGTAGTCCTATGGGGTGGGGGTCCTGTAGATATAAGCAAAGTACTTATAAAATATGTTTTTGTAAGTCCTGGTGCTGGAAAAATGGCCCAAGTCATTTTTCCCATTGCAAATCCCCTGTTACATAGGTTAACATGGTAGAAAGTTATTAACTAATAACTCTTGATAGGAGAGGGCTAGAGGTGCCATTCAAAGATTTCCCCGGATGGTATTAATAAATCCAACAATATGATATTGTTGAATTTCTCCTAAAGTGTACAGACAAGAAGTTATAAGACTTTCTTGTTTGTAAGTCCAGATTCAGCCTTCCAGTGGTCTGCCCTGATTGGTCAGAGTTAGGTGGATTAGCCAGCCTGCCTGGAGAGGTGATAAAGAGCCCCTGGGGTTATGCAGCTGGGCTGGGAGGGCAGTGTGCTGGTCCACAGGAATGCCAGGCCAGGGGGAGAGGTTGTAAACCATGGACTTCAAAGAGAAAAGCAGAACCCAGTGTCCTTTACAACTTTGAACTTTCTACCTCAGGCAATTAGGGGGATTAAGGAAGGTATGAGCAGATGCAGGGGGGAGAGTCTAAGTAAATTAGCTATCCTAGGGGTGTGTTTAGCCATCTCTTGCCTCCTTGCTGGAAAATCTGCCATTATGGATTTGGAAGATTTGATGCACTCTGGGACAAAATAATGTCACACTCTACAGTAAGTGGTCATATGTTTGAGGAGTTACCCTGCTCCCATTGGTCAGGAGTGACTTCCAGTCTGACCCAGAGAACATGGAATAAGTATCTGAGAGGGGCAGAGCCCTCCGGATCTGCTGCTTGAAACTTACTGAAGCAAGACATTGCCAAGCTGAGAAGTTTTGCTGTGCAAAGATTTATAAGGCCTGACCTCTGAAGTCTGCACCATCTGAAACTACAGCCCTGTGGATTATCTTGCTGAAAAGGAACTAAAGAGTGGACTCCCTGAAAGCTACAGGTTAAAAGAGCTCATCTGGAACATCACCAACTAAATCTGCACCTTGGGGAACTACCAGTGGATTTGTAAGGGTGACGTCCCAGTGGATTGTGGAAACTGAAGTCCTCAACTTTCAAGGACCATCTTGGAGCTTCCAGACCCTTGGAGTGAGTTTGAGACACTTTGGGACCCTTTGAGGAACTTCAGGAAGAACTTCAGGAGAACTTTGGAGGAACTTTGAAAAAAAGCTCCATAGAGGGACCGACTCAACCTGGTCAGCCAAGACGCCTGCCTTCAACCGCGAGCCGGCCAAGCCACCCAGGTTCGTCCCGCTAAAAGCTCCGTCGGTCCAACTTCCAGAGTTTGACCGGGACTAGAAGAAATCTGAAGCCGGCGAACCCTAACCGGATCCGGCTACATGAAGAGTATCGAGAGACCCCGCGAGAAAAAGGTCCAGAAAAGTTTCTAAGTCCGCTCGTAGAAAAGGTGACCGGGAGCAACTGCGAGAGCCAAGCCGCCTGCCTTCCATCGCGTGTCGGCCTGGGCTCCTGGGTTGCCCAGCTGAAGCGCTAAAGAAAAAGTTTCTAAGTCCGCTCCAGGGAAGTTGACCGGGAGCTCGTCGAAAGGCAATCCGGCGAACCCTCACCAAATCCGGACTGGCTGGGAGCTTCGAGGGACCTCGGGGAGAAAAGCTCCAGAAAAGTTTCTAAGTGTGAGGGTAGAAACTGAGACCAGGACCTGCTGCGAGCTGTAGCCGCCCAGGGCTCCATCACGGTCGGCCTGAAACTTTGACTTTGACCCGGTCTATCGCGAGCAGGTATCCCAATATGGTGCTATAATCTTCTAAGTGCTATATTTTGCTAAATCTTTTTAAAATTCATATCTCCGGTTCCCTATATTGGATTTTTGTCGTTTTGGTGTCATTTTAAAGATAAAAATATTTCCTATTGTTATAAATTGGTGTTGGATTTTTACTATGTGTTGTGTCTTAATTATTTACTGAATTGGTGTTTTTAAATGCTTTACATACCTGTCTTTGAAGTTAAGCCTGTCTACTCGCAGCCACGGTACCAAGGGTTGAGCATGGGAATAATTTTCTAAGACCTATGCTGAGTCCTATCATGTGTTAGTGGCCTTGTTGCCAGTGGCAGACCTACATTTGCCCCTACCAATAATCCACTTTCCAACATTTGGTGCTCAGCGGTGTAGATGAGGACTTGTGTTTAAAAAGTACACCTTTCAGTGAATGAATTAAGATTATAAAAATCCTCTAAATTGCCTTAGAACAAAACTTTTAGTTTGATTTTTGGAATTTGGACTAAACTGTTTTTAATCCATTGTTTTGATTTTTCCAAATTGTTCTAGGTCTGTTGTGCCTAGTTGTTGTGACCCAAAACTAGGGAACCATGGAGCTGGACCTGGCTAAACTGTCCCAGTTCAAGCTTGCTGAGCTTAGGGAACAGTGTAGGCTTAGGGGCTGCCTGCTGCCAAGAAGATGAGGAAGGCAGGGTTACTTGAGTCCCTACAGGCCTGGGCTGGGGCAGCTGAGGAGAACCCAGGGGGTGGGAGAATGTTCCCCCAACCTCACCCAAGAGGGGGTGAGGATGAGACCTCTTCCATTGTGACTAGTGTTAGCCAGGTGAATCAAGGTGGTGGTGGGAGTGGGGAAGGGTCCCTTACTCAGGAACCACTACCGTCCCTTGCAGAGAGACAGCTTCAGGCTCAATTAGCTTTGATAGCTTTAGAGCAGGAGAAATTGGAATTGGCTAAGAAGAGATGGGAGAAGGGGGAGTTGAGAAGAAATGGTGGTAGTGAAAATGAAGATTTTGAAATGTCCAGGGGTGGTGCATTTGATCACAAACTTCCCAAGGGTATAGTACCCAAGTACACTGAGGGGGATGACATTGACAAGTGGCTAGCAGCTTTTGAAAGGGCCCTTAGAATGAGTAGGGTCCACTCTAAGTATTGGGGTGCACTCCTGTGGGAGTTGATTCCAGTAGCTGGGAGGGATAGGCTCCTGACCCTGAAGGGAGAGGATGCAGAATCATACCAGCAGATGAAGGCATGCTTAGTCAAGAGGTTTGGTCTGACTCCAGAGCAGTACAGGGTGAAGTTTAGAGGCACCCAGAAATTGAGTTCAAAGTCTTGGGTAGACTTTGTGGACGTTTCAGTGAAGGCACTGGAAGGCTGGATTGTTGGTAACAAAATTGACACATATGAGGGATTGTATAATTTGTTTTTGAAAGAACATATTTTGACTCATAGTGCAATAGAGAAGTTACGCCAGTATCTAGTGGACTCTAAGCTGACAGACCCCAGAGAGCTGGGTGAAGCAGCTGATGAGTGGGTGAGAACCCGGGTTTCCATTCAGCACCAGGGGGCTGACCAGAAGAAAGGAGGACAGGTCCCTCCCCAGGGGAAAGTCCAAGGGAAAGAAGGTCAAAACCAGAAGGAGTCCTCCAAAGACCCACAAAAACCTGCACAAGGAGGGGGGCCGTGAGCCATCCCAAATTCAAAGGGAGGGGGAATCAGGGAAAGAATGGTAGGTTCTTTGATCCCTCAAAAGTGGGTAAGTGCTTTGACTGTAACCAATATCTCAAAAAATGGGAAACCCAATAAACCCTTGGAGGCTTGGGTAATTAAATGAGCAGGTAGGTGTGCCTACAAGGGATTAATTCACATATATTTATACAAATTAAGAAATAGTAGTCAGGTAAGCTCTATAAAAGTCGCTTCCAGTTGGATTACTCAAATAGTAATTCTGTTAATTTTCTCAATGAATTAAACATTCTTGTAGAAATACAAAGATAAAAACAACATGGGTATAAGTATTCTTGAACTGAGTTTTATATTAAAAAAGCAATCATTCGTTGTAAAGGGTACAAACAAGAAATCAACACAATGTAGCCAGAAATAAAACAATCCATAAGATTAAATGATCTTCATGGTTACAATTGTGAACACATTTTCACAAAGTGTTTGTAGGCAATCTGAAGAGTCTTACACAAAGCCAAAATTGCCTATAATTCAATAAAAATAAGAAATAGGTGTGAAAGTCGACGTTTCGGTCTAATGTTGTCTTTGTCCGTTAGACCATCCTCAGGACTTTGCTTTTGTTGAAAATAGAGACCCCTATATATACACGAAAAGTAACCAATAATTAACGTGTGGTATCTAAAGATCAATCATTTAAATGTTAAAATAATAACACCTGTGTGTAGAAATATCTAAAAAGTGTATCTCATCAGTATACAATCAGCCTCAATATAGTTGAAGGCATGAGAAAAATGGCATGCATCCCAAGAGGTGAGTCAATCCTTATCACCCCAGATAGAAAAGCAAGAAATGGAAAGAAGATGAATCAATCAACACTTACTTTGCACTATGAAAAGTCTATCATTGGGAAATTAGATTCATTCAATGGCTTTCTGGTCAGGCAAAACCTATTGCTAAAAAGGAGAAAGATAACGATTTTTAAACGAAGATTCTAAATGGCCTGCTTTTTTTAAAAAGAAAAGAAAAATGACCTTATATTTAGAGGACTGTTACTCTAGTTTAAATATACTTTTGTCAAAAAGTGGCAACTAAACAGTTTTAAGTTATGCCGCCTTCAATAAATGATTGAAACAGTATTTTATAGATGAAACATTCTAATGGTTTCATCTAGAAAACCATTACTCGAGTTTAGACAGACTTTTATCAAAAGAATAAGGCTGCCGGGTTGTAGGGGAGGCAAGATGGCGTTCGGCTAACATCACCGCTGTGATGCTCCGCTGAGCATCCCCCGTAAATCTGCCTAAACTTGCTTTTGTAGAGACCTTCGTGACAAGGTTGTATTTCTATAACCTTAAAACAAAAACCCGACCAGGGAATGCAGCAGGAAACACAGAAAAAACGCCTTCTCTTCTCTCTGACCTGTTTGTTGTGGGTCGAATGCACGCATCTCCCCTGCCTCGAGGACGTCCGCTGGGCTCTGACCTCCCGGATCCACTCTGGCCTGCGTGAGCCTCAAGCGGAACGGCGGAATTGCAGGAGCACGACCAGGTGCTGGGGCGGGCTCCCTCTCCAGAGGAGAATCTGTCAGCTGCAACAACCGCGCTGTGGCCGCCACGGAGATTCTTTGAGAGCCGGTGCATCCTCTGTACAGTTTTTCATCAGTACCCGGAGAAACAAGTAAGAATGACTGGCAAAGGGGCACGCGTAGTGAAAGGCAAAAATGCTACGATATCTTCGCAGGTCAGTGCAACTTCGGCAGCGACATGGCAGAAAAAACTGGATACCCTGGCAATGAAAGGCAAAAGTGGGGGAGAGAAAGGAGAAAAGAGGGAGTGCGCTGACAAGAGCCCCGGGGAAACTGACATAGCAAACACCGCTACTATAAAAAAAGCCCCCGCTCGCTTAAATAAAGAAACTGACTATTCTCAGCCATTGATCACCAGTAGTTTTGGTGCTGCAAGCGGGGGGGAGCCGCTTCCATGCAGTCAGTGGGATCTCTTGGCGTAACGATAGAGACGCCTGTACAGATGGAAGGAGAATTAATAGGTCACTCCTCACCGGTCGTACTGAGCGATTTGCAGCTCCCAGATACCCCCTTTCCCGCAGTCCAAGGCAAAAAAATAGCTGGCTTGGTACTTTCTGCTTCGCTAGAAAGCGCTCCCGTGGACAACACTGACAGTCACAACAACAATAGCACCATCCCAAGGGACAGGTCAAATATTCCGGAGGAGTGCTCAAATGCTGTACTATCATCACAAGCCACTTGTAGCACACGGCAAGACCACATGCTGAAAACGCCTGACAATCAGGACCAATTTTACTCTCTTACAGAGGATTCCGAGATGTCAGACATTAGTATTTCTTTGTCAAGCGGGGAGGAGGAGGGCAAGTGGTATAGTAGCTCTAATACTGACCTGCAGAAACATAAATATGTCTCTAAAAAACTACAAAAGAAAAAAAGCAGGGACCGCCATAAAAAGAATTATGACCTATCGGACAAAGAGGACGCCTCAGATTTGAAGTGGGATTACAATGATACATCGCTCACGATTTGCTCAAACACCTTGACTGCCTCTGGGGGTACTCAAACAATTACTGGCACTGGTATCGATCAAGTGGGGACACTCGGTGATCAAAGGAGTGAACCAGCTTTAACAGACATTTTGCAGTCTATCAAAAGCTTTCAGGCAGAAGTCAAAGCTGATAGCCGTAGATCCCGCCTGGCAGCAAAGAAGTTGCTAGGGGCAGTCAGGAAAGTGGGAAAAACCTGCGTCGAAATTGTAGATCGAATGGCTTCAGTGGAAGAAAGAATGGAACAACTAGAGAAGGATGTTACCTCGCTCAAAACCAAGACTGATGAGCATGAGGGGGCGGTTAAGGACCTCATGTGGAAGCTGGAGGAACAGGAAAACCGGCAGAGACGTAACAACCTCCGCTTCCTAGGGATTCCAGAAGGTGCCGAAAAAGATGATCCCAGGAAGTTTATGATCACGCTTCTTAAAGGTTCATTCCCTAAGCTACAATCCTGGGATTGGGACAAGGAAATTCAAAGAGCCCATAGGTTTCCTATGTCTCCCGGGAAACGCAATTCGGCATCCCAACAACATCCTCGCGCTATGCTTTTGTTTTTTGGTAATTTCCTGCTCCGGCAAGCTCTTTATGATCTGGCTAGACCCACAAGCAAGCGGTCGTTTGATGGAATAACTTTTTTTACCAGGCCTGATTTTGCACACGCTACAGTTGAGCGCAGGTGGAGACTGAGGCAGCTCTTTGATCCCTTTCAGAAGCTTGGGGCAATGGTGTACCTTCAAAATCCTGCCAGATTAAAAATTGTTCACAAAGGGATTACTCGTAGCTTTATCTCCGAAGTACAGGCTAAAAACTATCTAGAGGAAATTTCGGGACATAAGTAACATATGTAATCCTGCAATAGAAATGCCCTGGCTCGACAACTTGTGTTAGAATGTGGTATGGAATGTAGGAATTAGAGGCTATAACTTAAGTGAGGGGGCCGTAGGGTGTTTTTTCCTTCTTGTCTGCTTGTTTTTGTTATTGCCTCCGTTAATTAATTTTTCTTTTTTCTTTTTTCCTGGCGAATTGCTTGGTATAAGGCCCTGTGTCGGTGTTTGGGTGTTGGTTTGTTGGTGTTTTTATTGGAAGGTCATTTCTCAATGGGGGAGTCTCAGCGGGCACATGGGGTCCTGCTTGACGGATGTCACACTCCTGGCCCGGTGCTGGCCAGGTAACCTCCAAAAGTGGTGGTGGGTGGTGGGGTGGGGTGGGAGAGGGAGGGTAGGGTGGGAAGGGAGGAAGGTCAGACAGGTTGTTATTCTGAGTAAGAGTAAGGGTAAACTCAACAGGGTAAATTGGTATGTGGGAAATATCAGGTTATGGTGTAGCAAAGGGGCTATGCTAAATCCAGAGCAAACACTTGGATCACTTGAACTAGCGAGATGGGGGTGCTAAAAGTGTTATCTTTAAATATTTGTGGCTTAAATGACATTAAAAAGAGGCAAATTGTTGCGATAGGATTACAAACCATGGGCACGAATGTTGTCTGTTTACAGGAAACTCACATAGAGGGTTCACAAATACATATTCTCAAAACACTGGGGTATAAACTGGTTTGCGCAACATCATAGGGGGCTCGGGTACGGGGGGTTGCTATATTAGCCAGGGGCTCAGGGTATACTTTTAGCCGTTCTAAAGCTGATAAATTTGGCCGCTGGGCAGTCACAGAGTGCCAAGATGGACAGGGGCAAAAGATAACACTTTGCGCTATATATGGAAGCAATAGTGACGACCCGTCAGTCTTCAATGAGATTTCTAATGAGCTCACGCACTGGCCTCTACCTTTACTGATCTGTGGGGATTTTAATATCAACCTCCCCAGTAACTGGTCTATGAAGGACGATTGGCGTTATAATGGCCGGAAACCTAAAGTGTTTAAGGCAATGAAACATATGTGCTATACACATGGGCTTGTAGATGGATGGCAGACTTCCAATCCTAATGATCCTGGGTACACCTTTTCTTCTAACCCACATTGTACACATGTAAGAATAGATTATATTCTGATGTCTAACTCACTTAGATCTAAGTTCCAAATTGAGAAGCTGCCCCGAATTCTTTCCGACCATAACCCTCTAATCTGTACTCTAGAAACAACACCAGGAAACATAACACCTAGATCATGGACATTTGAGAAATCCTTGCTTCTAGATGACAAATATTGCGCTCACATGAGAGAGTGGATCCCTAACTTTTTAAAGGACAACATCGGGAGTGTATCAATTGAAGTTTTATGGGACGCTCTAAAAGCAGGGATTCGAGGAGAAACGATGCAATATTCACTGAAGGCTAATAAGCTGGCTAGAGAATCCATGAGGGAACTGCAGGAAAATCTTGGGCTGGCCGAAGAAGAGCTGATAAGGGTGACCAGAGGGATTCAAGGGTTGGAAGAAATAACTAGAACACAGAGCCAGGTGGCAATCGCAAAGGCCGCAATTACAAATATTTTTACTGTCAAAGCCATAAAAAAGCCGCAGCACATAAAGAGATGTTGTATGAGGTCAATGAGCAAGTTGGCCATCAGCTGGCTATACGTATGAGGCAACAGGCTTCAGTAAATTTGATACGTGAAATACAGGACCCAGTGGAAGGCCAAATATCTGACCCAGAACGTATTAGAGAGGCATTCTGGCGATTCTATAGCACTTTGTATACTGAGGAGGGGAGGGTGACCTAGAAAATATCGAAAGATACTTAGATAGAGGAGGCTTCGACAGGTTCGACGAGGAAGATCAGTTTACCTTAGATGAAATCCCTTACATAGAAGAAATTTTAACTACAATCAAAAACTTACCGAAAGGGAAAGCAACTGGATTGGATAATATACCTTCGGAATTTTATTTAGCGTTTCTAGATCAGATCAAAGATATTTTACTTGATTTAATTGCACACATTTTTAAAGGGGGACAGCCCCCAGAATCCTGGTCTAGGGCGAAGATAGTCATCTTTCTTAAAAAAAATAAACCTCCAGATCAGCTAGGCTCATACCGCCCTATCACTCTTATTAATGCAGACTCCAAAATATACTCAAAAGTTATGGCGAATCGAATCGCCCCTATCATTCATAAAGTAATTGCTAAATACCAGCACGGCTTTGTACCAGGGAGATCGACTATTAACCACATCCAGAGAGTGATCACTTTATTTGATAGCACGGAAGTTGCAGGAGACCCTATGGCACTGGTTCTTCTTGACGCCGAGAAGGCCTTTGATAGGGTCTCCTGGCAATTTTTGTGGGCCGCTATGTCCAGGGTTGGAATTAAAAAGGGGTTTATCCAGGCAGTGCAAAAACTATATGTTAACCCTAGGGCCATGGTAATGGTGAATGGTAGCCTCACCAAAGAGTTGATCATTTCTCGAGGAACACGACGGGTGCCCATGCTCGCCATTGCTTTTTGCGATCTACATTGATCCTTTCATTCGCAGATTGGAGGGAAACAGAGAAATAGCACCGATTTTGTCACAGGAATATTCGACCAAGACCTTGGCATACGCCGATGACATAGCGGTCGTGACAGCTGATCCTAACACAGCTATGTCTGTTATTGAAAGTGAGGCTAATAAATTTGGGCTAGTATCCGGTTACGCACTTAATCAGGGGAAAACACAGGTCGTGCTGAATAATAAAAGTGAGATGCGCGACCCCCGAGTGGTGGACAAGGCTACATATTTGGGTATCTGCATTACATCTAATCTTGAGAATATGGTGGACCTAAACATGAAGCCAATGCTGGGCTCAATGCAGAAAGATCTCCGTCGCCTAGACAATCTACATCTATCTTTAATTGGTAGGGCTAATGCCTTGAAAATGGTCTTTTTCCCTAAAATGTTATATCTATTTAGAGCAATATGCTTAGAATTTTCAGATCAATGGTTCAAATCTATGGAGCGCACTTTTTCAAGTTTTATCTGGGCATACTCGCAACCTCGGCGAGCGTATAAACTTCTGACCCTTTCACAAGAAAGAGGAGGATTAGCTCTCCCAAACCTTAAAGCATATTATTGGGCATCTGTGTTGCCCTATAGTAGTGAGCTATTACAGAATATTGAGATAGAGATGACACCCGGGGTCGGCTCGCCATCTATCTTTCAGTTAATTTTGGGGAGCCAATGTAGCGGATATCTTTGGCGATATTTACATGACAGCTACCATAAAAAGTGAGATTTAAAACACTGATTAGTGGGTTTAAGGCTTGGAAGGCTGTAAGAAGAATGTTGGGTATAGGGCGTATATCATTTTATACCCCCTAAGGGATAACCCAGCTCTGCCGGATATTTTTAAAGATAACTGCATTAGCAAATGGAATGCAGCAGGAATAACTCATATAGGGTGCCTCTTCTCCCCGGCAGGGATACAATCCTTTGAAGAATTAAAAAAAAACTTTCAACTGGACTGGCGGGACTTTTTTAAATATCTTCAAATCAGAGACTTTTTATCACGAAAGGTGGGGGGGGAAGGGCTCTGCCTGAAAAAATAACCTTAGTGGAAACATTAATTCACATAAAAAAAAGCACTATTGGGGGAATATATTCCCTTTTAAATGCACTGTTTCCGGATGATCTGGAGAAAACGTCACAGAAGTGGCAGGGGAAAATTGGTACAACTATGGATGAATTTAACTATGCCTACTCAATGTCTCAAACAATTCTTATGTCCACAAAACTTCAAGCACAGTTTTATAAAACATGCTTTTTTTATACTACACTCCAGATAAAATCGCCAAATGGGGAGTGGCAAGGGGACATGCTGCCCTAGATGTATGCTACTTAACGCTGATTGTGTACATATTTTCTCTACTTGTGATGGACTGACTTCTTTAAAGCAAAACATTGAGAAATTCCTGTCCGCCGTATTGCAAAGCGATATAGCTCTGTCTAGTGATGTTATTCTACTGGGGGCCACAGATCCGAGTAATCCCAGCACTGGTCATGAACTTATTTTTATCGCTATGGCAGTGTTAAGAATGTGTATAGCCTCGGCTTGGCTGGATCCTATTGCACCGTCCTTTCATCAGTGGCTAGCTAGGTTACTGGCAATCTCTAATCTGGAAGCTGCTATTTATAAACGGAAAGGCAGGAAACGGCGTAAAAGGGGTTGAGAGTCTGGTCTCCTCTAATAGAATTGTGCCAATCCCAAAGCAATATCTAGTGGTATATTATGAAGAACATTTAACTGTATGGTATGTTGTAAGATTATTTAATGCTGGGGATAATGTTACATGATTATGAAAATATGAAATTATGAAATTATGAGTTTGTGAAATTATGAAATTGTATTTTTGCTTGTCTGACCTGGGAGGGTGGGGGTGGGTTTGGGGAGTGTTAAATTGTTGGAAAAAACCAAATAAAGATATTTAAAAAAAAAAAAGAATAAGGCTGCCACTGAGCTATAACACTCTCTTTTATATAGTTTTAAAGTTGTGCCGCCTTTCATAAGAAATATTGCTTTAGTTTCATCTACTTTTAGCTCTAAACGTGAGTTCGTCATCTTTATTTATACTTTGTTGACATCCCTTCTTTCTACAAAGAGTGATGTTACTCTTTTAAGTTGAAAAAACCATCTTACGTTGTGGCCGATTTGCTTAAAGATCCCAATCAATGTAGGTGCTGACAGCCAAAGAGAGAGCACTGATTCTGGAACACAAATTCTGTCAAAAAAAGGGGGACTATAGTGAATAATAACTCACGATTCTCTAACTGAAAGGCACGAAGCCAAACGGCAGAATTCCAAAAGGTCGAAATTCTAAATACCTGTTCTTCAAACGAAAAAAGGCTCACAGTTTCGACGCTCGTTGAATAGTCGGCGTGTGAGCAGCGAATTGAAAAAAGCCGCTATTTAAACATGCTGTGTGGCGCTTGCGGTTTGGAGATAGAAAGAGGACTGCTGACTGATTTATTTGGGTGCCATGTTTGAATGGAAGTAATTCGCCGAATAAAGTAAAGGCGGAAGGCACTTGTTTTGCCAATCCATTTATGAATAATAAATATTGATAGCCGACTTAGTTACTGTTAAACTGGTCTATAATACTCAAAAATATAGATGAAATGAGTAAAGGTGACACTATTGATCACCGTTAAAAGATGGCGCTCCTACAGAAGGACTGAAAGAATAAAACTTTATTAAACCATTGGCTCAAGAACATATTTGTTGAGCGCAATGGTTAGATTTACAAATCGCATCAGATCCTACCTAACTTAAATATCTAAATGTATAGAAAATTGTGGTAAGAAAAAATGAAAAAATGATAGCCACCACCAAGAGATATTTGCATATGTATTGCAAAAACTATATCATTCCTGAAAAGAGAAACATTGTGACACCATATTGATGTCAATACATTTCAGCCAAGAATCACAGATAATTTTTGCATATGATCTCGAAAAAGTATTTTAAACTTTGTTCACATTTTACACCGCAGCAATGTGCTATAATGACACACATTATATAGATATGTATTAAACACTACGATATCAGACATTTATGAGATTATCAAAAATGACAAAAAAGTTTTATGCGTTCAATCAAAGCAGAACAGATCTTTAATTATCCTACTTATAAACACAAATAATAAATTCCCCGAATTGTAAATGAAGGCAAAACATATATAAGTGACTGGTATATATATACATATCTAGAATTGTGTCTTGTCTGTCCAGATTAGATGAGTCTACAGACTACAAGCTAGTGTATGCCATTCGGTTGCTGAATTCAAACCTTTTTTGATGTTATCGGTGCGGCATATCAATCTGCTTTCTTTCAAAGTAAGAATATTATCTATATTCGCCTGTCTCTTGGTTGGTTTGACAACTTCTATGACCCACCATACCATCTCTTTTTCTGAGTGGCCACATTTAAGGTAATGCTCCACTAAGGGAGCAGTCTCTACTTACATCTGATCCGTGATTGATGTTGCAGGATGCGTTTCTTGACAATTTGTGTAGTTTTACCAATATAGTGTAGTCCACAGGGACATTTGATACAATACACGACATTGGACGTGTTGCAATTAGAAAAACTATTCATCTTATCCGCTTCGCCGCGATCGGAATTCCGCCCAGGTGCTGGACATTCCGATCGCGGGTGTGGTCGTGATGAGCTCAGCTCGTCATGCGCACAGCGCGACCGCGCAGCATGACGAGCTGAGCTCGTCATGAGCATCGAAAGGGTTAATATCAACCCCATTGATTTGGCAAGTCTTAGTAGATTGTGTAGTGCCACATGCTAGGCACATATTGCATTTAAAGTGACCCACCAAAGGGATCATTTGTCTCATATTATCTACTGTATTGATGTCAGTATGTTCATAGGCATGCACTAAGCGGTCTCGAAGATTGGAACCTCTTTTGAAAGAGAACATAGGTTTAGTCTGTAGTTCAGGTAGACTTTTTAGGAGCGTCCAGTGTTTATTTACAATCTATTGAGTCAGATGAAAGTAGTATGAATTTTTGGGATATAACAATTAAAGTAGGCACCAATAACCGTCTTTATACGACATTGTACACTAAGCCAACAGCCAGGAATACCCTTCTGGAGTACAATAGTCATCATCCTCAAGCATTGAAAGATGGGTTACCTTTCGGGCAGTTTCTGCGTCTCCGAAGAAACTGTACCCGTAAGGAAGACTACTTTTTTGAAGCCAAGAAATTGAAAGAAAAGTTGAAAGCATGTGGCTATCCTGCCAAATTACTGAAAAAATCACTAAAACGTGCCTGGTACAATAATAGAGAGGCGTTGTTAGAAGTCAAAGAACGGCAGCAACATCCACAACTTATATGTGTGTCAACTTTTGCAACCCATTCCAATAATATCAAAAAGATTGTAAATAAACACTGGACGCTCCTAAAAAGTCTACCTGAACTACAGACTAAACCTATGTTCTCTTTCAAAAGAGGTTTCAATATTCGAGACCGCTTAGTGCATGCCTATGAACATACTGACATCAATACAGTAGATAATATGAGACAAATGATCCCTTTCGTGGGACACTTTAAATGCAATATGTGCCTAGCATGTGGCACTACACAATCTACTAAGACTTGCCAAATCAATGGGGTTGATATTAAGATGAAATGTTTTTCTAATTGCAACACGTCCAATGTCGTGTATTGTATCAAATGTCCCTGTGGACTACACTATATTGGTAAAACGACACAAATTGTCAAGAAACGCATCCTGCAACATCAATCACGGTTCAGATGTAAAGTAGAGACTGCTCCCTTAGTGGAGCATTACCTTAAATGTGGCCACTCAGAAAAAGAGATGGTATGGTGGGTCATAGAAGTTGTCAAACTAACCAAGAGACAGGCGAATATAGATAATATTCTTACTTTGAAAGAAAGCAGATTGATATGCCGCACCGATAACATCAAAAAAGGTTTGAATTCAGCAACCGAATGGCATACACTAGCTTGTATTCTGTAGACTCATCTAATCTGGACAGACAAGACACAATTCTAGATATGTATATATATACCAGTCACTTATATATGTTTTGCCTTCATTTACAATTCGGGAATTTATTATTTGTGTTTACAAGTAGGATAATTAAAGATCTGTTCTGCTTTGATTGAACACATAAAACTTTTTTGTCATTTTTGATAATCTCATAAATGTCTGATATCGTAGTGTTTAATACATATCTATATAATGTGTGTCATTATAGCACATTGCTGCGGTGTAAAATGTGAACAAAGTTTAAAATACTTTTTCGAGATCATATGCAAAAATTATCTGTGATTCTTGGCTGAAATGTATTGACATCAATATGGTGTCACAATGTTTCTCTTTTCACGAATGATATCGTTTTTGCAATACATATGCAAATATCTCTTGGTCGTGGCTATCATCTTTTCATATTTTCTTACCACAATTTTCTATACATTTAGATATTTAAGTTAGTTAGGATCTGATGGGATTTGTAAATCTAACCATTGTGCTCAACAAATATGTTCTTGAGCCAATGGTTTAATAAAGTTTTATTCTTTCAGTCCTTCTGTAGGAGCGCCATCTCTTAACGGTGATCAATAGTGTCACCTTTACTCATTTCATCTATATTTTTGAGTATTATAGACCAGAATAACAGTAACTAAGTCGGCTATCAATATTTATTATTCATAAATGGATTGGCAAAACAAGTGCCTTCCGCCTTTACTTTATTCGGCTAATTACTTCCATTCAAACATGGCGCCCAAATAAATCAGTCAGCAGTCCTCTTTCTATCTCCAAACCGCAAGCGTCACACAGCATGTTTAAATAGCGGCTTTTTTCGATCCGCTGCTCACACGCCGACTATTCAACGAGCGTCGAAACTGTGAGCCTTTTTTCGTTTGAAGAACAGGTATTTAGAATTTCGACCTTTTGGAATTCTGCCGTTTGGATTGTGCCTTTCAGTTAGAGAATCGTGAGTTATTATTCACTATAGTCCCCCTTTTTTTGACAGAATTTGTGTTCCAGAATCAGTGCTCTCTCTTTGGCTGTCAGCACCTACATTGATTGGGATCTTTAAGCAAAGCGGCCACAACGTAAGATGGTTTTTTCAACTTAAAAGGGTAACATCACTCTTTGTAGAAAGAAGGGATGTCAACAAAGTATAAATAAAGATGACAAACTCACGTTTAGAGCTAAAAGTAGATGAAACTAAAGCAATATTTCTTATGAAAGGCGGCACAACTTTAAAACTATATAAAAGAGAGTGTTATAGCTCAGTGGCAGCCTTATTCTTTTGATAAAAGTCTGTCTAAACTCAAGTAATGGTTTTATAGATGAAACCATTAGAATGTTTCATCTATAAAATACTGTTTCAATCATTTATTGAAGGCGGCATAACTTAAAACTGTTTAGTTGCCACTTTTTGACAAAAGTATATTTAAACTAGAGTAACAGTCCTCTATATATAAGGTCATTTTTCTTTTCTTTTTAAAAAAAGCAGGCCATTTAGAATCCTTGTTTAAAAATCGTTATCTTTCTCCTTTTTAGCAATAGTTTTTGCCTGACCAGAAAGCCATTGAATGAATCTAATTTCCCAATGATAGACTTTTCATAGTGCGAAGTAAGTGTTGATTCATTCATCTTCTTTCCATTTCTTGCTTTTCTATCTGGGGTGATAAGGATTGACTCACCTCTTGGGATGCATGCCATTTTTCTCATGCCTTCAACTATATCGAGGCTGATTGTATACTGATGAGATACACTTTTTAGATATTTCTACACACGGGTGTTATTATTTTAACATTTAAATGATTGATCTTTAGATACCACACGTTAATTATTGGTTACTTTTCGTGTATATATAGGGGTCTCTATTTTCAACAAAAGCAAAGTCCTGAGGATGGTCTAACGGACAAAGACAACATTAGACCGAAACGTCGACTTTCACACCTATTTCTTATTTTTATTGAATTATAGGCAATTTTGGCTTTGTGTAAAACTCTTCAGATTGCCTACAAACACTTTGTGAAAAGGAGTTCACAATTGTAACCATGAAGATCATTTAATCTTATGTATTGTTTTATTTCTGGCTACATTGTGTTGATTTCTTGTTTGTACCCTTTACAACGAATGATTGTTTTTTTAATATAAAACTCAGTTCAAGAATACTTATACCCGTGTTGTTTTTATCTTTGTATTTCTACAAGAATGTTTAATTCATTGAGAAAATTAACAGAATTACTATTTGAGTAATCCAACTGGAAGCGACTTTTATAGAGCTTACCTGACTACTATTGACTGTAACCAGCCAGGGCACAAACAGGGAGATGCTGTCTGCACCAAGAAGCTCCCCCTAAGGGGCCATCCAAGGGATTGCCAGTGTCAGTGTAGGGGTGGAGAGTGGTGCGTGCCCCAGTGAGGAGTAGTCAGGTGATGGAAGCAACCTTAGTGTCCCTGGGTGGGGTGAATATTGCAACCCTTGCTGCCTTACCTCCAAACATGGACAAGTACAGACAGAGGCCTAAAGTGAATGGGACTGAGGTTGAGGCTATCAGAGACACTGGGGCTAGTGTAACTATGGTCCTGGATGAGCTGGTGCCTCCAGAGAGGTTGTTACCTGGTGAGTTTCACCAGGTGACTTATGCAGACAGCACTACCAAACTCCATCCTATGGCTGTGGTGGATTTGGAATGGGGAGGTGTGACAGGCCCTATGAAGGTAGCTGTGTCGAAGGTGCTCCCAGTCCAGTGTTTACTGGGCAATGATCTTGAAGCCTCTGTGTGGTCAGAGGTGGAGAGAGGACTCCATATGAAAATATTGGAGCTCCCTGAGTGGGTATGTGCTGTGACTAGGTCACAGACTAGCCAGAAGGGAGGGGCTGGACACTTGGACCCTGGAACAAAGGGCCAAGCATCCAAGGACAAGGGTACTGGGCCTGGTGAGGCAGCCCAGGGAACTCCAGAGGTGCAGGAAGAATCTAACCCTGATGGGGAGGATCTGGCCTCTGAGGGAGGGACTCCATCCCTGCCAGAGCTGTCAGATTTGGCAGAACTGACAGGAACAGGTGGACCCTCCAGAGAGGAGTTCAGTCAGGGACAGCGTGACTGTCCCACCCTTGAGAGCTTGAGGCGGATTGCTTCTAAGCAAGAGGAGGGGGATGACAGTGGGTTTCACAAACTCTACAGGGAAGATGGACTGCTTTATACTGAGGCCAGAAACCTCAAGGAGGGGGC